>OY756939.1:8648571-9852857 GCA_963580275.1 Crataegus laevigata | reverse complement strand
AAGGTAGGTTCACTAAGGTTATTTAATCTGAAAGATCCGCTCATTTGATTTCCGATCCGTAAGTTCTCAAAGGTCCAACAACTGATAACTAGGGTGCTCACAAAATTGCACAACGATCTCTGAAAATCTCACGGTGGTACAAAATTATCTGAAAAATTGAAAAATTGAATTATCGTATCGAATTTCAACGAACGGACTTTGGATATGGACTCAGGACATAGAGAACGTCTCACTATCCAAAATCCATGAATCTTGACTTTCTACCAAGCGCCGCCGCGCGTGGTGGTTTCCAGTAACCGGAAATTTATTTTTTCGACTAACTCCAAATTTTACCAAAATTTACAGGAAGATAGAGCTCAAGAAGAGGAATAACTTTTATACCTGCCACGAAGTCCAAAAGTGGACAGAAGATGGTCAATTTTGTCGATAAAGCCGGCGGGTGCCTAAAGCTTGCCGGCGTCAATTCGTCACCTACGGTAGTCCAACGAGGTCAAGGCTGGTCGGGATTTTCTCCTGGGATGATGGGCTACAAAGCCCAAGTGTTGGAGTCGGTCATCGCTTTGCCGATTCGCCGGAAAATTGAAAAGGGTGGCCGGAGCACTGTTGATTTTCGTCGATTTTTGTGGCCTTGCGCCGCCACATATGGTGGTTAATCAAGGTATTTATTGATTGGGTTTTGTAAAGGGGAGTGAGAACTTCAAGATGGTGGTGGTGGCGTCATAAAATTCCACCGGAGTTGGCCGGAATCGTTGTCGGAAGAGAGGAGGTCGCGGGGGTCCGTTTTGGGGTCAATTGGGTGGGGTTTCTGGGCTATTGGGTCAGGTTTCCCAAAATGGAAACCTGCTAATTTTGGCTGACTAATTATAGATATTTACTACTAATAGTAAGTCCACATATTTAAAAGGTTTCACTACTTTCTAGGATCGTTACTTTTTTGTTCTAAATCGGAATTAAGATTTGTTTGTGCCTACACACTCGTGGGATTAAACTATACCTAAACTACTCTAGAATTGACCGAAAAGGTTGAGAAATTTTGAAATGACTAAAGTACCCCTCACTTCGCTTTTCTCAAAACCGGAGAATTAATGAACTAACTTCAATTAAATCTCTGAAATACGTTAAGAATAAAATAAAATACTAATTTTGGGGACGGGATATCACAAGGAACCTAATTTTTCTTCTTTTTATTTTATTTTAATTTTTACGAATGATAAGCTTTAATGTGTTCAATTGCTAAATGTTAAGGAAGGGGATTGAACCCGCACCATGGTGCATAAACATTATTACTTCTTGCTACTGCAATAAAGCACCCTTTGTTGCTGTGAAGATATTTAATTGTAAGTATATTGGTGTCACTCAGTACTACGGTCTGATGATATTTCTCTTTACTTAAAAGTGAGAGGTCTTAGATTTGAATCTCATGGATGGCAAATTTGATACCAAATTAGGTTACCCATTGTGTAGTTTTGCCGAACTCCCCTCCCCTTAGTGTAAAAATATCTATATACTCAAAATTAAGCATATTGGTGGCTATGCTATTATGTTCTACAAATAATAGAATTAAAATCTGGGAAAAGTTTATGCTCTTTTGAGAAGCCACTTCAAAAAGCAATACATGAAAAACATTTTTTTTTTCACATTGTTCAAGGAAATGAACGAATTTGAAGTAATTAGGAACAAAATAGAGCATTAAACATGGTGTGATTAGACTTGGTTTTCGGCCTGCAAATGGTCGAATAAAAGATGCAAATGCCGATTAGGCAAGTTGGACGAGAAGAGAAGATCCTTTCACACCATTGATGGAAGTTCTAACTAAAAAAAGCTCTCTATTACATTGAAAAGAGAACCGTTGGAACCGTACCATGGCACTCAAGTTTGAATCATTCTCTCCGTATATTTAAACCACTTCAGAATATTTCGCAAAAGAAAAGGTTAAATAAAGGATGTGCTTTCCGTCGCCGACCGGGAAAGATAGTTCACAACTTCCCTGAATGTGAGTCTCACATGTGAACCAAATTTTTACAGCGTACCTCTTCCCAACAAATGCCTGGCAACATGGAAGGATTGCTTCATTAAACCGCAAAAGAATTTTCAAGTGAATTATACAGCATACTTTGTGTGGTTGCTGAAAATTGCCACCATCCTAGCAATTCAGAAATCTTGCACCATGTATGGAAACGAGGACCGAGTTCATAGTTTTCGCTAAAATTTTAAGGAATCGGAATTCTTATTATTCGCTACCAAACCCGAGTACTTTCAAACTGGGAGTAACCATTTCATTACATGAAAAGAGCAATCTCCATATGCTTCTCACACTTTGTTCAAGGTAACTAAACAAAAACATCCATATACAAATCTGAATAAATGTACACATACATGGGTACCTCAGTAGCTGATTCATCATTTTCCACCGTCAGTTACGCAAACTATTATGGAAATACCAAGCAGGCAGTGACCGAAAGCACCACAGAAGCTCTATGAGCAACAGGACGAGCTTGCCACCCCTTCAGAAGGTCTGTCCATGAGAACCATTCCTGCAGGGTTCTGCACAGGCTGCACTCGAGGTAATCTCTTTGCTGTTACCCCAAAAACAGACGAAAACCATAATCAGATCACTAAATTACATTATAACATAAACCAAATAAGCAAAAAGACATGCGTAAATCCATTTTTTACAGTAAATTCATTGCGCTGAAAGGGATACACGCTAAAGATCCTATAAAAGTACCTATCTCATAGAAAATGTCATTGACATTGTCTGCAGTTTTTGCAGAGGTTTCCAGGAAGAAAAGGCCATTCTCTTGAGCATATGATTGTGCATCCTGCAGCAGCAGCAGAACATAGAATGAATGAATATGTAAGTTATAACAAACAGATTCTAGTCAAGTTAGCTCCCCTAATCGCCATACTTTATTATACAGTTTCTTCGGTTTGTTCATTTGCTCAAAAAGTGACCTCTTCGAAGGAACAAATATAAACATCAGTTTAACTTTATTTATATCTTCTTCCCACATATTGTCATACGTCTGAAACACTAGTATCGGAAAAATGGAGTCCAGTACCGCAAATTGGGAAACACAACCCGGATTACATGGACTACAGTCCACAGAAGTGTAGGGAAATAGGTTTGTCGCTTCGAACTTTCAAAACTAAAAATCAACATCGGAAAGAGGGGACCCTTGCTTCAAACTTTCTAGGATTCATACAACCGACCTCACTTAGTAGGATAAGGCGTGGTGGTGGTGGTTGTTGGAAAAAGGCATATCATATGATAAGTGCAGAATAGAGAACTGGACGATATTACTATAGGAATGGAACTGTAATATGTTGACCAAAGTTAATATAAGCATATTTTATATACGAAGAACGAAGGATTTCCAGAATATATTCATTTGTTCTTTAAATTTCAAATTCAAATAATCTTGAAAAGCTATTTCATTTTTCAAGAACGAAGGCTTTGGACGGAAAAATCAAGCAATATAAAGTTCAACCAATACAACAACAACAAAGCCTTTTCCCACTAAGTGGGATTGGAATATAAAGTTCAACCAGTGAATTTAAAAAAAAAAAAAAAAAAAAAAGAAGCACAAAATAATGAATTACCTCTGCTGCCACTTTCCTGGCCTCTACCAGATCTGCTTTATTACCAGCTAGTGCCATAACCATGTTTGGGTTACCTTGTCATAAGGGAATAAATGAAATTATTAAAAATTAAAGTCACATAGACAAAACTAAAGAAGCCAGTACCAAAATTTAGCATACATAAGTTACTATACCTTGTGACTTGAGTTCGAGAACCCATTTTTTTGCTCGCTCAAATGAAGCCTACAAGAGAAGGAAAGTTAAAACTTCTGTTTAAGATGTATTCGATATGGGTAACAACTAGCTGGTAGCTGGTAATAAATGAAAAGCTGTCAAAGAGAAAACAAACTTCAACTAGGGAAGACTAAAGATCCTTCAACTCTAGTGAATGAATGCAAATTCGCCACCAACAAGAAATAAATTTCATAAAAATCTAAAATTTCAAACAAAGTAAAAAATGGGCTGTCAGAATATACTCACTTGATTTGTTAAATCATACACGATAATTGCAGCAGCAGCTCCTCTGTAATACATTGGCGCCAAACTATGGTACCTCTCTTGACCTGCTGTATCCCAAATCTCAAATTTTACAGTTGCATCATTTACAGCCAATGTTTGTGAGAAGAAGGCAGCACCTATTGTTGATTCCTGTAATAACATACTATAAAAGTAAAGGTATGGATAAAAAAAGAAAATGCTTCCTTTGAAAGATATAGAACAAACCTGAAATTCAACGAATTGTCCTTTTACAAAGCGCAACACCAGACTTGATTTCCCAGCTCCAACATCCCCAAGAAGCACCTGAAGAAGAATTCGATAAAATATAACATTCATTTTAACATGGACTTTTGTATTTGTATTTTGATTGTGAATATGGTCTTGGTTAAAATTTAGCATTCTAGCATTCACTTATATAGCAAGAAAGCTATGAGACCCGAGTCACAGTATATTGTATTCTCCGAGACCCTCAAAATATCAGAGCTAGACCAAGATAAACAAAAACACGAAAGAGTAAACCTTTTGGTCGAAACGGCTAGAAAGCCTAATAAGCTTTCAGTCCCATTTTTCTCATTGCAGTCGGAATACAAATACGAAAAACAAAATCAAAATCTCCGTGTTCAAAGATATTGTATTTGTTTGACTTCCATTTCCAGGGTTTAAAAGCAAAAATTAAAAAAATGTAAATCCACATCCTTTGTGTTAATTAAACCAATCAAATCAACAAATAACAAAACATAAACCCCAAATATGAACTGGCCTAAAAATACGCAATCGTCTGAAAATTATCACAGCTGAAGATCAAATAATCCAGAAACTACAGCAGTAATTGATCATCACAACAAATTCCACGAAAAACAAACCAAACCCACATCATAATTATCATTGATCATACAAAACCCGATCAAATTCACAAAATTTCCTAAAACCCAATTGAAATTACAGGGACCCAATACAGGACAGCATCAAAGACCAATCAGAATCGCAAAGTTTGACGAAATTGAACAGAAAGCAAGCTCAAGAAAAGGGCTTTGTTTTCAGAAGCAGAAACGCATACCAATTTGGCATTGATGTTCTTGTTCCCAGTGGTGGCCATGAGTGCGATGGATTGAAAATTGGAGATCAAAAGAATTGAGCAGAATCTGGGGCAGAAGAACGCAGACGTTGACGAAGAAGGAAAGATGGGGTCTGATGCAAGCAGAAGCAGAAGAAGAAGAAGAAGGCAAATCGAGACAGGATCCTAAAAGCCAAGCCAAATATATCAACAAACCCCTTCTCTCTCTCTCTCTCTCTCTCTCTCTCTCTCTCTCTCCTCGAATACGAAGACCTCTACTGAAGCAAATGTATTTTACGGAAAACTCCGCGTGCCAAAGCGTAAGAGACGAAATAATCTTCTTTCATCTTTCCAGTCCAACCAGGGCGACCAGCCTGTCTGCTCAGCTTCCACTTGGGCACGTTTGGTTTAAGATAATGGGTTCATTGGACGGGCTTGGACTACAAGTTTAGGCCCAACAAATTCATGGACCGGCCTTGTACTTTTGAGGGTTTCAAATTGGAGAATTGTATCTTAAACAATCGCGTAAAGTTGCTATTTAGTACCACGGTATACTAGTATTCCTCTTCACTTGTAAGTGAGAGATTTTAGGTTCAATTCTCGCCAAATGCGAATTTGAACCACGTTGTTGCTAGCCCATTATAAGGCTTAGCTCACCTCCCTTCTATTTAGTGTAAATAATATCGTTTGTTAAAAAATAAATCATTTTAGGAAGGTTTTGATGTTAGGAGTTGAATTATTTTAGTGGTTTGGAATCTTGATATTAAGAGTTGAATTATTCAGTGATTTGGAATCTTTCTCTTCAACTTTCTGTATGCTGACTCAAACTATTTTTCTTTTCTGAATGTACATCAGAGGGTGCCTAGAAAACAATAAGAATGAAAAGTTAAGGAGCGTAGGGGTGAAGTCTGTGAAATTCAGAGAGGAATAGAGTATTTCAAAAGGTGATATGACTAACTTAAAACAACATGTGACGTGTAAGAATTAGGCGTTGAGAACTAAGGCCCCGTCCGCTAATGTTTTGCGAAACTATATTTTAAAATTGTTTGTAAACGAACAAAGCAAATAGAATTCTGCATTTTTATGATTTGAGAATGCGTCTGATAGTTAATATGAGAATGATTTTTGAGAATGAAAGGCTTGAAAACACGTTTGATATCTATACCTGAAATTTCAAAATTCGTGTTTGGTAGTAACTGTGGCAATAGTGGTAGAGATGTTGGTTGAGATGAGAGTAATTTTGGTAGATATGGTGGTTGTAGCAGTGGTAGTAGTGAGGGGAATATGGTGGAGATGGTGGAGGTGGTGGTGGCCTTGATGAGGGCAATGGGGGTGGAGAATGTGGTGATGGTGATGGCGGCGAGATGAGATGTGGTAGCGGTGTCAGTGACAATGATTGTGGCTGCAGTAGTGAGACGATGGAGATAATTATGACCATGGTTGAAGGGTGATTACGATAAATAATCTGATGGTGGTGAAGGTAGAAATAATATGTTTTTGAAAAACAGTAGAAACACGTTGATATAAACTCTCTCAAAAGTGCAAATCATGCATACGAAACCATGAAACATATCGTAGCACCAGAATGACCAGAGCTCATATTTAATTTCTCCATACTAACAATATTAGAGATGGAATAAAGCGCTAACAATATATAATTAGGAAAAAGTTGACTTGAAAAAGAAATGGTACTGTAAATTAATGTAGGTGTTTTTGTATGAAAAGGCGAAAAGGCTGAAAAGAAGCACAATATAATCGAGGAGTTTAGCTAGCTCCTTCCTGTGGCTGTGAATGTGATGCTCTACAAGGCAAAAAAAGTTGAACTTTAGTACACTCCTTTTGTCAGAGACTCAGAGGCACACAGAGAGGTAGGACTACCAAATTAATCAGAAATAACGCTTAAGAGATTAAATTTAGAGACAAAATTTTAAAAATTAAAGAATATAAAAATTACTGATTTATTTATTATTTAAATGTTGATAAACATTCTTATTTTTATTGGTGACACATTATTTAATTTATAAATTTAGTCTTTATAACATTACACGTTAGACAATAATAACCCCCCTCTCTTTCCTCACAACACAAACACACACACACACCTGAAATCCTACTTTTGTAGCTTACACCACCACCACCAAGAACAATCTTCTCTTTACTATCTTCACAGTCACACGCGCAGAAGACAGGAGGAGAAAGAAATGAAAAGAAATATCTCCTCCTTTGATTCAACCACCAATAATACCAACAAAATATGACAGATGAAGGATCGATGGATGGTATATTGGTAATTGCACTGCAATGTCCAAATGGCATCCTTCCTCTCTCTCTACCCCCTCACAGGGATCATTGACTGGTCGCCTTTGACCAGTCTTCTGGGAAGGACTTGTGTCTCTCTGTGTTTATGCAGTACTACTGCTAACTGATCAGTACTCTGTTATCTCTCTCTCTCTCTCTCTCATCTGTACCTCATAAATGATACATGAAAATGATCAATCCCCACTTCGATTTTCACCGCGTGACATACACTATACAATCATATTATATATAATTGGTTTTAAAAAAAAATCATATTATATATAATTTTATATTAAATATTGTGGTTAACTTCTCTCCTATATTGAGTTGATTTTATATGTATGAGAGAGTGCACGGGAAAAAAGCGCATAGTATTGTGTGTCTAATTTCTATGTATAATATGAATGTAAACAATCTGCCTTATGCTTTTCCAAAGCTTTAAGAAATTAACTCGTATGACTATAGGAGATAAAAGATGTGGCACAGTTACATCGTTATTGCGTATCATCAGTTTAAGATATCACAATTACAGTGTACTCGTGTCATGTAAGTTACTCTCGTAAGTTAAATGATGTGATGAATATTAAAACCATTCCAAATTGTATTGGAAAGTCCATGGCGATTAAGTAAAATCACTTGGTAATTACTAGAAGTGTGAGCTAGACATTGTATGTTTTGAGTGAGAGAAGTTATTAAGAAAAACAACATATAATTAGAATCATTAGTAAATGAATCCAAAAACTTGAACTCAAAACACAAATGGGTTTATAAATTATGTACGTTAATCAACCAAATGTGATCAATGAGATCTCTACCTCTCTCTTTTTCTATCTTATGATCATATAAATAAATAGAAAATATTAATGTATCTTAATTGAGAATCTAATTATCAATTTGGAGGAGGCTGTTGGTTCTTGTTGGAAGCCAAGGCATGGATGGAATTTGCAAGCTTGTTAATGGCATCGGTGAGGCCATTAATGCCTTGCCTGTTGATCTCAGTCTTAGTTTCCTCGATCTGTAGCCTTCTCTCATGCAAATTCAACATCTCTCTGTGCCTCCTTTCCTCTCTCTCCTCGCAGCGCTGGAGTGCTTCTGCAATCACGGAAGCACCTCTGGCGATTGCAGTTCCCACTTCACTTGAGATGCTTGCACTCACAGTTCCACTGGTTCCTCCTTGATCTTCACCACCGCCACCACCCCTTCCGCTTGCCCTCCTCCTCCTTTTAGCTGGCGAGTCTGAATGCTCACTTGTATCGGAATCTGATATCATTTCACACGTCTCCCAAAAGTAAAAATGCTGTTGCACTAATTCAACAAATCTGATATTATTAATCATTACCATTCAATGCACACAATGATTATCAATGGTACCCTACCCTTTTTTCTTTTCCACGACATAATAAAGTACAAATAAATCTTTTATTAGTGGAGAAATTGGCCTAAAATTTAACAGAAAATGTGGTTTGATTGGAATATATAATTCCAAAGATTAGTTGCTTAATTATGCTTTTGCTTCATAGGCAAGAGTAATTAAACATATTAACGTTAAGGAGCTGCTATTGACACTCCAAATAACTCTTCCTGTAAAGCTAATTGCTAATAACTTATGCATTTTCTTCACAAGTTTGGTCGAGAGAGAGAGAGTGTGTGTGTGTACCTACTGTGGGCATAACCTGTGCGTATGGGAGAGCAGGTCGTGGTTGGGCTGCCAGGGGAGCAGGTGGAAGAAGTGGCAATGCTGCAATTGTTGGAACTGAGATTTGATGATGATGATGTTGCAAAACTGGAGGAGAAGGCAGTGAAGAAGAAGGCTGCTGATGAACATTAGTTGTACTAATTATAGGCCTCTCCAAACCATACCCAATATTTGGATTAATCCCAACATTTGGAGCAGAAACAGAAGCTCCTCCCCCCACCTCATGACCTCTAATCTGATAACCACCACCACCAGCACCAGCAGCAGCTTCTCTCCTCTCCACCACATTCACCAAAGCCTCATAAATCTGAGGCAGCATATTTGTAGGCAAGTTCCTCTCCTTCCTCTCATTCTTCTCAAGCTTCCAATACGATGCACCACCTTCTTCTCCTTTCCCTTCTCCCACATTAGTAATCTTCCTCTCATATTCTCTCACTTTCTTGTAATCCCTCATGAGATTGTCCCACTTGTCATTGCACTGGTTTTGGTTTCTCAAACAACCTTTTTTCCAACAGTAGTCCTCCACCCACTTCCACCTCAGCTCAGCTGGTTTGCTCATTGATCTTGTTGTCTGATCGGCTCCTCCACCACTACTACCACCTTCCCCACCACCACTTCTCTTCATTCTTCTCTCATCATCCATCTTCTTTGCCTCTATCAAAATCATTGTCTCCCCCACTGTCCAGTTCCCTTTCCTGTAGTCCCTCATGATCACACGGCTAGTACCATTTCCTCCTTGTTCAGCCATCACCAAAATGCATAGCATTCCCCTAAACCTAGAGAGAGAGAGAGAGAGAGAGAGAGAGAAGGGAAAAAAAATGGTGGAATGGGTTCTTTATGGAGGGTGGATTTGATTTGATGGAGTGTTACTGTGGTGTTCAAAACCAGTCAAATCTCAATGAGAATATAGCTAATTTAGGAAAAGGGTAATTAATTAATGGGGTTACCTTAAAAAGGATCTAGGGCTTTTAAGTGGTATTTGATATTGTTGGCATATATTTTTGTGGTTTTGTAGGAGGAGAGGGTTTTTGCATCTAGAGGGGAAGAAGAAAAATAGGAAGTAAATATGGAGGTACCTGTTTACCCTATAACTATAGCTATGATGTATTATTTTGTATTGTTTCTTTTTGTCTTAAAATTTTCAACCTTTTTGAGAGGTTTTGGATTGATTTTGCACCATCTAAAATCTTCAAAGATTATGTTCAAATCTGAATCTACTTATTCAAACCACTACTGCTCCCCACAGAGAGGGAAAGAGAAGGAAAGAGAGAGAATGTGAGGGCAGAGAGAGAGAGACTGTGTGAGGGTAGAGTAACATTATAAGAAAAGGCCAAGCACCATTCAAACTGACATCAACAAACCTAAAAAGTTTCAGAGAGAGAGAGAGAGAGATTTGAAGAGAAAAAAGATGCAGTGCCTGCTGGCATTAGAGAGGGTCAATACATGACTACCACTTACCCCTACACGTGGTGTAGCCTCTCAGCTCTCATCATCATCCTCGTTCAAATTGTAGATTTTCTGTGTTTGCTTTTTAACCCTAATCGCAGCTAAAAGCCTAAAAGTAAAGAGAATATTAGAATAGGATCCGTAACTCTAATGGAAGTGATTTCCAGTTTCCACACTGAGCTTTTTCTGTTCTCGCATTTCTTTTTTTAACTATTAGAATGGAGGAAATAAAAAAATGACGATCCAAAATCAACAAGGTTCTCCACTTCGTGAAGATCGGTGGAATAACGTTTTATAACAATGATGATAATTAGAACCTCTTACAACATGAAAAAGGATCCTAGGGATTCCGTGATCGTGATTGTTCATTATACATCGTGTGGTCAGTTTTCGTTAGGTACTATTCATATTTAATTTTAAATTTTGAAATGGTTTCTGACTGCACAATATACGATGAACGGTCACAATCATGGAATCCCTAAGATCTCCAGAAGAAAAAAAAATCCGACGATGATCCTTTTCCTTACAACATATGAGAAATGAATATTATTAAATTAAGAGCTAATTAATAATGACTATCATTTATAAAATAATGAGAATAATGCTCAATTTAGGTTTAGGTTGTTGTTCAGTGCTAATTATTTATACTCACTGAAACATAATTACATCTTGATTTCTTTATTTGATAATTGACTTTAAATGTGCTTTAAGTTAAGAACTAATTTCTTGCAATGATGGGTTGAGCATGGTTGTGCACGGCGATGCGCAGGACGAGCATTATATTTTTCTTTCCATGGGAAGAAGAAGAAGATATATATAGCAGGATAAATCTACATCAAAAGCCTAAAAAATGACTAAGAATCTATCCTATCCCATGCCATGCCATGCATGCAAAGAATGTTAAAATAATAATTGCCCATGTCGCATGAAAACCCTATAAAACTTTCACTAATTTACCACACAACCCCAAAACCTGGAGCTTTCACAGAGCACATCCACCCATGTTAAATTGTCATGGATCGATCTCAAATTCAACCCAAAACACAACTTCACCCATTTTTGGTTGGAAAGGCTCATCAACCGTGACTGATGTCATGTCAATTCTGAGTCCAAGCCTAAATTCTTGGCGTTGACGTCAACAAATCCTTTTAATTTTTTTGCGCCAAGCGTGTGCTCCACACGCCTAGCTGGAGAGTGCTCGCCACAACATCTACTTAGCACGTGGTCATATCTCAGACGTTTATTTCAAATTCTCACCTTAACTAATGGTTTCTAATTATATTTTTGTAATAATATTTTTAAGATAATCTAAAAAATTAAAGAAAAAAAATCAAATAATAAAAATTTCCAACGGTTGCTTGTAATTTTTTCTATAAATACTAAATCATTGTCTCTTTCCACCAAAACTCTACACAATCTTTCATTTTCTACATTTCTAATTTGTTTATGCTTACAAAAATGGCATCTTCGACGGAGTCGAAGTCGGAAGCAAATAATGGACCGCCGAAAATGTTTACAAAAATGAGTTGCCGTCACCGATTGGCACGACGAGTGGGAAGGTAATTGATTATTATTTATAAATGTTGAAGAGGTAACTGAATTCCAACAAGAAAAGTATCAAGCTCCAAGGCAGAACATACTTAGATCAGATACTAAGCCCACCTCTATCTTTTTTCTTCTTTTTTTTACTTCGGTCAAAGAGCCCACCTCTCACTAGTGCATACTTATAACAAGGCCCAGGGCCCAAGGCAGAACATAGATTTGGGCCTTGATACTTTTGTTATTATATTTTATGTCCTTTCTGTCTTCGTTTTTGGTATAAATTCTTTGTTTTTTGGGACATTTTTGGCTTTTTACTAACCTGTAGGCTGTATAAATATTTTAAATTTGAAACAAAAGTAACAGTGTTGTAAATATGGTGGATGACCACATATCACATGCAAAATCATTGTTCATTCACATGCAAATTCATTGTTCATTCACATGCTAAATATGTCTAAAGCTTTGTCTATAAAATGGATGATAAGAAGGAGATAATGAGGTGATGAGTTCAAAGGTAGAGATAGAGGAAAGAAGAGGAATGAAGAAAAGAGAAGGAAGAGAGAAAAGAGAGGAGAGAGTATAGAGAGTTTGCTTTGTACTCCTACTATTTCAAAATTTTAATAAAAGCACTACTGCTGCTCCGAGGATGTACTCCAGTCACACTGACTGTAGAGGAACCTCGTAAATTTTGTGTCTTGCTTATTTATTCCATTGCACACATCGTCGATTTTACAACACGTTATCAGCACGAAAAGCTCTCGTGTCAGTGGAAAGCACAACGCCACAAATCTTGTTCACCTATGTCGCCTGGAATCTCACAGATAAGAAAATCTTTTCATTTCATCTTTAAATATTTGTACTACTGATTTTCTTGAAGCAAATATGTATATGTTGTTGTATAACTGTATCTCATTATTTGCAGAAGCAAAATGGTATGGACTCAAAATTCGTAGAAAATTTAATAGCCATGGAAACAGCCTCGGAACTCCAACTTGCGGAACTCGGATTGAAAAATTTTCTTCTTGAAAGTTGTCCGTCCGCCCAGTATCTACAACATATCAAAATCTCAGAAAACATTAACGGTGCGATCGTCACAGATGTCTGAAATACCAAACCCGTTTCCAATTTCCGCATAAAACTGGACAGCCATCTTATGAGTACCAAAACGCCATTTTCAGTTGCTCAGATTGAAACCGTTTCTTCACGAAAGTTGTTTGGTATCCTCTTATCCATATCATACTAAAATTTGAGCTAAATCTAACGGTTTGATCTTCTTATAAGTGGCAGACAAAGAAAAGGTTTTGGAATGGTGAGTTGCACCATTTGAAAAGAAAAGAAAAGAATATAATAATAATAAACAGAAAAATATGTGGGAGATGGTCATTATGGCAGACAAAGAAAATTAATAATAATAAAATAATAAATAAATAAACAATCATAGAGACAGGTGAACAATTCAGTGCATAGGCAATAAGGAGAAATTTAGTACTAGAAGTTTACTCTTTCTTTATCAAGTTTGTTATTTATGTGAATGGTGTTGGCTTAAAACACTTTCACAAGTTCTATTTACTTTAAAGCAATTTATTTATCATGGACGGTTTTACCGCCTACTGCTTTAAGTTTTTATTTATGTGAATGGTGTTGGCTTATAACACTTTCACAAGTTCAATTTACTTTAAAGCAATTTATTTATCATGGACGGTTTTACCGCCTACTGCTTTAAGTTTTGATTTATGTGAATGGTGCTGAATCAAAGCCCTTGTCACAAGCTTTATTTACTTAAAAGCAATTTATTTACAATAGTTGGAATTACCGCTTATTGCTTTAATTTATTTATTGTACTTCTTTTGTTACGATGAGTATAACAAGGACCCGAAGTTCCTTGATCAGATTAGAACCTGCAGTTTCTTGATCCTCATCATATAAAAATGATTGGACCAGAAGTTCCATCATGCAAAAAGATTGGGCATGAAGTCCCTTGATCCTCAGAGATCAGACATGAAGTTTATTGATGAGTACTTTAAGTTTGAAGAGCCGAAGTGCCACAACTTAATTGTAATAAAAGCCATGAGAGTACCAATTCATAGGCAATTAAATAAGGACTAGAAGTTCCTTGATGTATGTAAATGATAATATAATGCATATTTGCTGGAGAGCTTACATCTCGAAGTTTTGATGATTATTGCATAACTTTGGGCATTGATGTTGAACATCATGTTCCTCGTGTCCGTACTCAAAATGATTTAGCAGAAGCATTTATTAAACGGATGAAATTGATTACCCATGCTCTGCTCATGAAAACGAAATTGCCAAATTTTCTACATGGGGACATGCCATGTTACATGATACATTATTAGCTTGGTTGAGACATATTGCCAACCACTAATACTTCTCAATATAATTCATGTTTGGGCACTAACCAAACATTACACATTTACGAGTTTTTGGTTATGTTATCTATGTGCCTATTGCAATGCCACAAACGTACTAAAATGAGGCCTGAATGCAAATTGAGAATTTATGTTGGATTTGATTTATCATCCATCATTCAATATTTTGAACCCTTGACTAGGGATATATTTACCGCATGATTTGCAGACTATGATTTTAATAAGACAGTTTTCCCACCATTAGGGGGAGAAAATAACATCGTTCCAGAAGAATGATGAGAGAATGATGAGAAAAGACCGTTCCAAAAGAACGAAGAGAATTTGTCTTATTTTGATTCACGAAGCAATCAATGAGAAAATGAAGTAAGAATAATTGAATGATGTAACGAAGTGATAAAATCACATATATTTGCTACAAATGTGCCTACAAGAATTGATGTCCCTATTGGACAAAATAATGTGGCAGCAAATGATTTATCTGTTGCACGCCTGAAGCGTGGCAGACCCTCAGACTCAAAAGGTTCAGTCCTTCGAAAGAAGAAGAATATGGCACTACTGAACTATTGCATTCTCGAAGCATAACTGTTGCATGCCGGAAGCATGACGGTTGTCGCATGGTTACACGTCCCAGAAAGGACAATCCATGGACATGGAAATTTTGATTTCTCATGCATGAAGCTTGATAGACATATAGATTCCAATAACTCAACTCCCGGAAGTGGAGATTAAAATCCAAGCTTTATAACGCTCAATAAGAGGTTATGATCCGCATTCTCTAAATTATAGCTATCCTGGAAGAGATAGTGTAATGCCCTTGAATAGGCAATGGATATCCAAAGAAATGAAAAGCTTTTTATGCATGCGCATGCACATGAGAATATGGGATCACGAATTGATGATAACCAATGGTAAATTTGGTTTTTATAAGTAGCTACTAAATTTCATCAATAAGCTGTGTTGATAATGAGTCACGTTCTTTTGTTCGTCGATGAAAGGAAAAATTATTGGCAAAAATGGAGAAAGGCAATTCCATTACAATTTTGTAAGAACGTGGAAACATGGATCTATATATATTTGAATATAATACAAATAGCCAAAAGATGTTGAACCAAAGAGGTTACATATGGGCATTTGTAATACTGTGAATTACACTCACATGATATGACACAAGGTTACTAATTGAAACCTGAAATTATACTCCTGTAAACGAGTTCATATGAATGGAGAATTATATACGAATGGTTGTGAGTTGCCCACATCATATCTCGATAAGTAAATCCCTCAAGTATACATGGGAGCAAATTGCTCTGTATAAATTCCAAAAGAAAATGTGTCATGAAGTGTAGAAAATCCCTGAAGGATTCAGATTGCTTGAAATAAGTCCTAGAAGGATAAATCATAAATTATGTACTCAATACCAATGGATGGTATAAATTGCCTTAGTGAGTACTATCATTATGATATTGTTGCAACATACTAAAATCTCTTGCAAGAGTCAATGACATTAAATTAGAACTCCTAAAGAATCGATGACATTAAATTAGAACTTCTGAAGAGTCGATGACATTAAATTAGAACTCCTGAAGAGTTTATGATATTATAAAGTGTTGAGATAAATATTGTCCTGAACTGCAGAATCGAACAATATGCCAACACGAATCTTATCCGTGATATTTATGATATTACAGAATCATATGGATTGAAGATTATGACTTGAATACTCAAATTATTTAGACACTAAGAATGATCATTTATCTTCGAGAGGGTAAAGATAAATTGATATTTGGTCCAGAAGTACCATATCTTAGTGAAGAATATATTTTATTGTATTTGGCACAATACATTGAATGAAATAAAGCTTATTTATTGATATCTCAAAAAATATATACAAAGTGCAGATAAACATGAGGGAGCATTCATTGCTCACATGGAGCCTCAGTACTCGGCGAAGCTCCAGGAAGACGAAGAGCCAGAGTTGGAATCTCCGGAGCCGGAACACTTGGTGCTACTCCAGAGGACGAAGGCAACATAAACCTCGGGAGTAACGCCATAAACCTTTCATGATCACTCTGGATGCGACCGTCCGACTCCTGCAGCTGGTCCAGCTTCCTCTTCATGCTGGTCGAGTAACTAGTTGCAAGCATGTGCAACTCCTTGTTCTCGTGCCTGAGTCCTCTGACCTCTTGCCGAAGACTTGCCACCTCCGCCATCAGCGACTCCACCTGACGAGTTCGAGCAAGCAGGCGCTGACCCATGTTTGAAACTGAGCCTGCACTTTGGACGCTGAGAGCTAGAGATTCCTGAACAGCCAGCTCGTCCGACCGCCTGGATAGCATCCTATTGTCTCTAGGAGTAAGAAGATTTCTGGCAATCACCGTAGCGGTTATTTCATTCCTCATCATTGTGTCCCCGACTGTAAGAGGACCATTGGGGGATATGAAGGACGGATTCCAAATATTGTCTGGAGAAGACGAGTCATCATCTTCTCCGACATTCAAGTTAAGGCGACGGTCGGAAGGGCAAGACATTTTTTTAAGAAGGTGTTGAGGAGGAAGAGTTCAGAAAGATTAAGAGTGCAGAAGTGCAAGAAGGGAGTGTTTACAGAAGGGAGTTCAAGTGTGAGGTGAAACAAAATTCGTGCCTCTATAAAAAGAAGCAAATCAAAGAGGCGCTCCTCAGAGATCGAAGAGAAGCTCATCGCAGATCGAAGAGACAGCCGGACACCTTTCTCAAAAGCTGGACGCTCCTTTCTCAAAGGCCGGATCCCTGTCTCAAAAGAGCCATTCCTCTATCAAAAGTCGGAATTGCTCAGCATCACGAGGCGATCAGCTTTTCCAGTTTGTCGTCACTCGTCACATGCACTGTCAGCTTTGCGGAAATTACGGGCAGCTTTGTCAGAAAGCGCGTAACTGGTACTGTTCATTCATCCACCGGCTGCCGACAAATAGTGTGAGAATAGTTCCGGTTGTGAAGAAAATTTCTATAAGTTCTACCTTAGCCTTCCACAGCAAAGGCACACCCTCTCCACCTTTCTTCTTTTCTTCATCTTCGAGAATGTATTCTCAAAGAAAGCTTTCGAGTTACTCAGTGTTCTTCATTCCTTGGAACACCCCAGAAAACAAATCTTCGAAAGCAAAAGTATTTCATATCATGAAGGTTAAAAGCAAAAGTATCTCATATCACGCTTTCTCCTCACCTTCATCTGAAGAACATGGAGAAAGTGAGATCCTGATTGCTTACCTAGTCTTGCTCTCGAGTACTCATCTCAAACCCCTCCCAGCCCACTTCAAAAATAAACCTGTGTAGAGGTACTTTTTCAAAAGCAAAAGTATCTCACAGACGAAGCAGGAGGAGTCTGAGTTGCATCCAGATGAAAGCAGAGTCCGAGATCAAACTTTCGATCTGGAACTGATTGTCTCGTAACCTTTGCTTGTTTGTTTCTCTAGCATTGCTCTCGAGTACTCATCTTCAACTGTCTTCAAGGTCATGAATTCCACGGACTACTTGAAGCATGTGGAGACAACGTGCTGATTCATCCTCAACTAAGCTGAGGAGCACTTGCAAGAAGAAGGCCCTCCAGCCCAATTCAAGAATAAGCCTGTGGAAAGTTAACTACTAGTAAAGCAACTCTGTTGACAACTCTTCTCGCTAAGAGACTGAAGCAGAATGATCAACGATCAACCTAAATGATTTTAAATCAGGGGGAGATACTCATCAGGGGGAGCATCCAAAACATATCAAGATTTTAACGAGTCAATCAAAGACTTGTGGCCATCCAAGGGGGAGTGTTGTAAATATGGTGGATGACCACATATCACATGCAAAATCATTGTTCATTCACATGCAAATTCATTGTTCATTCACATGCTAAATATGTCTAAAGCTTTGTCTATAAAATGGATGATAAGAAGGAGATAATGAGGTGATGAGTTCAAAGGTAGAGATAGAGGAAAGAAGAGGAATGAAGAAAAGAGAAGGAAGAGAGAAAAGAGAGGAGAGAGTATAGAGAGTTTGCTTTGTACTCCTACTATTTCAAAATTTTAATAAAAGCACTACTGCTGCTCCGAGGATGTACTCCAGTCACACTGACTGTAGAGGAACCTCGTAAATTTTGTGTCTTGCTTATTTATTCCATTGCACACATCGTCGATTTTACAACAAACAGAAGATTTTCTGTCGATACAAACCAAAATTTAATCCAGAAAACATTATGAAATTATAAATTGTTATAAGGGAGTTTTTATGTCATTCTCAAAAAATTATTGTGCATTCCTCGAGTTATATTTCTCTTTAATTTATTCACGCAACAAGTACGTATTAATTTTTTTTTTCTTCTTTAGAACAAGATATTAACTATTTTTAAGTGGAGTAAACAACACAGTTGTCATAACTATGTCCTAAATTTGAAAGGAAAAAAAAATTACCCCCCAACCCCCTTCCTACTTTCTCATTCCATCTTTGTTACATATAAATGCAACTTTCTTTTTTCTTTTTATCGTGATTGCTTGTATTTATCAGCATGTTAAACGATTTACTCTTTTTATCATGCATGCATTTACACTATCTTTTTACAAAATAATTAATGCATATGCACGAACGTACATTCCCTCCAAGTCTTATTCTTTATAAATTGTGAAAATACTAAATAGGAATGTTTGTGAGAAGTAAGAAAATTATTTTAATTTTTGACTTTCCTATATTTACTAATAAGGAATTAAAGCAGTACATTCCTTAAATTTTGTAATTCAATATATTTCAAAATTTGTTGTTGAAAAACATGTACGTCTTAATCCAATGCCATCAAAATAGGCGAGTCTTGTCTTAAAATTTGTAATCTAATTTTCTCTACTTTTAAATATTTTTCAATTTGTATTTTCATGATATTAGCAATATTGAAATAGGGGGAGTGGAAACAAAACTTGAAGAATAAAAACGAATTCTTTTAACAAATTGAACTGTAAACCGATTGTGTTTCTCTCAAATTTACAATATTTAAATATGTTTTAAAAACGAATTCTTTTAACAAATTGAATTACAAATCGATTGTATTTCTCTCAAATTTACAGTATTTAAACATGTTTACATAAAATTTACCTAAGTAATTAATTTAATTTTTGACAAGTGACCGATAAACACAGAGGTGTTTCACCGTACGGAGAAGTGTTTGGTGGCTAATACTCTTCCGACACCAACGATAATCCAAAACGAGTTCAACGACAAGTTGCCCATATTTCTTGAATCCAGTAAAATAAAAAATGAAAAAAAAAGAATGAAGAAGGAGAGATCTCGATACACAAAAAAATTGAACCCTCTCTCTCTCTCTCTCTCTTTATTCTCTTACTTGCTCTGCCTCCCCTACCAGCAAAGAGCTTATGATTCGTACTTAATTCAGAAGCCTTGAGGTCGAAGGAAACATAAAGAATCTTGGGTCGTCTTCCTCTTCAAGTATAAGTATATATATATACAAGTCGGTGGCTGAAAGAAAGTTGCAAACTTTGAAGGTTTTGAGATGGACGAAGATTGCTGCGCCACACAACTTATCTATGGCGATGGAGAATTTAACGCAGATGGGCTCGACAGGTTCGTGAAGGAGGTGAAGCTTACCGAGTGCGGACTCTCCTATGCGGTTGTTGCAGTCATGGGTCCGCAGAGCAGTGGTAAAAGCTTGAAACTTTGTTCGATTTGGTTGAGTTTTGAGGTTTTTGGTGATTTGGGTTTTGGTGCTTATGGGTTTTGATTTTGCAGGGAAGAGCACTCTGTTGAATCATCTGTTTCGGACTAAGTTTAGGGAGATGGATGCTTACAGTGGAAGGTTAGTTTCTGAGTTTGGAATTGATTGTGTAGTCAATTTTGGTTTTTTTTTTTTTTTTTTTTTTGCTTTTGCAATAAGTGCTTTTTGGGAGAGAGGACTATCTGATTTTGTGGATTTGTTTTAGGAGCCAAACTACAAAGGGTATTTGGATTGCCAAGTGTGTTGGCATTGAGCCGTGCACGATTGCCATGGATTTGGAGGGGACTGATGGGAGGGAGAGGGGCGAGGTAATCAGATATTCATTAGAATTCCATTGTGTTTTTCTAGGGAGGATTGAGTAAGAGCTGCAAAATGTTATATAGTTAAGCTTCCCGGATTTATTAACTGTTCGTGCTTCCTGTGTAACTCTATTATTTTCCAGGATGATACTACATTTGAGAAACAAAGCGCCCTATTTGCCTTGGCTGTTTCAGACATCGTGCTGATAAATATGTAAGCTTGTGTTTTTTATTTGTCTTGGAATCACCTGGCTGATAGTCTACATTACTTGCACAGTTAGTGACTATATTTGTAGTCGTCAATCCAATTTGTTAGTGGTTGTATGTTGAACTTGTTCCCGTAAGTGTTATATCAAATTAGTAGAGGAGTCTAGTTCAATTTTAAGATTGTCATATGTATTGGTATCTAGTTCAGTTGGTTTTTAGAAAAGGCAAAGCCGGTGTGAGTTTGGTTTATCAATCATCTATATCTTATGAAAGAAGCTTCTGATACCATCTCATTGATTGTTCAACTAGGGTTTTACCTTTCACGAAAACATGGGCTATTCTAGTTATGAACTTTTAGTTAAGAATCCTAATGTTAATTGACATTTTAATTTCCAGGATATATAGAATACACGTATGCTCAATTTAATTTACAGAATATATGTAGTTTTTACCTGTAATTTGAAATTACTTTTGGATATATCAAGTGGAGATTGGATTTTGTATACAGGTGGTGTCATGATATTGGTCGGGAGCAAGCTGCCAATAAACCTTTACTAAAAACAGTTTTTCAGGTACTCTAGAACCATGCCTACATCTCTACCATCTACTCACCATTTAATGTCGAAGTTAATGAAGTTCTGGTTTTTGAATGTGTATAGGTCATGATGCGCCTGTTCAGCCCCCGTAAAACAACGTTACTTTTTGTTATACGTGATAAAACAAAGGTATGAGCGTACTGCGTGGCCATATTAACAGGATCTGTCTAATTATGTTGTCCTCATGAAATGATTTTCTTGTTGCATATTAATACTTTCTTGTTTGTGGCTGCTCGTTTAGACCCCTTTTGAATACCTGGAACCTGTGCTAAGGGAAGATATACAGAAGGTACTTTTGTCTTCAGCTCTATTTTGCTTTTATACTCTACTCCTTTTCCCCATATATCTCTAAGATTTGTAAATTCTGCAGATATGGGATGGAGTACCGAAGCCCCAAGCCCATAAAAGCACCCCATTGAGTGAATTTTTTACTGTGAGATCTCTTATACTCTTCTCTATTCTCTGGTCATCTTTGCTCTGTATAATGTTCTCATCAGTCAAGTTTGTTGTCTCTGATACGTCATTCTTTGATGTGAAGGTAGAAGTAGTTGCTTTGTCCAGTTACGAAGAGAAGGAGGAGAAGTTTAAGGAGGAGGTAACACCTCTACTATCAGAAGCAATTATCATGTCTTATAATCCTATTTGTCATCAGAAGCAATTATATGTATATATACATGATTGTTTTATGTCCTTCATTCATTGTAAAAGTTTACAGTGGTACCTTACGGGTATGGCTATTATCATGCAGGTTGCTCAACTGAGGCAGCGCTTTTTCCATTCTATTTCTCCAGGAGGGCTTGCTGGCGATAGAAGGGGTGTTGTCCCTGCGTCAGGATTTTCTTTTAGTGCACAACAGATTTGGAAAGTAATCAAAGAGAACAAGGACTTGGATCTTCCCGCTCACAAGGTTTGTTAGTTTGTTTTCTTCCCATTGATAATTTGTGGTCTTCACTTCTCATATGCATATAATATATACACATACTGTGATTTAATTAGGTTATGGTTGCTACGGTTCGGTGTGAAGAGATTGCCAACCAGAAATTCAAACAGTTGGTCCATGATGAGGTATGTGGTCATTTATCTCCATTTTTGAGATGCTTATACTTCTAGCATATTCAAGAAAATTTTATTGGTCATTACTTGGGTGAACACGATTTAGGGTTGGTTAGCACTGCAAGAAGCTGTTGAAACTGGTCCTGTACAAGGCTTTGGTAAAAGGCTCAGTTCCATTCTAACCACCTATCTTTCCGGGTAAGTTTGACTCTGGTTTGACTCTGGTTTAATTATGTTTTTATTCAATCATATAACTTGAATGCATTTTTCACATGTTACACTGTCCACCTTTGTTTTTTTTTGGGTTTTAATTTTGCCACTAAAACTAAATGTTTATATGTATTCTTACCTGTTGTGTGTTTTCTATTCGTTGGAAGGTTCACTGTTAGTGTTCTATGGGCTTGTACTGTTTATAGTTCTGAATTTATTTTGTATGTCTTGATCTCGGTTATGCATCATAGGTATGACATGGAGGCCATCTACTTTGATGAAGGTGTAAGGAACTCAAAACGACAACTGTTGGAGTCAAAAGCATTGGATGTATGTCTACTCTCTCTGTCTCTCTAATTTAGCAGAGGGTATAGTTAGGTTTTCAGTTTCTTAGACAATTTTTGCAACATAAGGAAGTCGTGATTAGTAGTGGTTTTAGTTAGGTTGTCAGTTTCATATACTGCATTACTGTTGGCCTCAATGTCAGAATGAACACCATGATAATGAAGTGGAGGTATGTCTCAAAAGCATTGATGTATGTCTACTCTCTCTGTCTCTCTAATTTAGCAGAGGGTATAGTTAAGTTTTCAGTTTCTAAGACAATTTTTGCAACATAAGGAAGTCGTGATTAGTAGTGGTTTTAGTTAGGTTGTCAGTTTCATATAACGCGTTACTGTTGGCCTCAATGTCAGAATGAACACCATGATAATGAAGTGGTTTGGCAACATAAACTTTATCCTTAAAGTATTGCTATCAAAGAATTATGCTTAAATCAACAGCTAAACATCATTACCGGAGCATGACTCCATCAAATTACATTACCAGAAGCTTAAAGTCCCTAATCTCACACTGAGAAACTGAGAGGAAAAATAGAGCTTGCTTGTTATGTAATACACGAAAAGTAAGATAGCCTTATACTTCAGATTGTCTTCAAAGTTCAAAATAAAACTGGTTAAAGGGTCTGTTCGACTTGGTGTGGTCAACTTCGTAAATTCGTAGCTGCCACTAATGCGAATTATTATTTTTGTTTAAATCTTGCTTTCCTCTGAATTTTCCAGTTTGTTTACCCTGCATACTCGGCCATGCTCGGACACCTACGTTCTAAAGCCCTTGAAGATTTTCAAGTGAGGCTGGAGCAGTCGTTGAACAAAGGAGAAGGATTCGCTTCATCTGTTCGTACCTGTGCTCGGTCTTCTATGCTTGAGTTTGAGAAAGGATGTGCAGGTAATATATTTGTTTAGCTAATTAACATGTTTGTCAACCAAAATATTTCTTTCATTACTTTAGCATGTTTCTCCCTTCAGATGCTGCCATACAACAAGCTAATTGGGATGCTTCAAAAGTCCGGGAAAAGCTTCAACGTGATATAGATGCACATGCATCATCGGTTCGTAGTGCAAAACTGGCAGAATTGAATTCCAACTATGAGGTAGTGCTCTGATAATGTATCAAAGTCTTGGTTATTCTAGGAGTATACTTATAACGTTAGGCTCATAGTTATTCAAATTTCTTAATGCAAATACCCTTTAATTTTCAGAAAAAACTTTCTTCGTCTTTAAGCGGTCCTGTAGAGGCTCTACTGGAAACTGGTGCAAAAGACACCTGGGCTTCGATACGAAAACTACTTAATCGTGAGACCAAAGTTGCAGTATCGGGGTTCTCAACTGCAGTTGCCAATTTTGAGTTGGACAATGAAACGGTTGTCAAAATGAAGCAGCATTTGAAGGATTATGCGAGAAATGTGGTGGAGACAAAAGCAAGAGAAGAGGCTGGGAAAATTATGATCCACATGAAGGATCGGTAGGAACTTGTTAAAAATCTTCTTTTCTTTTTCACGTTGTTATTTTGGACGCTGATCACTTCTGTTGTCATTTCTCAGGTTTGCTGCAGTCTTCAATTATGACAGCGATTCAATGCCTAGGGTTTGGACTGGGAACGAAGACATTAGATGTATTACCAAGGATGCACGAACTGCAGTAATCATTGGGAACTTTTGTGGAAGTACATGTTATCTATCTTTGTGACTTAAAGTGATGTTTTAGTTGTTTGATCATCTCTGTCTTGCAGTCTCTGAAGCTTTTGTCGACCATGGCTGCCATTCGCTTGGATGAGAAGCCAGATAATATTGAAAATGTCCTCGTTTCGTCTCTGGTGGACGGGACTGTTACTGTTTCACCTTCACAAAATAGGAAACTGGGACCTTCTACAGATCCTCTTGCCTCAAGCTCTTGGGAAGAGGTACCATTAATTTATGGGTTTGGTTTTTATGTAAAATTTTTCTATGATGAAACTCCCTTCTTATTAAGGTTAACTCTAAACTAGGTTTCTTCAAAGGATACCTTAATTACCCCAGTACAGTGCAAGTCATTGTGGAGGCAGTTCAAAGCAGAGACCGAATATAGCGTCACTCAAGCTATTTCAGCACAGGTATACTTAAGTTTAACTTCAGTAGTCTAATTGTTTTTATATCGTTTAATCAGAGTTGCATCCCGAATAAATGGATTTTGTCTTTTATAAAATGTTCTTTAAAGATTTGGATTATGAAAATATGAATATTGGAACATGTTCCTGCAAAAGTAATGAACAACTGGTGGGAGGAACGTGGAAATAGGACGCATGCATTGTCCTCGGATGACATTTTGGGCTGGAGTTCATATGTAAATTGGATTTAGTTTAGTAGTGAAACCAAACATATGGAAACACTTCATATTGAAAATCGCACTGATTCTTGACTTGTTCAGATAGGACCAACTTATAATCAAGTTCAGTGTATTCTTGTTTTTTCTACAAAGAAAAATCCTAGCATCCTAATACTATTTTTGTAATGAGCTCCCTATCTTTATGCTTATAGCTCTGCTCGATCATGATGTTGTTTGCTTTTGTACTTTCAGGAGGCTCACAAGCGGAGTAACAACTGGTTACCTCCTCCATGGGCTATAATGGCGATGATTGTTCTTGGTTTTAACGAGTTTATGATGCTTTTAAAGTAATTACCTTCGTTCTTTTTTGTTTCCTTTTGCGAGTTTTAGGTTTTGGACATTTTTAAGTGTCCAGACCCTAATGTCTTGCACATCTATTAATCACTGTGCTTT
The DNA here is from genome assembly GCA_963580275.1 of Crataegus laevigata. Taxonomy (NCBI): domain Eukaryota; kingdom Viridiplantae; phylum Streptophyta; class Magnoliopsida; order Rosales; family Rosaceae; genus Crataegus; species Crataegus laevigata. Next base: position 9,827,163 of record OY756939.1, on the reverse strand, counting down.
TTTTTCTTCAAATGAAACAGGAACCCTCTCTACCTCATGGTTCTATTTGTTGCATTTTTACTTTCAAAGGCCTTATGGGTACAGATGGACATTACGGGACAGTTCCAGCATGGCGCTGTAAGTATAAAACTGAGGTTTTTTTGTCTCGCTTAGTAGAGTGTAAAATTGGGATTGAACGTGGAATACGACAGCTGGTGATCCTAATTTGATAGAGACTTCACTCGGGGCTGGCCTTTTTGGTTACAGTCTCTCATCAAATTGTAATTTTCTTGATTGAAGCAGTTTCTAATTTTAGTTTCCGTTGTTTGTTTTTACCAGCTGTCAGGAATACTGTCTATCTCATCAAGGTTTCTTCCAACCGTCATGAATCTTCTAAGAAAACTCGCAGAAGAAGCTCAGGGGAATCAATCACCGGAAGCACAAAGGCGGCCAGTTTCTCTTGCTTCTCAGAGTTATAGAAGTGAAACACCTCAGCCAAATCCAGTAACAAGCTCATTCCCGGAGTCCTCAGTGTCATCAGATACCGGCATGGAATGCTCAAGCCCTCCTTTAAGACAAAGGCGAACGGCAAACGTTGAGGAAGTTGAATCTTCATGATGTATGATCTCTGTTGTTTGTACCGTGTGCATCAGATTAAGGTCACTACTCATTCGTGCGATAATTTTCTTTCTTTTTGATTTTGTTTCTTGTTTGTAGTTACTGAAAATTTGAAATAAAAATAAACGGGGTTTGTTCAGTGCCTGGTTTTACAAATTATAGGTTAGTTGTTATGTTTCGAGGAATTAGATTGTAAAGTCTGCGCATTCTAACATTGCCTCTCTTTTTCGACTACTTTTTCTTCATATTAGTATTGTCAGTAAAACAAATGAAAAAAACTTATGTGGGGCCCAGTTTGCCACTGGACTTTGCTAAGTGGTGCTAAATTCACTTTTTATCATTCTTCTATTTTAAATATAATACTATTTTATCATTCTTCTATTTTAATTTTTCATAATTATCTTTTCCACTAATTAAGGGTAAATTAATTAGGATCATATACTACTAATTCATATACACAATGAAAATCATATCAGACTGGTAAAACGAGCCCCAGAAAATATAAATTTAATTAGAGCTTTGCATAGTCTTGAAAATCATGTAGTATATTACACAGGAAAATTAGAAAAAAAAAATGAAATCAAAATATAAAATATAGCACTTAAATCCAACTACAAAGTTTTTCTCGTGTTCAGCAAAATATGAATGATTGTGCATGTATGCTTCTTTCCTTTCATCATAAGAATATGAATGGTAAACAAAAAGCATTGTGGATACTAATATTTTATCAATAAAAATGAATTATAGTATCTACTTTGACTAACAACAAAATTGAATATCACAAAAATATATTAAATTGTCTGTATGTTTGTTTTCTTTTTCTTTTCTTCTTCTTTTCTTCTACCTTGACAAGCAGTAGTAGCCTGACATTTAGATCGCGGGTGGATTTTCTCAATTAAGATGCAGTTGGGGATCAAAGATAATTTGAACTATGTTTTTGAAATTGAATTTTTTTTTCTTTTCATTCCATGAAATTGAATATTTTTTTCTTAAAAAAGTCCTTTCATCTCCCATGGTTGTCATTCTGCACCCCCACCCCCATCTACTCCTCCGTAGTCATCCAAACCTCTTCCTTTTCTTCATCATTTGACATCTCTAAATTTCTAGAGCACTAATTAGCTTAATAATCGGTATGAGCTTCTGGTTAGAGTGTTTAATGAGTTTGGTATCTTTCAATTAAATGAGAATCTTCTAGCCTCTATATTCCTATTTGTGGTAGAAAAATGGGTACGTCCATGATAATTTTTGGTAAATCAATAATAATTTTAACCGTGGATATTTATTAGTTACAAAAGTTACGGACAACAATTCACATTACATTGAATTGCGCTGAAAAGTATATTGCCTTTGCACGTTTTATAGGCGAACTCATAGCTAATCAGTTTTTATTGTGGAGCAAAACTTCGGGAATTGATCTAACCTAGATGTGTAATTGAGTTTATGTATTTTAATGATTAAACTAATAAATATTTCGGCTATATATGGATTTAATATCGTAGTATCTTTTAAATATATGCCACAAAAGTTGTGCACAAAAATTCACAATAATAGAACTGTGGTTAAAAAGTATATCGCATTTGCACGTTTTATAGGTGAACTCATAAGTAAGCAGTTTTATTTTTGACCAAAACTTCGGAAATTGATCTAACTTGAATGTATAATTGAGCTTATGCATTTTAATGATTAAATTCATAAATATCTCAACCACATATGAATTTAATATCGTATATTCTTTTAGCCTCTATATTGGTATTTGTGGCAAAAAAATGGGTACCTCTATGAGAAAGTTTTGTAGATCGATGAATATTTTTCAATCTAGATATTTATTAGATACCATAAATTATAAGTCTATTCGCAAAAGTCTAAGTTAATGCCACATACAATATTTGTTAAGACATATTTAGGGAACTGTTATTAGCGCTCTAAAAACTCATTCTACACTTTGCACTAGTGTATTTTTCTTTCTAATTATAGAAAGTTTGGAGTGCCAAATGAGCTTTTTGGAGTGCTAATAAAAAATTTCTATATTTATATAAATTTTATTTTAGTTTGGAAGTCGACTTCCTTTTTTTTTTTCTTCTTTCTTTATCAAGTTGGGAGTATCGCCCTAAGTTGTGATAATGCCTTTATTTATCGATGTTATGTGAGTTTAATTAAATTTTGAGATTGTGTTTATCCACTACATACATTTCGATTTTTTTTTAAGTCGAGAGATAGCAATAATAAGTTAGATGTTAGATTAGTCACTGATAGAATTTGAACCCACGCCGTCACTGTAAGAGTTGTAAGAGTACAACACTTTTTCACCACTGTGGTAAAAGGCCACTTGCCAACAAGTTGATTGGCATGTGTGACTTTACTAATACTATTCCAAGTCATGCATGAAACATACACATTTGTCCCTTCATGCCACTTGGTTATAAGCAAACATCATGCACAAGTTTTTTACTAATTAGTTCTACTCTTATTCAGCTTGTATCATGACCGTTTTCCTTCTGTTCTTCATACGCCCATGACATTGTAAGAAATAATGTTGATTATTCAAAATGAATCAACAACTAATTGCACAAGGTCACAGTCAGTGATACTCCCAACTTGATAAAGAAAGGAAAAAAAAGGAAGCCGACTTCCAAACTAAAATAAAACGTATATAAATATAGAAAATTGTTATTAGCACTCCAAAAATTTCATTTTGTACTCCAAACTTTCTATAATTAGAAAGAAAAATATACTTGTGCAAAGTGTAGAATGAGATTTTTGGAGTGCTAATAACAGTTCCCTAAATATATCTTAACAAATATTGTACGTGGCATTGACTTAGACTTTCACGAATAGACTTATAATTTCTGGTCTCTAATAAATATTCAAATTGAAAATATTCATCGATCTACAAAATTTTCTCATGGAGGTACCCATTTTTTTGCTACAAATACCAATATAGAGGCTAAAAGACACTACGATATTAAATTCATATTTGGTTGAGATATTTATGAATTTAATCATTAAAATGCATAAGCTCAATTATACATTCAAGTTAGATCAATTCCCAAAGTTTTGGTCAACAATAAAAACTGCTTACCTATGAGTTCACCTATAAAACGTGCAAAGGCAATGTACTTTTTTACCACAATTCTATGTATTGTGAATTTTTGTCCGCAACTTTTGTGGCATAAAGAGGCTAAAAGATACTACAATATTAAATCCATATGTGGTTGAAATATTTATCAGTTTATTCATTAAAATGCATAAACTCAATTACACATCCAGGTTAGATCAATTCCCGAAGTTTTGCTCCACAATAAAAATTGCTTAGCTATGAGTTCGCCTTTAAAACGTGCAAGGGCGATATACTTTTTGGCCACAATTCAATGTAATGTGAATTGTTGTCCGCAACTTTTGTATCTAATAAATATCCAAGGTTAAAAATATTCATTGATCTACCAAAACTTATCATGGACGTACCCATTTTTCTACCATAGATAGGAATATAAAGTCTAGAAGATTCTCATTTAATTGAAACATACCAAACTCATTAAACACTCTAACCAGAAGCTCATTTAATTGAAAAAAAAAAGAATCAATACGTAAAAATTGAACCAATCGATTGAACACATACCAATTATTAAGCTAATTAGTACTCTAGAAATTTCGAGATGTCAAATGACGAAGAAAAGGAAGAGGAAGAGGTTTGGATGACTACAGAGGAGTAGATGGGGTGCAAAATGACAACCATGGGAGATGGAAGGATTTTTCAAAAAGAGAGAGAAGGGGATTTGCTCCATGGAGATGATGGACTGGTTAGGGTTTTATTTAATTTTTTTTTAAGTAGATTGAGTTGGGTGTAAAAAGAAATTTGATTGAGTTGAGTTTTGATAAATAAGGGCGGTTTTGGAAATAATGTTGGGTGTAAAGAGATAATGATAGATAAATCAAATACAATGTGGGTATAAAAAGTAAGCTGGGTGTTGAGATGCAAAATATAGATTCAAATAAAATTTTCCTTTAAATAACATGTCTATTATTTAAAAAAAATAAAACATGTATTAAAATATTATTAAGTCAAATTGAAAAATATTATATAGGGTATTCAGTATTCTAGTGAGTACAAAGTATTAACCTAGAATTTTTGCCAACTAAGAAAATGGCGGACTATCATGGGATAAATTACCAAGTTTGACCTCATTCTTGGTGAGTATTTGCTGCTTTGCCATTTGTTGCGGGGTCTATGGAAGTGGTATGCTAGATATTTTTTCATGTACTGGGAATACATTTCGATACATCAAGTATAATAATATAATTGATTGAAAACTTTGAAAAAAAAAATCAACTAATTATATTATGACACTTGATGTACTAAACTGTATTTTCAGATACATTATCCCTTCCCCTGCACTGCACACCATTGTACACCTCACGGGTCCATATGTCAATGGCTGCATGGTGTAAATAATGTCTCTCTCATTGGTTAGATCTTTACAAGTTTACGAACATCACCATCTTCCAATCTTAAACCCGAGACGAGAACAATGATGCTCACAGTTTGATGAAACAATATTGGCTTTGCAATTTTTTTCCATTAATCTAGTTATTCGTTCAGTCTACAATCAGTGACAGATCCAGAAAATAATATTAGGGGGGTCAGTAAGAATAGCGCTGCGCGCGCAAATTTTTTTTAACAAAAATAGCATGCATATTGTCATTTCATTGAGTCTTGGTAGGCCTGAAGTCATTTGGAAAGACATATTGCACACCTGTTAATGCCTCATTTGCGTGGGTAACTAACATATTCCAAGGCTGCTCCCATATGAACGCTTAACAAAGAAACACACTTATCTTGAATACACTAACAATGTTTGATATCATTGCATCCCATTAATATGTTTGTCCAAGAATGATGATGCTTTGTTATTCTCTGAGATCACCATTTCATTTACTTTGCATTTTTGGATAGTTTTATACTTTGTTCTTCTTTTTTTTTCTGCCAACAATTGTAATCACAACCAACAAACAAGCCAGAGGTAAATAATATTAGGACTAGACTATAAAGGGGCAACACCTCTCTAATGCATTTTATCAAGTAGTTGAATGACATATATGAAGGGCAACTCCAACCTTTAAAGGGGCAGCACCCAAGTCATCCATGGACATTCACCGAAGTTCGGAGGGTCAGCACCTAAGATGTCCATGGACGTTCACTGAAGTTCGGGAGGTCAGCTGACCCCCTTGCCCTTTAGTGCATCCGCCACTGTCTACAATTCGGTTGGACTTGCCAAAGATTCTTTGCACAATTTTTTTTTAAATTTAATTAGATCCCTCAGTAAAAAGAGGGCTTCGAACTTAAAAAGTCTTGAGAGTTTTTGAACATTGAAGATAATAAAGTCCATGGTTTTGTACTGGTTGTTTGTTCATTATTTTTGAACGAATGAAAACTGTTGGTTTTGAGATCTAAGGTTTTAGGTCTAAAAGTTAAAAACACTAGGAAATGTGTCGGATTCAGCTTTAAAATTTGGAGATTTTGGACCTTGAAGCTTTTCTTAGGGAATAAAATAAATATCGGAATCCTTCTTTTCCTACTTAAACACTAATTGTTTTATTGTGATTTTGTATGTTTTCTTTGACGCCTGCTATTCTTAAATTAAAATAGGTTTTTTTTTTGTTAGGGAGTGGAGATGAATTTTAGAGACAGAACAACAAAATTAGTAACATATAAACCTTAATTGCAAATTAATCCAAAAATAACAAATAATTAGATAAAAAGTTATAGCCATATACATTTCTATATAATTTTTGAAAAAAAATGAAAAATTATGTAATACGAATTTGTCTGTCAGAACATTATAATTGATACTATTAGTCAAGACTCAAAAGTTGGATCTTAATTTGTTGATTGGTATGCAACTACGAATTTTTCTAGATGCTAGCAAATATATAGACCGAGAGAAAGCAAAGTCGTTTACATACATACAAAATATTAAATTCCCAATTAAGATGTTATGCTAGCAAATATATAGATCAAGAGAAAGCAAGTTGTTTACATACATACAAAATTATCTCAGTCATCCTGATTAAGACGTTACTAGCAAATATATTGACCGAGAGAAAGCAAGTCAAAATTACCTTAGTCGTCCTAATTAAGACGTTACTAGCAAATATATAGACTAAGAGAAAGCAAGTTGTTTACATACATACAAAAGTATGTCAATCCCAATAAAGACGTTATTGTAAATATATTAACTGAGAGAAATCGAGTTGTTTACCTACAAACAAAAATATCTCAGTCCCAATTAAGATGTTACTGGCATGTATATGGACTAAGAGAAAGCAAGTTTATATACATACAAAAGTACTTTAGTCGTTCCAATTAAGACGTTAGTAGCAAATATATGGACGGAGAGAAAGCAAGTTGTTTACATACACACAAAATTATCTCAGTCCCAATTAAGACGTAAGAAATTTCGTAACAACTGGCTATATGGATGAGAAAATTATGTAGTGCGCTACTGATAATTACTTATTTCAATGTACCTTTCCATGTTTTTGTTAAAGAAAGAAAAAAGTGACTATTAATTTTAAAACAATAGAATATTCTATTGGCACTCTAAATTTTTTATAATATTACTTAATTAGAAAGAAAAATACTTGTAAAATTGGATCTTATGAGTGGCCATCAGGACATCTAACATTTTTGGAGTGATAGCATGAGTCATGACTTGGATGAGTGGTGATGTAATTAAATGAAGTGAACCATTTGGCGTTTGCATGCATGATGATGATCTTGGCGTTCTGAAGCGAAGAAGTCATCGATATTAACAGCAACCAAGTTGCAGCAGGTCAGGACATATGTTATCTACGTCCCCAAGTGAATGAGAACATTCAACAACGGCAAGTCGCTGATGAGGGAAGCGTATGCAGAGACTTGGTCCAAACGTGAAGTTGGGTGTGAGAATGTGAAGATAAAAAGAGACTAAATTGTGTAAATGTTTATAAGAGGTTGGATTACTTCTCATATAGTCAATTGATTTTACAAAATGCTACTTTTACCATATATTTGTACCATCATTTATACTATCTCTCTAATAGAGATATGATTCATATGCGTTGGTGGACACTACCGTTATTAGAGAGATAATATAACTGATGATATAAATATGTAGTAAGTGTAACATTACTCTTGATTTTATGATAGAATTTCAACTTTCTTAATTAGGGAAAGTGTACGATACAAATCGCATCTTTTGTAGCTGCCTTTCTTTTAAGGACAATACTTGAATACTCAATGAGGAGTACCCAAATTTACTCACCTCTGCATCAAAGGATTTGCTCTTTTTCACCCCCTGCATCCTCCTTCCACCAGATCCCCCCACACCCCCGCATCAGAGGATTTGCTCTCTTTCGTTCTTTCTCTTCGAATCAACATCAAAAGGAAGTCGCCAGATGCAATCGACGCCGATGATGACATGGTTTCGGGCGAAGGGCAGAGAAGTGGTTCTGGGTACGTCTTTTGGGTACTCTCCATTGGCCCACTTCATTTAGTCATTTTTTTGGGTACTCTCCATTTGAGTACCTAAGTATTGTCCTTAAACAAAAACAAGTCATCGGAATAATTAAGCCAAGGTGGGTGGGATGGTGGTGGGTTCATACGTCGCAGTCTGATTTTTTCTGTCATCCAAAACATATCCTCTTTTGACTTTTCTCGCTGCATCATTCAAATCAACTTACAGATATTTTCATCCCGATCGAATTTTCAGTTCAGCCACAATTTTTGAAAATTCCACCAGAGATTTTTCATTTTTTTTTTTTTGAAAATCCCACCTTTGTTTTTCTTTGAAAAAATCCACGTCCACTTGTCTAAAATTCATTTTATCATTGCATTTATAGGCAAAATTATGAATGAAATATTATTCTTTTACCGGACAAACTTACAACATACATGTAATTTTAGCAATATTTTAAGCTAATTGTAACAGTCATGAGTTCGATACTTTGTAATCTGCTTACTTGCTTGAACAAGGCCATCGATAGGTAGGGTATAATTTCAAACTAGCCTCTTCCAAATTCGAAAGAGGTGGATAACCGTGGTTCGCCACTAGTGCCTATCTTTTTAGAAAGAAAAGAAAAAACTAATGAAATAGTGTCATGTGTTTTGTCATACATAATAATGCGATTAGTTTAAGAATTGTCACAATGACGTCGTTTGATGTCATATCAAAATCACCAACTAACAAAGAATTAATCCTTCGTTCTTTCGCTATCGAGAAAAATCCTTCCCCATAATTACAGTAATTGACCAACCGAGCGAGAATGTTTATCCATAAGTCAATTCCTTGATTTTTAACAATCTAGAATTGTACATAAATATTTCAACACTAAAGCAGCTCAATGTGTAATATTACAGTATAAAATTCAACTAATACGATCAAAGCCTTGGCCAACTCCAGGTGGGAAATTTAAAAAGTGGCGCCATTTGATCATGCAACTTGGACAAAATATATTATAAGGTAAATTATATAAAACTACTTTAATTATCGGTCGAATCATAATTTCGTACTTCATGTTTTAAAATTATAATGTCATACCTCAACATATGAATTCGTTGCAATGTCAAGCATCCGTTAAATTTTCTATCAATTTAACTATTAAATGATGACGTGGTAGGAGTGGGGCCCACTCATTTGCCACCTTGAATAAAAAATTAATTAATTAATAATAAATTACTAATTCTTATTTAACAATTTAAAAAAAAAGGCCACTTCTGTAGCAGGTTGATACGCATCGGGGACGCGAATCTGTAGCAGTGGTGATAACCCAGAAAATGGGAAAAAAAGGGGAAAGAAAAAGAAAAAAATTGGACTGTAATGAACTTCCATTCTTCTATTAATATTATGGAGGATTTCGAAAATCCTGGGCGAAATTTTGAAATTTTAATTTCTCTAATTAAAAAAAATAATTTAATTTCTCTAATTTCTTGAATTTTCTGGGTTTGTATTTGTGTTTTTCATTTTGGGTTTTGTTTTTGTGGGGTTTATTCGTTTTGGCTTTCTGGAACTGTCCCTTAGCAATTTTGTTTGGTGGTTTTTCTTAGAAAAATGGTGAAGAACAAGAAATTGAAGAAATGGCAGTGGGGCGAAAGCCCCAGTCGGTGATGCGATTTGAAGAGAGGGAAAATGATAAGGGGATGGTTTCTAATGCTCAGTTTTGCGAAATCTTAGTAAGCTTATGATGAAGAAATCAAATTAGTTTTATGTAAAGACTGTTGGAGCAAGATGAATTGGGATCAAAACCCACTTATTTGGGGTCTGGTTTTGGTTTGCCATCGAAACCCGCCTGCGTTTTGCGATCGGCGGTGTATCAATTGTTCCCGTAGGAGGACGAAAATTAACTGTGTTTAAGGAGGACGAGGAAGAAGGGGAGCGGAGGAAGGAGTGATGGGAGGAGGAACGGGGACGATTTCCAGGGAACAAGGACGAGAGGTTTTTATTTTATTTTTAATGTTAATTTTAATTGTCAAATAAAAAATTAATTTTATTCAAGTTGGCAAAAAAGTGGGTCTCGTTTCTGCCACGTCATCATTTAACAGTCAGATTGACAGAAAATTTAACAGAAGTCTGACATTGCAACGAATTCATAAGTTGAGGTATGACATTGTAATATTTAAAACATAAGGTATGCGATTGTGATTCGACTCATAATTGAGCTAGTTTTTTTATAATTTACCATATACTAGCCTTTTGCACGCGCTCACATTTTTTGAATCACAGTGTGTTACGCGTTACTTACACGTTTTAAATGTATTTATATGCGTAAATTAACAAAAGGTAGGTCAAAAATTTGAAGTAAATGAATAATCTTAGATCATACTAGAAGAAACCCCTCATAAACTAATTAAAACAGTTGAATCCACATAATAAAATCAGTCTCTATTGAATTTATATTAAAAATAGAGAAAATAATATTTAATAAACAACTAATTGAATCACATTATTGATAGCTCATTGTGAGATTAAGCCCACCCCCTCCTTAGTGTAGATAATATCGTTTGTTAAAAAAAAATCATTTGACAACTAATTTAATCACAATATTATCCGGGAAAAACCTTTTTTTTATAACTGACATTACACGACTTTTAAGATGTTTGGAACGTGTATAAAAATAGAGAAAATAATACTTAATGAACAACTGATTGAATCACATTATTGTTAACCTATTGTGAGGTACTAATTATTTAAAAAATGTACAAAAATTTTAATTATTAAAAAAACACTATTAAAATGGTGAAAATAACCTATGCAACATTTGATGCATTATTTTAAATTGCTTTTGAAGTTTTTTGTTTTAGGGATATTTTTGTCTAGTTATTTTTGTGTGAAGCTTGTGACACCAAAAAATACTGTTAATTGGGCCATTGGCTTTATATATAAAGATTATATATGTATACGTTGGCAATATATGACTAAAATCTAATGGTCTTCTTCTTCTTACGGTTGGTCGTTTAAGTTCACGCCGTCGAGGAGGGCAAGTTCTGCACATGTACAATATGAAGATGAAGTTGATGATGAGGATACTATTACTCTGCTTCCTCAGCTGCCTCTGGTTTCAGCTGTCCTTTGCTCAAAATGCTACCACTGATCCATCTGAAGGTTCTCTCTCTCTCTCCCTACACACACACACTTTGCCACATTTAAGTGTTTTTGACCAGGAACTGGGCTTTTTTCCCCCAACAAAATGACATTTTAAGTGTTTTTCGACCATATGAAATGAAGTTTCGAAGAACTTATTTGCAAAGCCTTTTTCTTCCCATATACAAAACATCCAAATTAAGGGTAATTTTCCTTTGTAATAATCAATTTGATCTGTCATTTGATTCGAGATAGTCTAGTAAGTCGTAATACAAGTCAAATTATGGTGTGATATAATATAATACACACAAGGACTGAATTAACTGAGAGTGCAGTGAGGGCGTTGAACTCAATATTTGAACAATGGGGCACACAAGCAGAGCCGGGGCTGTGGAATATCAGTGGAGAACCCTGCAGTGGATCTGCCATCAACGGCACCGACATTTATAGCGCCGATATCAACCCAGCCATCGTTTGCAACTGTACTTACGACAACAATGCTACATGCCACATCACCCATCTGTATGTTAAACTACTCTCTCTTTATGAACAAGATTTCCATGCCACTGCTGATTTTTCACTTGCTACCTATATATATAGACGTCATAATTTGACTCTGTCGCTACATTTTATGTAGTTCTAAATGTTCAATCTTTTTGCTTTCCAGGAGCGTGTATGCTCTTAACAAACGAGGGGTGTTTCCAGAAGAATTTGTGGCTCTGAGATATCTCACATATTTGTATGAATTTTTTTCAACTCCCTTCTCTGTTTTTGGTTCATCAAATCATATATTGAATATTAAAAATCGAATTATCAGAGAGACGGGCCAAAAACTCACTTCCAACAACACTGATACTGTCTCCAACTTGGTAATTACCACCTGCACAATCCGTCAGGTGTGGGGTTTATCTCAAAAGGCCTCGGCATTAGTTGAAGTGGGATTTGGATATTTAAACTCTTCTTTCTTTATTTCTCTAGCCGATGTGGGATTTCAACAAAAATATGGTGATGTTGTAAGATTAAGAGTTAACGATTACACTTCCTTTCAATTTTTGTAGGAGTATCTATCAGAATTATTTCACCGGTCCCGTACAGGCATTCATTGGCAATATGTCTGCATTGACTTACTTGTAAGCAGTGAGACAACATTTCTTTAAGTACTCATTTCTGATGAAACCCGTAGCAATTTGTATACTTCATTTTGAATATCATAATCTACAGTTATGTTCTTTACACCTTTTCGCTACTATTTATGCCGTACCCTACAAAAAATATTATGCTTTTATTGAATAATGCAATACTAGTTTCCTGTTATGTAATGTAATTAAGTTTAATGATGCTTATCTTTCACTAACTAATATCTCCATTCAGGTCAATTGGCGTCAATTCATTCTCTGGGCCCATCCCTAAGGAGCTTGGAAACCTTAAGGAGCTAACTCTGCTGTAAGCCATGAAAAATTAGAGAGCGTACAATAAAATTTTGTGTCGTAAACATTAGATACATAACCTGTTGTTATAAGCTAAAAATCTGGTTATGAATGAACAATCGAAGAATAGAAAATGAGAAGGATAACAATGGAAGAATTTTCTGAAGGTTTCTGTCTCTCTGTAAAATCTAGCAGAGCATATTCTCTTCATCTCTCTACAATTCACACATACTCTGTGCCTTACATAACCGTTAGAATCCAAGGTGGATTCTCTCTCTTCACAAAACAATCTCAGCCTTACATCTAGCTAGTTGCTAGGATCATTACACTTGGCATTAGAGCTGCACACTTGGTATTTTAAACTCAATTGAAAACACAAAATTGATACACAGCTTATTTCCTAATCAGAACCAAGTGAAAACACAAAATTGATACACAGCTTATTTCCTAATCAGCTCTAGACTTACAATTCAACAGAACCTTCTATCACTCTTCAATAATTGTTTTCAAGTGAGTGTTTGCCCTTTCAAAATGACTTGCAGGGACATCGGATCAAATAATTTCTCCGGAACACTCCCTCCAGAACTTGGTAATTTAGTCAAGCTCGAGCGACTGTAAGTGCTTCGTTAAATCATCAAATTTGAATTACATGTTAATTCCTTACGGATGATCAAAAATTGCACTTTATTGTATGAAATGGGTATTAATCAGTTGCCTTATGATTTTCACAGTTACATGGACAGCTGTGGACTCGGTGGTGAAATTCCTTCAACATTTGCCAAGCTCACCAACATGCAAACCCTGTAAGAACGGCTCTTAAATCATATTTTAGATTTGTTCGTTTATCCAGTACTTTGAGATTGCTTTTTTTGGATGAGCTTAGTATAAGTCAACTTTTTGAATTTTAGCTGGGCATCGGACAGTCCTTTCTCAGGAATGATACCTGATTTCATAGGGAATTGGACACAACTCTATGATTTGTAAGTAGAGAAACTTTGATCTTTTGCAGTTTATGAAAGCAAACCTGAGATGGATAATTTGTTCACAAGCTTCTTATATGTTTCTGTAGGCAATTTCAAGGGAACTCTTTCGAAGGCCCAATACCAACCAGCTTTTCTCAACTGACCTCATTGAACTATCTGTAAGTACAAATGTTTCATAAATTGTAATTCTCTCTCTCTCTTTCTCCAAAGACGGGATTTCAGTTTATTTTGCATATAATGATGTAGGCGAATCAGTGATATATACGATTGGAGCTCCTCTCTTGATTTCATAAAAAATCTGAAAAGCTTGACTGAATTGTAAGTGAAGATTCTCATCGATCCAGATACTTTCATCTAACTTCTTTTTCCTTTTGAAATTTGATATCTTACTCCATCTTCTTTTTATCAAATTTTATGTTTTTGGAATACAGAAAACTACGAAACGCATTAATCACTGGTACCATCCCATCTGATATTGGAGAATATCAAAGTCTGCAGACACTGTACGTACCAGCAAATATAAGCTTGAGTCCCAACGAGACCAATTAGTTTTCTTTCATTCTGATTGCTCCTCTCAACTTATCGTTGGTGTTGCAGGGATCTGAGTTTCAACAATTTGACAGGCCGACTCCCAAGTTCTTTGTTCAACTTGAATTCTCTTACATCCTTGTAATCCCCGTCTTTATTATTATCTTTTTCTTGCCTAATCATACATAAGTTATCAAATCTTCAACATTCCCTACTTTGATTGAAGATCTGGACTAATTCTTCTAGATTTTGCACACATCTGACCTTTTTCTTGCTCATGTCTTTTTCTTTTCTGGGTGCCTCTACTATAATCGAAATGGCCAGGTTTCTTGGAAACAATAGTCTCTCCGGACCTCTTCCGAGCCAAAAGAGCGATCAACTTCAGACTATGTAAGTCCTCGTTTCTTAAAGTAGTCATATAGAATGCACGGTGCATGTCTGTGTTTGTGTATAATCGTAAGCATTCTAATCCTATCTCACACAAGTTCTTAATAACTTTCATGTATTTTGTGTCATCTGATTCTATTTTGTTATTTGCAGAGATTTGTCTTACAATTTTTTATCAGGAAGCTTTCCCCAGTGGGTGACCACAATGTCGCAACTGTACGTGGCCTTCTATCTTTCACCTTCATTTTATAGTTTAAATCACCAGAATATGTTCAGACAAAAAATTATCTCTGAGATTCGTTTTCACAGTGCTAGTTGCCTACTAAGTTTTGATCTTGTACATGGAATTTTCATTTGATAAAGATTTAGTTCTTCATATGTTGATTGATTAATGATTTTATGCAGGAACTTAGTGGTCAACAACTTCACATTTGACAGTTCAAACATAACGTGAGTTGAAATTTCTCTTACTCGTTTTCGACAAGCAGTACTATCACTACTCTTCCACTACATGATTCTATTTGCATAACTAAGAATTGTTCTCTTTGTTTGCAGTCTTCCTGGATTGAATTGCCTCCAGAGAAATTTTCCATGCAATCGAAATACCCCACGATGTAATCTGCTCTTATGTCACCCACCATTTACTATTTTAACGCAACATCATGTTAGAGGAAAAGGCATTGGTTCTCTAGTTGTGTATACATATGGATATAGATTGCAAGCATGTTTTCATAAGTTTAGTAATACGCATAACTGGTTAGAAATATGTGACTGAAGAACATTAGTATGAGTCTTCAATTTGAAGTTTCATCGCTAATCATGGGTAGATTCTGGTATTACATGAAACTTACAGATGCAGACTTCTCAATCAACTGTGGTGGATCGCAAACGACGGTAAGTGATGGCATATTGTATGAGACTGACGACTTAGCTCTTGGCCCAGCAACATTCAGTGTAACCAGTACAGAGAAATGGGCTGTCAGCAATGTCGATTCGTTTTATGTCAGCAATGCCGGTTCGTTTTCTGACAGAGATAACCCATCGTCTTTGGTAAATACCTTTGCACAAGTCAACGGAATATATGTGATGCCGGAGCTTTTCCAGACTTCAAGAGTGTCCCAAGGATCACTGAGATACTATGGCCTGGGCCTTAAGAATGGGGCCTACACTGTAACATTGCAGTTTGCAGAGACGGTTTATGAAAGTAGCACTTCCCAAACTTGGCAAAGTCTAGGACGGCGTGTATTTGATATCTATATCCAGGTAAGGCTGCTTATAGAATAAAAATTCTAACTTATTAAAAGTAAGGGTAAATTATAAAAACCTATTTCAACTATTGGGTCGTTAACAGTTTCATACTTCATCTTTAAAAAGTTTCAACGTCATACCTTTGCTTACGAATTTGTTGCAATGTCATACATTTCGTCAGTCTTCCGTCAGTTCCTCAGTTAAATGCTGACGTGGCGTGTGGCGTGTGACGTGTGACGTGGCACATTTTATATTAAAAAACTATTAAAAACTACAAAAATGATTTAATATTTTTTAAATATTAAAATATTAATTAATTTAAAAATAAAAAAGGAAGCCTATCAAGACCTTTCCCCCACCCTGTCCCCTTCGTTCTCCTTCCTTCTTTCCCATCCCCATTTCTGCAACCCGAAACCCGAAGAAAAGAAAAAAAAAAAAAAAAAAAAGCATCCTCCACCCCCACGCCCCTACCCCTCGCCACTTCCTTCCCTTCTCCCCGCCTCTATCCTCTCCTCCTTCTCCTTCCTTCTTCCCTAGATCCCAATTTCTAAAAAATAAAAAAAAATAAAAACACACACACACACACACCCGCACCCCTCCCTCCCTTCCCCCCGCCCCTACCCCCTCCTCCTTCTCCTTCATTCTTTCGTGTGACTGTTTTTTTATATTTTTTAATTGGGATCTGGGGAAGAAGGAAGGAGAAGGAAGATGGGGTAGGGGTGGGGGGAAGGGAGGGAAGGGGGGGTAGGGGCGTGGGGGGGAGAGGATGTTTATTTTTTCTTCGGGTTTCGGGTTGCAGGAAGGAGGATGGGGAAGAAGGAAGAAGAAGGAGGGGGAGTGGGGGGAAAAGGTCCTGATGGGCTTTTTCCTTTTTCTTTTAATTAATTAATATTTTAATATTTAAAAAAATATTAAAATTTTTTTTGTTTAGTTTCTAATATTATTTTAATAGTTTTTTTAATATAAAGTGAGCCACGTCACACGCCACGTCAGGATTTAATTGAGAAACTGACGGAAGGTATGACATTGCAACAAATTCGTAAGCAAAGGTATGACATTGAAACTTTTTAAAGATGAGGCATGAAACTGTTAACGACCCAATAGTTGAGGTAGTTTTTTTTAATTTACCCTAAAAGTAAACACTCATTGGACATGTATTCGATGCTTTAAGCTACATTAGCTAAAGATAGTGATTTAAAGGAGATTAGCATTATCACATACCTCTTCATTTGGTTGCTAGGGTACCCGCGATACGAAGGACTTTGACATATCGAAGGAGGCAGGTGGTGTTAACCGAGTAACTGTGAAAAAAATTAATGTTAACGTGTTAGATAATTATCTTGAAATTCATCTGTTCTGGGCTGGTAAAGGGACTTGTTGCATACCCGATCAAGGTGATTACGGCCCACTAATAGCAGTCATCCATGCTACTCCAGGTATAATTTGTGTTAACTAGTAGAGATTTCCTGTGAATGGTTTAAATGTATTTTTCTGCTTTTAATTGACACTGAAGAATTCGTCTGTTTTATCACTTAGATTTTATACCAATAGTTGATGGGCTTCCACC
Organism: Crataegus laevigata; assembly: GCA_963580275.1. NCBI lineage: Eukaryota > Viridiplantae > Streptophyta > Magnoliopsida > Rosales > Rosaceae > Crataegus > Crataegus laevigata. The sequence continues at coordinate 9,809,810 of OY756939.1, read as the reverse complement.
ACCTACTCCACCACCTACTCCACCACCTACTCCAGGAAAGAAGAGCAGGACTGGGTTGATAGTTGGTATTGCAATTCCTTTTGGAGTTGTGAGCTTACTATTAATATTTGCAATTCTATATATGAGGAGGAAAAAATCAAAAAAAGAGGACGACGAAGGTAAACGACCATATTATTAGTGGTATCCAATTCAGGTTTTTCTGCTCTGACATTAACACACACAAGTAAGAATGCTTTCACGAAAGTAAAACTTATGTCACACTGTTTCGTGAATGTGCAGATATTCTAGGATTAGGCCCTCGTCCAAATACTTTCAGTTATGCTGAGTTGAGAGCTGCAATCGAAGATTTTAATCCTTCAAACAAGTTAGGAGAGGGAGGATATGGCCCTGTTTATAAGGTGAAATCTGTATTACATCAGTATCATGTACTTGAAGTAATGACAAGAGAAATGAGAAGAGAGCGATGGAGCGAGAGAAGAAAATAAAGCTTCTTTTTTCTTTCCTTTCATGTCACTAAATTGTGTTTTTTGTGTACATTGTAGGGTACACTTTCTGATGGGAGAGTAGTGGCTGTGAAGCTACTTTCAGTAGCATCTCACCAAGGGAAGAGTCAATTTGTATCTGAAATTGCTACCATATCTGCTGTGCAACATCGTAATCTAGTGAAATTGTATGGATGTTGCATCGAAGGCAACCACCGCATTTTGGTTTATGAGTATCTTGACAACAAGAGCCTTGATCAGGCACTTTTTGGTACAAACCTATCTATTTTTAGGTTGCATGGAAACAACATTGTCTACAGTTTCAAGCACTCTAAAATTGTTAAGAAATATTTTTGATTGGATGTGTTCACTAATATTTCAGGAACAAGTAACTTGCACCTTGACTGGCCTACTCGATTCAATATATTGTTAGGAACAGCAAGAGGACTTGCTTACCTTCATGAGGAGTCAAGGCCAAGGATTGTACATCGAGATGTCAAAGCGAGTAATATTTTGCTCGATGCAAAACTCTCCCCAAAAATATCAGATTTTGGACTGGCAAAGCTTTATGATGACGAGAAAACCCACATCAGCACCCGGGTTGCAGGGACAATGTAAGCCATCCTTTATTGTTTTTCCAGAGGATACATACATTATGACTGAACACATTTATACTTGCATGAAATTTTAACCCACATGTTAATAATGCCTCTAATGATCTCAAGCAACATTGTGTAACCATTTGATTATCTTGCATTGCAGAGGCTATTTGGCACCAGAGTATGCAATGTTTGGACATTTGACAGAGAAGGCCGATGTGTTTGGTTTTGGAGTTGTTGTTTTAGAGATCCTCAGCGGGAGACCAAACTCTTACAATAACTTGGATCCAGAAAAGATTTATCTTCTTGAACAGGTAGGAATTTCATTCACCTAGCTTCATTTAGGCATTGTTGTGAAAAACTTATTTATACTTTCCTTTGACCGTGGCATAATGTTTTTCAGGTATGGACTCTATATGAAAACGACCAAACTATGAGGCTGGTGGATCCGAGATTGATAGAGTTTGATGAAACTGAAGCAACTAGATTGATAAGAGTAGCTCTCATGTGCACGCAGGGATCACCGATGGCGAGGCCATCTATGTCACGCGTGGTTGCAATGCTCTCTGGAGACATTGACATAGGCACTGTCATGTCGAAGCCAAGCTATTTGACAGATTATAATTTTAAAGATGCAACAACATTTTCAACAGGTAGATTTTTGGTGGAGGATGATACTCCATCAACTGCATCCAAGCATAGTAATGTTCGCCTCAACTATCAGCCGGAAGGCAGCAATGCAAGTGGTGCTAACACCCCTGGGGCTGACCCTGCGCCTTCTCGAGTAAACGTCACTCAGTAACTGCTCACTGGCATTATAGGAGATGGAAGGTGATAAATAATGGGAAATGATTTCCGAATGCCTTTTATTCTTTTGTGCACCCCTGTGCTTGTCCTTGGGTCTTTTCTGCGTCTAGGGTTTAGGCTATGATGATGTATATCTAAAATAAGATACGATTTTATAGATATTTGAGTCAAACTAACATGTCAATTTTGTGTTAGTATGTTGCGGTGTAAATCTCCTCTTTCAATCAAAAGGAAAAAAATGGAGATGCAGATGAGTTTTGGGGTGGTTCTGGTGGAGCCAAACCGTCGCCGTGAAGAAAGCTTCGTCATGGTTACGTTTTCCACTGTCACCGCGTCTGTTTATGAAGTTGCAGATGAGTTTGAGTGGGGTTAGAGGATTGTGCGACCAGGCCGAGGGAAGAACTTGGTTCATCAGAGTTTCATGGAATTCCAAAAAGAATGATAAAACACACCTTGGAAACCATCAAGACCCGGAGCCTTGAGCCCACCCATTTGCATTGTTGCTTCTTTAATTTCCATATCCGAGATTGAAAACTACAGGGACTATTCATGTTGTCAGTAACCGACAGATGTACACACTCCAATACGGATCCCTATTCCCTTCTTCCCGCCAAGGTCTTAAATATCGAAATTATCGGCGAAATCACTCAACGATATTTTAATTGCTATTCAAATGATTTTCGTTGAAATATCGCGATATTATCGATAATATCGCAATTTTTCGAAAATATCGCGATATTTTGAATATTATCACGATATTTTTGATGGATGCAAATATTGTCGGCCCTCTGGTCCGTTTTATAGCCCTACACAACCTTTGTGGTTGGAGACTTGGCCGATGTGGGACGAGGAGGATTTGACGAGGCTGGACGGAGAGGCAGTTTCCGGTCAAACCACGACGAGTTAGACCTTGTGTGAGGTACCATTCTCTTCGTCTCTTCGAGAACTACAATTTTCCTTTTTGTTTCACCCAATTTTGTTGAGTATTGAAGAAGTTATACTCGTTTGAATCTAACCTAGTTTCCGGCGATAAACCGTGGTCGTTTGGCCATTTTTCAGGTCATTTTCAGGTCAACTCTGGCCACCACTCGCTCCTCACTTGGTATTAACCTCTTTTACACATTCCTAACTACATTTTAGCTTTTGAATCACTCAATTTGGTTAAGCAAAGAAGAAGTTACAAAGCTTTGAAAATTGCCCAAACCTTCGGCCCCAAAGCCAGTTTTCCGACGAGCACCGCCCCTTTCGAGGCTTTTTCCGGCCAATACACGGAGATTTGGCTGGCTTGCAGGGTATCAATCTCTTCATCTCGTCGAGTACTACAACTTTCATGTTTGGATCACTTAATTTGGTTAAGTAACGAAGAAGTTATGGACGTTCAAAGTTAAGGTTTTCCGACGAGCACTGCCCCTTTCGAGGCGTTTTCCGGCCAACCCACGGCGATTTGGCTGGCGTTCAGGGTATCAATCTCTTCATCTCGTCGAGTACTACAACTTTCATGTTTGGATCACTTAATTTGGTTGAGTAACGAAGAAGTTATGGACGTTCAAAGTTAGGGTAGAATTCCGGCCGAACTCATAAACCGTGGTCGTTTGGCCATCTTTCAGGTCATTTTCCGGTCAACACCGGCCACCACTCGGTCCTCACTTGGTATGAACCTCTTCTCCACATTCCTAACTACATTTTAGCTTTTGAATCACTCAATTTGGTTAAGAAACGAAGAAGTTACAAAGCTTTGAAAATTGCTCAAACCTTCGGCCCCAAACCCAGTTTTCCGACGAGCACCGCCCCTTTCATGTTTGGATCACTTAATTTGGTTGAGTAACGAAGAAGTTTTGGACGTTCAAAGTTAGGGTAGAATTCCGGCCGAACTCCGGCCTTCTTCTTCCTTGGGTCCGGCGACCCATCAACCTTAGGCCTTTTGGGCCGTTCCTGCCAAGCCCAAAACCTGGGTAGCCCCAACCCATTTCTTTTTCCTTTTCTGTTTTTATTTAAATTGTTTAAAATGCCTTAGGCCATTTTAATTTGGGGCCTTTGGCCCGTTCCCTTTTTAAAACACCAAGGGGATTCGAACCCCTCCCATTTTACTCCTTCAACACCTTGACCACGATATCACTTATGTTCTTGTGAAAATATGCTAAAATATTTACATATTTTCTACACTCACAATGTTTGCCAGCTCGCTATATAATCAACTTAAATCAGTTAAATCCATCATGCAATGCATTTCCTTCCAATTTTTTGTGATAAACTAATAGATAATTGACTAAATAAACATCCTGCAAAGTTTCAATAAAAATTTCCAACTTTTTCTTACAATTTCCGTTGTTTCCATTGGATTTTTATCGATATCGATATTATCCCGATATTTCCGTCGATATTTCCGTGTTTTCGGACTACCGATATTTCCGATATCATCGATATTTTATACCTTGCTTCCCACCGAGGTGAAAAGATTTAGAAAATAGTCATCAATCAACTTCCTCACCCGACTAGGCTGCTCCTCCCAACTACCATCATCTTTCTTAAGTTTCATCACATGATTTCTCCTCCGGCCAACTCGAGACCAAGATAGCCACTTTCGAGCCGTTTTCAGCCAAACCACGGCGAGTTAGCCATCAAGAAAGGTACCATTCTCTTCGTCTCATCGAGAAGTATGATTTTTGTTTTTGAATCACTCGATTTTGTTGAGTATTGAAGAAGTTATAAACGTTTAAAGTTTACACAGTTTTCGTCGAGTTTTCCAGTTTTCCGGTCGACCAGTCACCTTTCAGGCTATTTTCCTGCCATCTTCAACAACCATTGGACTTCCAAACAGGTATAATCTTGTTCTACACTTTCCTATCTTTATTTTGATATATTATGGGTCGAATTTGGTTAAGAAACGATTGAGTTACGAAGCTTTGAAAATTGCCCAAACTTTCGGCCAAGAGCTCCGGGACACTTAACGGAGTTTTTAACGGAAGAACCAAAATAATGGCTGGTGGACAATCTCAGGGACCATTTCTATTGATTTTCAATCTCAAAGACCTAAGTGATGTGTTATACAAATCTCATGGACCATTTTGACTAAAAAGCCAAAAATTATTGTGCATTCCTCGTGTTGTATTTCTCTTTAAATTATTCACGCAACAAGTACTTATTAACTTTTTTTTTATGAACAAAAGATATTAACTATTTTTAAGTGACATAAACAACACAGTTGTTGCCACTAGTACTATGGTCTAGTGGTATTCCTCTTCACTGATTAGTGAGAGGTCTTAGGTTCAACTCTCACCAGAGGTGAATTTTGAACCAATTTATTAGCCCATTGTGAGGGTAAGCCCACCCTCTCCCCTTAGTGTAGTAAATATCGATTGTTCAAAAAAAAAAAAAACAACACAGTTGTTATAATTATGTCCTAAATTTGAAAGGGAAAAAAAAAATCCCCCCTTCCCACTTTCTCATTCCATCTTTGTTACATATAAATGCAACTTTCTTTTTTCTTTTTGTCGTAATTGCTTGTATTTATCAGCATGTTGAACGATTTACTCTTTTTATCGTGCATGCATTTACGCTATCTTTTTACAAAGTAATTAATGCATATGCATAAGTGATGAGATATAGATAAGTCGTACAGATCACTATAGGTGACTCCAACTTATATGTTAGCAATGATTGGTAAGATATGTGATGAGATATGGATGTTTATTGAGATCTACAGCATGATATTCATGTGGACTTTGTTATGCCGTGTATGGGATTGAGATAGATATGTATACTATTTTCTAGGAAATTATACAAGTGTTACGGCGAGGGGCTACCGCCTTTGGTAATTGGAATTGGTTTGAAAAGTTTGTTTCACTTACTCACATTTTCTATCGTTGTACCCTTCCAGGTTCTAGCAGTAGAGTTTTGGATCGACGAGGATTCGTGGTACTTTTCAGTACAGATGTCTTCTTATGATAGTATAATAATTATCTTACCTTACTGTAATATATTTATGCTCTGTATCACGTGTGAAATAGGTCCAGACTCGCTCACTGCGCACTCGTGTACTTAACCACTTTTAGATTTTAATTTATTCACATTTTTTTACATTATCACACTTATGGCTCCGTCACTTTCCCAGGTGTCGGCCAGTACGGCTCGATTCGGAGTCCTAGTGGACATTCCGGGTCGGGGTGTGTCAATTGTGTTCCTCCCAAATTTACAGTATTTAAACATGTTTACGTAAAATTTACCCAAGTAATTAATTTAATTTTTGACAATGTGACCGATAAACACGAAGGTGTTTCACTGTACGGAGACGTGGTAGGTGGCGAATCCGCCGCGTGACGCGTCCGACCCGAACGATAATCCAAACGAGTTCAACGACAAGTTGCCCATACTTTTTGAATCCAGTAAAATAAAAAAAGAAAAAAAAAACAGAAGGAGGAGAGATCTCGATACTCCACAAAAAAATTGAATCCTCTCTCTCTCTCTCTCTCTCTCTCTTTATTTTCTTACCTGCTCTGCCTCCCCTACCAGCAAAGAGCTTATGATTCGTACTTAATTCAGAAGCCTTGAGGTCGAAGGGAGCATTAAAAGTCGGTGGCTGAAAGAAAGTTGCAAACTTTGAAGGTTTTCAGATGGACGAAGATTGCTGCGCCACACAACTTATCTATGGCGATGGAGAATTTAACGCAGATGGGCTCGACAGGTTCGTGAAGGAGGTGAAGCTTACCGAGTGCGGACTCTCCTATGCGGTTGTTGCAATCATGGGTCAGCAGAGCAGCGGTAAAAGTTTGAAACTTTGTTCGATTTGGTTGAGTTTTGAGGCTTTTGGTGAATTTGGTTTTGGTGCTTATGGCTTTTGATTTTGCAGGGAAAAGCACTTTGTTAAATCATTTGTTTCGGACTAAGTTTAGGGAGATGGATGCTTACAGTGGAAGGTTAGTTTCTGAGTTTGGAATTGATTTTGTAGTCAATTTTGGTTTTTCTTGCTTTTGGAATAAGTGCTTTTTGGGAGAGAGGACTATCTGATTTTGATTTGTTTTAGGATCCAAACTACAAGGGGTATTTGGATTGCCAAGTGTGTTGGCATTGAGCCGTGCACGATTGCCATGGATTTGGAGGGGACTGATGGGAGGGAGAGGGGCGAGGTAATTAGATTTTCATTAGAATTCCATTGTGTTGTTCTAGGGGGGATTTAGGAAGAGCTGCAAAATGTTATATAGTTAAACTTCCCGGATTTACTAACTGTTCGTGCTTCCTGTTTAACTCTATTATTTTCCAGGATGGTACTACATTCGAGAAACAAAGCGCCCTATTTGCCTTGGCAGTTTCAGACATCATGCTGATAAATATGTAAGCTTGTGTTTTTTTTTATTTGTCTTGGAATCACCTGGCTGATAATCTACATTACTTGCATAGTTAGTGACTATATATGTAGTTGTCGATCCAATTTGTTAGTGGTTGTATGTTGAACTTGTTCCCATAAATGTTATATCAAACTAGTAGAGGTGTCTAGTTCAATTTTAAGATTGTCATATGTATTGGTATCTAGTTCAGTTGGTTTTTAGAAAGGCAAAGCCGGTGTGGGTTTGGTTTATCAATCATCTATATACTTAAGGAAAGAAGCTTCTGATACCATTTCATTGATTGTTCAACTAGGGTTTTACCTTTCACGAAAACATGGGCTATTCTAGTTATGAACTTTTAGTTCAGAATCCTAATGTTAATTGACATTTTAATTTCCAGCATATATAGAATACACGTAGGCTCAATTTAATTTACAGAATATAAGTAGTTTTTACCTGTAATTTGAAATTACTTTTAGATATATCAAGTGGAGATTGGATTTTGTATACAGGTGGTGTCATAATATTGGTCTGGAGCAAGCTGCCAATAAACCTTTACTAAGAACAGTTTTTCAGGTACTCTAGAACCATGCCTACATCTCTACCATCTACTCACCATTTACTGTCGAAGTTAATGAAGTTCTGGTTTTTGGATGTATATAGGTCATGTTGCGCCTATTCAGCCCCCGTAAAACGACGTTACTTTTTGTTATACGTGATAAAACAAAGGTATGAGCGTACTGCGTGTTCATAATTAATATTATTAACAGGATGTGTCTAATTATGTTGTCCTCATGAAATGATTTTCTTGTTGCATATTAATACTTTCTTGTTTGTGGCTGCTCGTTTAGACCCCTTTAGAATACCTGGAACCTGTGCTAAGGCGATATACAGAAGGTACTTTTGTCTTCAGCTCTATTTTGCTTTTATACTTTATTCATTTTCCCCATACATCTCTAAGTATTGTAAATTCTGCAGATATGGGATGGAGTACAGAAGCCCGAAGCCCATAAAAGCACCCCATTGAGTGAAATTTTTACTGTGAGAACTCTTATACTCTTCTCTATTCTCTGGTCATCTTTGCTCTGTATAATGTTCTCATCAGTCAAGTTTGTTGTCTCTGATACGTCATTCTTCGATGTGAAGGTAGAAGTAGTTGCTTTGTCCAGTTATGAAGAGAAGGAGGAGAAGTTTAAGGAGGAGGTAACCCCTCTACTATCAGAAGCAATTATCTTGTCCAACAATCCTATTTGTCATCACATTTCTATTTTATAATTTTGATTCCTGGGGTGTGTTATGCCATCCACTGAAGAGTAGTATATGCATATTACATGATTGTTTGATGTCCTTCATTCATTGTAAAAGTTTACAGTGGTACCTTACGGGTATGACTAGTATCATGCAGGTTGATCAACTGAGGCAGCGCTTTTTCCATTCAATTTCTCCAGGAGGGCTTGCTGGCGATAGAAGGGTTGTTGTTCCTGCGTCAGGATTTTCTTTTGGTGCACAACAGATTTGGAAAGTAATCAAAGAGAACAAGGACTTGGATCTTCCCTCTCACAAGGTTTATTAGTTTATTTTTTTCTCATTGATAATTTGTGGTCTTCGCTTCTGATATGCATATAATATATACACATACTGTGATTTAATTAGATTATGGTTGCTACGGTTCGGTGTGAAGAGATTGCCAACCAGAAATTCAAACAGTTGGTCCATGATGTGGTATGTGGTCATTTATCTCCATTTTTGAGATGCTTATACTTCTAGCATATTCAAGAAAAATTTATTGGTCATTACTTGGGTGAACACGATTTAGGGTTGGTTAGCACTGCAAAAAATGTTGAAACTGGTCCCGTACAAGGCTTTGGTAAAAGGCTCAGTTCCATTCTAGCCACCTTATCTTTCCGAGTAAGTTTGACTCTGGTTTAATTATGTTTTTATTCAATCATATAACTTGAATGCATTTTTCACATGTTACACTGTCCACCTTTTTTTTATAGGAAAACTAATGAAAAAGGCTTGAAAACTTTGAGTTTTAACAATAAGGACAAAATAAAGGGTAAAATGAATAGTATTGGGTTTGACTTTTTAGTGTAAAAATGTGGTTTTTCATTAAAGTGAACCGTACCGCGGGCTTTTCGTTAAAACTCCCTTTTTTTTTGGGTTTTAATTTTGCCACTAAAACTAAATGTTTATATGTATTCTTACCTGTTGTGTGTTTTCTATTCGCTGGAAGGTTTATTGTTAGTGTTCTATGGGCTTGTACTGTTTCTAGTTCTGACTTTATTTTGTATGTCTTGATCTCGCTTATGAATCATAGGTATGACTTGGAGGCCATGTACTTTGATGAAGGTGTAAGGAACTCAAAACGACAACTGTTAGAGTCAAAAGCATTGGATGTATGTCTACTCTCTCTGTCTCTCTAATTTAACAGAGGGTATAGTTAAGTTTTCTGTTTCTTAGACAATTTTTGCAACATAAGGAAGTCGTGATTAGTAGTGGTTTTAGTTAGGTTGTCAGTTTCATATAACGCGTTACTGTTGGCCTCAATGTCAGAATGAACACCATGATAATGAAGTAGTTTGGCAACATAAACTTTATCCTTAAAGTATTGCTATCAAAGAATTGTGCTTAAATCAACAGCTAAACATCATTACCGGAGCATGACTCCATCAAATTACATTACCAGAAGCTTAAAGTCCCTAATCTCACACTGAGAAACTGAGAGGACAAATAGAGCTTGCTTGTTATGTAATACACGAAAAGTAACATAGCCTTATACTTCAGATTGTCTTCAAAGTTCAAAATAAAACTGGTTAAAGGGTCTGTTCGACTTGGTGTGGTCAACTTCGTAAATTCGTAGCTGCCACTAATGCGAATTATTATTTTTGTTTAAATCTTGCTTTCCTCTGAATTTTCCAGTTTGTTTACCCTGCGTACTCGGCCATGCTCGGACACCTACGTTCTAAAGCCCTTGAAGATTTTCAAGTGAGGCTGGAGCAGTCGTTGAACAAAGGAGAAGGATTCGCTTCATCTGTTCGTACCTGTGCTCAGTCTTCTATGCTTGAGTTTGAGAAAGGATGTGCAGGTAATATATTTGTTTAGCTAATTAACATGTTTGTCAACCAAAATATTTCTTTCATTACTTTAGCATGTTTCTCCCTTCAGATGCTGCCATACAACAAGCTAATTGGGATGCTTCAAAAGTCCGGGAAAAGCTTCGACGTGATATAGATGCACATGCATCATCGGTTTGTATTGCAAAACAGGCAGAATTGAACCATGAGGTAGTGCTCTGATAATGTATCAAAGTCTTGGTTATTCTAGGAGTATACTTATAACGTTAGGCTGATTCTTGACTTGGGAACGGTTTAGTCAGATAGGACCAACTTATAATCAAGTTCAGTGTATTCTTGTTTTTTATACAAAGAAAAATCCTAGCATCCTAATACTATTTTTGTAACGAGCTCCCTATCTTTATATTTTCAGGCAGCTCTCAAGCGGCACAATGCGGCAATCGCGCAAACAGCAGTTACTGCGTTCGCGGGTGTGGCTCAAGTGGGTTCAACTATCGTAAACCTTTTTATGGGATTCTTTAGTTGATTGATTGTAATCAGTTGGAATTAGTGGTTTAATGTCCGAGTTTATTTCTTGTTCGTAGTTAAATTTGTCTGGCTTGTAGCTAAATTAGTTAAAAGGGAAATTTTATTTGAACCCATGTAACCTCTTTCTACACCCAACTTACTCTCTAAACCTATTTTACTTTTAATCAAACTATTAATCACTTTAAACCCAAATGTACTACCTAAATTACCCTCATAAACCCACTTCAATATCTAAATTTATCTTTACACCCATTTAGAAAATAAAAATCCGAAATCAATATTATAGAACCCGTTCAAGGTGTAAAGAGGGTAATATATCTTACCTATTTGTCTCATACTTAATCTTTGTTGCATATTTGCCACTCTAATATACAAAGGCAAGGACCTAGTAGGTACTGGAAATGGTACAGTACTCGTCACTCTTATATACAATTAAGTTGAGTTTAAATAATTGTGTCATCTCAGTGCTAATGTTTGATCCTTGCTCCTGCATTTGTCAAGTTCAAGCTTAATTAATTAGAGCTAGATATAAATTATATTCAATGGTTAAGTTATATAAAATAGACAACGTGTAGTTTAGAAATCATAAAAATAGTTTGTTGTGTGTCAATGTTTTGAGTCAATTTTCGCATCTTACTTGCCCAGAAGATTAACTGCTTTCACAGAAACAAGTAGAAGGCTTTGGATAAGACATGTTGTAGTTGTCAGCCAAAGGCCAAGAAAATTACATCTCTAGTGTAGACTATAAATTGAACATTTATTGTTACGAACTTAAACTTAGATTTAGTTTCTGGGCAAGTGTAATAGAAAAGGCGTTAATTTTGTTTCTAAATCCTAAAAAATTTGAAATCAAATGAAAAGAAACTTGCATAAATCGATTCATACCTTAGTTGAAGGATTCAAAACTTCAAAATCATCATTCATTGGTCAAGAAGAGCATATTTTTCTCTATGAGTGCGTTTTAAGGGTTTAGCTATAATGAATGTATGATAAATATGGCGTGATCTTAAGGTTTGATGTGATTATAGAGTTTGATTATTGAGTGAGTTTATTAATAAAATTTAATTTTATTGTTAATTTCATCTTGTATTTGATGGTAATTATGCAATAGGGTAAAAAAAATTTCACATTTAAAATTTAAATTTGATGTATAAATAGGTTATATGGGTTTAAATAAAATTTTCATTAGTTAAAACATTCTTCTCTCCACTCGAGCTTTAAGCTGAAGAAAATATTCGGTATCGGATTAGAATATAATTCTGTTGTAACTTTGAAAGATCCGAGATGAATCTTCCGATATGTCAACAATGGAAAAAAAAACATTTACAGCTCTGTTAATCCTGGCAAAAAAGAGAACATGATTTGATTTCATGACCGTCTCTTGTTGCGCAGTTTAGTTTAGGGATGGTGAGATCTGCTCCTCCAAACCATCCATTACCGCATTTGCCAAAGGGAACTCAGCTCTAGCCGTTAACAATGATAAGGATTTAAAGAAACTGTAAACTCAGCTCTAGCCGCAATTTTCTGAAAACTGAACCAAAATAACTACATTATTTCTAGAATGGAACAACAATAAACATTATTTTTGGAATAACAACAAAATAAACACGGTATGTATGAAACAATAGCAAAATAATACATACTATTTATGAAATAACAAAATAAACACACTATTTATGAAACAATAGCAAAATAATACATACTATTTATGAAATAACAAATTAATCCATACTATTTCTGAAACAGAACCAAAATAACCATAATTTTCTGGAACTTACAACAAAATTACCTACAATATTTCTCAAACAGAACCAAAATAACACACATTATTTCTGGAATTATAGCAAAATAACACACACTATTTCTGAAACTGAACTAAAATAACCTACACTCTTTCTGGAATAACAACAAAATAAACCGTACTATTTTTGAAACGGAATAAAAAAAACTACACTATTTCTGAAACTACAACAAAATTACCGACACTATTTATCAAACATAACTAAAATAACACATACTATTTTTGAAAACTACAGCAAAATAACACACTATTTCTGAAATTGAAAAAAAATAATCCACTATTTCTAAAAGAAAGCAAAATTATCCACACTATTTTAAAAAACTGAATCAAAATAACCCATACTATTTTAAAATAAAAAATAAACATTATTCCTAGAACTACAGTATTATAATCCACTCTCCACTCACATGTATTTCTACTTCATCAATTCTAATGTTTTCACCAGTTAAATAATATAAAATAATATTCTTAGTTTTTTAAAACAAATAATATTCATGTTTTTTTTTTTGGGTAAACATAATATTCATGTTTATAATTGGTGATTCTAATGGTTGTAGTAGCAACAACTTGGTACACGGAGGATGGGGGCCTAGTGCAGTGGCACTAGAGCCAAAACAAATCCCACCTCATCCAAGGTTCAAATCCCCCCACCCCCAATTTAACTAATGACAAAAAAAAAAAAAAACAACTTGGTACACGTGGCAGTAAAACTGGGGTCTTGCCGCCATAAGGTGAAGTGCTCAGTGAGAGGGAAGAGGAAGGGACTTGGATCCTCTCCGGATCCCCTTTATGGGTTCACGGGGATCTTAGGGATCAAGTCTCGTGGACCGTTCATAAAAAATCGTGCGGTTACAATTAAATGTTTTTTACGCAAAACGAAACTGTTTTATTTTTAAAAATATAAAAATTATTTAATTTTAACCGCACGATTTTTGATAAATGGCCCACATGGCTTGATCCCTAAGATTCCCGGAATCCGAAGAGGATCCAAGTCCAAGAGGAAGGATGACGGTCAGAGGTGCAGAGAAGGAAACAACCTTTAAATTGCCTAATTTCTTTTTATTTTTTTCTGTAATTAATTTTCTTCAACTGGGACCCATATAAAGACTTTAATTGAGAAGTGGAAATCCAGGTGTAAACATGCTGACGACACTCATTAGACCACTTGCGCATGCAGGCATAGACACAACACAACCAAACAAATATTTAGTGGGAGTGTTCCCTGACAATTTTTTCAACCAAACAAATATCTAACGGAATTGGCTCACATAATGCGGTGTCTGTTAGGGTGCGTTTGGTACGCGGGACGAGACGGAATGGAACGAGATAAGGCGTTCCGTTCCACGTTTGGTGCGCCTAAAATGGGTGGAACGAGCTGTTCTACGGGACAAGTTTTGGCTGTTTTTTTGTCCCGCCTCTCCCCCTGGAACGCCTTTGTTCCACATCCGTGGAACACGAATTTTTGACATTTTAAGACAAAATTACCCCTTGTCTTTTTCAATATTTACACAAATTTTTTTGTCCCATCCTGTCCCGTCCCGTTCCGTCCTGTCTCCTCTCGTTCCGTCCCGTCCCGTCTGCGTACCAAACGCACCCTTAGGGATAAAGGCTGGAAAAAAAATATTATTTCGTTTTGGGCTTTTAATTTAACCTATGTGTGTTCAATATTTGTGGGCCTAATATAAGTTAGTTTTGTCCTTATGATTAAATATGAAGTTTTTTTGGTTAAATAATAGTATATGATGATTTTTTGTTAAATTAAACTTAGTCTAAGCTCTTTTCATTAAATCTCTCAATAATATATCCTACGGTAACTGAGAAAGAGAGTAATTTTTAAAATCACTTTACTGCTGCTAACATATCCCATAGTAACTGAGAAATAGAGTAATTTTTAAAATCATTTGAAACTGAAGCCCAAAGGGCTGCCCAATATCTTACTTTTCCCCAAAGTACTGCTACCCCCACACCAGTATAATCCTCAAAAATTGTTTTGTTAACCAAATGTTTCAAAAAACTGCCGTGACCAGACAACCCCACAAAGCTTTAGCTTTCCTCCCAATTCCTAGGGCCTCAAAATTGGTGTTTAGAAAATATGTTAGCAATAGCTTTACCGACACCAGTAGATGAATTGTAAACATACGATAAATGGCCCACATGGCTTGATCCCTAGGATTCCCGGAATCCGAAGAGGATCCAAGTCCAAGAGGAAGGATGACGGTCAGAGGTGCAGAGAAGGAAACAACCTTTAAATTGCCTAATTTCTTTTTATTTTTTTCTGTAATTAATTTTCTTCAACTGGGACCCATATAAAGACTTTAATTGAGAAGTGGAAATCCAGGTGTAAACATGCTGACGACACTCATTAGACCACTTGCGCATGCAGGCATAGACACAACACAACCAAACAAATATTTAGTGGGAGTGTTCCCTGACAATTTTTTCAACCAAACAAATATCTAACGGAATTGGCTCACATAATGCGGTGTCTGTTAGGGTGCGTTTGGTACGCGGGACGAGACGGAATGGAACGAGATAAGGCGTTCCGTTCCACGTTTGGTGCGCCTAAAATGGGTGGAACGAGCTGTTCTACGGGACAAGTTTTGGCTGTTTTTTTGTCCCGCCTCTCCCCCTGGAACGCCTTTGTTCCACATCCGTGGAACACGAATTTTTGACATTTTAAGACAAAATTACCCCTTGTCTTTTTCAATATTTACACAAATTTTTTTGTCCCATCCTGTCCCGTCCCGTTCCGTCCTGTCTCCTCTCGTTCCGTCCCGTCCCGTCTGCGTACCAAACGCACCCTTAGGGATAAAGGCTGGAAAAAAAATATTATTTCGTTTTGGGCTTTTAATTTAACCTATGTGTGTTCAATATTTGTGGGCCTAATATAAGTTAGTTTTGTCCTTATGATTAAATATGAAGTTTTTTTGGTTAAATAATAGTATATGATGATTTTTTGTTAAATTAAACTTAGTCTAAGCTCTTTTCATTAAATCTCTCAATAATATATCCTACGGTAACTGAGAAAGAGAGTAATTTTTAAAATCACTTTACTGCTGCTAACATATCCCATAGTAACTGAGAAATAGAGTAATTTTTAAAATCATTTGAAACTGAAGCCCAAAGGGCTGCCCAATATCTTACTTTTCCCCAAAGTACTGCTACCCCCACACCAGTATAATCCTCAAAAATTGTTTTGTTAACCAAATGTTTCAAAAAACTGCCGTGACCAGACAACCCCACAAAGCTTTAGCTTTCCTCCCAATTCCTAGGGCCTCAAAATTGGTGTTTAGAAAATATGTTAGCAATAGCTTTACCGACACCAGTAGATGAATTGTAAACATACGAATTTCAAGCACCTGAATTGAATAGATGCTTTTAATTCTTCTCTCATCTAAACCTTAGATTTTTCTGCAATTTTATTTCTATGTTGTTTATATCATTGTTGTTTGAATATATGGTTAAACTTTTTTCATTAATTAGAAAATATGTTAGCAATAGTTTGATTGGTTAAGCTAAGATGTTTTTCATAGTATCGCATGAAGCTTGATAGGAAAGTAGTTCCATTATATGCATGCCTTGCAACTCCTTTTGTCTTTTTTATTGTCTGGTTGCTACTGTTTTCTCATTGTGCAGGAATCTTTATGTCGTTCAACGTGCCAAATCATTATGTTGGCACTATTCTGTTTTAGTATTTTTTGGATTAGAATGTACTCATTGTTTTAATTGAATATTAATTTTGACTCTTGATAAATGTTTAGAATGATAGATCAAAGGGCGGGGAGCGAGAGTCGGAGAATTTGGGTGTTTTAACATGTTGATGTTGTGTGTTTTACTATTTTATTAGATTTGTTGCTTCATATGCAGATAATATATTTCTGATTAGGATTTCTGATTTGAAATTTTCATTAGTATTGACACGCCCCGACCCGGAAAGGTCGACGCATGCTGGCCGTCACCGTGAAGTGACGTAACCATAGGGGTAAGTGATGTAAAAAGTGTATAAATTTAAATCGAACATAGAATTAATTAAAATTTGAAATAGTGACAGAGTGCACAAACGTGGGTGTGGCCCACTATAGTTATTCAGAGCTTAATGAGGAAACGACTACCGAAGAGTAGTCAAGCAACTAAAGTACGCTTATTACACATAGTGATAAGTTCATACGTCAGAAGCGGAATGCCGAATGTCAGAAACGTTTCAAGATTCCTCGAATGCCACACAGAACAGCTATCTAGGTCCTGGAGGGGCGAAAAACAAAGTTGAGTGGGTCAGCAAAACAAACTTATGTGAAAACGTTTGGTTTGAACATACTAACCCCTCGCCGTAAAACAATTATAGTTTCATTTATTAAAAGCACATTATGAGTAAGTATGTACGTATATATATATATCCACAATACTAAAGCCAAGTATACATGATAATATACAAGTCAATTCATGATGAGATCGATGCTGCAGTTATATAATCATATGACAATGTTATAAAACAGTATCGCTAAATACTCATCCATCTAATGCTGGCACACAAGTTCGAATAGATAACTCTGATACGAACAGGACTGGGTGTAATCAATACGCTCAAGTACTACGATCACGTGAAGACTGGTGCAAAAGCACATCACATACAAGTCGGATTGCCTAATGCAATCTACCCGACAGGACTGGCACCTAACCTGGATCCAGACGAGCGAACGGTGCAATGTGAACATACACGTGAAGGACTGGCCCTAGCCCTGGGGCAAGTACTAACACCAGTGCAGCAAGATGAGTATGTATATAAACATGTATGAATGTCATGGCAATTATATCTCAATCGCATTTCAGCATTTATCACAATTATACCTCAATTATCCAATATTTAGCAACATATACGTAAAGTGAAGCATTTTATGAAGTTTGGAAACCATAAATATGTATAGGTATAAAAACAAACTGCCCACTCACAAATACGTCGTTGGGTCGTGGTCTCCGGGCCTAGCTTGGTCTCGTAATTCCTCTGGATATATTTCTCCTATTTATACATAATTTATATGAATTAATTAACGCTTAAATACGGGAATTTAAATAACACTCCCATAGATTGCTCAAACCTAAGGTTTGAATATACCAAATTGATCTACTCGACAACATGAACATCCCCATATTTTTAAAATAATTTTTGGACTTACCACGCGCCCTCACGCGCCAAACATGGCACGGACCTACGCGCCCCCAGGCGCGGTCACGTGCCACGCACGCTGACTGTCCCTGTCACGCCGTTAGGAATATTCTTCGGAATATTCCGTCAAGTCCTAACGGAAACCGTTAGTTTTGACTGACGGCGTCGGAATATTCCTCGGAATATTCCGTTAAATCTTAACGGTGACCGTTAAAGATCACTGACGGCGTTAGAATATTCCGTCAGAGTTGACGGAATATTCCGTCGTCTTCTCCGGTGGACCTCCGGCGACACTCCGGTCGCCGGAAACTGGAAAATTTTTGTTTTCTTTATATCTTCTTCATTTTTTATCCATTTTTCACCAATTTTATATCAAATTGAAGCCCTAAGCATGTAGAATCACGTTACATAGATTTCAAGGCTTAAAAATCACAAGATATTTCTCGAGATCGTTCGATAATTCGGCTTACCTACAAATTCGTCGATCTCAGCCCTCCGACGTCCAAATCCTTCCAAACGAGTAGCTCCGGGGTTCCTGGGAGCATTTTAAGATCCGTGGTGATCTTAGTTTTCTTTAAAACTCAACCAATAAAAACTTGATGAACAATGCTATAAACGGAGCTTGATAGTTCAACGTAAGAACGTCAAATTTCTTACCTGAAAATGACGTAGATGAACTCGTGAGGTTCCAAGGAGTCCAGCTGTGATTTTAGATCTTTGATTCTTCGAAGTTTGAATAATTTCGAGTTTGCTCCGTGGGTATGTTAGAGAGAGAGAGAGCTTTGAGTTTCTGAGAATTTGATGAGAGAGAGAGAGTCAGTGCTTAGTGAGAGAGAGAGACTGAGAATGTGATGATGATGTTAGGATTAGAGTAACAGAATTTGGTGAATGTGTGAGTTGTAAGGGACGGGGGGAATGGGGTTTGGGATAAACAATTCCGAGTGGGATAGGTTTGGTAAAGGTAGTGGAGTAGGGTTGGTGAGAACTAGGTTTTACACAAAATTTCTACTAATTTAAATTTACCCTAATATAGTTAAAACGAGTAAGCGTAATATGACGTTTTTGTAATATTCAACGACAAGGGTACAATCGTCATTTTACACACACGGGGAGAATTTACATAGAAAGTTTGGGACGGGTCGCCACAATCTACCCCCCTTATAAAAATTTCGTCCCCGAAATTTCAACATTAATTATATATTGAAACCATAAAACAAACGTGGGTACAAATCTCTCATACGTTTTTCTGTTTCCCAAGTGGATTCTTCTACTGAGTGATTTCTCCATAAGACCTTTACCATTCGTACGGTCTTGTTCTTAAGAACCTTATCCTTCCAGTCAGGAATCGTCACTGGAATCTCATCGTAAGTCAAATCGGGGTTGATTTCCAAAGGTTGGGGAGGGATCACGTGTGATGGATCCGAGACGTATCTCCGTAGCATTGATACATGAAATACATTATGCACTCTCGCCAACTCCAGTGGCAAGGCGAGTCGATAAGCAACCTCCCCAATTCGCTCGATGATCTGGTACGGTCCAACGTACCTAGGGCTCAGCTTCCCTTTCTTTCCAAAACGTACCACACCTTTCCACGGCGATAACTTCAAGAACACCATATCGCCAACCTCATAAGCTCTGTCAGTGGAATGTCGGTCAGCAATACTTTTCTGTCGGTCTTGAGCCGCTTTCAGATTAGCCTTTATTACTTGGATGTTCTGTGTTGTCTTATCCACGATTTCTGGGCCCACCAAAACCCGTTCACCTACTTCTGACCAACACAAAGGAGTACGGCACGGTTTCCCATACAATGCTTCAAATGGGGCTATACCGATGCTAGAATGGAAACTGTTGTTGTAGGCGAATTCGATCAAAGGTAAGCGCTTGTGCCAAGCGTCTCCAAACTGTAGAACTGACGATCTTAACATGTCTTCCAAAGTTTGGATTGTTCTTTCCGACTGTCCATCGGTTTGAGGATGATAGGCGGTGCTGTAAAGCAATCTTGTACCCAAAGCTTCCTGAAAAGCTTTCCAGAATTTCGAGGTAAATCGGGGGTCTCGATCAGAAATGATGCTAATAGGGACTCCGTGATACTTTACCACTTCGGAGACGAACCGTTCGGCCAATTGGTCTAACGAGAAATTCTCACGAACGGGTATGAAGTGTGATGACTTAGTGAGTCGGTCAACTATAACCCAGATACCATCATAACCATTTCGCGTACGGGGTAACTTGTACACGAAATCCATTGTGATGTTCTCCCATTTCCACTGAGGTATCGGGAGTGGTTGTAGTAACCCAAAAGGCCTCCTTCTTTCCGCCTTAACCTGTTGACAAATTGCACACCGACTGACATACTCAGCGACCTCCCTTTTCATACCTGGCCAATAGTAAAACTGTCGGATGGTATGATACATTTTGGTATTTCCAGGATGCATCGCATAAGCAGAAATGTGCGCTTCATCCAGTATCTCCTTCTTTAGTTCTCCAATCTTAGGTACATACATCCGAGTACCCTGCATCAACATGCCATCCGTGTCTCTGACCTTTAGATCCTTCTTTCTCCCTTCCGATACCGCCTGCATCAACTCTTGAATTTTTGTATTGTTCTTTTGGGCTTCAAGAACACGATCCACCAGGATTGGTCTGACTTGAAAACTTGCAATTAAGGCTCCTCGTCGAGCTGTTTCCAAGGTTACGCCAGTAGACCGTAGATCGGTCAATACAGGAAGATGACTTGCAATAAGAGTATTTAGTCGAGCATGAGGTTTCCTGCTAAGAGCATCCGCTACGGTATTCGCACGACCTGGGTGGTACTCAATAGTGCAGTCATAGTCACTAAGCAACTCCATCCATCTTCGTTGTCGGAGATTTAGCTCTGACTGAGTGAAAATGTACTTTAGGCTCTTATGATCGGTGAAGATTGTACACTTCTCTCCATAAAGGTAATGTCTCCAAATCTTCAGAGCGAATACGATTGCCGCCAATTCAAGATCATGAGTGGGATAGTTCTTCTCATGAGGCTTTAGCTGGCGTGAAGCATACGCGATCACATTCCCATGTTGCATTAGCACACATCCAAGACCATTCAGAGACGCATCACTGTAGATCTCGAAGTTCCCTTTGTCATCGGGAAGTGCTAAGACAGGTGCATGAGTGAGAAAGTACTTCAATTGTTGGAAACTCTTTTTACACTCCTCACTCCATACGAATGGAACTCCCTTCCTGGTCAACTTCGTCAAAGGCAGTGCAATAGCCGAGAAATTCTTCACGAAGCGTCGATAATAGCTAGCAAGACCAAGAAAGCTTCGTATTTCTGTAACCGTCTGAGGTTGCTCCCAATTCTCAACGGCTGATATTTTCTGAGGATCAACAAGCACACCCTGAGTTGATATCACGTGCCCCAGAAATGACACTTGGTCTAGCCAAAACTGACATTTGCTAAACTTAGCATACAACTTACTCTCCCTTAGCTTCTCCAACACTAAATGTAAGTGCCTGGCATGGTCAGCTTCATTCTTAGAGTACACCAAAATGTCGTCTATGAACACAATGACGAACTTGTCGAGGTATGGATGAAATACTCGATTCATCAGGTTCATGAAAACTGCTGGTGCATTAGTCAACCCAAATGGCATCACAAGGAATTCGTAATGACCATATCGAGTTCGGAAAGCTGTCTTCGGGACATCGTCTTGTCTGATCTTCAATTGGTAGTAACCAGACCTTAGATCAATCTTCGAAAATACACAAGCTCCTCCAAGCTGGTCAAAGAGGTCATCGATACGAGGTAACGGATAACGGTTTTTAATCGTCACCCGATTCAACTGTCTGTAATCGATGCACAATCTCATAGTTCCGTCCTTCTTCTTCACAAACAGAACTGGAGCTCCCCAAGGGGAAGTGCTTGGTTGAATGAAACCTTTATCGACAAGCTCTTGTAACTGAGTTTTAAGTTCCTTCAACTCTGCTGGAGCCATACGATAAGGTGCAAGATAAATTGGATTTGATGTGATTCTGATTCTGGAATTGGGTGTTGACTACTAAATTGGTGCTAGATATATTCGTGCTGGGTTTTTCTCCAGCAGTGGAATCTGAGGAAGATTTCAAAAACTGGGAAATCATTTTGTTCTCCACTTGGTAATTGGTGGAGATGTCAAGTTATGCGGGTGTTCACATTACGGATCAATCGCTTCAAAGCCAGTTCACGCAGGTTGAGCTATGCAGTCTAGAATCTAAAATATGTATAATTTGTTCCCTAGCCAGTAGATGTTTAAAGTATAGGAGGTTTATCTAAATTTTGATATCGTGTGGTATTTGTGAATCTTATGTGATAGTTTTTCTTTGATATGTAGGCTTTGAGTTAATTACAAACTTTTTGTGCTTTTCTGTTTAATTCAGTGAAGACTCAGAATGGAAAAGTTATGGTTGGCGATTTGCCACCTTTAATGGTGAAATTAAAGGCATTTAGAGAAACGTATTCTGAGGAGGACATCAGAGGTATCTTAAGTGGGTTGGATTCTGACTTCTGTGATGAGATTCATTCTTCCTTAAGGTGATTCATATTGTTTGTTTGTTTTTATTTTCCCTCTCTCTCTCTCACACACACACACACACGCACACTCACACCCATGTGCATGTTATTGAGTTAATGTGCATGTTATTGAGTTAATCATAGTGCTAACCAAAGTAGGTATAAGCATAATGATTGGAAGTTGCTGGTTTAAAACTTCAAATTGCAAAAACAAAAAAAAAATTGTACTACTGTTTGATACAGATGTAGTATAATATATTGATTTTCAAGGATTTTTGGTATTTGTAGGGTTTTATCTGGCTGAGCAAATGACTTTGCCATCGTTGTGGGTATAATTTTCTTTTAAGCAAGGCAATATAACTATGACATCCAGAAAATGGTTGATGAGGCAACATTGTAACATCTTATTAGTTCCTTTATTAGTTTGATTCTAATTGAATAAATTTGTATAATGTAGATTAGAAACCTCAAACTTCTTATATGAATGATGTTTGCGTGACATGGAGAAGGGGTTGACCTTTGAATTGAGGCTGTTGCTGGATCGGCGGGTAAAATTTGAAACTTCTTCTATGAATGTTTGTTTATTTCATGCATTCATGTTTCTTATGTGTGCCTTTCTCTGCAATATATCCATGAAGATTTGTTGGGTGAGGGAAGTATGGGTATGGGCTTTTAGGGCCGGTTTCTAGGGAGGTGTTGGTGTCAGTGCCTTCGCAGGGTGGGGGCATGATATGGGGGGGGGGGGGAGAGTATAGGGGGTTGGTTGCAGAGAGTGGGGGCGTGATTTGGGGGAGATAGGGGAGGGGGTTGGTTGCAGGAGAGGGTGGGGGCAGGTGCATGATGAGGGGGACAGAGAGTTGATTGGGTGCATGGTTTGAGGGTAGGGTTGAGAGAATGAGTGTGTTGGCTGCAGAGGGAGGGTGGGGTTGAGGGATTGTATCTCTACCTCTCTGTCACCTCTCTTCTTCGTCCATTACCCTTTTCTTCCATATGGGATTGTGTTGGGGTTTTTTTTGTAGATTCTACGTGTGGTGGTTTAGTTTGGTTTTGTTTTCAGTTTCAGGAGACCCTGGTTTTTTGTTTTTAGTGGCTTTTGTTTGTAGTCTCCGAAGGCGTCCGTGCTCACGCCCTATGATAGCAGTGGTGAGCTTCCCTTTCAAAAATTCCTTCTCCAATATTTAGGGATTATGAAGTGATTTCACTGCTTAACTTGGGATTGGAGTTACTTTTTTCTTATAATAAAAATCTGTGTTTGCCACCCGGAAGCTTCCCTTTCAAAGATTACTTCTTTCCAATATTTAGGGATTATGAAGTTATTTCTCTGCTTAATTTGAGATTGGGGTTACTCTTTTCTTATAATCAAAATCTGTGTATGCCACCCGAAACAGTAATTGGGTTTTGTTGCAACGAAGGATTTAGGATTTTTCCCAATATAATTATGGTGTTTAGGTTGACTTATTCATCTTTGTACGGTTGTCTGTATAAAAATATATTGTTGTGACCTCCTTTCATTTGTTTCTTTTTATGCAGTTTTTCACCAAACAGACGGATTATAAGCAACTTTTTATTTTTTTTCCAATTTTTTTCTTGCTTTTAATGATCGTGAGGTTTGTAGATTGAAGGTATAAAAGTATTGCTCTTTCGTAACATATACAATTACTAAGTCGTGTTACATTTTCGCTTCTATTTTTTTCATCAATTTGCTTTTGTTTCATGTTTTAACGTGTATTGAATAATTTCCAAATTAACGACTGGTTCTTGCAGTCGCGTGAAGAGACTGACTATTCAAGCTTCGCAAGTTAATTCAAGGGCCTTAATCAGTATATAAGGTTATCTGGATGACAAACTATACACAAGAATATTTTAGTTTTTTATCCATATTCGGAATATCCCCAATTTTGAAATCTTAGAGCAAGTCCACTGGTGGGCATTTAGCCCAGCACCCAATCCAAAAACAAGACCAGCACCCTGTCAATCCAGTCCACCCCTTCAACTTGCCTGGCACCCAGCCCGTGCTGGTCTCTAGGTTAGCCCGAAATGGACAGACCAAGAAGCTGGGGAGTTTGCCTGGCGCGTGCAGCATACTCGCGACTGGGGGCGAGTAGGCGACAACGGTGCAAGCGGCGGGGGGCGCTTGTCAGCCCACTTGCGTTCACCTGGGATGGAGCTACGTGGCCCTCTTCATTGCCGTTGGATTTCCAACGGTAAAAAATTTTAAAATCTAACTTTTAAAATGGACCGTTCGATCAAAGATCAACGGTCCACGTTTTATCCTAAAAAAAAAAGGCCCAACGGTCAGATTTATGACCGTTGGCCACGTGGCATGATCTTGTCTGTTGGATTTGAATATTTTTCAAATCCAACGGTCCAGATTAATTAAGTACATTAAAATTAATTTAAAATTTAAAAAAAACACAGAAAATTATTTTTAAAATACAGAAAAAAATTTAAAATTATTATTTTTTTTCTATAAATACCTAACCCTCATCTTTCACTTTACACCACATTTCAATATTTCTACACTTTCTATACTATCTACATTTCAATATTTTCTACACTTTAAGAGAGAAAAAATGTCTTCGTGGAAGCTCATTGAAGATCTTACGTTGTGTGAAAGTTGGGTTCGCACTACTCATGACCCGCTTACGGGTAATGAGATGGATAAGCGAGAAATGTGGAGTAAAATTACGAAAGCGTTTTGCGATGTACATGGAAAAGACTCCAGAACTAGTCAAGGTTTTCAAGGTCGTTGGAAAAAACTCAATGCATCATTTACTTGTTGGAAAAACGGCGTCTCTCATGCTTCCGGTAACATGCGTAGTGGGATGAGTTTAGCGGATCAGGTAACAATATTTTTATCTAATTTCTTATGTAATTTGTATGTAATTTTTATTTAATTTGTTATGTCATTTTTATGTAATTTATATGCATTTCACCCGCATCAATATTTTAATTTATTTAATTTGTGTTACACCCGCATTTTTAACACTATCTTATCCCACATTTTTATAGACACTACAAGCTTAAGTATTCTACAATTCAAAGAACCATAACACATCATTCAACAAATGGGAATGTTGGGAAATTGTCAAAGATTGCCCTAGATACAAAATTGTCCCAATCGGTCCAGAAGTTGTCATGCACAGCGTGGGTCTACATAGTTCGCCAGAACCAAACACGGCCGAACAAGAAGCCGACACATTTGAAGACACGGAAGGGACGCCAAAACAAGTGCCCGAGACCCAACCAACTCGTCATTCCTTTAGACCTCAAGGTAAAAAGGCATCAAAGAAAAAAGGTAGTTCTTCCAAAAATGACTACACTAAATATATGGAGGAACTTACTCGCCAAGGTGAACTTACCATGGCACTGGAAAAGGCTAGAGATGAGGAGAAAAATGCTGCAATGGCAGCACTACTAGCAGTTACTGAGGCCCGTGATGCAGCGGCTGAGAGACAAAGAGAAATAGTTAATCGAGAGAACGAGCTGGTTAGAGAAGCACTTCAGCGAGAAAATGAAATGCTTAGAGAAGAAATGATGGCTCAAGCAGATCGTGACACTATGAGCAAGTCTCTACTAGGACTGTCTCCGAATTCAAAATATTTTTGGAGCTCAGAAAAAAGAGATGTCATGCGAAGGAGGTGTGCAAGAGATGCAGAAACAAGTCAAGGGGGTTCTAGCTACACAAATCATAGCAACCAAGATCCTAGCACCACATATCCTAGCTCCAATGACTTTATATAATTTCGTATTTATTTGTAGTACTTTATTTAAATTCTTATATAATTTTTATGTTTTTTATTTTTTATTTTGAACTTTATTTAATTTCTTATGTTATTTCTTATTTATTGTTAGAACTTTATTTATTTTTATTTAATTTATTATGCAATTTCAATGTGATAATTTATTTATTTTTGTACTTTAGTTAAACACATGAAATAAGATTACATAAACTCACCAAATAAGATTACATAAACTCACCAAATAAACTTAAAAACAAAACACACTACATAGAATTACATAAACTTAAAAAAAACACACTTTATTCTTCAACCACAAGCCTCATTGAATTATCTTCACCTTCTTGCAATCCCCACTGGTGCTCAATCAAGTCATTCTGGCGGGTTACGTGCTAGTATGGCTCTTGCAAGTGAGTGTACCGCTGAACGATCAATTCATTGTAACGTCCATCTCGTTCCAATGGCTCGTGTTGCACGGGATCTTCGGTATTGTCATGAGCACAGTAGATACGTGTTTGTGAGTTGTTCATCGGATCTGGCTTATATTCGTCAACGGCATCATAATCATATTCATCTTCAACAATCATGTTGTGGAGAATAATACAAGTCATCATGATGGATCGAAGAGCCTCGACATCAAACATTCTAGATGCAGCCCTAACAATCGCCCAACGAGCTTGCAAGATACCAAAACAACGCTCGACATCCTTCCTACACCCTTCTTGACATTTTACAAAGTGTTTTTCTTTTTTCAGTATGTGGATGCGGCACTGTTTTGACAAATGTATCCCACCTTGGGTAAATGCCATCTGCAAGGTAGTATGATCCCTCGTATTGGGTACCATTAACCCAATATGTGCATTTCGACGATTTTCCTAGCAGCAGGTCGTCGAACACTGGGGATTGGGCAATGACATTTAGGTCATTCTGAGCTCTAGGAACACCAAAAAAGTATGCCAAATCCAGGTATCAAATGAAGCCACCGCTTCCAAAATGATGCTTTTGGCTCATTTTCTGTCGCCATAAGCTCCTTGCCACGCACTTGGACAATTTTTTCAAGTCCAGTACATGCAGTCAATGCTTCCAATCATGCCAGGGAAACCTCGCATCTCTCCCTTCCTCAGAAGCCTTCGCATGTCCCTTGGCGTGGGTGTCCGAAGGTACTCATTGGTGTAAAAGGGCTTTAATTGCAGAGCAAAAGCGCATCAGGGACTCCAGAACAGTTGTTCTTCCCATCCTCGCGATCTCATCCACTTGATCTATAGATGCTCCATATGCAAGCATTCGCAAAGCAGCCGTAATTTTTTGCTCGGGAAGAAGACCTAGAACATGAAAAGCATATTCTTTTTGCACAAAGTATGGATCATGGTTGCAAATAGCACTTATGATTTTGTTGAACAACCCTCGTTGCATTCTAAAATGACATCTAAAAATATGATTAGGGAATATGTTGTTGGGAATAAAATAATCTTCTAAGAGATCTTTACCTCGTATTTCCCTTTTTCTATCGAGGTTTGCAGCACGTCTGGGTTTGGCTATCTGCCCCACGGCTTCCATGACACGGCGGGAATGTGAAGCCCTATGCCTTCTATGGTGATCATCCTCATCCTCCTCCATGAAGAAAGCCTCATCTCCACCTCCATCTTCCTCGAGATTGGCCAATTCTGCCTGTTGTGCCAACAACCTTTTCTGTTGCTCCTGCAACTGTTTATACACTCTCCTTGAAGAAGACATTGTAATAAGAACTCAAGATTTGAAAATGATGAACAATGATTCTGAGCTAAAAAGAAGGATTGAGCTTGGTGTGAGGATGAATGTAGAGATGTAGGGTTTATATGGACGAAAAAAGCAAGGATGAGGTTCTGGACAATGCCACATGGTGCTTTCACTTTATATACTATGCTCACTATCTGTTTAATATGTTTCATCGTGTAAATTAAAGTCTCATTTCTCAGGTGCTTTCAAGTGACAACCCCAACTATGGATGCATGTTGCCACTGGAAACTATGAAAATTTAATAGTTGCTGTGATGACTGATCCAACTAAAGTGGGTTTCTTGATCAAGTACTTCATGAATAGAATATTTCAGAGATCCATTTGCTGGGACAGAATGAAGAAGGTGAAGATCACAGGGTTGGGATACTGGGGAGGGTGGTAGGGTTATGGGGAGTGGGCTCTGGTTGGTTTCTATTTGACCGAGGTCATGGTTCAATGGAATCAAGGTGATGGGGACTATTCATGGGGTCACAGCCATAAGATATAGGGCTACGCGTAGGGTTTCGGGGTTTCACGGGGAGGGGGTGCACGCGTGAATTGCAGAGGGAGAGGGAGAGAGGGAGAAAGAGGGGGAGTAGGGTTCCTATATTCAAGTTTTCTTTTTTATTTTTATTTGAATTTGATTTGATTTGATTTTTATTTATTTTTTTATTTTTTTGCGACAGGTTGAGAATGCAAAAGCTCTGCTGGAGGTGGAGGTGAGAATTTTAATTTAATTCATGGTATATTTTTTTTGGTTTATTTATTTATTTTTTTAACTTTATTTTTGTGGGATTGTGCTGTTTTGGGGGAAAACAATATTACATTGAAGTAAAGTTTAGATATTTCTGTAATTGGGATTTAGAGTAAGAGATGAAGAACTGAATGTGATTGCAAAATTAAAAGTTTAGAACTTTTTTGGTTTGGAAGCTAATTTTAAATTTAGTTAGCTGATTAATTAATAGAGAAATGTATAACGAATGCGTGATATGTTTTTCGATGCGTATGAGCAGACATGGGTACTGCTTCAGCAGCGACAGCTGCTATATGATGTTAGATGAGGAATTCTGAGATGCTGAGTGCTCCTAGTGTCAGAGATGAAGACTTGATAATGATCATATCCAATTCCGCCTCAAGGTATACTTGATAATGTTGTCCATTATGTGCAATTCACTGTATGATGTTCGTGCCTTTAATGGGCCTGTCAATATATTTCAGTGCACCCACCAATTGGTTTTATCATCATATATCATTCTTGAGAAATGGGATGGTCAGTTTCTCAATACAGTTTTAATTTTTGTGCGAATAATGTTTGTAAAAAGTTTGTTTTTATTTAGTTAATTGCAGATTCTTATTCTTTTATTTAGTTCACCATTCATGCTTTTAAAGATAAGAAGTGCAAGGCTCTCTTAGATGTTAGTTTTGGGTGGCAATTGAAAGATATGAGGATAAACAAAAATACTTACCAATTGAAAGGATAAATTCAGTTGAAAATATTTGGTTCATCAATTATTATAGTTTGAGCTTTTTGCATTAAATGTCCTGGTTTCGGGAAGCGTGATTCATATAATTGGGTTTTATTAAAATTTTCATGATTTTATGCAGTTTTTCGTTTAAATTTGTGGATTCTGAAACACTTTTATGAGTGTTAAAATCTTATTGTATGTCTGAAATTTGTTTGGAATTTGGCGGTTTCTTCAACTTCATCACCACCCATTCTCACAACTTCATCTAAAGTGTTTTGCATGTATAAGATTCGTGTTCATGGAGGTCATTTCAAACAGATTTCAAGCTGAGCTGCAGAAATTTGATTCAAATTGGTGGATTTGGGTAAGAAACTAAGAAACCATAATCTTTTCTTTCGGTTTTAAGAACTGAATTTGATGGTTAAGTTTATGTTTCAAGTTATCTTCCTTTCTCATAAATACCCAGTTTTATGAGATTACATATGGCAAGTCTGAAAACGAATTAGAATTACTGAGTTTTATGAGATCTATTTGGCAAGATTATCTTCCTTTCTCCTAAATACTAAGTTTTATGAGACCTATTTGGCAAGTATGAAAGCGGATTGCGTATGTTTATATCTTCCTTTCTCCTAAATACTGAGTTTTATGAGATCACACCATCTTATGTTTATTGTATAATCTTATGCAGTCAGAAGAATTATCATCTTTTTCCTTTCAGATTTCAACATATTTGGAAATACTTCAAATTTTTTGTAGTGCAGTTTGTAGTTAACATGATTACGTAAGTTCTGTTTCTTTAGTAAATTTTTATGCAGGAAAGAAAGTCATTTCTCAGTTTGTAGTTAACATGATTACATAAGTTCTGCTTATCTTATCGACCTCATTCACTCATGCGTTTCTCTGTTCATTCATGATTGAGTTAAATTTATTCAGATTAAATGCGTCTTGTTCATGTAGTTACGCATGAAACAGTTGTTCCCGCCGCAACGTGCTGGCGTATTTTCTAGTTGATACTATTAGTCAAGACTCAAAAGTTGGATCTTAATTCGTTGACTGGTATGCAACTATGAATTTTTCTAGATGCTAGCAAATATATAGACCGAGAGAAAGCAAAGTCGTTTATATACGTACAAAATATTAAAGTCCCAATTAAGACGTTATTGGCAAATATATGGACTAAGAGAAAGCAAGTTTATATACATACAAAAGTACTTTGGTTGTCCCAATTAAGACGTTAATTGCAAATATATGGACCGAGAGAAAGCAAGTTGTTTACATACATACAAAATTATCTTAGTCCCAATTAAGACGTAAGAAATTTCTTAACAACTGGCTATATAGATAAGAAAATTATGTACGCTACTGATAATTACTTATTTCAATGTACCTCTCCATGTTTTTGTTAAAGAAAGAAAAAAGAGACTATTCATTTTAAAACAATAAAATATTATATTGGCATTTTAATATTTCATTTTGCACTCTAA
Source organism: Crataegus laevigata (assembly GCA_963580275.1). NCBI lineage: Eukaryota > Viridiplantae > Streptophyta > Magnoliopsida > Rosales > Rosaceae > Crataegus > Crataegus laevigata. The sequence goes on along the minus strand of OY756939.1, from coordinate 9,779,058 downwards.
ATTTTTTATAATATTAATTAATTAGAAAGAAAAATACACTTGTAAAAAAATGTAAAATGAGATCTTATGAGTGGTCATCAGGACATCTAACATTTTTGGAGTGATAGCATAAGTCATGACTTGGATGAGTGGTGATGTAATTAAATGAAGTGAACCATTTGGCGTTTGCATGCATGATGATGATCTTGGCGTTCTGAAGCGAAGAAGTCATTGATATTAACAGCAACCAAGTTGTTGTAGATCAGGACATATATTATCTACATCCCCAAGTGAATGAGAACATTCAACAACCGCAAGTCGCTGATGAGGAAAGCGTATGCAGAGACTTGGTCCAAACGTGAAGTTGGGTGTGAGAATGTGAGGACAAAAAGAGACTAAATTGTGTAAATGTTTATAAGAGGTTTGACTACTTCTCATATTGCCAATTGATTTTACAAAAATGTTACTCTTACTATATATTTGTACCATCATTTATACTATATCTCTAATACAGGTATGATTCATATGCGTTTGTGGACACTACTGTTATTAGAGATATAAGATAATTGATGGTATAAATAGGTAATAAGTGTAACATTACTCTTGATTTTATGATAGAATTTCAACTTTGTTAATTAGGAAAAGTGTATGATACTAGTCCCATCTTTTGTAGCTGCCTTTCTTTCAAGGACAATACTTGGATCCTCAATGAGGAGTACCCAAATTTACTCACCTCTGCATCAGAGGATTTGCTCTCTTTCACCCCCGCATCCTCCTCCACCAGATCCCCCCACACCCCCGCATCAGAGGATTTGCTCTCTTTCGTTCTTTCTCTTCGAATCAACATCAAAAGGAAGTCGCCGGATGCAATCGACGCCGATGATGACATGATTTCCGGCGAAGGGCAGAGAAATAGTTCTGGGTACGTCTTTTGGGTACTCTCCATTGGGCCATTTCATTTAGTCAGTCTTTTGGGTACTCTCCATAGAGTACCTAAGTATTGTCCTTAAACCAAAACAAGTCATCGGAATAATTAAGCCAAGGTGGGTGGGATGGTGGTGGGTTCATACGTCGCAGTTTGACTTTTTCTGTCATCCAAAACAAGCCCTCTTTTGACTCTTCTTGCTGCATCATTCAAATCAACTTGCAGATATTTTCATCCCGATCAAATTTTCAGTTCAGCCACAATTTTTGAAAATTCCACCAGAGATTTTTCAATTTTTTTTTTTGAAAATCCCACCTTTGTTTTTCTTTGAAAAAATCCACGTCCACTTGTCTAAAATTCATTTTATCGTTGCATCTATACACAAAATTATGAATGAAATATTATTCTTTTACCGGACAAACTTACAACATACATGCAATTTTAGCAATATTTTAAGCTAATTGTGAAAGTCATGAATTCGATACTTTGTAATCTACTTCCTTGCTTGAACAAAGCCATCGGTAGGTAGGGTATAATTTTCAGCTAGTCTCTTTCAAATTTGAAATAGGTGAATAATCGTGGTTCGCCACTAGTGTCTATCTTTAAAATTAAAAAAAAAAAAAAACTAATGAAATAGTGTCATGTGTTTTGTCATACATAATAATGTGATTAGTCTAAGAATCATCTTCGTTTGATGTCATATCAAAATCACCAACTAAAAAAGAATTAATCCTTTGTTCTTTCCCTATCGAGAAAAATCCCTCTCCATAATTACATTAATTGACCAACCGAGCAAGAATGTTTATCCATAAGTTAATTCCTTGATTTTTAACAATCTAGAATTGTACATAAATATTTCAACGCTAAAGCAGCTCAATGTGTAATATTACAATATACAATTCAACTAACACAATAAAAGCCCTGGCCAACTCCAGGTGGGAAATTAAAAAAGTGGCCGCCAGTTGATATGCAACTTGGACAAAAGATATTAAAGGTAAATTACATAAAATTACTTTAATTATCGATCGAATAATAATTTTATACTTTATGTTTTAAACATTACAATATCATAACTTAATAAATGAATTTGTTGCAATGTCAAACCTCTGTTAAATTTTCTGTCAATTTAACTGTTAAATGATGACGTGGTAGGAGTGGGCCCACTCATTTGCCTTCTTGAATAAAAAATTAATTAATTAATAATAAATTACTAATTCTAAAAAAAAAAAATAAAAAAAAAACTCTCTTCATTTCCCCAGAAATCGTCTCCTCCCCCTACTCCCTCTTCCGTCCCCCTTCTTCCTCCTTCGTCCCCTTCACTCCCTCATCCGTCCCACTTCTTCCTCGTCCATCCGCCGCCTTCGAGTCCACCGATTCGGACCAGCGAGTTCGTCATATCAGATCGGCACATATTCAATCTGTTCGACGGGAAAGATCCGGTGTTTTGACTCCCTCCCTGGTTCTTGTGGAGGTTGCAACGAAATGATCTGGCTACGACGTCGGCGAGCACATACATGTCTTCTTCGGCATCAAAATCGGTCCGGTTTTCTTTGAAACGGCAGTGGATCGATTCGAATGATGGTTGGGAGAAATCGAATGGTGGTTGATGGAGAACCGAACGGACGGAGACGGAAATGAGAAGGTGTAGAGGTTGACACGCATCGGGGAAGGGAACCTGTAGCAGTGGCGGTAACCCAGAAAATGGAAAAAAAATTTGGGGAAAGAAAAAGAAAAGGGTTTGACTGTAATGAACTTCCATTCTTCAATTAATATTATGGAGGATTTCGAAAATCTGGAGTTCTGGGCGAATTTTCAAATGGCCACTACTTGAATTTTTGAAATTTTAATTTCTCTAATTAAAAAAAAAAATTTAATTTCTCTAATTTCTTGAATTTTCTGGGTTTGTATTTGTGTTTTTCGTTGTGGGTTTTGTTTTTGTGGGGTTCTTTGTTTTGGCTTTCTGGAACTCTCCCTTGGCAATTTTGTTTGGTGGTTTTTCTTAGAAAAATGGTGAAGAGAAGAAATTGAAGAAATGGCAGTGGGGCGAAAGCCCCAGACGGTGATGGGATTTGAAGAGAGGGAAAATGATAAGGGGATGGTTTCTAATGCTCAGTTTTGTGAAATCTTAGTGAGCTTATGATGAAGAAATCAAATTAGTTTTAAGTAAAGACTGTTGGAGCAAGATGAATTGGGTCTGGTTTTGGTATTTGGGGTCTGGTTTTGGTTTGCCATCGAAACCCGCCTGCGTTTTGCTATCGGTGATGTATCAGTTGTTCGCGGAGGAGGACGAAAATTAGCTGTGTTTAAGGGGGACGAGGAAGAAGGCGAGCGGAGGAAGGAGTGATGGGAGGAGGAACGGGGACGATTTCCACGGAACAAGGAGGAGAGGTTTTATTTATTTATTTTTAAAGTTAATTTTAATTGTCAAATAAAAAATAAAAAATTTATTAGTAATTAATTAATTTTTTATTCAAGTTGGCAAAAAAGTGGGTCTCATTTCTGCCGCGTCGTTATTTAACAGTCAGATTGACAGAAAATTTAACAGAGGTCATTTATAAGTTGAGGTATGACATTGTAATATTTAAAACATAATGTATGAGATTGTGATTCAACTCATAATTGAGCTAGTTTTTTGTAATTTATCATATACTAGCCTTCTGCATGTGCTCACATTTTTTTAATCACAGTGTGTTACACGTTACTTACACATTTTAAATGTATTTATATGCGTAAATTGATAAAATGAAAGTCAAATATTTGAAGTAAATGAATCTCTATTGAATTTATATTAAAAATAGAGAAAATAATATTTAATAAACAACTAACTGAATCACATTATTACTAGCCCATTGTGAGGCTAAGCCCACCTCTCCTCTTAGTGTAGATAATATCGTTTGTTAAAAAATATTCATTTGACAACTAGTTTAATCACATTATTATTAGTGAAAGACCTTTTTTTATAACATGCATTACACGCTTTTAAGATGTTTGGAACGTATTTAAAAATAGAGAAAATAATATTTAATGAACAACTGATTGAATCACATTATTGTTAGCATATTGTGAGGTACTAATTATTAAAAAAAACTGTACAAAAAATTAATTATTAAAAAATACTATTAAAATGACGAAAATACCTTTGCAACATTTGATGCATTATTTTGAATTGTTTTTGAAATTTTTTGTTTGAGGGGTATTTTTGTCTAATTATTTTTGTGTGAAGCTTGTGACGCCAAAGAACACTGTTAATCGAGCCCTTGGCTTTATATATAAAGATTATATATGTATACGTTGTCAATATACGACTAAAATCTAATGGTCTTCTTCTTCTTACGGTTGGTCGTTTAAGTTCACGCCTTCGAGGAGGGCAAGTTCTGCACATGTACAATATGAAGATGAAGTTGATGATGAGGATACTATTACTCTGCTTCTGGTTTCAGCTGTCCTTTGCTCAAAAGGCTACCACTGATCCATTTGAAGGTTCTCTCTCTCTCACTACACTTTGACCAAGAACTGGGCTTTTTTTCCCTCAACAAAATGACATTTTAAGTGTTTTTCGACCATATGAAATGAAGTTTCGAGGAGCTTATTTGCAAAGCCTTTTTTCTTCCCATATACAAAACATCCAAATTAAGGGTAATTTTCCTTTGTAATAATCAATTTGATCTCGCTGGTAAGTGGTAACACAAGTCAAATTATGGTGATATAATTTAATACACACAAGGACTGAATTAACTGAGTGCAGTGAGGGCGTTGAACTCAATATTTGAACAATGGGACACACAAGCAGTGCCGGGGCTGTGGAATATCAGTGGAGAACCCTGCAGTGGATCTGCCATCAACCGCACCGACATTTATAGCCTCGATATCAACCCAGCCATCGTTTGCAACTGTACTTACGACAACGGTACTACATGCCACATCACCCAACTGTATGTTAAACTACTCTCTCTTGATGAACAAGATTTCCATGCCACTGCTGATTTTTCACTTGCTACCTATATATGTTAACGTCATAATTTGACTGTGTCGCTCCATTTTATGTAGTTCTAAATGTTCAATCTTTTTGCTTTCCAGGAGAGTGGATTCTCTTAACAAACGAGGGGTGCTTCCAGAAGAATTTGTGGCTATGAGATATCTCACATATTTGTATGAATTTTTTTCAACTCCCTTCTTTGTTTTTGGTTCATGAAAATCATATATTGGATATTAAAAATTGTAGAATTATCAGAGAGACGGGCCAAAAACTCACTTCCAACAACACCGATACTGTCTCTAACTCGGTAATTACCACCTACACAATCCGTCAGGTGTGGGGTTTATCTCAAAAGGCCTCGACATTAGTTGGAGTGAGATTTGGATATTTAAACTCTTCTTTCTTTGTTTCTCTAGCCGATGTGGGATTTCAACAAAAATATGGTGATGTTGTAAGATTAAGAGTTAACGATTACACTTCCTTTCAATTTTTGTAGGAGTATGGATGAGAATTATTTTACCGGTCCCCTACCGGCATTCATTGGCAATATGTCTGCATTGACTGAATTGTAAGTAGTGAGAGAACATTTCTTTAAGTACTCATAATTCTGATGAGACCCGTAGCAATTTGTATACTTCATTTTGAATATCATAATCTACAGTTATGTTCTTTACACCATTTCGCTACTATTTATGCCGTAATCTACAAAAAATCATTATGCTTTTATTGAATAATGCAGTACTAGTTTCCTGTTATTTAATGTAATTAAGTTTAATTGTGCTTTTCTTTCACTAACTGATATCTCCATTCAGGTTAATTGGCTTCAATTCATTCTCTGGGCCCATCCCCAAGGAGCTTGGAAACCTTAAGGAGCTAACATATTTGTAAGCCATGAAAAATTAGAGAGCGTACAATAAAATTTTGTGTCATAAACATTAGATATAGAACCTGTTTTTATAAGCTAAAAATCTGGTTATGAATGAACAATCGAAGAACATAAAATGAGAAGGATAACAATGGAAGAATTTTCTGAAGATTTCTCTCTCTCTGCAATATCTAGCATAGCATATTCTCTTCTTCTCTCTGCAATTCACACACACTCTGTGCTTTACATAACCGTTAGAATCCAAGGTGGATTCTCCCTCTTCACAAAACAATCTCAGCCTTGCATCTAGCTAGTTGCTAGGATCATTACACCTGGCATTATTTGCCTTTCTACATTAGAGCTGCACACTTGGTATTTTTAACTCAAGTGAATACACAATAATTGCTTTCAAGTAAGTGTTTGCCCGTTCAACATGACTTGCAGGAACATCAGATCAAATAATTTATCCGGAACACTCCCTCCAGAACTTGGTAATTTAGTCAAGCTCGAGGGACTGTAAGTGCTTCGTTAAATCATCAAATTTGAATTTCATGTTAATTCCTTACGGATGAGCAAAAATTGCACTTTATTGTATGAAATGGGTATTAGTCAGTTGCCTTGTGATTTTCACAGTTACATGGACAGCTGTGGACTCGGTGGTGAAATTCCTTCAACATTTGCCAAGCTCACCAACATGCGAGTCTTGTAAGAACGGCTCTTAAATCGTATTTTAGATTTGTTCGTTTATCCAGTACTTTGAGATTGCTTTTCTTGGATGAGCTTACTATAATTCAACTTTTTGAATTTTAGCTGGGCATCGGACAATCCTTTCTCAGGAAAGATACCTGATTTCATAGGGAATTGGACACAACTCTATCATTTGTAAGTAGAGAAACCTTTGATCTTTTGCAGTTTATGAAAGCAGACCTGAGATGGATAATTTGTTCACAAGCTTCTTATATGTTTCTGTAGGCGAATTCAAGGGAACTCTTTCGAAGGCCCAATACCAACCAGCTTTTCTCAACTGACCTTATTGAGCTCTCTGTAAGTACAAATGTTTCATAAATTTTAATTCTCTCTCTCTTTCTCCGAAGACGGGATTTCAGTTTATTTTGCATATAATGATGTAGGCGAATCGGTGATATATACAATGGGAGCTCCTCTCTTGATTTCATAAAAAGTCTGACAAGCTTGAGTGAATTGTAAGTGAAGATTCTCATCGATCCAGATACTTTCATCTAACTTCTTTTTCCTTCAGAAATTTGATATCTTACTCCATCTACTTTTTATCAAATTTTATGTTTTTGGAATACAGAAAACTGCGAAACGCATTAATCACTGGTACCATCCCATCTGTTATTGGAGAATATCAATATCTAGAGAAACTGTACGTACCAGCAAATATACGCTTGAGTCCCAACGAGACCAATTAGTTTTCTTTCATTCTGATTGCTCCTCTCAACTTATTGTTGGTGTTGCAGGGATCTGAGTTTCAACAATTTGACAGGCCAACTCCCAAGTTCTTTGTTCAAAAACATTAGTTCTCTTACATCCTTGTAATCCCCGTCCTTATTTTGATCTGAGTTTCAAAAACATAAGTTATCAAATCTTTACCATTCCCTATTTTGATTGAAGATCTGGACTAATCCTTCTAGATTTTGTGCACTTCTGACCTTTTTCTTGCTCATCTCTTGTTCTTTTCTGGGTGCCTTCTACTATAATCGAAATGGCCAGGTTTCTTGGAAACAATAGTCTCTCCGGACCTCTTCCGAGCCAAAAGAGCTATTTACTTCAGACTATGTAAGTCCTCGTTTCACGGTGCATGTATGTGTTTGTGTATAATCGTAAGCATTCTAATCCTATCTTACACAAGTTCTTAATAACTTTCATGCATTTTGTGTCTTCTGATTCTATTTTGTTATTCGTAGAGATTTGTCTTACAATTTTTTATCAGGAAGCTTTCCGCAGTGGGTGACCACAATACCGCAACTGTACATGTCCTTTTCTCTTTCACCTTCATTTTACAGTTTAAATCACCAGAATATGTTCAGACAAAACATTATCGCTGAGATTTGTTTTCACAGTTGCCTACTAAGTTTTGATCTTGTACATGGAATTTTCATTTGATAAAGATATAGTTCTTCATATGCTGATTGATTAATGATTTTATGCAGGAACTTAGTGGTCAACAACTTCACACTTGACAGTTCAAACATAACGTGAGTTGAAGTTTCTCTAACTCGTTTTTAGCCAAGCAATACTATCACTACTCTTCCACTACATGATTCTATTTGGATAACTAATAACTGTTCTCTGTGTTTGCAGTACTCTTCCTGGATTGAATTGCCTCCAGAGAAATTTTCCATGCAATCGAAATACCCCACGATGTAATCTGCTCTTATGTCACCCATCATTTACTATTTTAACGCAACATCATGTTAGAGGAAAAGGCATTGCTACTCTAGTTATGTATACATATGGATATAGATTGCAAGCATGTTTTCGTAAGTTCAGTAATACGCATAACTGGTTAGAAATATGTGACTGAAGAACATTAGTATGAGTCTTCTCAATCAATTGTGGTGGAAAACAAAAGACGGGAAGTGATGGCATACTCTATAAGCCTGAAGACTCGGATCTTGGCCCAGCAACATTCAATGTAACCAGTAAACAGAAATGGGCTGTCAGCAATGCCGGTTTGTTTTATGGAAGAACTAACCAATCGTCTCTGGTAAATACCGATGCACAAGTCATCGGAACAGATGTGACCCCGGAGCTTTTCCAGACTTCAAGAGTGTCCCCAGGATCACTGAGATACTATGGCCTGGGCCTTGAGAATGGGCCCTACACTGTAACATTGCACTTTGCAGAGACGGTTTATAAAAGTCGCACTTCGCAAACTAGGGAAAGTCTAGGACGGCGTGTATTTGATATCTATATTCAGGTAAGACTGCTTATTTGAAGTAAACACCTAATTGGACAGGTTTTCGATGTTTTAAGCTACATTAACTAAAGACAGTGATTTAAAGGAGACTAGAATTATCACCTACCTCTTCATTTGGTTGCTAGGGTACCCACAGGATGAAGGACTTTGACATATCGAAGGAGGCAGGTGGTGTTAACCGAGCAGTTGTGAGAAAATTCAATTGGTTGCTAGGGTACCCACAGGATGAAGGACTTTGACATATCGAAGGAGGCAGGTGGTGTTAACCGAGCAGTTGTGAGAAAATTCAATGTTACCGTGTCAGAGAATTATCTTGAAATTCATCTGTTCTGGGCTGGTAAAGGGACTTGTTGCATACCCAATCAAGGTGATTACGGCCCACTAATAGCAGCCGTCCATGCTGCTTCAAGTATAGTTTATGTTAACTAGTAGAGATTTTTAAATGTATTTTTCTGCTATTAATTGACACTAAAGAATTCGTCTGTTTTATCGCTCAGATTTTACACCAACAGTTTCCGAGCTCCCACCAACTACTCCAGGCTCAGATTTTACACCAATGGTTTCCGGGCTTCCACCAACTACTCCAGGAAAAAAGAGCAGAACTGGGCTAATAGTTGGTATTGCATTTCCTATTGGAGTTGTGAGCTTGCTATTAATATTTGCGATTCTATATATGAGGAGGAAAACATCAGAAAAAGAGGACGATGACGGTAAACGACCATATTATTAGTGGTATCCAATTCAGGTTTCTCTGCTCTGACATTAACACACACACAAGTAAGAATGCTTTTTCACGAATGTAAAACTTATGTCACACTGTTTCGTGAATGTGCAGATATTTTAGGATTAGGCCCTCGACCAAATACTTTTAGTTATGCTGAGTTGAGAGTTGCAACCGAAGATTTTAATCCTTCAAATAAGTTAGGAGAGGGGGGATATGGCCCTGTTTATAAGGTAAAATCCGTATTACATCAGTATCGTGTACTTGAAGTAATGACAAGAGAAAGGAAGAGAGAGCAAGCAAGCGAGAGAAGAAAATAAAGCTTCTTTTTTCTTTCCTTTCATGTCACTAAATTATGTTTCTGTGTACATTGTAGGGTACACTTTCTGATGGGAGAGTAGTGGCTGTGAAGCAGCTTTCAGCAACATCTCACCAAGGGAAGAGTCAATTTGTATCTGAAATTGCTACCATATCTGCTGTGCAACATCGGAATCTAGTGAAATTGCATGGATGCTGCATCAAAGGCAGCCACTGCATTTTGGTTTATGAGTATCTTGAAAACAAGAGCCTTGATCAGGCACTTTTTGGTACAAACCTATCTACTTTTAGGTTGCACAGTAACAACATTGTTTGCAGTTTCAAGCACTCTAAAATTGTTAAGAAATGTTTTTGATTGGATGTGTTCACTAATATTTCAGGAACAAGCCTTGACTGGCCTACTCGATTCAATATATTGTTGGGAACAGCAAGAGGACTTGCTTACCTTCATGAGGAGTCAAAGCCAAGGATTGTACACCGAGATGTCAAAGCGAGTAATATTTTGCTCGATGCAGAACTCTCCCCAAAAATATCAGATTTTGGACTGGCAAAGCTTTATGATGATGAGAAAACCCACATCAGCACCCGAGTTGCAGGGACAATGTAAGCCATCCTTTATTGTTTTTTACAGAGGATACATACATTATGGTCACACACATTTATACTTGCATGAAATTTTAACACACATGTTAATAATGCCTCAAATGATCTCAAGCAACATTGTGCAACCATTTGATTATCTTGCATTGCAGAGGCTATTTGGCACCGGAGTATGTATTGTTTGGACATTTGACAGAGAAGGCCGATGTGTTTGGTTTTGGAGATCCTCAGCGGGAGACCAAACTCTTACAATAACTTGGATCCAGAAAAGATTTATCTTCTTGAATGGGTAGGTATTGCATTCGCCTAGCTTCATTTAGGCATTGTTGTGAAAAACTTATTTATACTTTTCTTTGACCGTGGCATAATGTTTTTCAGGTATGGACTCTAAATGAAAACGACCAAACTCTCGGGCTGGTGGATCCGAGATTGACAGAGTTTGATGAAACTGAAGCAACTAGATGGATAAGAGCAGCTCTCATGTGCACACAAGGATCACCGATGGCACGGCCATCTGCTCTCTGGAGACATTGACATAGGCACTGTCATGTCGAAGCCAAGCTATTTAACAGATTATGATTTTAAAGATGTAACAACATCGTTAACAAGTACATTTTTGGTGGAGGATGATACCCCATCAACTTCATCAAAGGGTAGTAATGTTCGCCACAACTATCAACTGGGAGGCAGCAATGCAAGTGGTGCTGACACTCAATCACTGCTCTTCGGCATTAGAGGAGAAGGAAGGTGATAAATATCAGGAAATGATTTTCGCATGCTCTTTATACCCCTTTGTGCACCCTTGTACTTGTTTTGGACCCTTTCCTTGTATATAATGCACATTTTAATAATTAATTGTAATTGTACTTTAGCTTTGGCTTTTGGTAGTGGGCAGGGGATTGGCACGCCAGATTTGAATATACCTTAGCAGATAGATGTATATCCTACTTATTCATACACGATGTTTCTAGATATATTCATGAACCACCACACTAGATGGGGATCCCACCACTAAAATTTAAGAATGTGTTCAGGGAATTCAGATAATTTAATAAGGCCTTTTTGGGTCTATAAAATTGAGCCTTGATGTTGATGGTCCAGTTGCAGAATAAATAAGAAAAGGCCTTTTTGGGTCTATAAGTTGAGCCTTGATTTTGATTGGATGTGTTCACTAATATTTCAGGGACAACTTGCACCTTGGCTGGCCTACTTGATTCAATATATTGTTGGGAACAGCAAGAGGACTTGCTTACATAAGACGTTGGTGACACGATTTTCTAAACAACTAATTCTACACACTCTTTTAAACTGATGGTTATCTTTAGCTAAGACCTTAGACTGAGTATGAACATAATTTTTTTTCTGCCTCTACATCATTATCAGTTAAAGCATTTACAGATCTTTTTGACATAATGGAAGCAAATTGTTACAACAATTTTAAAATGGATTACTGCAAACCGTATTGCAAGAGAAATAGAGGAAAATAAAGTGTCAAGAGACATATAGCACAAATTTGAAATAAACATACATCACACATATAATAGCAACAAAAAAAAACCAACACATTACAAATCTTTGATAAGATAGCCAAAAAAATAAAAAAAATTTGAAAGGAAAAAAAATCCAAACAAAATTATAAGATGTATTAAAAACCAAATTGCAGTAATAACGAACAAATATTAAAAATTTAAAGCTAGCATTTTTAAAGTTTAAACTAGTTACTTCAAAAATGCCAAACTTTGAAACCACAGCCCTACGAATTTCTGCAAAATCAAGCCACGACTCATTACTGGATAGGAATATGTAATTCAATTTGATAACTATATTTACAATCAACTAAATAGAAAACATAACATGAATACAATTGAAAATAATTAGAAAATTTAATCTGGATTTAAAACCGTACATCATATACAAAAACGAAAGGATTAAATACCAGATATATGAAATCACTCTTTAAGTTCAGCACTGAATCATACGTAATCGCACAGACGGTTCAAAAATTGGCATATAATCTCTTCCTAGTCTAATGTAAGCAGAATCATATATAAACGTGACAAAATCAAAAGTCTCTTAAACCCTGAACATCAGAAAACCCACAAAACAAAAAAAATCAGTGGACACAAACCAACCCTGAAAGCACCGAATTAACATTAACAAACAATAACTACACTCAGCTTTAGCATACCGATGCAACCTCCCCTGCAATCCTTTGTTTCTCAGCAGAAACTGGCCCATAAACCAATAACAGAGCCCTTTAGTACCCAAAACAAATACATGACTATCAACCCAAGATGAAGAGTCTACCTGCTTTTATTGCCTCCTTAGCTAGTTGCTCATCCATACCAGATGATAATCCTGTATCATTTACTAGTTGGGTATACAAACTCTATTCAACCTCCTTATCCCTGACAATCTTTAGCTTTGAAACCAAGCTTTCCAACAACTGATCTGACATTTACAAAGTGTTAAATGGAGTATTAGCGCAGTCCTATACCATATGGAACATAATGAACTAAAACTGGTACGTGGTAGTAAGGATTAATAGAGAGTACTTAACTGCAGCTTTTGGCTCAATATAATATGCACAAATATGTATGCGTATATGTGCCTGTCTGTGTACTTAACTACAGTTATTAGCATACTTTTATTGTATTTAACTTGCAAACAAAGAGCTAACGACAAGTTCTTAGGAATGATAGTTGGTATTGCAGTTCTTGTTGGAGTTGTGAGCTTGCTATTAGTATTTGCGATTCTATATATGAGGAGAAAAAAATCAGAAAAAGAAAACGATGAAGGTAAACGACCATATCATTACTGGTACCCAATTCAGGTTTCTCTGCTCTGACACTAACACATAGAAATAAGAATGCTTTCACGAAAGTAAAACTTACGTCATACTGTTTTGTGAATGTGCAGATATTCTAGGATTAGGCCCCCGACCATATACTTTTAATTATGCTGAATTGAGAGCTGCAACTGAAGATTTTAATCCTTCAAATAAGCTAGGAGAGGGAGGATATGGCCCTGTTTATAAGGTGAAATTCGTATTACATCAATATCATGTACTTGAAGTAATGACAAGAGAAAGGAGAGAGAGCGAGAGAAGAAAATATAACTTCTGTTTTCTTTCCTTTCCCGTCACTAAATTGTGTTTCTGTGTACATTGTAGGGTACACTTTTTAATGGTAGAGTAGTGGCTGTGAAGCAACTTTCAGTAGCATCTCACCAAGGGAAGAGTCAATTTGTATCTGAAATTGCTACCATATCTGCTGTGCAACATCGAAATCTAGTGAAACTGTATGGATGCTGCATTGAAGGCAGCCACCGCATTTTGGTTTATGAGTATCTTGAAAACAAGAGCCTTGATCAGGCACTTTTTGGTACAAACCTATCTACTTTTAGGTTACACAGTAACAACATTGTTTGCAGTTTCAAGCACTCTAAAATTGTTAAGAAATGTTTTTGATTGGATGTGTTCACTAATATTTCAGGAACAAGTAACTTGCACCTTGACTGGCCTACTCGATTCAATATATTGTTGGGAACAGCAAGAGGACTTGCTTACCTTCACGAGGAGTCGAGGCCAAGGATTGTACATCGAGATGTCAAAGCGAGTAATATTTTGCTCGATGCAGAACTCTCCCCAAAAATATCAGATTTTGGACTGGCAAAGCTTTATGATGACGAGAAAACCCACATCAGCACCCGGGTTGCAGGGACAATGTAAGCCATCCTGTATTGTTTTTCCAGAGGATACATACATTATGGCCACACACATTTATACTTGCATGAAATTTTAACCCATATGTTAATAATGCCTCTAATGATCTCAAGCACATTGTGCAACCGTTTGATTATCTTGCATTGCAGAGGCTATTTGGCACCGGAGTATGCATTGTTTGGACATTTGACAGAGAAGGCTGATGTGTTTGGTTTTGGAGTCGTTGTTTTGGAGATCCTCAGCGGGAGACCAAACTCTTACAATAACTTGGATCCAGAAAAGATTTCTCTTCTTGAATGGGTAGTGTTGAGAATATCGCGTTTAAGAATGGGGAAAACAAGAACAAACTCCGGAAATCGAGAAACAAATAACCAAGATAAATAACACCAACAATTTACGTGGTTCGGCAATATGTGCCTACGTCCACGGGACAGCAACAACAATCTTTCACTATATCAATAATGAGTACAACCAATAATCTTGCCAAATCTCTAGAACTAGGACTTGACGAAAAACCTGAAAGAACAAGAACAAGAAATACTCTCTCTTTTCTTTTCTCTCGCACACTTATTGTTTTGCTCCTTCCTAATTCAAACCTAGTACAGTAGCCCCTTTATATAGACATAATAAAGGTCTTCTTCAATAAGGATTACTAATCCTAATTGGAATCTAGTTAAGAATCCTTCTCCAATTGGGTAAACAACTCCAATTGGGTAAACAACTCCAACTGGAAAACAACTCTAATTGGGAAAAACAATTTAATCCTCTAAGACTATTAATTCCCAATACTTAGGACAACTTAACATGGGCTGGAAAAAAACCCAACAGGTAGGAATTGCATTCGCCTAGCTTCATTTAGGCATTGTTGTGAAAAACTTATTTATACTTTTCTTTAACTGTGGCATAATGTTTTTTAGGTATGGACTCTACATGAAAATGACCAAACTCTGGGGCTGGTGGATCCGAGATTGACAGAGTTTGATGAAACTGAAGCAACTAGATGGAGAAGAGCAGCTCTCATGTGCACGCAGGGATCACCGATGGCACGGCCATCTATGTCACGCGTGGTTGCAATGCTCTCTGGAGACATTGACATAGGCACTGTCATGTCGAAGCCAAGCTATTTGACAGATTATGATTTTAAAGATGTAACAATATCGTTAACAAGTAGATTTTTGGTGGAGGATGATACCCCATCAACTTCATCCAAGGGTAGTAATGTTCGCCTCAACTATCAGCCGAGAGGCAGCAATGCAAGTGGTGCTAACACTCCCTGGATTGACCATGCACCTTCTGTAAACGTCACTCAATCACTCCTCTCTGGCATTAGAGGAGAAGGAAGGTGATAAATATCGGGAAATGATTTTCGCATGCTCTTTATACCCCTTTGTGCTTGTTTTGGACCCTTTCCTTTTATATAATACACATTTTAATAATTAATTGTAATTGTACTTTAGCTTTGGCTTTTGGTAGCGGGCAGGGGACTGGCATGCCAGATTTGAATATACCTTAGCAGATGGATGTATATCCTACTTATCCATACACAATGTTTCTAGATATATTCATGAACCACCACACTAGATGGAGATCGCACCACTAAAATTTAAGAATGTGTTCAGGAAATTCAGATAATTTAATAAGGCCTTTTTGGGTCTATAAATTGAGCCTTGAAGGCCTTTTTGGGTCTATAAATTGAGACTTGATTTTGATTGGATGTGTTCACTAATATTTCAGGGACAACTTGCACCTTGGCTGGCCTACTTGATTCAATATATTGTTGGGAACAGCAAGAGGACTTGCTTACATAAGACGTTGGTGACACGATTTTTTAAACAACTTATTCTACGCACTCTTTTAAACTGATGGTTATCTTTAGCTAAGACCTTAGACTGAGTATGAACATAATTTTTTTTCTACTCATACATCATTACCAGTTAAAGCATTTATAGATCTTTTTGACATAATGGAAGCAAATTGTTACAATAATTTTAAAATAGATTACTGCAAACCGTATTGCAAGAGAAATAGAGGAAAATAACATATAGCACAAATTTGAAATAAACATACATCACACATATAATAGCAGCAAAAAACCAACACATTACAAATCTTTGATAAGATAGCCAAAAAAATAAAAAAAAAATTTTAAGCAAAAAAAATCAAAACAAAATGATAAGATGTATTAAAAATCAAAATGCCAAACTTTGAAACCACAGCCCTACGAATTTCTGCAAAATCAAGCCACGGCTCATTACTGGATTGGAATATGTAATTCAATTTGATAACTATAATCACAATCAACTAAATAGAAAACATAACATGAATACAATTGAAAATAATTAGAAAATTTAATCTGGATTTAAAACCGTACATCATATACAAAAACGAAAGGATTAAATACCAGATATATGAAATCACTCTTTAAGTTCAGCACTGAATCATACATAATCGCACAGATGGTTCAAAAATTGGCATATAATCTCTTCCTAGTCTAATGTAAGCAGAATCATATATAAACGTGACAAAATCAAGTCTCTTAAACCCTGAACATCAGAAAACCCACAAAACACAAAATAATCAGGGGACACAAACCAACCCTGAGGGTGCGTTTGGTACGCGGGACGGGACGAGACGGACGCGTTCCGTCCCACGTTTGGTACGCTAAATTATGTGGAACGGCTTGTCCCGCGGGACAAAAAAGGGTCAAATTTCGGTTCCTCGCTCCCCCCTGGAACGAGATTTTCTGTCCCATGGAACACAAAATTCATAAATTTTAGGACAAAAATACCCCTTAGCTTTTTCAATTTTTACACCCAAATCATACCAAAAAACCCTATCTGTGAGATTGGCCTCTTCGCAAGATTTTTCATCTTCTCTGCCGCGCCGCTGTGTTCTTCATCCCTGCATCTCCTCTTCGCAACCTTCCTGCATCTCCTCTCCGTGCTCTGCATCTCCGTTCCAGGTTCGATTTCTTAGTCCTCATACCACTTTTTGGTTTCCCCATTTGGACGGACTGACTCGTCCACCTTCGGGTTTGTTAATTTTTTCAAATCCTGACCCCATTCTTACAAATCCTGGGTCGTCCACCTGGGATTTTACGCATGTTCTGAAATCTCGATCGATCGAGATGGTGCATGCAACTGTTAGTTTTTTTTTTTTTCTTTCAACATTGATGCAGTGCTAATCAACCCAATGCATTGTTGATTTCTTTGTATGTTGTAGTGCTTTGATCTGTCCAATACTACATCTGCAACCAAAGATCTGCCTCTGTTTATTTGGCTCCACTCCCCCTATTGAGCAGTACTGCATTAAGAGGTATCTCCCTATCTGGATTTATTTTTTTTCAGTGTTGAAATTTCGTTTTTATGTGCTGAAATCTACAAATCTGATGTCTTTGGGTTTTGTTGGATTGGATTATATTTTGGATTTTCCTTTGTTGGATTTTTTTCAGTGTTCAAGTTTTAATTTTTATGTCCTAAAATCTACAAATCTCATGTGTTTGGGTTCTGTTGGATTGGATTCTGTTTGTGAAATTGTTAAGTTGGGATTGGTTGTTGTAGATTAAATTAAATTTAAACCAATAAATTAAGACATTAATGGAAGTATGAGCATACTTCATCAATTCAAATTCACCATCAGATGGCACAAAACTCACTGTCTTCTCTGAGGTGGAACAAAGAGATCATGTACAACCTGGCCGTAGTGGGTTTGCACTAACACACCAATAGTAGGTGATGGGTGATGTTAGATATGCCTTTGGTGGCCACCATTTTGGTTAGGAGACAAGTCAATTTGTTGCACAAATCAACAAAAAAATATTTCATTTTGCAGATAACTATGAGGATTTTGTTTAATCAGATTCAGATTCTCTGTATTAGGGATATTTTTTAATTTTCTGTAGACCATTAGTTTTTTGTTCTTTCGCGTGGATGCGAAGGGGTCAAAGGGGAGAAATACGAAAGGTGTGAAATGTACGAAATCATTTAATATGTAATTTGAACTATTTGTTCTTTTCTGCTGTTAGAAACTATAATCAGGGCATATATGTTTTTTCCTTAGTTTCAGAACATATATTCAGGGCATATATATTTTTTTAGAAAAACTCTCTTCACCTTAAACCGAATGTAAATGGTATTAGGATCCCATCTTAAGCAGAAAATTTGCTTCGGCCACAAGACAGTCCAATGCTAGTAGTGCTTTGTTTTTTATTTGCAATTTACACATTGTGGTTCGCAATATGTCATCCCAAGTTTTAGTTTGGACACTTTTATCATTATCAATTCCTATTACGATTCTTTCGATGTTTCTGAAAATATAGTATCATATTTTGATTCATTCAATAATTGATGAATGCATGCATTGTGTCTCATCTTAAATTAGTTTCTCACCTTTGTGGTACCAAAAGGACTTATTTTTCTGAAATCTGGGGCTGGTAGAAACTAATTGGAAAAAAAAGGTGTAGTCCATGTGGCTTTGCCAGGAAGTGGGATGAAGTAAAATTGTTCGTTATAGCATAAAGGATTTTAGATGTGTTTTAAACCGTATCATCACATCTATTCGAGGGACTGATGGGAGTCACTTTATGTAGTTCAATTAACGTATAATAAAAACAGAATAAAAGGCAAAGATATTTTGTATTCAAACCTTTGAAATCACAATGACAAGTGTAGAAGCCAACTCAGACCAAGCTGTGCAATCTGATGATCAATTCCTGTTGGATCGATATTGTCAATATATGAAAGCAGTTTGTGCATCACAGTTTTGTTTTTTACTGGTCCTTGTTAGTGCAATTGTTTTTTTCTATAATTACTTGTTTGTGCAAAGGTTCATGTCTCCTGCTAATACTGTACATAATAAACCTCTAGCCTCGAGATTGTCCTTATTGCCGATAATTTGAATGATGTAGACCATTAATTTTTTTAGTAAAATACATGAAAACAAATAAATTTGTTTTGGTTGTAACTTGATTCGGAAATGGATTTTGTAGTTTCTCCTTCGGTTCAATATTTATTAAGGTCGACGACTTTCATTTCATATTTTGTATTTCCATTATTTTAATACGAACTCTTTGATCATTGCGTATGCAGAAGTAATATGGCTAGTTGATGATCAGACTTAATGGATAGTAAATGATGTTGCAGACATTTTATGCACCTACACCAACATTATACATTTCGTTCAAAATTTCAGACAGACATGCAGATTTTCACAATGTTTTCGCAATCATGAAAGATTAAATTTTATTTACCATTCGACGTTCTGCTCAAGTAACCCAAAATTAAGCTCTATTATAGAGACATTCAATGCTCAAAGAACTCTGGACAGCTGAAAGCAATAATCATAGCATATGACCCATGGATTCTCTGCTTACTTTGATCTTTACAATTACAACCTAAAATGATGAATCACGTTTTAAAACTACAATTAGTCTATTAAAGTGACTAACATTGTTGTACCCACAAAATGTACGATGACACCTACGTATTGATCTATCACAAACTATGACCACCTAAAGACAGAGGATCCGAGTATGGACGACAACAACTAAACAACGACTCACTCTATTTCTTAGAACCAACCCTATAGGTGTATTTACTAATAATAGATTGAACAGCACACCTTCAACTTTTCATGGGCTTCTTTTACAGTCTTTCCATCTTTTTTCTTCCTCCAGCGATGACCATCTTTACGAAAATATCGAAGTGCTTTTCGATCAAACAGGTACAAAGAACCACCTGGAAAAAATGAACATCACTTAGCTTCCGTTTGCATATACCAAGTAAGAATGTCAGTGATCCATCTGAAGTAACAAATGCCCAAATGACCAAAGATCATTTTGGATGATTCTATGCATGGAATGGGAATGGAAGAATCAGATAATTAAATGAAGAAATTTAAGATACATGCGTGTGTGCCTACATTATGTATATGAGAAATAGAACATACCAGTCCAACTGTTTCGCATCTTAACCCGTATTAAATAGTAATAATAATGATAATCAAGCAATTAGTGAGTACTTTAAACATAACTTGGAATTCCTTGTAGAGGGTTTCTTAGGACCCAACTTTCAAAAGAAAATAACAGAATGGGCAACCCCAGGGAAAACAAAAGAAGAAATGTTTCATCAACCAAAAATGGTTCTTTGACAGTTTCTGGCCTTCTCATAATCTACAAGTAAATGAAGGTCACCTCCCAAGAATTAAATAGCACGGTTTTCCAATTTTAGTCAGAAATTAGTAGATCCAAAGAAAAACTATAATAGCCCAACAAACTGAAGGTAGAACTTAACAAATTCAGACTTAACACATCGTCATCAAGAAGAACTATTCAAATGAAGCCATCCAGAAAAACATGCAAAGGCCAACCTGGGGGCCTGATGGGTGGATCGGTGGTCAACTCAAAATTTTGATAGTTGCGAAGTGTTAATCAATGATCACGCCCAATAATTATTTGAATCAACAAAAAAATCACAGCCATTCTTGAAAATAACTATTATCGAGTGAAAAATTGCAAACAAAAATTGAAAAATCCAAATTTTAATCCAATAAAATAAAGAAAAATGACAGACAAAACGAGAAATGAAGAAAGAGAAGAGGGAGAGAAAGCTGACCCAGGTCCTGACTGGGGAGGCATCTACTGGTATCAGCCATGGGCGACCAAATGACGAGCTCGCATAAACCCTAGATTTCATGTGCGAGAGAGAGATAGAGAGTGAGGGACTGTGATTACCACCACCAATCCACACAGAGGACAAAACGCCAACCAAAATACAAGTCCAGAAACCGCAGAAACCAATTTTTGCTCTGCTCGCAAACAAAACGGTAACAAAATCGAAAAAGCAAGTTTCAGGCACTCGTGTCCAGAGAGAGAGAGAGAGAGAGAGGGGAATGCGGTTTGGAAAGGAACGTACCGAGAGAGAGACGGAATCGATTTTTCTTCGTGGGACAAACTGATGGAAGGAAGCGGAGAGAAGAGGAGGGAGGGGGAGTGGAGGAGAGAGACGGTGGGTCGATGAGGGTGGAGGTGATTGAGGACAGAGATGGAACAGGGGTAAGTTAGTCATTTTAATCTATTAGTTTCGTTCCGTCTTGCGCTTACCAAACGCAGAACGGAACAACTCTTCCGTTCTGTCCCGCGCTTACCAAACATACCATGGGACCACTATTCCGTCCCGTCCCGTCCCGTCCCGTCCCGTCCCGTCCCGTCCCGTCCCGTCCCGTCCCGTCCGCGTACCAAACGCACCCTGAAAGCACCGAATTAACATTAACAAACAATAAAAATCAATGAAACATGCTAACCTTTCAGACGGGCCAGTATCAATATCTACACTCAGCTTTAGCATACCGATGCAACCTCCCCTGCAATCCTTTGTTTCTCAGCAGAAACTGGCCCATAAACCAATAACAGAGCCCTTTAGTACCCAACCTTCTGCACTGGAAAAATGTATATCACAAAACAAATACATGACTATCAACCCAAGATGAAGAGTCTACCTGCTTTTATTGCCTCCTTAGCTAGTTGCTCATCCATACCAGATGATAATTCTGTATCATTTACTAGTTGGGTATACAAACTCTATTCAACCTCCTTATCCCTGACAATCTTTAGCTTTGAAATTCTTTCCTCACCAAGCTTTCCAACAACTGATCTGACATTTACAAGTGTTAAATGGAGTATTAGTGCAGTCCTATACCATCTGACAATCTTTATCATAATGAACTAAAACTGGTACGTGGTGGTAAGGATTAATAGAGAGTACTTAACTGCAGCTTTTGGCTCAATATTATATGCACAAATATGTATGCGTATACGTGCCTGTCTGTGGACTTAACTACAGTTTTTAGCATACTTTTATTGTATTTAACTTGCAAACAAAGAGCTAATGACAAGTTCTTAAGAATGATTAATAGATCAACCAGTCGCATTAAAACTTATCATAATTCTATGTACTATTTTCCACGATGGAAATCGCATATGCTGTCAAGTGACACTAGAATCTGTGCTATTGCAGAAATTTGGAATGAAAAAATAAAATATAAAGTTGCAGCCATGTCAGTGGCTGAGTCCTTTATGACCACATCGAAAGAAACTACCGTCCAATTATAGACATAGCTACAGCGCATTCCATGGTCCCCAAAGCCCAGAGCATGTTCATAACTGTCCGGAAACTCAACCAAAAACAAAGAATAAAATGTTTGTTATTACCTGGCAATTCGATCCCCACTCTTACTATAAGTTGTCAGTACAACCACAGGTATCCCTTCCTTGTATGCATCATCAATAAACCTGAAAATGGAAAGGAGAAAATAAGTCTTAACTGTTGGAAACAATGGAGAAACAGGATATACACAAACATCCAATTAGACATGGCATTGACATGCAAATGAAATCTCACTAAAAGTCAACTGATTATTTATAGTCCAGTTGTTTTTGTTTGTCCATGGTTCATCACTTCTAGCTTCCTAGAGATTTAGGATCAGCAGTTCATCTAGACTATCAAATAGACTCGTGAATATTTGTCAAGAATAAACTCCCAGCATGCCTAAGGCCCAGTCTAAGCCAAAACTTCTAAGAGCAAAAGTCTGGTATATTCTTGAAATAAAAACAACAACACTTTGATTTCACATCATTTCTTTGGCAACACTTCAGCAGAATTTCCAAATGCTGGTCATGGTGAAAAATATTCATACCCAAGTTCTATATATTGCTTTAAGCTAATTCCAAAATTTGGAAATTCTGGAAGTATAGCTGAAGCCAGGAATGACTAAATGAGTACAAATAAAGAGGTTTTGCACATGGTTTTAGTCTACGCTATCCATATTTGAAGAAGGTAAAAATACAGAAATTTAGACTCGGTATATTTGAGAGCTAAAAGATTGTGTAATCATCCAAGTAAATTTTCTGTCATCAGAATCTCACTCTTCAACTACAGGTCGTAAAGTCAAGCTATCTGACATCAGAAACTCATCCATTGCAATTTTCTGTCAAAAACAAATTAATATTAGCTACTTTCATTCTCCGTATGGGAGAGCATGACTTAATTACTTTTTAGATACAAGTGGAAAATAAAAGGACATTTACTCTCCCATTCATTAATGTGTTTTGCAATTTTACGGTTTTATCTTGTATTGTAAGATACAAAATAACAAGCTATCGAAGTAACAAGTGAAATGAGTTTGCAATTATCTCAGATAAGCAGCCATTTCTTTTGTGTAAAAATGATAATTTTCATAGGTGGCTTCAAGTGGAAAATAATAAAAAGGTCCTGTTGTTTTTAAATCAGCCCTGCTCACCTTCCCTGGAAAAATATACAAACAGTTCTCTTATTATTGTTATTAACCGAAAGCAGATTCCTCATTAGCCCTGGAATTATAAATTTTCCTTATTTTTGTTCCTCAGTATACATAACTATATGATCAAAATATTGACTCAAAGACTATAATATTTCCTTTTGTGTATGATCAAGTACCTAAGTCTAGACTTGTATCTCAGTGGTAAGATCAGATATAAATGTTGAGATGCATCCCTAAAACCTAACTTAATAAGACCGTACCTTCTTTTGCAGAACATTTTTCACAAATGACTCCTTCTCACTTGTAGGCAATGAACTAGGCCAACCAACCTGCAGGACAGATTAACAGTAGATTCAGAAGAAAAGATACTAAATGAAGGAAAATTTCGAAGAGCTACTTCAAGCTATTCATTCTTTCCAAAGATGACAAAAGAGTAACACACCCGATTAAAATACTAAATGAAGGCAAAGCATGATTGTAAAACGAACGAGTAATATGGGTCAGAATCTTGTGATTTTTCATATCGAAAAACCCTACGACCAAGATACACACTCGGAAAGGTAATTGAATTGACTCACTCATACTAGATTGAAGCAAGTCATGAATCATGATTTCAAGCCTACCAAATAAATAACTTAAAGAACAAGAAACCAATTAAATAATCTAAATTCATGAATCTTTACTCGTCATTTTAATTTCCCACCTTAGGAGATCCAAGTAAACAGGTTCTGTCCAACTTGCACAGTCAAGTCCAAGCTTCTTAAATGCTGCCAATATATCACAAGAAAAAACACATTAATATTAACACATAAAACGCAATTTAATCAAGAAAATTTAATACAATAGGATGAAAATACTGCATTTTCTCACCTGCATTGAAGGTTTGGCGGGTCCCCAGCCGATAAGCATCCATAAGAACCCGAAAGAAACAAAGGGAAATCATCAAGTAAAAGGTCTCCGAGAAAACCCAACTCCAATTCGAACAATGCAGCAAAAAACAGCTTCAATAAACCAAGAAAATAATAAAAATAAAACAAAGAAGCAGTGAAGTTAAAGAAAGCAATCAAATTGAAATGCTTGGAATAAGAAGAAGAAATAAATCGTCCCACTCATCGACTTCGAGGAGAACAGCGAGTTCCTGAGATGGGTTCTGGTCTTGAGAGCCGGATAGCGAGCTGAAAGCGGCGAACCGGTCGAAGTGCAGCCATTTTCCGGGAAAAGTTGAGTTTCTTGGGAAAGTGGAGGAAAATGAAGGGACCAAGTTGGGGTTGTTCTTCGGGAGGCCGAAGAAGCGGGCGGTGAGGTTGTTACTTGGCCGGAAAACGGCAGAGGTGGAAGAAAAGGCCTGAGCTCGGAGAATTGAGCACGAAGCGGCATCCATGGCAGTTAGAAGAAAAGGTCGTTGCTTGAAAACGGTTTTTGTTTGATTTACAGCTGACTGGGGAAGAAAAGATCAGCTTCTACTGAATAAGAAATAGCGTTATTGTGAAATGACTCTTATACCCCTCATGGATTTTCTGTCTGGTGTGTCCTGACGACCCGAAGTTCAACCAGAGAAAAACCCGATCTAATTTGGGGCTGATTCCGCAGTCCAATACAAGGGTCACTACATGAGGAGGACTAGAAAACCAAATACAAGGATTTTGTATATTTTTTTTCAATTTGTCAACAGCGTCAGTTACTGAATTGCGCTCAATGAAATAGCTTTTTGAATAATTGAAAGGGATTTTGTAAAATTGATTTTGACTGTCAAAAGCACTTCAATTATTTTTTGAGAAAACACCATATATGTGCTTCTTATACTATGATCTACTTGAATTTTTACTGAGATTGATTTTAAATTTATTTTCAATAAAAAACATTTTCAGTCATTTTAAAAATATTTTTAAACGAGCCCTAACTTCCCCTTACGTATGTTGAAAATGAAAGCTATCCAATTGTTGTAGCAAAGCTTAATTGTTGTGGTCATATTGCTCTTGGTCAATATCAACATATTAATGTGAAGTTATGAACCGTTGACCCCAGCTCCCAGGTTTATGCCTAGGTGATGATGACGTGAGCGAAAGATCATAGATAAAAATAAAAATACAAATAAAAATAACCCACAAAATATAAAATATGAATGATGAACAATAGATAAACGATATTGCTAATTTAGATCATAAATTATTTGATCATGCAAATATTTGGTTATATAGTTTTTATAGGAAAGTTATACATAGAGTTAAGGGTATGTTTAAATGTGCTTTTAATAACTAAAAACACTTGCAGACTACCAAAGACGATTCTATACTAGAAGTAGAGTTAAAAAGCCATTCACATTTATAGTAAAAGTTTCAATATACTTCTACTAGAAGTACTTTTACTAAAAGTATTTTTGAGGTTAAATTGGTTTTAAAGAAACATTTTAATTTTTTGCAAAAATTTCAACGCACTTCTATTTGGAAAGATGGACTGAAGGATTATTTTGTGAAAACATGTTCATTTAAGCAACATCAATAGCATGCAATTAACAATTAAAGGCGGAATCATGCTTGTATGCACTTAAAAACAAAACATTTACCCATGAAATTCAAAGCCTAGTAGATTGGTGAACCAATACACAACTCAAAACTAAGTGAGTTGAAATTTAATACATTTGTAGATTCCTCTTTGCATAAGCAAAGGCTAATCACCCAAAGAGAAGGCCTTCATTCCTTGCATCTTAGATCCATGGATTTGGATGGATGAAAAGGTTTCTCCAAGTTCCCAAAATTGAGAGCCTCTAAGTCTCCACACCAAGGTTAGATTTAAGAAGAGATGAGTGACCTAGAGGAAGAGAAATTGCTAGATATTTTCCTCTAGGTGGCCGGCCTCTTTAGAGAGAAAGGAGAGCTTGTGCTCTCTCCAATTTTCCAAAAGAAAACCCTTAATGAATTTTGGCTATAAAGTCATACTTACACCTTAATTCATTTGAGTGGCAAACTTGTAAATAAGTCCAAAACCCACTATTTCTCTAAATGGCCGGCCTTAGGGTATTCATTGGGCTATTTGGGCCTTTGTGAATCATTATTCATTAAGTTGTCATACAACTTAAGTCAATGGACTTGACGTTCGAAGCCCATTGGGCCTTAAGGTCCAAAACTATCCCGAGGTCTTTAACGAACTTATTCGTTTGATTAATTATCATATTAATTAATCCTTGCCATAAATAATTAAACCATTTAATTATTCTTACTCATTTCCGTTGAATCTTCAATCTCTACCTTACACGGTGTACAATCCATTAGGTTCCTTTTAGCGAGACAGTGGGCGATTCAAACTCTTTCAAATCGATTGTGAATTTGAAACTTACTTTCAATTCTCCCTTTAGTGTTTATACACGTTTAGGGCTTCCACAAACCATGAGTGACACCTAGCAGCATATCATGGTTACCCAAGCTAATCAGAAGAGGTGGAGAACCTATTCAGTTTAGGATTACAATGCAATACGGTCTTTCTCTAATACAATACTCTTGACCACATTGTTTGGTTTGATAGTTTATTCATGTCTACTATCCAATGTGGATCTTGTACTTATATGATTACCTTGAATGTGATCTAGAACGCATTCCAACATCTCATTCATACTCTGGCCAGAGATTCTAAATCATATCATAGAGTATTCTCCCTCAAACAGTTTGAAGGTTAGAGATCCCTTGTTGCGCATTCACTTGCCTCCATGGCTAAGTGGCTTAACCCTGACGATGCCGTGGACACCCTGATAGAGTGACTTTGACATAATCAAAGATCAAGTACCTAACCACAAGACAGCTGTGATGCCTCAGGTCAAAGGACTACTTTGCATTATCCCAACCATGAGTTCTCATGTGACATGAGTATGAGAACTCCTCGTTGATCGTGTTCAGTGAACTCATTCTCTATTGAGCACCTACGTACTTGTCTTGGTGTCAGACACACCAATGACTCGAGACTAGTCACTCTCCCTAAGAGAAGACATAGCACGTACTGATCTTAACGGACTGTCAATGCCCAATTGGCAATCCTATGATCAGGAACATTTAGGATATGTATTCGAAAGAGAATGGTCTCATGAATCTAACTTCTTTAGATCGCATTCTCCCAATCACATATTCCTTGGACTTATCGTTTAAGCATATAACATTTATATGAGACGGCTCAAACAATAATGTTTGCCCTTGATATTAAACTAGATTAGTTTAACATGTGAAATGTCCGTAAAGTATCATCATATGATTGGTTTTAGGGCACATATCCAACATGGACAATCTTTGATCTCGACATCTCACCCACTCATTTTTAGTATTTGAAGGAATTTTTTTTATAAAAGCGCGAAAAGTCGCATCGCGTGCCATCATCGATCACTTGAGTCTGGGAAAGGAGAAATTTTTTATTGTACTTAGAAACATAGCCCGAAACATCAAGTGTCATAAAATAATTGATTGAAAGTTTTTTTTTTCAAGTATTGAACTAATTATTTTGTGACTGTGATAGCCCGTCCCAAAATATTATTCACGGGATGTGAATTGACGGAATTGCCCTCGAGCGTAGAGGTACTTTGATAAATTAACTTAAATTATTGGTCCAATTTCATAATTTCCTACATTATTGGGACCAATAGAAAGTGAAAGAAGATATTGTTTTTTATGGGTGGCTTTTAGACCACACACACAAACCAATGTCCCCTCTCTCTCTCCTCTCACTCCCGCATCGCTCTCTTTCTCTCAGACGCTCACTCTCTCTCTACCATTTTCGTACAGACAAAGTCGTTGACCACTCAAACCTTGCAGATCGAAGGATCCAAGGTTACCATTGGATTGCTTGGGACCTCACGAATTCATCGACATCAGTTTCAGGTAAGGATTGATTCGTTTTCACGTCGAACTATTAACCTCCGACTTTGGTACTATTCATCAACTTTCATGTGTGACGTTTTCAGTGAATTCTAAGCTTATAGGAAGTTTAGTGAGGTCCCAAGGAAGCTCGGAGTGCTTCGTTTGAAGGAATTGGATGTCGGGATTGTGGGTTTGAAGCTTGGGCGGATTTTGTGGAAATTTCCCAGTAAGATTCCGTAACTTTTAGAGCTTTAAATTAGTATAACGTGATTCTACAAGTTAAGAGCTTCATTTTGATATAAAGATCATGAAAAATGGTGCACAAATGGCTGAGATATCGAAGTTGGAAATTTTCTCCAGTTTCCGGCGACGGCGACGGTCGCCGGAGGTTTCAGGAAGAAGACGACGGAATATTCCGTCAAGTCTGACGGAATATTCTGACGTCCTCAGTTAGAGTTAACAGTTTCAGTTAAGAACTTTACGGAATATTCCGGGAATATACCTGACAGTGTTAACTGACGTCGTCAGTGTGCAAGTCACATGACTGGGCGTGGGGCGCATAGGTCTGTGCCGTCGCCGGCGCGTGGAGGCCGTAAAATTTATTCTAAAAATTTCTGGGTGTTCGTGATGTCGAGTAGATCACGTTGGTATATTCAAATGTCAAAATTAATCAACGTATGAGAAGTTATTCCTAAAGTTCTGTTTATGTACGTTAAATAACGTTTATTCAATTACTTCTCATATAGGCGAGGCCTATCCCGAAGACGAGCGTAGCCAGGCTAGGCGTGGGGGCTACGATCCGGCTATTTATCATTGAGTGGGCAGTTTGTTTTCCGTACATACCTATATATATTGCTATTTTCCCCGAAAATGAATTTAAACGATGAAATGATTTTGAGATGCCATGCAAGTATCTATTTATTTTAATTATGCATTAGTACTTGAATATAATTGTGATGGTGCTGCGGACGCACAGGTAAGTATCAGGTAAGATTCTATACTGTTATGATGAGAATGAAATGATGTGATGTGATAGGAATGAATGAAATGATGTGATTTGAGCTCATACACCTGCACATTTATAGTAGTGCTCCCACCCAGAGTTAGGGGCACAATCTTTCACGTGTTGTTCACCTCCCGCACCGCATGCTCGCCTTGGATCCAAGTAGGTGCACAGTCCTGTCGTATAGACCACTATAGGTGGGTTCGACTCGTAGGTGACCCGCGAATCATTCGCACAGTCTTCACGTGATTGTAGCACTAGAGCATATTATGTTATATACAGAGATGAGTTGCAAACCACTAGAGGTAGTATAGATTTATGTGCAGGATATATATATATATATATATATATATATATATATATATATATATATATACAGCCGAGGGCTGAGTTGATATGATGAGATGATTATGAGCTATATATGCAGCCGAGGGCTGAGATGATTATCAGATATTTATTCACATCACAGATTTACGATATGAGCATACAATTGAGATATTAGTTATGATACTTTTGCATGGCATGCATACAGATATTTCCAGCATGATTTTGAGATATATATGTATATGAGTATATTTTATTTCTGGAAAATTATACAGGTTTTACGGAGAGGGGCTACAGTTTTTGAGAAAAGAATAGTTTTGAAAAAGATTTGTTTTATTGACCCACTCAACTTGTTTTTCGCCCCTCCAGGTATTAAGTAGTGTTCGTTGGTGGCATACGAGGATCTCCCAGACGTTGACAAAATTCTCTTATGTAGGATCACCTGCGGGTGTTATTTCTATTTAGTACTTTCTGCTTGACTACACGTCGACCATTTATGCTCTGGTTTGTAAAGGCACCTTAACTCTCGCACTAGCACACTCTCTTTTATTGGATTGCTAGTGGCTTGGTTTTAGTTGGTTCGTATCTTTCTAATCAATCTTGCTTCCACACTGTGCACATGGTTACGTCACGCTCACGTGACGGCCAGCACGCTCCACTTTCGGGTCGGGGTGTGTCAGTGACACTCGTGTTCTTAGTACATTGAAAGGCCTTAGGATTGAAAAAAAAATTTCTCTGTTTTTAATTTTATAAAGGATGAGATGAACTATAGTTTCGTAAGTTGGGATTATATGACAAATCAATTATATACACAAAAATGTGTTCTTAGTAGTTATACATACACTATGAACATTAACATCGATCATTGATCAAGTTGATTAACTATTTTATTAATTTTTTTAATTACATTCGTTGCATGAGAATTCTAGTAAGATATATATATATATATATATATGTATGCATGTATGTATAAATATATATGTATGAATATATATATGTACATATAAGTTGTCACGAGTCAATGGTCCAACATCGCCTGAACTTAACCACTTGCTAGTTCTAGTCTAATTAAAATTGAGTTTTATCTTAAAAGGTCTCGGTGTAATTATGAATAGAATTATATTTTTGTTGAGAATGCGTCCGACATTGATGGGAGGAAGGACCTTGCATGAGCTTATAAATAGGTTGGGCTTATCCCCATATTGCCAATTAGTTTTATGGTGGAACCTAAACTTCATAGTATCAGAGCTGGTTGTTCCACGTGTGAAGTTAAATAGCCACACGTGAGGAGGCGTGTTAAGAATAAGTCTTACTCGCCATCAATGTGAGACTCATTTTCAATAGTTTTTTTTCTTCTCATTCTCTAATTGGTTGCTATTGCAACTTCATACAATATTTTTAAAATATTTCAATCTTATACATTACTTATTATTTTATTTCAATTTAATCAAACGGTTAGTTTAACCGTTAAAAGTAATTGTGTGGCAAGTTGCTACTCATTTGCGCGATAGTTTTCTTTCTTTTTGATTATTTTATTTCAATTTAATCATACAGTATGATCTCTGTTGTTTGTACCATGCGCATCAGATTAAGGTCACTACTCATTTACGCGATAGTTTTCTTTCTTTTTGATTTTGTTTCTTGTTTGTAGTTACTGAAAATTTGAAATAAAAATAAACGGGGTTTGCTTTGAGATCTAAGGTTTTAGGTCTAAAAGTTAAAAACACCAGGAAATGGGTCGGATTCAGCTTTAAAATTCGGAGATTTTGGACCTTGAAGCTTTTCTTAGGGAATAAAATAAATATCGGAATCCTTCTTTTCCTATTTAAATGCTAATTGTTTTATTATGATTTTGTATGTTTTATTCGACGCCTGCTATTCTTAAATTAAGATAGTGTTTTTTTTGTTAGGGAGTGAAGATGAATTTTAGAGACAGAAAAACAAAACCAGTAACATATAAACCTAAAATTGAAAATTAATCCAAAAACAACAAATAATTAGATAAAAAGTTACAGCCATATACACATATATATATAATTTTTGAAAAAAAAATGAAAAATTATGTAATACGAATTTGTTTGTCAGAACATTATAATTGATACTGTTAGTCAAGACTCAAAAGTTGGATCTTAATTCGTTGACTGGTATGCAACTACGGATTTTTCTAGATGCTAACAAATATATAGACCGAGAGAAAGCAAAGTCTTTTACATGCATACAAAATATTAAAGTCCCAATTAAGGCGTTATGCTAGCAAATATATAGATCGGGAGAAAGTTGTTTACATACATACAAAATTATCTCAGTCGTTCCGATTAAGACGTTACTAGCAAATATATAGACTGAGAGAAAGCAAGTCAAAATTACCTCAGTCGTCCTAATTAAGACATTACTAGCAAATATATAGACTAAGAGAAAGCAAGTTGTCTACATACATACAAAAGTATGTCAATCCCAATTAAGACGTTACCAGTAAATATATTAACTGAGAGAAATCGAGTTGTTTACCTACAAACAAAAGTATCTCAGTCTCAATTAAGATGTTATTGGCAAATATATGGACTAAGAGAAAGCAAGTTTATATACATACAAAAGTACTTTAGTCTTCCCAATTAAGACGTTAGTAGCAAATATATGGACGGAGAGAAAGCAAGTTGTTTACATACACACAAAATTATCTCAGTCCCAATTAAGACGTAAGAAATTTCGTAACAACTGGCTATATAGATGAGAAAATTATGTAGTACGCTACTGATGATTACTTATTTCAATGTACCTTTCCATGTTTTTGTTAAAGAAAGAAAAAAGTGACTATTAATTTTAAAACAATAGAATATTATATTGGCACTCTAAAATTTCATTTTGCACTCTAAATTTTTTATAATATTACTTAATTAGAAAGAAAAATACACTTGTAAAAAATGTAAAATGAGATCTTATGAGTAGCCATCAGGACATCTAACATTTTTGGAGTGATAGCATGAGTCATGACTTGGATGAGTGGTGATGTAATTAAATGAAGTGAACAATTTGGCGTTTGCATGCATGATGATGATCTTGGCGTTCTGGAGCGAAGAAGTCGTCAATATTAACAGCAACCAAGTTGCAGCAGATCAGGACATGTGTTATCTACATCCCCAAGTGAATGAGAACACTCAACAACGGCAAGTCGCTGATGAGGGAAGCGTATGTAGAGACCGGGTCCAAACGTGAAGTTGGGTGTGAGAATGTGAGGACAAAAAGAGACTAAATTGTGTAAATGTTTATAAGAGGTTGGACTACTTCTCATATAGCCAATTGATTTTACAAAATGCTACTTTTATTATATATTTGTATCATCATTTATACTATCTCTCTAATAGAGATATGATTCATATGCATTGGTGGACACTACCGTTATTAGAGAGATAATATAACTGGTGGTGTAAATAGGTAGTAAGTGTAACATTACTCTTGATTTTATGATAGAATTTCAACTTTCTTAATTAGGAAAAGTGTATGATTAAAGTCGCATCTTTTGCAGCTGCCTTTCTTTTAAGGACAATACTTGGATATTCAATAAGGAGTACCCAAATTTACTCACGTCTGCATAAGAGGATTTGCTCTCTTTCACCCCCGCATCCTCCTTCCACCAGATCCCCCCACACCCCTGCATCAGAGGATTTGCTCTTTCGTTCTGTCTCTTCGAATCAACATCAAAAGGAAGTCGCCGGATGCAATCGACGCCGACGATGACATGGTTTCAGGCGAATGGCAGAGAAGTGGTTCTGGGTACGTCTTTTGGGTACTCTCCATTGGGCCACTTCATTTAGTCAGTCTTTTGGGAACTCTC
This sequence comes from Crataegus laevigata, assembly GCA_963580275.1. Lineage (NCBI taxonomy): Eukaryota > Viridiplantae > Streptophyta > Magnoliopsida > Rosales > Rosaceae > Crataegus > Crataegus laevigata. Next base: position 9,745,718 of record OY756939.1, on the reverse strand, counting down.
CATTGAGTACCTAAGTATTGTCCTTAAACAAAAACAAGTCATCGGAATAATTAAGCCAAGGTGGGTGGGATGGTGGTGGGTTCAAACGTCGCAGTTTGACTTTTTTCTGTCATTCAAAACATATCCTCTTTTGACTTTTTTCGCTGCATCATTGAACTCAACTTGCAGATATTTTCATCCCAATCGAATTTTCAGTTCAGCCACAACTTTTGAAAATTCCACCAGAGATTTTTCTTTTTCTTTTTTGGAAAATCCCACCTTTGTTTTTCTTTGAAAAAATCCACGTCCACTTATCTAAAATTCATTTTATCATTGTATTTAGGGTTATTATAATTTCGCCTGTGTAAGTTTATCTTACATTGCTGGTCCCAAGCCCGGATAAAGGAGGAGGGGGAGGGCGTCAGGTAGTCGACAGCCAACACTCCTAGGTTACGTCGAATCCTTATGAAAATGAATCCAGAACGAAATCCCCCACCTAGTGGGAAAATGTTTTGTTGTTGTTGTATTTAGGGTTATTATACAAAATGGTCCATGAAATTTGCATTATCAATAGAAATGGTATATGAGATTGAAAATCAATAGAAATGGTCATTGAGATTGTCCACCATAATTTTTGTCATTTTGTTAGAAACTCTTTGGGTAATTTTCAAAGTTTCGTAACTCAATCGATTCTTAACCAAATTTGTCCCATAATATATCAAAATGAAGATAAGAAAGTGTAGAACAAGATTATACCTATTTGGAAGCCCAATGATTGATGGAGATGGCCGGAAAATAGCCTGAAAGGTGACTGATCCGAGGGAAAACTGGAAAACTCGCTGGAAACTAGGTAAATTTTAAACGTTCATAACTTCTTTAATACTCAAAGAAATCGAGTGATTCAAAAACGAAAATTATACTTCTCGACGATACAAAGAGAATGGTATATTTCTTGACTGCTAACTCACCGTATTTTTGCCGAAAAACTACTCGAAAGTGGCTAACGAAATCCGTTTAATTCCTCGATATTGGTTGATAAAGGTTTCATTCAACCTAGTACGTCACATTGGGGAGCCCCAGTTATGTTTGTGAGAAAGAAAGATGGGACATTAAGGTTATGCATTAATTATAGGCAATTGAATCGGGTAAAGATTAAAAAACCATTATCCATTGCCGCGTATAAACGATCTATTTGATCAACTCAGAGGTGCCTGTGTATTTTCTAAGATTGACTTGAGGTCTGGATTCTATCAACTGAAGATTAAGAGTGAAGATGTCCCTAAGATGGCATTCAGAACTCATTATGGTCACTATGAGTTTTACGTGATGCCATTGGATTAACAAATGCACCAACAGCTTTTATGGGTTTGATGAATAAGGTATTTCAGCAATACTTGGATAGATTTTTCATTGTATTTATTGATGACATTCTGGTGCATTCTAAGTTAAGAGCAGAGCATGTTCGACATCTTACTCTAGTGTTGAAGAAATTGAGGGAACATCAACTGTATGCTAAGTTTAGCAAGTGCCAGTTTTGGTTAAATGAAGTGGTATTCTTGGGACATGTAAATTCAGCCCAAGGTATTTTTGGTAGACCCTCAGAAGATAACAGCTGTGGAGAATTTGGAACAACCGCGAACCGTTGTTGAGGTATGAAGTTTTCTTGGCCTAGCAGGCTACTATAGACGGTTTGTGAAGGATTTTTCAGTCATTGCTTTGCCATTGACGAGATTGACGAGAAAAGAGGTTAAGTTTGAGTGGGATGAAAATTGTGAGCAAAGTTTCAGCAGCTGAAGTAGTACCTCACTCATGCACCTATTTTAGCACTTCCAGATGATAGCGAAAATTTTGAGGGCTACGGTGACGCTTCTTGAATGGTCTTGAATGTGTGCTGATGCAATATGATAGGGTGATTGCCTATGCTTCGCAGCAATTGAAACCCCATGAGATGAATTACCCTACTCATGATTTGGAGTTAGCGGCTATCATCTTTGCTTGAAGATCTGAAGACATTATCTCTATGGTGAAAAGTGCAAGATATTTACAGATCACAAGAGTTTTCAGTATCTTTTCACCCAGAAAGAACTTAATCTTATGCAACGAAGATGGTTAGAGTTGCTTAGTGATTATGACTGCACGATTGAGTATCACCCTGGACGTACTAATGTTGTGGCTGATGCTTTGGGTAGGAAATCCCAAGGTCGGATTAGTGCTTTGTATGCTTCTCGTGTTCCTCTTCTTACAGATTTGAGGTCCACTGGAGTGAAATTGGGATTGGAAGAACAAGAAGAAGCTGTGACAGAATGAGAAATAGCCTTGCTTGCTAGTTTTCAAGTTAGGCCTGTTTTGGTTGATCGTATTCTCGAGACTCAGGTGAATGATGAAGAAATTCAAGAACTGATTCATTTAAAGAATCAAGGGATAAAGAAAGATCTCAGAATTCGAGAATCAGATGACATGCTTATGCAAGGTAATCGGATGTACGTGCCAAATATCGAGGAATTAAAGAAAGAAATTTTGGGATGAAGCCCATATTTCAGCATATGCAACACATTCTGAAGGCACAAAAATATACCATACCATTCGACCATTTTATTATTGGCCAGGTATGAAAAGGGAAATTGCCGAGTATGTCCGTAGGTGTGCAGTTTGTCAGCAGGTCAAAGCTGAAAGAAAGAAGCCGTTTGGATTGATGCAGCCACTTCCCGTTCCACAGTGGAAATGGAAAAATATCACTATGGATTTTGTGTACAAGCTTCCTCGTACACGGAACGGTTATGATGGCATTTGGGTGATAGTTGATCGGCTTACTAAGTCAGCTCATTTTATTCCAATGAGGGAGAAGTATTCTTTAAGTCGATTAACTGGATTGTTTATATCGAAGGTTGAAAGGTATCATGGAGTTCCAGTGAATATTATCTCAGATCGAGATCTTAGGTTTACTTCTAAGTTTTTGATAGCTTTTCAAGAGGCTCTTGGTACGAGATTACTGTATAGTACAACATATCATCCTCAAACAGATGGTCAATATGAGAGGATGATTCAGACTTTGGAAGATATGCTAAGATCTTTTATGCCTCAGTTTAGTGATGATTGGCATGTAAAGTTGGATTTAATGGAATGTGCCTACTACAACATCTTTCATTCGAGTATTGGTATGTCGTCATTTGAGGTACTTTATGGGAAAGCTTGCCGTACACCTTTATGTTGGTCAGAAGTTGGCGAAAGAGTTTTGGTGGGCCCTGAGATTGTGGATGAGACTACTCAGAATGTTCAGGTAATTAAGTCTAACTTGAAAGCGACCCAGGATCGACAAAAGAGCTTGGAAGACAGACATGCCACTGACCGGGTGTATAATGTAGGTGATTGGGTATTTCTAAAGTTATCACCTTGAAAAGGTGTGGTTCGGTTTGGAAAGAAATGCAAGTTAAATTTTAGGTATATCGGACCTTATGTGACCACCGAATGAGTCGGTGAAGTTGCTTATAGACTTGAGTTGCCTATGGAACTGTCTAAGGTACATAATGTGTTTCATGTTTCGATGCTTCGCCATTATGTTACAGATCCTTCACATGTGATACCTCCTCAACCCTTGGAAATCAGTCCGGATTTGACGTATGATGAGGAGCCAGTGACTATTTTGGATTGGAAAGAGAAGGTTCTGAGAAATAAGACTGTGCACTTGGTGAAGGTTTTGTGGAGAAATCATTCAGTGGAAGAAGCTACTTGGGAAATAGAGGATCGGATGAGAGAGATGTACCCCAGATTGTTTCTTGATTATTAGTGGATGGTTTTGGTTGTATAAATTTTGAGGACGAAATTTCTTTAAGGAGGGTAGGTTGTGACAGCCCGTCCTGAGATTTTTATCGAAAAATGTGAAAAGATGAGTTTGCCCTTAGTCGTTGAGATAAAATTTAGTTATGTGGTGGTGTTGTATGATTTAAAGTATGGATGTGGACCAATTATGTTTATTCCTAATTATTTGGACTTAATAGGAAGTAAGTTAATGTTTGGTTTTGGTTGGTTAGAATTGGTCCACACTACACCTCACTTTCTCTCTCTCACTCCCGTACTCTATCTCTCTCGGATTCACTCTCTCTCCTTCTCTTGGTACAGACAACCCCAAAACCTCCCTGAATCTTACAGATCGAGAGTTTAAAGGGCACCATTATATTCCTGAAGTCCTTACGAGTTGAATGGTGCCAATTTCAGGTAAGAAATCTTTCGAAAACCCTAGTTTCTTCAAGCTCCGATTTGTACACTGTTCATGTGGACATAAATAAGGTTTTTTTTGGAAATTTGAAGCTCATAAGAAGCTTAGTGAGGTCCCAAGGAAGCTCGGAGTGCTTCGTTTGAAGGATTTGGACGTCGGGATCGTGAGTTTCGAAGTTGGCCGGATTTGGTGGAGTTTTCCCAGCGAGATCCAGTGGTTTTTAGGGCTTGAAAGAGGTATAAACTTGTTCTATTATTCATGCACTTCATTTTGGTATAAAGATCGTGAAAAATGGTGCAAAAATGGCCGAGATATCACAGTTTAAATTTTTCCCAGTTTTCCTGCGCCGACGACTGTTGCCGGAGTTCAGAGGTAGGAGATGACGGAATATTCCGTCAAGTCTGACAGAATATTCTGACGCCGTCAGTTAGTTTGGACGGTTTCTGTTAGGACTTAACAGAATATTTCCCAGAATATTCTGACGGCGTTAACTGACACGTGGCCGCGCGTGGGGACGCGTAGGTCCGTGCACTCGCCAGCGCGTGGGTGGTCGGAAAAAATTTTAAAAAATATGGGGATGATCCTGAGGTTGTGTAGATCACAGTGGTATATTCATATACCCAATTTGAGCAATATATGAGAAGTTATTAGCTAGAGTTGGTTATGTGCTTAAATAACGTTATTTTAGTTACTTCTCATATAGGCGAGACTTATGCGGAAGACGAGCACAGTCAAGAAAGGCTCGGGGGTTACGACCCTTCGACTTATCAGTGAGTGGGCAGTTATTTTCAGAAAACGTACTTTTTAAATGAAATGAGATTTAAATGCCATGTCATACTTGCATTATAATTAGCATATGCATAACGTTGCATGTTGCTACGGAGGCCCAGGTAAGCCACATGTGAGTACATGGTAATGGTAGTGGTTACGAATTATGGTGATGCAAAGATAATTGAGTATAGATCAGTCGTACAGGTTACAAGAGGTGACTCTTGGCTAGATGATTGAGTATAGATCAGCCGTACAGGTCATAAGAGGTGACCCCCAGCTAGATGCTTGAGTATAGATCAGCCGTACAGGTCACAAAAGGTGACTTCCGGCTAGATGATTGTTATATGATTGAGCCGTACAGGTCACAAAAGGTGACTCCCGGCTAGATGATTGATTTATGATTGAGCCGTACAGGTCATAAGAGGTGACTCCTGGCTAGTTTGGTTATGCATCGAATCATATCACCTGGTTTACTTATGTTCATTGTAATAGTAGACATGGCATATGCATGGCATTTATTTTTATAAACGGATTTCGTTATACTGAGCATGATTTTGAGATAAATACATGTATTCTATTTTCTGGGAAAGTATATATACTTGTTTTACGGTGAGGGGTTAGTATATTCAAAAGAAACAAGGTTTTTGTATAAGCTTGGTTTTGCTAACCCACTCAACTTTGTTTTTTTCGCCCCTCCAGGTTCTAGGTAGCAGAGTTTGGTGGCCACGAGGAATCCAACGGTGTTCTGACATAATTCGTAAAAGTAGGATTCACCTTCGGGTGTTGTATCTTAGTAATTGTCCTACTTGACTGCAACTAGACGTTCTTATTGCTCTGAATGTGTATTTATACACTTAGACTCGCACTAGCATCCTTCCTTAGCGAGAATAGCTAGTTGCTTGGTTTTAAATTGTTCGTATTTCCTTACTCTTTATCGCTTCCACTTTGCGCACAAGGCTACGTCTCGACTTCAATCGGGGTGTATCAGTATGAGATTGTGATTCGACTCATAATTGAGCTAGTTTTTTGTAATTTACCCTATACTAGCCTTCATGCATGTGCTCACGTACGTGCAGAATGCATTTTTTGAATCATGGCGTGTTACGCGCGACTTACATGTTTTAAATATATTTATATGCATAAATTGACAAAAAGAAAGTCAAATATTTGAAGTAAATGAATAATCTTAGATCATGCTAGAAGAAACCCCTCATAAACCAATTAAAGCAGCTGAATCCACATAATAAAATCAGTCTATATTGAATTTATATTAAGAATAGAGAAAATAATATTTAATAAACAATTGATTGAATAACATTAGTAGTCCATTGTAAGGCTAACCCCACCCCTCCCCCTTAGTGTAGATAATATCGTTTGTTAAAAAAAAATCATTTGACAACTAATTTAATCACATTATTATCCGCGAAAGACCTTTATTATAAGAAAATGGACCGGCATTACGCGCCTCTTAAGATGTTTTGAACGTGTTTAAAAATAGATAAAATCATATTTAACGAACAACTGATTGAATCACATTATTATTAGCCAATTGTGAGGTACTAATTATTTTATAAAAAAAAAGGGTACAAAATTTTTAATTATTAAACAAAACACTATTAAAATGACGAAAATACCCCTGCCACATTTGATGCATTATTTTGGATTGCTTTTGAAGTTTTTTGTTTGAGGGGCATTTTTGTCTAATTCTTTTTGTGCGAAGCTTGTGACACCAAAAAACATTGTTCATTGGCCCTTGGCTTTATATATAAAGATTACATATGTATATGTTGTCAATATATGACTAAAATCTAATGGTCTTCTTCTTCTTACATGCAATGCATGATTCAACCAGTTGGCATATAAGTGTTGGTCGTTTAAGTTCATGTCGTCGAGGAGAGCAAGTTCTGCACATGTACAATATAAAGATGAAGTTGATGACGAGGATACTATTACTCTGCTTCCTCAGCTGCTTCTGGTTTAAGCTGTCCTTTGCTCAAAATGCTACCATTGATCCATCTGAAGGTTCTCTAAGGAGATTTTAACTAAGGAGTTGGCGATCCTTTACCTACTTAACTAAGGAAAAACTGTGAATTTTTGCACGGATTGGCTATTGATGTTGTCAGAGTCTGAGACCTTGCCTCCGGAGCTCAAGTGAGAGAGAGCTGCTGAGCTTGAAAAAGAAAGAAAAAAAAAACACACAACTTTTGGAATGGTGCGTTGGTACCATGTGAAAAGAAGAAAAAAATATATAAAAAAAGGATTTGGATTGGTGCATCGGCACCATGTGAAAAAAACAAAGGTTTTGGAATGGTGTGTTGCACCATGTGAAAAGAAAAAATTAAAAAAATAAAAATAATTTTTTTAATAGAAAGTGGTACAATGAGACCGATTAAAAATCCTATCCGAAATTACAAATAAAATTATTTTTTATTTTTTTTAAATACTAATATTTTATTCCCTATTGCCAGGACTATTCAGTGTAGCGGCGGAGATGCAAAAGGCAGTTACTGTTGACTAGGGGGTCTTAGCAACGGTGGAACTACTCTGAGAAAGATGACATTATATATATGCAATTGTTGGAAATTATATATTATAATAATATATTATAATATTTAATTTTTATATGAATGAAAAATAAGAGTCATGTGTCATAGTTGAATTCAAATTCGTAAGTTGCGTCTGTTCGTTGGAACTTTAGTCAACAGTCACAATGTTTCAAAAGGGGTGGCTTGAGTTCTTTATAAACTCAAACGTCCCACATATCTAATGAACCGAAGAGAAGAGTTTTCTCCAATGTCTTAGTAAAAATCCGAGTTGTGTCTTGAGAGTACGGAATATATGAAGTTCGTCATAGTTCGAATATTGAAGTGCTTTGACTTCGGATTATAGATTGTTGAATTTTGTCTTTAGGACATTGCATTTATGCAAGCCTCAATCTCCAAGTTTGTCAGTTTTTCTAACTTTCTCTCTAATTGTTTATATTAATTTTGTACACATGTGATGTTGTGAATCTTTTTATAATAATTATTATTGTAATTCTTGCTGTTATTTTCATATTTTTTTAGGGTAAATGACAGTTTACTACCCTCATGTTTGGTGGTTTTCAACATTTAGTACATCAATTTTTTTCATCCCAGAGTCATACCTAAAGTGTAAATTTTGGGACAATCTCATACATCCGTTAGTCAAACTGTTAGTTCTCGCATTAAGTGATGACGTGGCACCCAGAAAAGAAAAGGAAGAAGAAGGAAGAAGGAGAAGAAGAAAGAGGAGGAGAAGAAGGAGGAGGAGGAAGAAGAAGGAAGAAGAAGGAGAAGGAGGAGGAAGAAGAAAAAAAAATCTGGGATCTAGGTTATGGGTAGGGCGCGCCGGGGGGGGTGGGTGGGGGAAGAAGAAAGAGAAATGAGGAGGAAGAAGAAGGAAGAAGAAGGAGAAGGAGGAGGAAGAAGAAAAAAAAATTATGGGTAGGGCGCGTAGGGGGGAAGAAGAAGGATAATGAGGAGGTGGAAGAAGAAGGAAGAAGAAGGAGAAGGAGGAGGAAGAAGAAAAAAAAAAGATGGGATCTGGGTGGGGCGTGCAGGGAGGAAGAAAAAGGAGAAGGAGAAGGAGGAAGAAAAAAGAAGAAGAGAGAAATCGAACCCAAAAGAAGAAGAAGAAGAAGAAGAAGAAGAAGAAGAAGAAGGAGAGAGCAGAAAAAAAATATTTTATTATTTTTTAATATTATTTTTATTTAAATAATAATTTTTTAAATATTTTTTTATTTAAATATTTTTTTTATTTAAATAATTATTCAAATATTTTTAATGACACATGGCGCCCAATTAGGATGCCACGTCATCACTTAACAGGAGAACTAACAGTTTGACTAACAGATGTATGAGACTGTCCCAAAATTTATATTTTAGGTATGACTCTGGGATGAAAAAAAATTGATGTACTAAATGTTGAAAACCACTAAACATTAGGGTAAAAAAATGAGATATGTCCTAGTTTTTAATATTGCTCCAACAGCAACTACGAGCCAATTGCTGAGTACATATATTATAGGCAACTACGAGCCAACTGCTGAGGGTGTGTGTGTGTATATATATATATACAACTAGCCATCATATACAATTTCCAATTGAGAGAATTGTTAAATGAATGCGATAAGGGTACATAATTAACATTAATAATGTGTTAGTCTTCGGTTTTGGCTAATTAGATCGGTTTGAGTTGAGCTAGTCTTGCATATGCACCAATTGGCGAATCCAAAATTTTAGCGTTGGTTGGTCCTAATATAAAAACTCCAAAAAACTAAACGAAAATAAAAATTACACAATAAACTACCAACTTTTTAGTCATAATCTTTGTTAGCAACAATACAAGCTACAACGATTAAATTTATTCTCAATATCAATTATGAATTTAAATCATAACAAATTAAGAATTGGCAAGGGTAATAAAACAAAAAGTAATGTGTGAGAGGAAGGCATGGAAGGGGATGAGAATAGGAGGATAGAGAATCCTACTCCGATTTTTAGGGAACAAGGAGGTTTTTTTTTATTTATTTTTTAAAGTTAATTTTAATTGTTAAATAAAAAATTAATAATTAATTAATTTTTTATTCAAATTGGCAAAAAAGTGGGTCTCGTTTCTGCCATGTCATCATTTAACAGTCAGATTGACAAAAAAAATTAACGAAGGTCTATAAGTTGAGATATGACATTGCAATATTTAAAACATTAGGTATGAGATTATTTAACAATCAAATTGACAAAAAATTTAACGGTGCTCTTCAATTTGTAATTTACCCTATATTATACAAGTATACGCAATGGCGAAGCTAGGAATTGTCGGGTGAAGGGGCGGAAGTTTGTGAGTCTTGAAGCTTTGTGCTTTGATTTTTCGAGTGCGAAGCACCCTTGTTGGACTAAGTGGAATCCTCCGTGGACATTTGAACTTACTTCCTATTTGGTCTCCTTTCTTGCCATAATCTTATGGTATTCGTCACCAAAAACGTGTGAGTGCAAGCATAACTGAATTTCAAGTTAAAACAAAAAACTTATGAAAAAAATGTTAAAGAGATCGTTTCGCTCAAAAGCGAGTCCTAACGACTCATTTGACACTTATAGTTCTTGCTTCTTACCATTAACATTGTAATTTTGGGCACACAAGAACTTTAAATATATATATATATATATATATATATATATATATATATGTATGTATGTATATATATATATATTAATTATTTGTATGCCTCTCCCTCCCTCATCCTCTCCGCTACCCGAATTAGGAAGAACTCAGATACCAAAGAAATAGCCTTTAAACTAACATTTACAACCTCACTTCCTTACCCAAATGCTTTATCTTTCTTGACCATCTCATTTTATATTTATTTTTGTTAGAAAATCTACAATTAAAATGGAATTTTAACTGTTAAAACTACAAAAAAAAGTCTCATCCACATAATTGTAGACAGTGAAATTTCAGTAAATAAAATGTTGACCAATGGTCAAAGTTTTAACACTCATGTATTGCATAAATTGTACACATATTGTGTGATTCGACGAAAATTCGAAAAGAGTTAGAAAAGCTGTCAAAAATGACACGTGTCAACACCTGGCAGAGACGGCTTATTTCATCTGGGATATTATATTCAAAATTTGGCCTTGGAAAATTCTATAAATAGAAGCCAATTTCATTCATTTCAAACCACCAATTCACAAATACATTTCTCTACTCCCAAATTGGAAGAGAATTCTCTGGAAGTTCGTTCTTCGTTCTTCGTTCATCGTTCATCGTTCTTCGAGATCAAGCCCCAACGGCCCTTGAAGAAACGTTCATCCACCTTCAAGATCAAGCCCAACGGCCCTTGAAGAGACTTCGCCAAAACCTTTGAAGAATCAACAAGCACCTTGGTCACGTGCCGATTCTTAATCCAAGATAAGCCCCGACGGCCCTTGGATCAACACAACTGTTCTTCAAGATCAAGCCCAAAAGCCCCTTGAAGATCCATTCATCATTCATCCGTTCATCCATCTTCCAAGATCAAGCCCCGACGGCCCTTAGATCCACACATCTGTTCTTCAGGAATCAAGCCCAAAAGCCTCTTGAAGTTCATCACTTGTTCATCACCATCGTTCATCGTTCTTCGAGGATCAAGCCCAAAAGCCCCTTGAAGTTCATCCATCGTTCATCATCCTCGTTCATCCTAAGACCAAGCCCCAACGGCCCTTCGGATCAACAGCCCATCAAATCCATAAATCAATATCTCACGGAGATCGAATCAGAGGACCAAATCACATAGAGATTGTAACCCCAAACAAAATCATCAATACAAATATTATTTTGTACACTTGTTCTGTTCTTGTTGTTTATCAGAAAATTTTCGTGTTTACAAATTTGGCACGCCCAGTGGGACAATCTCTACCTCTCTTCTCTTTCTCCGTTCAAGAAATCCAAAGCACACTTCAAGCACAATGGCTTCAGGCAAGGAACAAGTCATCGGCGCCACCTCCATCGAAGAACAGCTGATTCAGATGAAGGAGATGTTTGCAATGATGACGAAAACCCTTGAAGAAAAAGATTTGAAGATCGCTATGCTCGTGAGCAAATTGGGGGCACAGCATGATGAAGGATCCGGCTCTGGCAAAGGTGGTGACGAAGAAGAAGAGCCTCCGGTGGAGAAGGTTGAAGAAAAGCCAGAACCAGACCAAGCAGCGGCACTCATGGGATCTCTCTCAATCAAGCAGTTGCAGGAGATGATCACCAACACTGTCAAGGCACAGTACCAAGGGAGCTCAAATACCTCCGAGTTGTACTCGAAGCCTTACTCCAAAAAGATTGATGCCCTGAAGATGCCAAGGGGCTATCAACCACCCAAGTTCATACAGTTCGACGGAAAGGGAAACCCGAAATAACACGTCGCCCACTTCGTTGAAACTTGCAACAATGCAGGAACTGAAGGGGACTACCTTGCCAAGCAGTTCGTGCGCTCGCTGAAAAGTAATGCCTTTGATTGGTACACCGATCTTGAGCCCGAGTCCATCAACAGCTGGGAGCAACTAGAGCGAGAATTCCTCAACCGCTTCTACAGCACCTGCCGTACAGTCAGCATGCTGGAGCTGACAAGCACAAAACAGTGTAGGGACGAGCCAGTCGTTGACTACATCAACCGATGGCGCACCCTTAGCCTCAACTGCAAAGATAAACTCTTGGAGCGCTCTTCGATCGAGATGTGCATCCAAGGCATGCAATGAGGATTGCACTACATCCTTCAAGGCATCAAACCGCGGACCTTCGAAGAGCTAGCAACTCGCGCCCATGACATGGAGTTAAGCATCGCCAACCATGGAAGAAGGGAGCCAACCACCAACTTCAAAGAGAAAGTGTTTGCTCCAAAGGTGGACGAGACTGGGAAGAAGCCCGCTAAGGAAGCTTTTACCATTAACACCGCCCCTGTCAAAGTCTCATCTGCGCCCGTCAAAATCCCGTCCAAGTATAAAACAAGGGAGATAAAAAAAGGAGAGCCTTCTAGCACCCAAGACAAGTACAAAAACACCTTGAGGGAACTAGAGCAGAAGACATATCCTTTTCCAGACTCCGACGTGGCTGCAATGTTGGATGACCTATTGGAGAAGAAGGTGATCAATTTACCCGAATGCCGATGGCCGGAAGAAATAAATCGCACCGACAACCCAAGGTGACACGCCCCGACCCCGATGTCCTGTAGACATCGGGGTGGTCACGTGCTGGCTGACACCCGAAGGTGACGAAAGCCATTTAGAAGGTATAAAAACGAGAAATATGAATTTAGATTACACATTTAATAAGTATTTCAGGAACGTGTTCAGAACATACATCTAATTTGAAATATTACAAGAAAGAATGCCAAATTGAATACACAAAAGAGTAGGTCCTACACCGAGAGGACTCGAAGATGCCAAATGCGGAAGTGTCTCGACGCCGGAATTGCATGCCTCGAATCTAAGCCCTGAAGGGGGCGCAAAACAAAGGTGAGTGGACCAATTTGATATACGTATAAGAAAATAGTTATCAAGATACTAACCCCCAAGTTAGAAAACCAAAACATGATATATATAGGTACGTTTTCCTACGCCTATCGTACAGTACAGTATCTCAATCCCAACTCATAAACATAATCACATCTCAACTCATAACTCATATACTATAATCATATTCATAGAGGAATAGTCGCTAGTGAATGTCCAATATAAACGCTTCAGGCCCCATGCCAGCTCCCCGTCCCTGAGCATACAGTCAGAGGAAACCACACTTCAGGCCCAATGCCAGCTCCCCGTCCCTGTACTCAAAAGTCAGAGGTAACACACTCCAGGCCCTATGCCAGCACCATAACCGTCGCCCGGGATGGACCGGAACCCTATCCCTACATCCCGTAGCGGAAGTGGACCACTAGGTAATATCAGATCAATGTCACATATATTTATTTAATCCCAACACCATAACACGGTATTCAATACTCAAACATCATATCACAATATTCTATACTCAAGCTCAGCAGTCATGTAATTTCTTTAAATAAAATAAGTATTTTAGAAGGGGTCCACTCACAGTACTTAGCCGTCCAACGCTGCACTGCTAGCGAATCTAGAACAATCCCAAAAGTTGCCCCTAAGCACATAAAGGGTACAACTTAGTCAAACTCTATTCAAACGAATTTATTTGGGAAAACGGACTTCAAAAACGGGTCCAGGACGTCGAAATTAGCCTAGGAGGGGTCCCGAACGGAACCCGAAAAAGTCAACCGAAAAGTCAACCTTTGACCGTTAACCGGTCAAAGTCAAGGTCAACGCTGACCGTTGACCGTTGACCAGGTCAACGGGTCAACCCACGGGTCAACGGGTCAGTCAACTCGGGTCGGGTCAACGGGTCTGGGTCAACGGGTCAACCCGGATTTGGGTTGGATCCGGACCTGGGCTAGGGTTTGGGTCTCAGGGGTTTGGGCTTGGGTAAACTGACCCAAAAAGGGTCTTGGGTTTTAGGGTTAGCCCCAAAGGGCTTCTGGGTTTTAGGTTGCACGGGCCTAGGGCCCTGGTCTAAAGAAACCCAAAAGGGTCTTTGGGTTTAGGTGACACGGGCCAAAAGGCCCGGATCTTCTTCGGCCCAAGGCTTCAAAGGCCTAGGGTTGGGTTTGGTTAAACGGGCCAAAGGCCCTAGTTTTTCTGAGGCCCAAGGCCCTAATTAAATTAAGGTACCTTAAACAAAAAATGCTACGGGCTAGGGTACTGGGTCCGGTGGAATTGGGCCTAGTGCCCAATTACAAAGCCCAAAGGCCCGAAGGCCCTAATTCCTAATTAATTAACAGGAAACATAAATAATTAAAAAGGGATTGGGCTGGGCTGGTTACGGGCCTAAGGCCCGAGTGGGTTTGGGTTTCGGGTTCTGGCCCAAAGGGTCTGGGTTTGCACCGGAGCACGCAGAGACGAACGCCGGAGCTTCTACAGCTCCGGCCGACTACCAACGGAGACCCTAAGCTCCGATCTAACCGCGAAAGCGAAGAGCGAAGGGAGAGGAGGAGATTGGTACCTTCAGATAGACAGAAAGCCGCCGGAGTTGCTCGGAAATGGCCTCGAGGCTCGCGGGTCCGCCGGAGGAGATGGGTGCGTGCACCCCGTCTCGATTTCGACCCTAAAACTCACGGAGAACACTAATTAACTACCAATTTCTAACTTAAACACGAAATATGAGGAAAAGGGGGTCGATCTAGGGCTTACCTCGTCGAGGATTTTCGAAGAGAACGCCGGAGAGTTCTCTGGGTCTTCTCCGTTCGTCACGGTGACATCGAGAGGGAGGGATGAGAGACGCGAAACGAGAGAGAGGACGAGGGTGTGAGTGTGTGTGGTGAGATCGAGCGAGAGAGATAGGGAGAGAGAGAGGGTTACGGGAGAGTGCAGAGGGAGACAGAGGGGGTTCGAGAGTTTGAGAGGGACAGCGAGGGAGAGAGAGAACAGAGAGATGAGAGAGACAGAGAAGTGAGGGAGAGGACTCGGGGGAAACAAAACCGGGTGGGCCCAGTGGCTCACCATTTAAGAAATAAGACAATATAAAATTAAAGAGAGGGGTTTAGGGACTAAATTGAGAGTTTATAAAAGTTTAGGGATTAAATTGGCATAATTGAAAACGATTTGGGGGTTAATTTTTAGAATTAAGATAAAATCGAGGGGCGGGCGTGTCACAAGGTACTGCAAGTACCACCGCTTCATCAGTCATCTGACGGGAAAATGCTTCGTGCTAAAAGATCTCATCGTAAGGCTGGCCCAGCAAGGAATCATCGAGCTGGATCTCGACGATGTGGTAAAGACAAATTATACCACTATCACTTCCGGCACATTTGATTTGAAGTCTTCATTGCCGCCGTTGGGGGCATGCTCCGAATCAAGCAAAGCTGAATGATGGATTCATGTTGCTCCAAAGAAATGGCACATGAAGCCTATGCCTCCGCCTAAGTCCACCAACCGGAAAGGGGGCAAGGCAGCTTTTGCCAATCTCCAAAACAACGGGAAATTGTTGAAGATGATGGAAATTCAACACAAAGATCGCCCATCCCCATCACGATGCGCGATTTCCTCCCGGAAGATTTCTTCAAACACCCAGTCAAAGCTCCTTGCTACAAAGATTGCGAGGAACGCTTCTCCAAAATAACTTGACAAATCCGTGTGCTGCTCCTTGTCTGCATGAGCTGAAAATGCAAGACACCATGCTCCTGATCCGCACGAGCGTAAAAGGCGACACCAACGCTCCTGGTCTGCACGAGCATAAAAGGCAACACCAACGCTCCTGGTCCGCACGAGCATAAAAGGCAACACCAATGCTCCTGATCCGCACGAGCGTAAAAGGCGACACCAACGCTCATGGTCTGCATGAGCATAAAAGGCAACATCAACGCTCCTTGCGTGCACGAGTTAAAACTGCAAACGGCACCAAAACAAAATACCAAAAAAAAATGCATGTACTTTGAACTACATTTTGACTTGATCCCTTTCGTTGGAAGGGTACGTAGGCATCTCAAATATTCAAATGTTTGAGTTCAGTCACATCAAAATAAAAAAATAAATGCTTCATTAGAAAAGAAAGAAAAAATATATATATACATGTGTTTCATGTATTTAAAAAAAAAAAAAAGAGAAATACATATGTTATTATGTATTGAAAAAATATATATATATATATATATATATATATATATATTTACAGCTTATATATATATATATATATATATATATGTAAGTGGCCGCAAGAAGCAACCCCCTTGCCAAAAATCTACAAGCTGCTCTCAGAAGACCAAACTCTCCAAAGTCCAGGTCCAGAGCCCAGGCCCAATCATGGTCGTCTTTTTTCAAGACACCCACGAAAAAGAGGGTGCGCCCAATCTAAACCCTTCGACAACGAGGAGGATCATATCCCCACCGCCCCATCTCAATAACCTGAACCTTCCGCCGCCTCCACGGTGTACGGGTTATCAGCGTATGGGCTGCTTCTGGTCAGCAAGGCGCTGCTTAAACAGACGTCATCAGGTGTCTCTGTTGCTGCAAGATCACGGCCACACTTCCCTCTTCCTTGGACCTGCCACATTTCAACCCCAACAGAACCGTCTTTCGTTCCCACCCAACGACGCCGAGAAGCCGTTCAAGTTTCTTCACCACGCGTGGAATCTGAGTGGCAGGGAATCAAACTTCCCTTTCTCGCCGACATCGTTGCTCTCGGCGATGGTGATCAACAAGTACGAACTCCGAAGCAACATCAAGAGCTTCAACCCCTCCAGCTGCTACACCAATTGCAGCTCCCAAAGCCCAAGTCACTGATCTCGACACCAACTACGCATCCACCAATTTCCGATGGTTTTGATGCCAAAACCGCCGACGAAAATTCTGAGGCCAGCCTCCTGTTCCCCACCTCACCACCGAGATCAAACGTTGTCAAGACCATCACTGTCCTCACCTTCGTCCATAATGGGTGGGTCTCCGTGGGAAAAGGGGCCAACAAAGGCGGGTCATCAGCAGAACCCGACCCGATATTCGTGTTCCAGTTCGAATGGATGAGTCCCGGGGACCTCGCCAGACCAGGCGGTGGTGAAGATATATCAGTAACAGCCCTCAAACCAAAATCCAGGGGCCCTCACTGGCTGATCTTGCTGGTGGAAGCAACCACAACAGGTGATTGGTCTACGCGGTGTTGAAAATGGTTCAGGTGAATTCTCGACGGCGGCTAGGCCTTCGCAGAGCTTCTGGAAGGGAATCACGATGGCATTGCTTATCCTTAGAAAACTTTTCAAGGTTGTTGTGCGATAAGGTGTGGCATCATATTATCCACAGTCAGTGCCTTTCTCATCAACAAAAGCAAAGGAATGAGCTATCCACAGTCAGTGCCTTTCTCATCAACATAGGCCCTCGGTCGAAAGATTCGCCAGATGCCTACTTTGGGCTGATGAAGACAGGGCCTAATGATGACCATTATTCCCAAGCCGCAACTTTCGCAAATTCTTAGCCCCGTCTAATCCGATCCGGGTATGATCATCGAATTTCAGTGCTGGGTTTTCAGTATTGTCTCTAATGGGTTAATGGGTCGGTGCCTATTCGTCGAATCTACATCTTATAGTTCTGGGTCAAGCTCCACTTCAGTCCCTTTGATCAATCTACGATTCAACCACTCATTCTGGATTTTCCGCTAGAACGAGACCGAGGTCGGCGAGTTTAGCTTCAAATCGGGTCGGGTTCCGGATCAGATCTACCTCACCCAAACTGGCCTTCATAATCTTCTTCATCTTCGACTCCATTGCGCTCTTCATTTCTCTGGTTGTCGTGGTGGTGCAAACTTCTGTTGTGGTGATCGAGAGCAAGGCGAAGAAGCGGATGATGGCAATCATCAACAAGCTAATGTGGTTGGCTTGTGTGCTTATTTCTGTAGCATTTCTGGCGCTCTCTTTTGTTGTGGTGGGTCGTCAGACATGGCTAGCAATTGGAGTAACAATATCGATACAACTCTGGGAACCATGTGTTTCTGGGCAGTTAGGCATCAGATTGAGGCAAAGAACATGAGAAGCATTCAGGTCATCATTGCTAGTGCTGGTGGTACTGCTCACTTGCCAGGCATGCAGCTCCTTCCACCCTCCTCTTTTTCCTTCATTCTCTGGGCTTCTCAGAATCCTACGGCCATTATGGATCCAGGTGATGGTGATGCTTCACTCTCGGCTCCAGGCTCGACTCCAGCTCCTGCCAATCTCTGTCGTGAAATGGGAAAATCAGAATGGATTTGTGCTGCTGCCTAAATCATAAACACTGGAAATTTGGAAGCAAAAGAGGAAAACCAGAGACTGCAACTCTTCCATCTTCCTTCTTGCTCCGTCCATGTCTTCATCTCTGCAACTCACCATTTATAAAGAAATAATAATAATAAAAAAGGGGATGGTGGAGCAAAATTTGCTGGCACCACGTGGAAAAATGAGCTGTGATGGTGTGGAGCTACTGTCTTCCACAGACGGAAAAGAAAAAAAAAATGATGGAGGTGCATGGGCACCATGCGCAGAAAATTTTTTTTTGTAAAGAAAGGTAGTGGCACCGAAAAGCAGAGGGAAAAGAAGAATAAAATGTAAAATAAAAGAATTGTGCTGGCACCACCGAAAGATAAAATATATATATATATATATATATATATAATATATTTTGATGGGTGTGATGGCAAAAAAAAAAAAAAAAAAAAAGGGCAAAATGTCGGCAAGCCCAAAATAGTGGGCTGGAATATTATGTGGAGGGTGAAGGCCCATATATCCAAAAAAAGAAAGTAACTTTAAAAAAAGAAAAAAAACATATGACGTATATACATATGTGTATCCAAAAAAAATTAAAAAAGAGAAGAGAGAAAAGCGATAAAAGTCCATTTTTATTTATTTCTCTGGAAAATTACACAAATTGGCACTCTACATGCCACAAAAAAAAAGAGAGAAAAAAAATCAAATCTACAAGCAGGGACTCTTCAAAGACGGTCACGGTGGTGCCTCAGAGGTCGACGGAGCTCCGGGAAGACGAAGAGCCAGAGTTGGAATCTCCGGAGCCGGAACGCTTGGTGCAACTCCAGAGGACGAAGGCAACATAAACCTCGGGAGTAACGCCATGAACCTTTCATGGTCACTCTGGATCCTAACGTCCGACTCCTGCAGCTGGTCCAGCTTCCTCTTCATGCTTGTCGAGTAACTAGTTGCGAGCATGTGCAACTCCTTGTTCTCGTTCCTGAGTCCTCTGACCTCTTGCCGAAGACTAGCCACCTCCTCCATCAGTGACTCAACCTGACGAGAGCGTGCAAGAAGGCGTTGGCCCATGTTTGAAACTAAGCCTGCACACTGGACGCTGAGAGCAAGAGATTCCTGAACAGCCAACTCGTCTGACCGCCTGGATAGCATCCTATTGTCTCTAGGAGTAAGAAGATTCCTAGCAACCACCGTAGCGGTTATTTCATTTCTCATCATTGAGTCCCCGAATGTAAGAGGACCATTGGGGGATATGAAGGACGGACGCCAAATGTTCTCTGGAGAAGACAAGTCATCATCTTCTCCGACATTCAAGTTAAGGCGACGGTCGGCAAGGCAAGACATTTTTAGAAGGTGTTGAGGAAGAAGAGAGCGGAATGAGTAAGATTAAAGAAGTGCAGGAAGGGAGTGTTTACAGGAGGGAGTTCAAGTGTGACGTAGAGCAGAATTCGTGCCTCTATAAAAAGAAGCAAATCAATGAGGCGCTCCTCTGAGATCGATGAAGCGCTCCTCTCTCGCTGATCGAAGAGGCGTCCTCTCGCAAATCAAAGAGTGACGCTCCTTTCTCAAAAGCCGGATTCTTGTCTCAAAAGAGCCGTTCCTCTATCAAAAGTCGGGATTGCTCAGCATCACGAGGCGATCAGCTTTTCCAGTTTGTCGTCACTCGTCACATGCAGCTTGGAGCTTTGCGGAAACAACGAGCCGAACACGGATTTGAACCCCGGTTTTCAAAAGATCATCATTCCAGACGTGTCGTCACTCGTCACATGCACTGTTAGCTTTGCGAAAATTACGGACGGCTTGTCAGAAAGCGCGTAGCTGGTACTGTTCATCCATCCACCGGCTGCCGACAAATAGTGAGGGAATAGTTTCGGTTGTGAAGAAAATTTCTATAAGTTTCGACCTTCGCCTTCCACAGCAAAGGCACACCCTCTCAACCTCTCTTCATCTCCGAGAATGTATTCCCAAAGAAACCTTTCGAGTCACTCAGTATTCTTCATCCCTTGGATCACCCCAGAAAACAAATCATCCAGAGCAAAAGTATTTCATATCAAAAAGGTTAAAAGCAAAAGTATCTCATATCACGCTTTCTCCTCACCTTCATCTGAAGAACATGGAGAAAATGAGATCTTGATTGCTTACCTAGTCTTGCTCTCGAGTACTCATCTCAGACCCCTCCCAGCCCACTTCAAAAATAAACCTGTGTTGAGGTGCTTCTTCAAAAGCAAAAGTATCCCACAGACGAAGCAGGAGGAGTCTGAGTTGCATCCAGATGAAGGCAGAGTCTGAGATAATCCAAGAGTTCAAGAAGATGCACATCTGCATGGAGACCTGAGTACTTGAAGCATGTGCAGACAACGTGCTGAATCAACCTTCAAGACCAAGCCGCGAAAGCCCCTTGAAGAAAACACAAGTCCGATTCAAGATCAAGTGTTCACCACCCTTGAATCAACTTTAACTCCAGATAAATGGGTAAGCTCAGACTTTTAGAAAATCTAGCAGAAGAAAAAAAAAAAACCCCTGTGTAGAGGTACTTCTTCAAAAGCAAAAGTATCACACAGACGAAGCAGGAGGAGTCTGAGTTGCATCCAGATGAAAGCTGTGGAAAAATCACAAAACCCGATTCAATATCAAGTGCCCGTCACCCTTGAATCAACCTTCAAGACCAAGCCGCGATGGCCCTTGAAGAAATCACAAGTCCGATTCAAGATCAGGTGTTCATCACCCTTGAATCAAAACCAGTTCAAGATGAAAGCTGTGGAAAAAATCACAAAGCCCGATTCAAGATCAAGTGTCCGTCACCCTTGAATCATCCTTCAAGACCAAGCCGCGACGGCCCTTGAAGAAATCACAAGACCGATTCAAGATCAGGTGTTCATCACCCTTGAATCAAAACCAGTTCAAGATGAAGTCTGTGGAAAGTCAACAAGCACAACAAATACACGTGCCGATTCACCCCAGTAAAGTCGAATACAGTCTCAACCCAATTCAAGATCAAGCCTCGACGGCACTTGAAGGAGATCCCGGCCCAATCCAAGATCAAGCCTCGACGGCCCTTGGATCAATGTCTACAGTAAGGAAACTTCAAAACGCATCTCCTACATATGATAAACACATGTATACGACACGCCTTGAAGTGGGGGCATTTGTAGACAGTGAAATTTCAGTAAATAAAATGTTGACCAATGGTCAAAGTTTTAACACTCATGTATTGCATAAATTGTACACATATTGTGTGATTCGACGAAAATTCGAAAAGAGTTAGAAAAGCTGTCAAAAATGACACGTGTCAACACCTGGCAGAGACGGCTTATTTCATCTGGAATATTATATTCAAAATTTGGCCTTGGAAAATTCTATAAATAGAAGCCAATTTCATTCATTTCAAACCACCAATTCACAAATACATTTCTCTACTCCCAAATTGGAAGAGAATTCTCTAGAAGTTCGTTCTTCGTTCATCGTTCATCGTTCTTCGAGATCAAGCCCCAACGGCCCTTGAAGAAACGTTCATCCACCTTCAAGATCAAGCCCAACTGCCCTTGAAGAGACTTCGCCAAAACCTTTGAAGAATCAACAAGCACCTTGGTCACGTGCCGATTCTTAATCCAAGATAAGCCCCGACGGCCCTTGGATCAACACAACTGTTCTTCAAGATCAAGTCCAAAAGCCCCTTGAAGATCCATTCATCGTTCATCCGTGCATCCATCTTCCAAGATCAAGCCCCGACGGCCCTTGGATCCACACATCCGTTCTTCAGGAATCAAGCCCAAAAGCCTCTTGAAGTTCATCAGTTGTTCATCACCATCGTTCATCGTTCTTCGAGGATCAAGCCCAAAAGCCTCTTGAAGTTCATCAGTTGTTCATCACCATCGTTCATCGTTCTTCGAGGATCAAGCCCAAAAGCCCCTTGAAGTTCATCCATCGTTCATCATCCTCGTTCATCCTAAGACCAAGCCCCAACGGCCCTTCGGATCAACAGCCCATCAAATCCATAAATCAATATCTCACGGAGATCGAATCAGAGGACCAAATCACATAGAGATTGTAACCCCAAACAAAATCATCAATACAAATATTATTTTGTACACGTGTTCTGTTCTTGTTGTTTATCAGAAAATTTTCGTGTTTACAATAATCTGGAGAAGTTGGTCCCCCCATGGCAGCCCATCCCCCATTACATATCTCCTTACGTGTAGCTGTCTGTACACTAGGGACGAGTCGTCCCTTGCTATTTAGTTTTTAAATTTATTTTTGAAACAAAATGACGTTTACCCATTTTCATTTAAATTTTTTTTTTCTCAGCCAAAAGGATGTCGTTTGGCCTGGGGTTTTTGAAAAAAAAAACGCAGCAGCACCGCAGCCCTGTTGCAGAAAACCAGCGTAGCACCTGAGCACCAGATCAGCAAGACCAGAAAATAGGGGCGGAAACCTGAGCGATATGCAGAAAATAGGAAGGATCTCTGGCGATGTGTATACGTTGTCAATATATGACTAAAATCTAATGGTCTTCTTCTTCTTACATGCAATGCATGATTTAGCCAGTCCGAATATAAGTGTTGGTCGTTTAAGTTCACGCCTTGGAGGAGAGCAAGTTCTGCACACGTACAATATGAAGATGAAGTTGATGATGAGGATACTATTACTCTGCTTCCTCAGCTGCTTCTCGTTTCAGCTGTCCTCTGCTCAACATGCTACCACTGATCCATCTGAAGGTTCTCTCTCTCTCTCTCTCTCTCTCTCTCTCTCTCTCTCCCCCCTACACACACACTTTGCCACATGTAAGTGTTTTTGACCAGGAACTGGGCTCTTTTTTCCCTCAAAAAATGACATTTTAAGTGTTTTTCGACCATATGAAATGAAGTTTCGAGGAACTTATTTGTAAAGCCCTTTTTCTTCCCATATACAAAACATCAAAAAATTAAGGGTAATTTTCCTTTGTAATAATCAATTTGATCGTTCGTTTTGGTTCGAGATAGTCTGGTAAGTGGTAACACAAGTCAAATTATGGTGTGATATAATCTAATACACACAAGGACTGAATTAACTGAGAGTGCAGTGAGGGCGTTGAACTCAATATTTGAACAATGGGACACACAAGCAGTCCCGGGGCAGTGGAATATCAGTGGAGAACCCTGCAGTGGATCTGCCATCAACCGCACCGACATTTATAGCCCCGATATCACCCCAGCCATCGTTTACAACTGTTCTTATGACAATAATGCTACATGCCACATCACCAAACTGTATGTTAAACTACTCTCTCTTGATGAAAGAGATTTACATGCCACTGCTTCTGGTTTCAGCTGTCCTTTGCTCTAAATGCTACCATTGATCCATCTGAAGGTTCTCTAAGGAGATTTTAACTAAGGAGTTGGCGATCCTTTACCTACTTAACTAAGGAAAAACTGTGAATTTTTGCACGGATTGGCTATTGATGTTGTCAGAGTCTGAGGCCTTGCCTTCGGAGCTCAAGTGAGAGAGAGCTGCTGAGCGTGAAAAAGAAAGAAAAAAAAAACACACAACTTTTGGAATGGTGCGTTGGTACCATGTGAAAAGAAGAAAAAAAAATATAAAAAAAAAGGATTTGGATTGGTGCATCGGCACCATGTGAAAAAAACAAAAGTTTTGGAATGGTGTGCTACACCATGTGAAAAGAAAAAATTTAAAAAATTTTTTTTAATAGAAAGTGGTACAACGAGACCGATTAAAAATCCTATCCGAAATTACAAATAAAATTATTTTGTATTATTTTTTTTTAAAATACTAATATTTTATTCCCTATTGCCAGGACTATTCAGTGTAGGGGTGGAGATGCAAAAGGCAGTTACTGTTCACTGGGTGGATTAAATAGTGAATAGCCTAGGGGGTCTTAGCAACGGTGGAACTACTCTGAGAAAGATGACATTATATATATGCAACTGTTGGAAATTATATATTATAATAATATATTATAATATTTAATTTTTATATGAATGAAAAATAAGAGTCATGTGTCATAGTTGAATTGAAATTCATGAGTTGCGTCTGTTCGTTGGAACTTTAGTCAACAGTCACAATGTTTCAAAAGGGGTGGCTTGAGTTTTATATAAACTCAAACATCCCACATATCTAATGAACCGAAGAGAAGAGTTTTCTCCAATGTCTTAGTAAAAATCCGAGT
Source organism: Crataegus laevigata (assembly GCA_963580275.1). Classification (NCBI taxonomy): domain Eukaryota; kingdom Viridiplantae; phylum Streptophyta; class Magnoliopsida; order Rosales; family Rosaceae; genus Crataegus; species Crataegus laevigata. Next base: position 9,721,325 of record OY756939.1, on the reverse strand, counting down.
TGTGTCTTGAGAGTACGGAATATATGAAGTTCGCCATAGTTCGAAGATTGAAGTGCTTTGACTTCGGATTATAGATTGTTGAATCTTGGAAGACGGACGCCTACCGAACTACAAGCACAAGAGTAGGGACAAAATTTTGTCTTTAGGACATTGCATTTATGCAAGCCTCAATCTCCAAGTTTGTCAGTTTTTCTAACTTTCTCTCTAGTTGTTTATATTAATTTTGTACACATGTGATGTTGTGAATCTTTTTATAATAATTATTATTGTAATTCTTGCTGTTATTTTCATATTTTTTAGGGTAAATGACAGTTTACTACCCTCATGTTTGGTGGTTTTCAACATTTAGTACATCAATTTTTTTTTCATCCCAGACTCATACCTAAAGTGTAAATTTTCGGACAGTCTCATACATCCGTTAGTCAAACTGTTAGTTCTCCCGTTAAGTGATGACGTGGTGCCCATAAAAGAAAAGGAAGAAGAAGGAAGAAGAAGAAGAAGAAGGAGGAGGAGAAGAAGAACGAGGAGGAAGAAGAAGAAAGAAGAACGAGAAGGAGGAGGAACAAAAAAAAAATTATGGGTGGGGCGTGCAGGGGGGAGAAGAAGGAGAATGAGGAGGATGAGGAAGAAGGAAGAAGAAGGAGAAGGAGGAGGAAGAAGAAAAAAAAAGATGGGATCTGGGTGGGGCACGCAGGGGGAAGAAGAAGAAGAAGGAGAAGGAAAAGGAGGAAGAAAAAAAAGAAGAGAGAAATCGAACCCAGAAGAAGAAGAAGAAGAAGAAGAAGAAGAAGAGAGAAGAAGAAGAAGGAGAGAGAAGAAAAAAAAATTTATTATTTTTTAATATTATTTTTATTTAAATAATAATTTATTAAATTTTTTATTTAAATAATTTATTAAATTTTTTTATTTAAATAATTTTTAGTATTATTTTTATTTAAATAATTATTTTAATATTTTTAATGACACATGGCACCCAATTAGGACGCCACGTCATCACTTAACGGGAGAACTAACAGTTTGACTAACGGATGTATGAGATTGTCCCAAAATTTACATTTTAGGTATGACTCTGAGAAGAAAAAAAATTGATGTACTAAATGTTGAAAACCACTAAACATTAGGGTAAAAAAATGAGATATGTCCTAGTTTTTAATATTGCTCCAACAGCAACTACGAGCCAACTGCTGAGTGTACATATATATATATATATATATATATATATATATATATATGCAACTAGCCATCATATACAATTTCCAATTGATAGAATTGTTAAATGCGATAAGGGTACATAATTAACATTAATAATGTGTTAGTCTTCGGTTTTGGCTAATTAGATCGGTTTGAGTTGAGCTCCAACAGCAACTACGAGCCAATTGCTGAGTACATATATTATAGGCAACTACGAGCCAACTGCTGAGTGTATATATATATATATATGCAACTAGCCATCATATACATGCGATAAGGGTACATAATTAACATTAATAATGTGTTAGTCTTCGGTTTTGGCTAATTACATCGGTTTGAGTTGAGCTCCAACAGCAACTACGAGCCAATTGCTGAGTACAAATATTATAGGCAACTACGAGCCAACTGCTGAGTGTATATATATATATATATATATATATATATATATATATATATATATATATATATATATATGCAACTAGCCATCATATACAATTTCCAATTGAGAGAATTGTTAAATGCGATAAGGGTACATAATTAACATTAATAATGTGTTAGTCTTCGGTTTTGGCTAATTAGATCGGTTTGAGTTGAGCTAGTCTATATATATATATACAACTAGCCATCATATACAATTTCCAATTGAGAGAATTGTTAAATGCGATAAGGGTACATAATTAACATTAATAATGTGGTAGTCTTCCGTTTTGGCTAATTAGATCGGTTTGAGTTGAGCTAGTCTTGCATATGCACCAATTGGCGAATCCAAAATTTTAGCGTCGGTTGGTCCTAATATAAAAACTCCAAAAAATTAAACGAAAATAAAAATTACACAATAAACTACCAAATTTTTAGTCATTATCTTTGTTAGCAACAATACAAGCTACAACGATTAAATTTATTCACAATATCAATTATGAATTTAAATCATAACAAATTAAGAACTGGCAAGGGTAATAAAACAAAAAGTAATGTGTGAGAGGAAGGCATGGAAGGGGATGAGAATAGGAGGGTAGAGAATCCTACTCCGATTTTCAGGGAACAAGGAGGTTTTTTTTATTTATTTTTTAAAGTTAATTTTAATTGTTAAATAAAAAATTAATAAATAATTAATTTTTTATTCAAATTGGCAAAAAAGTGGGTCTCGTTTCTGCCATGTCCTCATTTAACAGTCAGATTGACAAAAAAAATTAACGAAGGTCTATAAGTTGAGATATGACATTGCAATATTTAAAACATTAGGTATGAGATTATTTAACAGTCAGATTGACAGAAAATTTAACGGTGCTCTTCAATTTGTAATTTACCCTATATTATACATGTATACGCAATGGTGAAGCTAGGAATTGTCGGGTGGAAGGGCGGAAGTTTATGAGCCTTAGAGCTTTGCGCTTTGATTTTTCGAGTGCGAAGTACCCTTGTTGGACTAAGTGGAATCCTCCGTGGACATTTGAAGTTACTTCCTATTTGGTCTCCTTTCTTGCCATAATCTTATGGTATTCGTCACCAAAAACGTGTGAGTGCAAGCATAACTTAATTTCAAGTTAAAACAAAAAACTTATGAAAAAAATGTTAAAGAGATCGTTTTGCTCAAAAGCGAGTCCTAACGACTCATTTGACACTTATAGTCCTTGCTTCTTACCATTAACATTGTAATTTTGGGCACACAAGAACTTTAAATATATATATATATATATATATATTAATTATTTGTATGCCTCTCCCTCCCTCATCCTCTCCGCTACCCGAATTAGGAAGAACTCAGATACCAAAGAAAGAGCCTTTAAACTAACATTCACAACCTCACTCCTTACCCAAATGCTTTATCTTTCTTGACCATCTCATTTTATATTTATTTTTGTTACAAATTCTACAATTAAAATGGAATTTTAACTGTTAAAACTACAAAAAAAAGTCTCATCCACATAATCTGGAGAAGTTGGTCCCCCCATGGCAGCCCATCCCCCATTACATATCTCCTTACGTGTAGCTGTGTGTACACTAGGGACGAGTCGTCCCTTGCTATTTAGTTTTTAAATTTATTTTTGAAACAAAACGACGTTTACCCATTTTCATTTAAATTTTTTTTTCTCAGCCAAAAGGATGTCGTTTGGCCTGGGGTATTTGAAAAAAAAACGCAACAGCACCGCAGCCCTGTTGCAGAAAACCAGCGTAGCACCTGAGCACCAGATCAGCAAGACCAGAAAATAGGGGCGGAAACCTGAGCGATATGCAGAAAATAGGAAGGATCTCTGGCGATGTGTATACGTTGTCAATATATGTTGTCAATATATGACTAAAATCTAATGGTCTTCTTTTTCTTACATGCAATGCATGATTCAGCCAGTCCGAATATAAGTGTTGGTCGTTTAAGTTCACGCCTTGGAGGAGAGCAAGTTCTACACACGTACAATATGAAGATGAAGTTGATGATAAGGATGAAAACAATGTAAAAGCTCAGAAACTAAGAAAAGCAACAATAGAGAGAAGTTAGAGAGAAAAGGTTTGTTGTTCTGAATTTCTTTCTTTTCTATTCAACTTATTCTGTAATAATCACAACTCTCTGTATTTATACATTAGTCATACCACTACAATCACTAATACATTAACACTTGTCCTGATCCTATTGGCACATAACCTCATCTATTCTATCATCCCCCCTCAAGCTCATGCGGTAAAGCGCCAAGCATGAGATTGGAACAGTTCCGAGTGAACTGAGGTGAGCACAAACCCTTAGTGAACATGTCTGCGTATTGATCCACAGAGGAGACAAACTGCAAAAGAATGGTGCCTTGATGAACTTTTTCCCTAACAAAGTGACAATCAATCTCAATGTGTTTGGCTTTAGAATGCAGAACAGGATTAGTGGCAAGAGCCATGGCCGAAATATTATCACAATGAAGAATTGGGACACTAGAACAAGGAACATGCAAGTCCCGAAGAAGCTGTTGGATCCAGATGACTTCAGCAGTGGTGGTAGCCATTGCCCGGTATTCAGCCTCAGTAGAAGACCGACTCACTGTGTGTTGTTTCTTAGAACTCCAAGAAATAGGAGTATCACCGAAAAAGATTACAAAGCCAGTTGTTGAACGGCGATCATTAGGATCCCCCGCCCAATCAGCATCTGTGTATGCTCGCAGCTGAAAGGAACCAGACTGAAAACATAATCCCAATGTCATAGTACCTTTGAGATATCGCAAAATGCGTTTGACAGCAGCAAAGTGAGTCTCTAATGGCGAGTGCATAAATTGACAGACTTGATTGACAGAGAAAGCAATGTCCGGCCGGGTAAATGTAAGATATTGCAAGGCGCCAACAATGCTGTGATATGTAGTAGGATCCGAGACAGGAGCACTACCCTGAGTGAGGAGCTTCTGATTTGGATGACATGGAGTGAGGGAGGGTTTACAATCCAGCATATGCATCTTTTGAAGCAGTTCCTTGACATATCGAGTCTGATGAACAAAGAACCTTGTGTCTTGATATTCAATCTGTAAACCCAGAAAAAAACGCAGCAACCCCAGATTTTTCATGTCAAACTCACTGGTTAACTGAGAAATAACACTCTGAATCTGCCCAGCATCACTCCCAGTGAGAATGATATCGTCAACATACAAAAGCAGAACAATGATGGAAGAATTATCATGCTTGACAAAGAGAGAGGGGTCGGCATATGAAGACTTAAACCCAAGCTGCAGTAAAAAACTGGAAAACCGGTCATTCCAGGCCCAAGGGGCTTGTTTAAGACCATATAAAGAGCGTTCTAATTTGCAAACATAATCGGGACAACTAGAGTCCACAAAACCTTGAGGCTGCGACATATAAACTTTTTCCTCAAGGAAACCATGCAGGAAAGCATTTTTGACATCCAATTGTTGAAGGGGCCAGTTGTGAGAAGCAGCCAGTGATAAAACTAATCGAACTGCGGTTGGTTTGACCACCGGACTAAAAGTCTCATAATAATCAAGCCCTGCCTCCTGAGAGTACCCCTTAGCAACAAGACGGGCTTTATACCGAGCCACTGACCCATCCGGATTTCGCTTAATCTTGTAAATCCATTTACACCCAACCAGATTTTTATCAGGTGGTAACGGCACAAGCTTCCAAGTCTGTTGTTGTATGAGAGCATCCATCTCTTCTTCCATAGCATTTTGCCACTGAATAGACTTGACTGCACTGGTAAAAGACTTAGGTTCAATAATACCAGACTCCGGATCAACCTGAACAGAGAACACCTTCTTTTTAACAATCCCAGACTTGGATCTGGTTTGCATGGGATGACAATTCTGAGAGGTAAGACACACTGGTTGTAGAGCAGCAACCTGAGACACTGAAGTATTCGGATGTACTTCTGAAAACACAGAAGGAATGAGCTCGGATGGAGAAGCAGCACTTGGGGAAGCAGCACTTGAGGAGACAGGAACAAGATCACCAGCAGGAGAGTGTGCAGAGGATGAAGACTGAGTAGCAAGCGATGACGGAGACGGTAGAAAATTGGGATAGGAAGAGCTAGGAAAAGGTAATGGAGTAACAACACCAGATGTATGTATAAAACTATTGGGATGCACAGTCAACAAGGAGGAATGAACATGACCAGACTCAACCGTGGGAGGACACCAGAGAGTATCAGAAACATTTGAAAAACGAGATTCATCAAAAATAACATGACGAGAGACTAACAATTTTTTAGTTTTGAGAGAAAAACATATATACCCTTTGTACTGGGCAGCATACCCCAGAAAAATGCACGCAGTAGTTTTAGGCTCAAGTTTATTGACTCTATAAGATTTCAGAGAAGGATAATAGAGACAACCAAAAATTCTAAGATGCTCAAGCTTAGGAGGCGAGTGATATAACTTTTCAAAAGGAGACTGCATGTGTAGGACAGGGTAGGCATTCGGTTAATAAGAAAAATAGCAGTTGCACAAGCATGAAACCAGAACTTGGAGGGTAAGGAAGCTTGCTGTAAAAGTGTAATAGCAGTTTCCACAAGATGACGATTTTTTCTCTCAGCTAACCCATTCTGTTCTGGGGTATAAGGACAGGATTTCTGATGAATAATACCTTTGGTAGAAAGAAACCGTTGAAACTGAGTACCAATATATTCCCCACCCCCATCACTTTGCAAGACTTTCACATGACCATCAAAATGATTGGAAACAAATGCAAGAAAGTTGACAAAAACAGAAAACACTGCAACTTTATTAGTTAATGGAAATATCCAAGTAAACCGTGTACATTCGTCTATAAAGGAAACATAATACTTGTAACCTTCTATAGACATGCTAGGTGAAGGACCCCACACATCAGTGTGAAGTACTTCAAAAGGAATAGTAGACTTTGAAGCAATGACAGGGAAAGGTAATTTGGTAAACTTGTCTTCCAAGCAAGCTGTACAAACAAGAGAGGAGGAATTACAAGGAAAAGAAATATGAGATGCCCTAAGTGCTGCAGTGAGTATGGAATGAGCAGGATGACCTAATCTGCAATGCCACAGTGGAGAAGAAACCTTTTGACCTAAAAAAGCAGCTGGATGATGAGAGGAAGTGAGAGAGCTTTGTGGTTTGAGTATGGGAAGAGGGTAGACAGCATTGTTACTCAGTCCTTGGAAGAGCACCTTCCCGGTGACCTTGTCCTGTATACAGAGAGAAACATCATCAAGTATACATCGACACTGATTATCTTTGCACAACTGATGCATTGACAGTAAATGTTGAGACAACTTTGGAACATGCAACACAGAATTCAATGTAAAATTATGTGAATGAGTGGGAAGAGAAGAGGAACCAATATGTGTGATAGCTAAACCTTCACCACCAGCACTGGTCACTGTGTCAGAGGATGGATAAGTGGTTGCCATATGCAAATTTGCAAGATCAGAAGTCATATGGTTGGTTGCTCCAGAATCAAGAAGCCAGAAATCCTGTTGAGGAACAGAGGATGACTGACCAGTTCTTGCTTGCATAGCTAGAGGAGGAGTAGACTGAAACATGGGAGAGGGATACAGCTGAGACATAGAAGATTGAAACTGTGCTCCTTGAGACTGTGGAGATGATCCTGGAGGAGAAGCAAACGGGTTCTACACAGAAGGCTGACCAGATTGGCCATGAGCCACTTGAGACTGAGAAAACAAGCCGGGAGGATAAACACATGGATTCCACACAGAAGATTGACCAGATTGTCCATAAGGACCTTGAGCAGGCAGTGGTGCAGATATCCCTTGAGACGTATTGTTCCGATCAAAACATGTAGCAGCAACATGACCTACCCTATGGCAGATCTGGCAGCCATGTTGAAAGCAAGTCAAAGCAGAATGACCTTTGCGATCGCAAATTTGACAGATTTGATGAGGATTATAAGCTTGAGACATAGGTTGGTGAATCCCAGTGGTTGGTCCAGTATACCCATTATGCTGTCCACCTGGACTATAGCCACTAGATTGTCCTGAAGAAGAAAAATGAGCCGAAGTATTAAAGCCAGGATACTGTCCACTAGAATTATGGCCATAGAACTTCTTCCATTTCCCCTTGCCTTTGTAATTATTGCCTCGAAAATTGTTGTACGAACCAGAGCCAGTCTGAGCAATAAAAGCCATGGGATTATGTGACATATAAGAGAGAGGCAGTTGATGAAACACTGGAGGTAGCTGCTGTACGCCTGGAAGTGGCATGAATCCCATTGGCAGACATGGAAGAGGAGAATGAGACTGTCCAGCAAAACCCGAAGGCATCATGAAGGAAGGCGTGGTTCCAGATGAACCACCAGAGCCAGAGACATGAGTATACATAGCAGACATGAACGGAATCTGTTTAGTCGTTTCATCCAGCGTGGCTTCTTCTGCCTTCAACTGAGAGCGCAATTCTTTAAGTGAAACAAGATTCTCCCGACCACGAATTACTGCCTTAATGGTATTAAACTCACTAGGTAAACCTCGCAGGGCAACAATTACTATATCTTCATCTGAAATGGTTACACCAGCAGCAGCTAATTGATCTCGAGATTCCTTGATCTTCTGAAGATAGGCATCAACAGATTCAGGTTCTTTCTTAATATTCTGCAAGTCAATCTTGAGCTATACAATACTGGTGCGAGTTACACTTGAAAATCTTTCTCGAAGATTCAGCCACATCTCTTTGGAGCTCTGACAACCAATAATACAGGATAAGGCAGAAGGAGACAATGTAGCAGAGATCAAAGTCATCAAGGCTTTGTCATGAATTTTCCATACAGTGTACGCATCGGAGATAGAATGATGATTCTCAACCGTTTCATCTCCAGAGTCGGAGTCCACAAACTGATCAGGACATGAAAACGAGCCATTCACAAAACCAGCGATTCCATTCCCTTCCAGTAGCAAATTCAGTTGAAAGTTCCATGTGACATAGTTGGAATCATCAAGTTTCACCGTGACAGTATTGCCAACGCTCGGGATTAAAGACGAAATAAGAGATTGAGTGAGTGCTAATTGAACAGAAGTCACCATTGTGCAGCAATCTGTGACTAAAGATCGTCAAGAACGGTGAAATAAGTGTGAGACACCAGACGAAATACGCAAATAGAGTGGAAACCACCAGTAACAACAACAAGCTAAGAGTTGCAAAAGAACACGAATCTTGAAAGCCCCAAATCAAGAAACCCCCAAATCTTAGGGTTACAAAATTTTCACGACAGCAGCAACAATCCACAGAGCAAACACACAGAGCTGAAAGAGACGAAGAAATTACCAAAACCTGATGAACAACGACAATGGAGGCGTAGTCAAATTAGCCGACGAAAAACCACACGCAGCAAATCACCGACTCTCGGAATAGACACCACCGAGACACAACCAGAAGAAATGAGCAAATCGCGATAGGAGAGCAACCACGAACAACCACAGGTAGCGGAAGCACGACGGACAACGGATCGTTAACCGGAGGCGCGAGCCAATCCCGGCGATGATACCATGAAAACAATGTAAAAGCTCAGAAACTAAGAAAAGCAACAATAGAGAGAAGTTAGAGAGAGAAGGTTTGTTGTTCTGAATTTCTTTCTTTTCTATTCAACTTATTTTGTAATAATCACAACTCTCTGTATTTATACATTAGTCATACCACTACAATCACTAATACATTAACACTTGTCCTGATCCTATTGGCACATAACCTCATCTATTCTATCAGAGGATACTATTACTCTGCTTCCTCAGCTGCTTCTCGTTTCAGATGTCCTCTGCTCAACATGCTACCACTGATCCATCTGAAGGTTCTCTCTCTCTCTCTCTCACCCCCCTACACACACACTTTGCCACATGTAAGTGTTTTTGACCAGGAACTGGGCTTTTTTTCCCCTCAAAAAATGACATTTTAAGTGTTTTTTGACCATATGAAATGAAGTTTCGAGGAACTTATTTGTAAAGCCCTTTTTCTTCCCATATACAAAACATCAAAAAATTAAGGGTAATTTTCCTTTGTAATAATCAATTTGATCGTTCGTTTTGGTTCGAGATAGTCTGGTAAGTGGTAATACAAGTCAAATTATGGTGTGATATAATCTAATACACACAAGGACTGAATTAACTGAGAGTGCAGTGAGGGCGTTGAACTCAATATTTGAACAATGGGACACACAAGCAGTGCCGGGGCAGTGGAATATCAGTGGAGAACCCTGCAGTAGATCTTCCATCAACCGCACCGACATTTATAGCCCTGATATCACCCCAGCCATCGTTTGCAACTGTTCTTACGACAATAATGCTACATGCCACATCACCAAACTGTATGTTAAACTACTCTCTCTTGATGAAAAAGATTTCCATGCCACTGCTTCTGGTTTCAGCTGTCCTTTGCTCAAAATGCTACCATTGATCCATCTGAAGGTTCTCTAAGGAGATTTTAACTAAGGAGTTGGCGATCCTTTACCTACTTAACTAAGGAAAAACTGTGAATTTTTGCACGGATTGGCTATTGACGTTGTCAGAGTCTGAAATTGAGTATTTTCATATTTTTATAGGGTAAATGACAGTTTACTACCCTCATGTTTTGTGGTTTTCAACATTTAGTACATCAATTTCTTTTCATCCCAGAGTCATACCTAAAGTGTAAATTTTGGGACAGTCTCATACATCCGTTAGTCAAACTGTTAGTTCTCCCGTTAAGTGATGACGTGGCGCCCAGAAAAGAAAAGGAAGAAGAAGGAAGAAGGAGAAGAAGAACGAGGAGGAAGAAGAAGGAAGAAGAAGGAGAAAGAGGAGGAAGAAGAAAAAAAAATTATGGGTGGGGCGCGCAGGGGGATAAGAAGGAGAATGAGGAGGAGGAAGAAGAAGGAAGAAGAAGGAGAATGAGGAGGAAGAAGAAAAAAAAAAGGGGATCTGGGTGAGGCGCGCAGGGGGAAAAAGAAGAAGGAGAATAAGGAGGAGGAAGAAAAAAAAGAAGAGAGAAATCGAACCCAGAAGAAGAAGAAGAAGAAGAAGAAGAAGAAGAAGAAGAAGAAGAAGGAGAGAGAAGAAAAAAAAAATTATTATTTTTTAATATTATTTTTATTTAAATTATAATTTTTTAATTTAAATAATTTTTTAATATTATTTTATTTAAATAATTATTTTAATATTTTTAATGACACATGACACCCAATTAGGACGCCACGTCATTACTTAACAGGAGAACTAACAGTTTGACTAACGGATGTATGAGACTGTCCCAAAATTTACATTTTAGGTATGACTCTGGGAAGAAAAAAAATTGATGTACTAAATGTTGAAAACCACTAAACATTAGGGTAAAAAAATGAGATATATCCTAGTTTTTAAAATTGCTCCAATAGCAACTACTAGCCAATTGCTGAGTACATATATTATAGGCAACTACGAGCCAACTGCTGAGTGTGTATATATATATATGCAACTAGCCATCATATACAATTTCCACTTGGGAGAATTGTTAAATGCGATAAGGGTACATAATTAACATTAATAATGTGTTAGTCTTCGGTTTTGGCTAATTAGATCGGTTTGAGTTGAGCTCCAACAGCAACTACGAGCCAATTGCTGAGTACATATATTATAGGCAACTACGAGCCAACTGCTGAGTTGGCTAATTCTTGATGTTATTTTCATATTTTTTAGGGTAAATGACAGTTTACTACCCTCATGTTTGGTGGTTTTCAACATTTAGTATATCAATTTTTTTTCATCCCAGAGTCATACCTAAAGTGTAAATTTTGGGAAAGTCTCATACATCCGTTAGTCAAATTGTTAGTTCTCCCGTTAAGTGATGACGTGGCGCCCAGAAAAGAAAAGGAAGAAGGAGAAGAAGAAGGAGGAGGAGAAGAAGAACGAGGAGGAAAAAAAATTGATGTACTAAATGTTGAAAACCACTAAACATTAGGGTAAAAAAAATGAAATATGTCCTAGTTTTTAATATTGCTCCAACAGCAACTACGAGCCAATTGCTGAGTACATATATTATAGGCAACTACGAGCCAACTGCTGAGTATATATATATATATGCAACTAGCCGTCACATACAATTTCCAATTGAGAGAATTGTTAAATGCGATAAGGGTACATAATTAACATTAATAATGTGTTAGTCTTCGGTTTTGGCTAATTAGATCGGTTTGAGTTGAGCTAGTCTTGCATACGCACCAATTGGCGAATCCAAAATTTTAGCGTCGGTTGGTCCTAATATAAAAACTCTAAAAAATTAAACGAAAATAAAAATTACACAATAAACTACCAACTTTTTAGTCATAATCTTTGTTAGCAACAATACAAGCTACAACGATTAAATTTATTCTCAATATCAATTATGAATTCAAATCATAACAAATTAAGAATTGGCAAGGGTAATAAAACAAAAAGTAATGTGTGAGAGGAAGGCATGGAAGGGGATGAGAATAGGAGGGTAGAGAATCCTACTCCAATTTTCAGGGAACAAGGAGGTTTTTTTTATTTATTTTTTAAAGTTAATTTTAATTGTTAAATAAAAAATTAATAATTAATTAAATTTTTATTCAAATTGGCAAAAAAGTGGGTCTCGTTTCTGCCATGTCCTCATTTAACAGTCAGATTGACAAAAAAAATTAACGAAGGTCTATAAGTTGAGATATGACGTTGCAATATTTAAAACATTAGGTATGAGATTATTTAACAGTCAGATTGACAGAAAATTTAACGGTGCTCTTCAATTTGTAATTTACCCTATATTATACATGTATACGCAATGGCGAAGCTAGGAATTGTCGGGTGGAATGGCGGAAGTTTGTGAGTCTTGGAGCTTTGCGCTTTGATTTTTCGAGTGCGAAGTACCCTTGTTGGACTAAGTGGAATCCTCCGTGGACATTTGAACTTACTTCCTATTTGGTCTCCTTTCTTGCCATAATCTTATGGTATTCGTCACCAAAACCGTGTGAGTGCAAGCATAACTGAATTTCAAGTTAAAACAAAAAACTTATGAAAAAAATGTTAAAGAGATCGTTTCGCTCAAAAGCGAGTCCTAACGACTCATTTGACACTTATAATTCTTGCTTCTTACCATTAACATTGTAATTTTGGGCACACAAGAACTTTAAATATATATATATATATATATATATATATATATATATATATATATATTAATTATTTGTATGCCTCTCCCTCCCTCATCCTCTCGGCTACCCGAATTAGGAAGAACTCAGATACCAAAGAAAGAGCCTTTAAACTAACATTCACAACCTCACTTCCTTACCCAAATGCTTTATCTTTCTTGACCATCTCATTTTATATTTATTTTTGTTAGAAATTCTACAATTAAAATGGAATTTTAACTGTTAAAACTACAAAAAAAAAGTCTCATCCACATAATCTGGAGAAGTTGGTCCCCCCATGGCAGCCCATCCCCCATTACATATCTCCTTACGTGTAGCTGTGTGTACACTAGGGACGAGTCGTCCCTTGCTATTTAGTTTTTAAATTTATTCTTTTTGAAACAAAACGACGTTTACCCATTTTCATTTAAATTTTTTTTTTCTCAGCCAAAAGGATGTCGTTTGGCCTGGGGTTTTTGAAAAAAAAAACGCAGCAGCACCGCAGCCCTGTTGCAGAAAACCAGCGTAGCACCTGAGCACCAGATCAGCAAGACCAGAAAATAGGGGCGGAAACCTGAGCGATATGCAGAAAATAGGAAGGATCTCTGGCGATGTGTATACGTTGTCAATATATGACTAAAATCTAACGGTCTTCTTCTTCTTACATGGAATGCATGATTCAGCCAGTCCGAATATAAGTGTTGGTCGTTTAAGTTCACGCCTTCGAGGAGAGCAAGTTCTGCACAAGTACAATATGAAGATGAAGTTGATGATGAGGATACTATTACTCTGCTTCCTCAGCTGCTTCTCGTTTCAGCTGTCCTCTGCTCAACATGCTACCACTGATCCATCTGAAGGTTCTCTCTCTCTCTCTCTCTCTCTCTCTCTCTCCCCCCTACACACACACTTTGCCACATGTAAGTGTTTTTGACCAGGAACTGGGCTTTTTTTTTCCCTTAAAAAATGACATTTTAAGTGTTTTTTGACCATATGAAATGAAGTTTCGAGGAACTTATTTGTAAAGCCCTTTATGGTGTGATATATTATATTATATATTATAATAATATATTATAATATTTAATTTTTATATGAATGAAAAATAAGAGTCATGTGTCATAGTTGAATTCAAATTCATGAGTTGCATCTGTTCGTTGGAACTTTAGTCAACAGTCACAATGTTTCAAAAGGGGTGGCTTGAGTTCTATATAAACTCAAACATCCCACATATCTAATGAACCGAAGAGAAGAGTTTTCTCCAATGTCTTCGTAAAAATCCGAGTTGTGTCTTGAGAGTACGGAATATATGAAGTTCACCATAGTTCGAAGATTGAAATGCTTTGACTTCGGATTATAGATTGTTGAATCTTCGAAGACGGACGCCTACCGAACTACAAGCACAAGAGTAGGGACAAAATTTTGTCTTTAGGACATTGCATTTATGCAAGCCTCAATCTCCAAGTTTGTCAGTTTTTCTAACTTTCTCTCTAGTTGTTTATATTAATTTTGTACACATGTGATGTTGTGAATCTTTTTATAATAATTATTATTGTAATTCTTGCTGTTATTTTCATATTTTTTAGGGTAAATGACAGTTTACTACCCTCATGTTTGGTGGTTTTCAACATTTAGTACATCAATTTTTTTTCATCCCAGAGTCATACCTAAAGTGTAAATTTTGGGACAGTCTCATACATCCGTTAGTCAAACTGTTAGTTCTCCCGTTAAGTGATGACGTGGCGCCTTGATTGGGCGCCACATGTCATTAAAGTATTAAAAAAAATATTTTTAAAAAAACCCGAACCCAAAAAAGAAAAGGAAGAAGAAGGAGAAGGAAGAAGAAGGAGAAGGAGGAGGAAGAAGAAAAAAAATATATGGGATCTAGGTTCTAGGTGGGGCGCACCGGGGGGGGGGGAAGAAGAAAGAGAAGGGAGAAGGAAGAAGAAGGAAGAAGAAGGAGAAAGAGGAGGAAGAAGAAAAAAAAATTATGGGTGGGGTGCGCAGGGGGGAAGAAGAAGGAGTGGAAGAAGAAGGAAGAAGAAGGAGAAGGAGGAGGAAGAAGAAGGAAGAAGAGAGAAACCGAACCAAGAAGAAGAAGAAGAAGAAGAAGAAGAAGAAGAAGGAGAGAGAAGAAAAAAAAAATTTATTATTTTTTAATATTATTTTTATTTAAATAATTTTTTAATATTATTTTTATTTTAATAATTATTTTTATATTATTTTTATTTAAATATTTTTAATGACGCCCAATCAGGGCGCCACGTCATCACTTAACGGGAGAATTAACAGTTTGACTAACGGATGTATGAGACTGTCCCAAAATTTACATTTTAGGTATGACTGGGATGAAAAAAAATTGATGTACTAAATGTTGAAAACCACTAAACATTAGGGTAAAAATATGAGATATATCTTATTTTTTAATATTGCTCCAACAACAACTACGAGCCAATTGCTGAGTACATATATTATAGGCAACTACGAGCCAACTGCTGAGTGTGTATATATATATATATGCAACTAGCCATCATATACACTTTCCAATTGAGAGAATTGTTAAATGCGATAAGGGTACATAATTAACATTAATAATGTGTTAGTCTTCGGTTTTGGCTAATTAGATCGGTTTGAGTTGAGCTAGTCTTGCATATGCACCAATTGGCGAATCCAAATTTTAGCGTCGGTTGGTCCTAATATAAAAACTCCAAAAAATTAAACGAAAATAAAAATTACACAATAAACTACCAACTTTTTAGTAATAATCTTTGTTAGCAACAATACAAGCTACAAAGATTAAATTTATTCACGATATCAATTATGAATTGAAATCATAACAAATTAAGAATTGGCAAGGGTAATAAAACAAAAAGTACTGTGTGAGAGGAAGGCATGGAAGGGGATGAGAATAGGAGGGTAGAGAATCCTACTCCGATTTTCAGGGAACAAGGAGGTTTTTTTTATTTATTTTTTAAAGTTAATTTTAATTGTTAAATAAAAAATTAATAATTAATTAATTTTTTATTCAAATTGGCAAAAAAGTGGGTCTCGTTTCTGCCATGATATCATTTAGTCATCATTTAACAGTCAGATTGACAAAAAAAATTAACAGAGGTCTATAAGTTGAGGTATGACATTGCAATATTTAAAACATTAGGTATGAGATTATTTAACAGTCAGATTGACAGAAAATTTAACGGTGCTCTTCAATTTGTAATTTACCCTATATTATACATGTATACGCAATGGCAAAGCTAGGAATTGTCGGATGGAGAGACGGAAGTTTGTGAGTCTTGGAGCTTTGCGCTTTGATTTTTCGAGTGCGAAGTACCCTTGTTGGACTAAGTGGAATCCTCCGTGGACATTTGAACTTACTTCGTATTTGGTCTCCTTTCTTGCCATAATCTTATGGTATTCGTCACCACAAACGTGTGAGTGCAAGCATAACTGAATTTAGAGTTAAAACAAAAAACTTATGAAAAAGAATGTTAAAGAGATCGATTCACTTAAAAGCGAGTCCTAACGACTCATTTGACACTTATAGTCCTTGCTTCTTACCATTAACATTGTAATTTTGGGCACACAAGAACTTTAAATATATATATATTAATTATTTGTATGCCTCTCCCTCCCTCATCCTCTCCACTACCCGAATTAGGAAGAACTCAGATACCAAAGAAAGAGCCTTTAAACTAACATTCACAACCTCACTTCCTTACCCAGATGCTTTATCTTTCTTGACCATCTCATTTTATATTTTTTTTGGTTAGAAATTCTACAATTAAAATGGAATCTTAATTGTTAAAACTACAAAAAAAAAAGTCTCATCCACATAATCTGGAAAAGTTGGTCCCCCCATGGCAGCCCATCCCCCATTACATATCTCCTTACGTGTAGCTATGTGTACACTAGGGACGAGTCGTCCCTTGCTATTTAGTTTTTAAATTTATTCTTTTTGAAACAAAACGACGTCGTTTACCCATTTTCATTAAAAAAATTCTTTTTTTTCTCAGCCAAAAGGATGTCGTTTGGCCTGGGGTTTTTGAAAAAAATAAAATAAAATAAAATATTAGAACGCAGCAGCACCGCAGCCCTGTTGCAGAAAACCAGCTTAGCACCTGAGAACCAGATCAGCAAGACCAGAAAATAGGGGCGGAAACCTGAGCGATATGCAGAAAATAGGAAGGATCTCTGGCGATGTGTATACGTTGCCAATATATGACTAAAATCTAATGGTCTTCTTCTTCTTACATGCAATGCATGATTCAGCCAGTCGGAATATAAGTGTTGGTCGTTTAAGTTCACGCCTTCGAGGAGAGCAAGTTCTGCACATGTACAATATGAAGATGAAGTTGATGATGAGGATACTATTACTCTGCTTCCTCAGCTGCTTCTCGTTTCAGCTGTCCTTTGCTCAACATGCTACCACTGATCCATATGAAGGTTCTCTCTCTCTCTCTCTCTCTCTCGCCATCCCCCCTCTTACACACACACACTTTGCCACATTTAAGTGTTTTTGATCAGGAACTGGGCTTTTTTTCCCTCAAAAAAATGACATTTTAAGTGTTTTTTGACCATATGAAATGAAGTTTCGAGGAACTTATTTGTAAAGCCCTTTTTCTTCCCATATACAAAACATCAAAAAATTAAGGGTAATTTTCCTTTGTAATAATCAATTTGATCGTTCATTTTGGTTCGAGATAGTCTGGTAAGTGGTAACACAAGTCAAATTATGGTGTGATATAATCTAATACACACAAGGACTGAATTAACTGAGAGTGCAGTGAGGGCGTTGAACTCAATATTTGAACAATGGGACACACAAGCAGTGCCGGGGCAGTGGAATATCAGTGGAGAACCCTGCAGTGGATCTGCCATCAACCGCACTGACATTTATAGACCCGATATCACCCCAGCCATCGTTTGCAACTGTTCTTACGACAATAATGCTACATGCCACATCACCAAGCTGTATGTTAAACTACTCTTTCTTGATGAACAATGTTTCCATGCCACTGCTGATTTTTCACTTGCTACCTATACATGTTAACGTCATAATTTGACTGTGTTGCTCCATTTTATGCAGTTCTAAATGTTCAATCTTTTTGCTTTCCAGGAGAGTGTATCATCTGAACAAACGAGGGGTGTTTCCAGAAGAATTTGTGGCTCTGAGATATCTCACATTTTTGTATGAATTTTTTCCAACTCCCTTCTCTATTTTTGGTTCATCAAAATCATATTGGATATTAAAAATTGTAGAATTATCAAAGAGACGGGCCAAAAGCTCACTTCCAACAACACCGATACTGTCTCCAACTTAGTAATTACCACCTGCACAATCCGTCAAGTGTGGGGTTTTTCTCAAAAGGCATCGGCATTAGTTGGAGTGGGATTTGGATATTTAAACTCTTCCTTCTTTAGTTCTCTAGCCGATGTGGGATTTCAACAAAAATATGGTGATGTTGTAAGATTAAGAGTTAACGATTGCACTTCCTTTCAATTTTTGTAGGGAAATCGATGAGAATTATTTCACCGGTCCCCTACCGGCATTCATTGGCAATATGTCTACATTCACTTTTTTGTAAGTAGTGAGAGAACATTTCTTTAAGTACTCATACGTTTGATGCCCGTAGCAATTTGTATACTTCATTATGAATATCATAATCTACAGTTTTGTTCTTTACATCTTTTCGCTACTATTTATGCCGTAATCTACAAAAATCATTATGCTTTTATTGAATAATGCAGTACTAGTTTCCTGTTATGTAATGTAATTAAGTTTAATGGTGCTTATCTTTCAGTAACTGATATCTCCATTCAGGTCAATTGCCGGCAATTCATTCTCTGGGCCCATCCCCAAGGAGCTTGGAAACCTTAAGGAGCTAACATATTTGTAAGCTATGAAAAAATTTCTGAAGGTTTCTCTCTCTCTGCAAAATCTAGCAGAGCATATTCGCTTCATCTCTCTACAATTCACACACACTATGTGCTTTACATAACCGTTAGAATCCAAGGTGGATTCTCTCTCTTCACAAAACAATCTCAGCCTTACATCTAGCTAGTTGCTAGGATCATTACACCTGGCTTTATTTGCCTTACTACATTAGAGCTGCACACTTGGTATTTTAAACTCAAGTGAATACACAAATTTGATACATAGCTTATTTCCTAATCAGCTATAGACCTACAATTCAACACAACCTTCTACCACTCTTCATAGCTTATTTCCTAATCAGCTATAGACCTACAATTCAACACAACCTTCTATCACTCTTCAATAATTGCTTTCAAGTAAGTGTTTGGCCGTTCAACATGACTTGCAGCGACATCGGATCAAATAATTTCTCCGGAACACTCCCTCCAGAACTTGGTAATTTAGTCAAGCTTGAGGAAATGTAAGTGCTTCGTTAAATCATCAAATTTTAATTACACTACAAATTATCAAATTTGGTCAAGCTCGATAACCTGTAAGTGCTTCGTTTAGGGATGGGCAAAATATCCGCGGTTATGGGTAACCGCGGTTACCCGTCCATTTAAATTTCACGGTTACGGTTATGGGTAACCGTTTAGATAAATAAACGGTTATGGGTATAACCGTTTACCCGTAAAATTTAAATGGGTGGTTATGGGTATTAACCGCGGTTATAAACGGGTAACCGTTTACCCATTTATTTCATATATGTAATGTTGAATATTTTTAAATAAAAAATCATATATATATATGTGGACGGGAAAGTTGGGTTAATATATATATATATATATATATATATATATATATATATATATATATATGTAATGTTGAATATTTTTAAATAAAAAATTATATATATATGCGGACGGGGAAGTTGGGTTAACATATATATATATATGGGGACGGGGAAGTTGGGTTTATATATATATATATATGGGAAGTTGGGTTATTAACTCAACATTCACATCTCTTCAATTTGAATGATCTTTTGATTGTTAAAAAACATGATTCATGTTTCATGGTCAACAAGTGTAATCCTTCTCCTAACAATTCATGTTAAAAAGAAAATTATGACAATTTTTTTTTAATTTTCAGGTTGTTAAAAAACATGTAGACGGGTGAAAAAGAGGAAATGGTAAAAAAAATATAAACGGGTTAAAAAGAGTAAATGGGTAAACGGGTATTAAACGGTTATGGTTAAATGGGTATGCAGTTATGGTTATGGTTAACCGTTTATAAACGGTTATGGGTATGGGTATAACCGTTTAGGCAATTACCCAACGGGTAAACGATTATGCGGGTATGAGCATAAACGGTTATGGATAAATAACCTCGGTTACCCGCCCGCCATAACCGTTGCCCATTCCTAGCTTCGTTAAATCATCAAATTTGAATTTCATGTTAATTCCTTACGGATGGGCAAAAATTGCACTTTATTGTATGAAATGGGTATTAATCAGTTGCCTTATGATTTTCACAGTTACCTGGACAGCTGTGGACTCGGTGGTGAAATTCCTTCAACATTTGCCAAGCTCACCAACATGCGAATCCTGTAAGAGCGGCTCTTAAATCGTATTTTAGATTTGTTCGTTTATCCAGTACTTTGAGATTGCTTTTCTTGGATGAGCTTAGTATAAGTTAACTTTTTGAATTTTAGGTGGGCATCGGACAGTCCTTTCTCAGGAAAGATACCTGATTTCATAGGGAATTGGACACAACTCACTGCTTTGTAAGTAGAGAAACCTTTGATCTTTTGCAGTTTATGAAAGCAGACCTGAGGTGGATAATTTGTTCACAAGCTTCTTATATGTTTCTGTAGGCTATTTCAAGGGAACTCTTTCGAGGGCCCCATACCAACCAGCTTTTGTCAACTGACCTCATTGAAGACTCTGTAAGTACAAATGTTTCATAAATTGTAATTCTCTCTCTCTTTCTCCCAAGACGGGATTTCAGTTTATTTTGCATATAATGATGTAGGAAAATCAGTGATATATACAATGGGAGCTCCTCTCTTGATTTCATAAAAAATCTGAAAAACTTGACTGATTTGTAAGTGAAGATTCTCATCGATCCAGATACTTTCATCTAACTTCTTTTTCCTTTTGAAATTTGATATCTTACTCCATCTACTTTTTATCAAATTTTATGTTTTTGGAATACAGAAAACTACGAAACGCATTAATCACTGGTACCATCCCATCTGATATTGGAGAATATCTCAGTCTACAGACACTGTACGTACCATCAAATATAAGCTTGAGTCCCAACGAGACCAATTAGTTTTCTTTCATTTTGATTGCTCCTCTCAACTTATCGTTGGTGTTGCAGGGATCTCAGTTTCAACAATTTGACAGGCCAACTCCCAAGTTCTTTGTTCATCTTGAGTTATCTTACATCCTTGTAATCCCCGTCTTTATTATATCTTTTTCTTGCCTTATCATACATAAGTTATCAAATCTTTAACATTCCCTACTTTGATTGAAGATCCAGTCCTTCTAGATTTTGTGCACATCTGACCTTTTTCTTGCTCATCTCTTTTTCTTTTCTGGGTGCCTTCTACTATAATCGAAATGGCCAGGTTTCTTGGAAACAATAGTCTCTCCGGACCTCTTCCGAGCCAAAAGAGCTATCAACTTCAGACTATGTAAGTCCTCGTTTCTTAAAGTAGTCATATAGAATGCACGGTGCATGTATGTGTTTGTGTATAATCGTAAGCATTCTAATCCTATCTTACACAAGTTCTTAATAACTTTCATGCATTTTGTGTCTTTTGATTCTATTTTGTTATTTGCAGAGATTTGTCTTACAATTTTTTATCGGGAAGCTTTCCCCAGTGGGTGACCACAACATCGCAACTGTACGTGTTCTTTTATCTTTCACCTTCATTTTACAGTTTAAATCACCAAAATATATTCGGACAAAAAATTATCGCTGAGATTCGTTTTCACAGTGCTACTTGCCTACCTACTAAGTTTTGATCTTGTACATGGAATTTTCATTTGATAAAGATATATTTCTTCATATGTTGATTGATTAATGATTTTATGCAGGAACTTAGTGGTCAACAACTTCACATTTGACATTTCAAACATAACGTGAGTTGAAGTTTCTCTTACTCGTTTTTAGACAAGCAAACTATCACTACTCTTCCACTACATGTTTCTATTTGGATAACTAATAATTGTTCTCTGTGTTTGCAGCCTTCCTGGATTGAATTGCCTCCAGAGAAATTTTCCATGCAATCGAAATGCCCCACGATGTAATCTGCTCTTATGTCACCCATCATTTACTATTTTAACACAATGTCATGTTAGAGGAAAAGGCATTGCTTCTCTAGTTATGTATACATATGGATATAGATTGCAAGCATGTTTTCATAAGTTCAGTAATACGCATAACAAGTTAGAAATATGTGACAGATGAACATTAGCATGAGTTTTCAATTTGACGTTTCATCGCTAATCATGGCTAGCTTCTGGTATTACATGAAACTTTACAGATGCAAACTTCTCAATCAACTGTGGTGGCAAACAAATGACGGGAAGTGATGGCATATTGTATGAGACTGAAGACTCAGATCTTGGCCCAGCAACATTCTATGTAACCAGTACAGAGAAATGGGCTGTCAGTAATGCCGGTTTGTTTTCTGACAGAAAGGACCCATCGTTTCTGGAAAATACCCTTGCACAAGTCACTGGAACAGATGTGACCCCGGAGCTTTTCCAGACTTCAAGAGTGTCCCCTGGATCACTAAGATACTATGGCCTGGGCCTTGAGAATGGGCCTTACACTGTAACATTGCACTTTGCAGAGACGGTTTATGAAAGTCGCACTTCGCAAAAATGGGAAAGTCTAGGACGGCGTGTATTTGATATCTATATTCAGGTAAGACTGCTTTTCGATGTTTTAAGCTACATTAACTAAAGACAGTGATTTAAAGAAGACTAGAATTATCACCTACCTCTTCATTTGGTTGCTAGGGTACCCGCAGGACGAAGGACTTTGACATATCCAAGGAGGCAGGTGGGGCTAAACTAGGAATTATGAAAAGATTCAATGTTAGCGTGTCAGATAATTATCTTGAAATTCATCTGTTCTGGGCTGGTAAAGGGACCTATTGGATACCCGATAAGGGTTATTACGGCCCACTAATAGCGGCCGTCCATGCTGCTTCAGGTATAATTTGTGTTAACTAGTAGAGATATCATGTGAAGGGTATAAATGTATTTTTCTGCTGTTAATTGACACTGAAGAATTCGTCTGTTTTATCGCTCAGATTTTACACCAACAGTTTCCGGGCTTCCACCAACTACACCAGGAAAAAAGAGCAGGACTGGGTTGATAGTTGGTATTGTAGTTCCTGTTGGAGCTGTGAGCTTGCTATTGATATTTGCGATTCTATATACGAGGAAAAAATCAGAAAAAGAGGATGAAGAAGGTAAACGACCGTATTATTAGTGGTATCCAATTCAGGTTTCTCTGCTCTGACATTAACACTCACAAGTAAGAATGCTTTCACGAAAGTAAAACTTATGTCACACTGTTTCATGAATGTGCAGATATTCTAGGATTAGGCCCTCAACCAAATACTTTCAGTTATGCTGAGTTGAGAGCTGCAACCGAAGATTTTAATCCTTCAAATAAGTTAGGAGAGGGAGGATATGGCCCTGTTTATAAGGTGAAATCCGTATTACATCAGTATCATGTACTTGAAGTAATGACAAGAGAAAGGGAGAGAGAGCGAGAGAGCGAGAGAAGAAAATAAAGCTTCTTTTTTCTTTCCTTTCATGTCACTAAATTGTGTTTCTGTGTACATTGTAGGGTACACTTTTTGATGGGAGAGTAGTGGCTGTGAAGCAACTTTCAGTAGCATCTCACCAAGGGAAGAGTCAATTTGTATCTGAAATTGCTACCATATCTGCTGTGCAACATCGGAATCTAGTGAAATTGTATGGATACTGCATCGAAGGCAGCCACCGCATTTTGGTTTATGAGTATCTTGAAAACAAGAGCCTTGATCAGGCACTTTTTGGTACAAACCTATCTACTTTTAGGTTGCATAGAAACAACATTGTCTGCAGCTTCAAGCACTCTAAAATTGTTAAGAAATGTTTTTGATTGGATGTGTTCACTAATATTTCAGGAACAAATAACTTGCACCTTGACTGGCCTACTCGATTCAATATATTGTTGGGAACATCAAGAGGACTTGCTTACCTTCATGAGGAGTCAAGGCCAAGGATTATACATCGAGATGTCAAAGCGAGTAATATTTTGCTCGATGCAAAACTCTCCCCAATAATATCAGATTTTGGATTGGCAAAGCTTTATGATGACGAGAAAACCCACATTAGCACCCGGGTTGCAGGGACAATGTAAGCCATCCTTTATTGTTTTTCCAGAGGATACATACATTATGGCCACACACATTTATACTTGCATGAAATTTTAACACATGTTAATAATGCCTCTAATGATCTCAAGCAACATTGTGCAACCATTTGATTATCTTGCATTGCAGAGGCTATTTGGCACCGGAGTATGCGTTGTTTGGACATTTGACAGAGAAGGCCGATGTGTTTGGTTTTGGAGTCGTTGTTTTGGAGATCCTCAGCGGGAGACCAAACTCTTACAATAACTTGGATCCAGAAAAGATTTATCTTCTTGAATGGGTAGGAATTGCATCCCTCTAGCTTCATTTTGGCATTGTTGTGAAAAACTTATTTATACTTTCCTTTGACCGTGGCATAATGTTTTTCAGGTATGGACTCTACATGAAAATGACCAAACTCTGGGGCTGGTGGATCCGAGATTGACAGAGTTTGATGAAATTGAAGCAACTAGATTGATAAGAGCAGCTCTCCTGTGCACACAGGGATCACCGATGGCAAGGCCATCTATGTCACGCGTGGTTGCAATGCTCTCTGGAGACATTGACATAGGCACTGTCATGTCGAAGCCAAGCTATTTGACAGATTATAATTTTAAAGATGTAACAACATTTTCAACAGATAGATTTTTGTTGAAGGATGATACCTCATCAACTGCATCCAAGGATAGTAATGTTCACCTCAACTATCAGTCGGGAGGCAGCAATGCAAGTGGTGCTAACACTCCCTGAATTGACCATGCGCCTTCTGTAAACATCACTTAATCACTGCTCGCTGGCATTATAGGAGAAAAAGGCGATAAATATCGAAAAATGATTTCCGCATGCCCCTTTTACCCCTTTGTGCACCCTTGTACTTGTTTTGGACCCTTTCCTTTTATACAATATACAACACACATTTTAATAATTAATTGTAATTGTACTTTAGCTTTGGCTTTTGGTAGTGGGCAGAGGACTGGCATGCCAGATTTGAATATACCTTAGCAGATGGATGTATATTCTACTTATTCATACATAATGTTTATAGATATGTTCATGAACCACCACCACTGCATGGAGATTGTGTTCAGGGAATTTAGATAATTTAATAAGGCCTTTTTGGGTCTATAAATTGAGCCTTGATGTTGATGGTCCAGTTGCAGAATAGAGAAGAAAAGGCAAATTTTTTATTTGTCACCTTAACTAGGGGTGGGAAATTTTGTCATAAACCATTTTACCGATCGAACCATACCGATCGGCTCATAATGGTATGGTATAGTTTTGGCATTTTACCGAACCGACAATTAATGGCATGGCTTTGGTAATTGATTTTGTATGCCGACGGTATGCCATACCTACCAATATATATATATATATATATATATATATATATATATATATATATATATATATTTTTTTTTTTCTTTTCTATTTGGATATTTTAGGTATTTTTTACATGCTTGACTTCCCAGTTTTAGGGTTTAGAAAATAAATTATTTCTTAGTTTTAGGGTTTGAAAAGGTTGTTGATGGGAAAGCTAAGTTTATTGCAATTTGCAACATTTGCAAAGCCCATGTTCCTGCACATCCAAATAAAAAAGATACCTCGTCTTGTAAGAACCACCTTAGACAGCAATGTAAGAATTCACCGTATTATATGAAAGGTGCTGAGATTGGATTACCACTCATTTAATCAGAAAAGGTGTGAAGATGTTCTCATTGACTTTGGGTTGACAAATGAGGCAATGGTTGGTTGTGCCATTTACCAACCGAATCAGCCAATAATTTTGGCTAAACCGATTTTTGGCAATCGCAAAAAGATGGTTGGCTAACGGTAACTGATTTTCGATAATTATGTATATGTGGCTAGCAGGTGGCACAAGGAATTTGGCACAGTTTGCCAACCGAACCCAACCCTAACCTTAACTTGTATTCAAATTTCAATCTGTTACCCTTTTTTTTAATACTTTATGATGGGAGATTTCCGAACCTGGGACATCTGGGTGGAAACTCAATAACTTATTCACTAGAATATTGAACCACATACAATACAAAAACAAACTCAAAATTATAAGTATATTTGTTATAAAGTGTTACGATCTTTTCACGATTCATGTCTAGCTTCATTTAGGCATTGTTGTGAAAAACTTATTTATACTTTCCTTTGACCGTGGCATAATGTTTTTCAGGTATGGACTCTACATGAAAACGACCAAACTCTAGGGCTGGTGGATCCAAGATTGACAGAGTTTGATGAAACTGAAGCAACTCGATTGATAAGAGTAGCTCTCTTTTGCACGCAGGGATCACCGATGGCGAGGCCATCTATGTCACGCGTGGTTGCAATGCTCTCAGGAGACATTGACATAGGCATTGTCATGTCGAAGCAAAGCTATCTGACAGATTATAATTTTAAAGATGTAACAACATTTTCAACAAGTAGATTTTTGGTGATGATGATACCCCATCAACTGCATCCAAGCATAGTTATGTTCGCCTCAACTATCAGCCCAAAGGCAGCAATGCAAGTGGTGGTAGGCAAAAAGGTAGCCGCTGGGGTAATCTCCAAGCAATAATCATCATGATGGTCAATGTCATGGTTCTTGTGATGATGAAAATTTTCAATATCAGACTTGAGGCACTAGGCAAAAATATCCGAAACAGAGTTGTGCAAGAAGCGATAATCAGCATCGCGCTCACATCTCTGAGCCGCCTTGTTGGCCGTGTGGATCGTCTTCCTCCTCAACAACAATTCGCTTGCCTTTGACTTGGCGTCCTTTTCCTTGATCTTCACCATTCCGTTTGAATCCGCCTCCTCCATCGGCCTCCCAATAAATTTCAAGTGAGCTTCGCCCCATAGAACCTGCGAGAGAATGCAAGGAAGGTATAGGATATGTCCGAATGAGCTGGAAATTGGCACGAGATTGTAGGCTAGGGTTTTGGGGTGGTTCTGGTGGAGCCAAACCGCCACCGTTAAGAAAGCTTCGTCTTGGTTGCGTTTTCCACCGTCGCCGCGTCTGTCTATAAAGTTGCAGATGAGTTTCAGGGTGGTTAGAGGATTGTGCGACCATGCCGAGGGAAGCACTTGGTTCATTAGAGTTTTGTGGAATTCCACGATTGACATGGCGTCCTGTCCATTGGTGCAGTGGAAGTACAGATCAACGCAAGGGTTGTTGATGTTATGGAAGCCTAAGTGAGGTTGTTTTTTGAATTTGAACTGCTCGGGCGGCGGTGGAAGGGGCGGAGGTGGAGCAATTCTTGTGAATTGCGGCCAAACCACCTTGTTTCGGCATGCTTCCATAATCGATATCAGTGTTCTAAAAGTCGGTCTAGGCGGCCGCCTAGGCGCTGGGCGTTCGATTGCCGCCGCAATTAGCTTCTAATCGGGCACAAAATCAGAAATATATTAGGCGGATGCCTGGGCAATATTAGGCGGGACTAGGCGGAGTTATGCCGGTTTGGGCGGTGTTGGGCGGAGGCTAGGCGGGCGTATGTAGAACATACCGAAATCTGGAAAAAATTGTTGCAGAGTCGCCGTGCAACTCAGCGCGAGGAAGTTGAAGATGATGTTTTACTTTATTTTCTTTCTCCTTGATTCCTGTGCTAGTTAATTAGTTTATCTATTTTTCTCCTTGTTTCCTGTGCTGTTTAATTTGTTTATTTGTTTTTTTATCTTGGTTTCTGCATAAGGATAATTTGTTTATTACGATTTACGACTATAACATATTTATTTTGTTTTTAATATTGTTTCTCTTTTTGTCTGGTTGTAAACATGGATCATTATTCAGTTTGCATGATTCAATTAAGATGGTCCCACCATCTTTTATCTAGGAAAAGCATCTATTGCAGCCTGCACGTTTTCTTTGAATGGTCCCCATCATTTTTTTTACTATTTTTTATACCTTTTCTTTTTTGAAAAACTAACAAAAAGTCCCTGAACAGTGACAGTTTTAATGAAAAGTCTTTTTTGAAGGTATAATGAATAGTGACAGTTAAAGGTAAAAAAGTAGTTTTTCGTTAAAAGTAAACAGTGTCAGGGGTGTTTTATTAAAGCTCCCTTCTTTTTCCACCCTTAACCCCGTTATTTCTTTTCATTCTTTTTTTATTTTTTTAAGACCATACCAAATGTATTTTTATTATGTACTTAAAATGCTAAAGCTCTTGCTTAAAAAATAACATATTATTTAATGTGTTTTTAAATTTTAGACTTGTTGAATACTCTTTTTGTATTTTATCATTCTTTTATTATCTTATTCATGAATTTCATACAAATATAATTTTTTGTAAGTGTCAATATGCACTTATTTATAAGATATGCAAGAAATTTACCTAAATCCGCCTAGGTGCTAGGTGCTAGCCCACCGCCCGACTAGCGCCTAACGTTTTTTAGAACCTTGATCGATATCCCTAGGAGGAATGCCTGCGCTTTGCTGCGGGTTTTCAAACCATGAATAATATTCATAGAAAAATTAACTGAAAATGCTACAGGAATACAATCGCATTCTTAACTATATCAATTCAGACAACACACGTTTTACATGAGTAACGCTCACAAAACCACACATTTACACAATTATCTTCAAATGAAAGAAAAAAACAAGAGATAGGAATTGATCCATAAAATAAACAGTTCAATTTACATTGCTACTCTCTTGTAACTTATTAGAGCTTCTTTGCAGATCGTGATTTCTTCATTGCTTTCACCAGATATTTCTATAGTTCTACTCTAGTAGTCCAGTTGACAGAACAAATAGCAAGTGCGATTTTATTCGCTGCTTTGAACAAAGAACACACGAACAGAAAGAAGCAGGATGCATAAGGGGCAAAACAATTTTCTTACTTCTACATCAAAGCAAAAGAACAACCATTACATAGGTATGCCATTTTCATCTGGGGAACAAATCCAATTGGCAGCTTTTACGTACCTACAATTATAAGCAAAGTTTGGAATTCACAAAAAATACTGGGCAAATACTACGGCTGCCATTTGAAAAAAGCTAAAACAACAACAAACTTTGACAAATTAACTACAACTAAATTCAGAACCTCCCAGGAACCCAGAAATTTGATGAAAATTTTTCTATTCATTCAATTGGATTAGACAAAATCATGAATTTTTTTCTAAAGCCCAATTATATTAAATCACAAATTTGAAGCAAATTTTGACATGCAATAAGTCGATAAGATAGGAATCGCTTCAGACCAACCTCGACGGCAGGGCTTTCGGAATCACCCAATCCGAACCAACCATAAAAAAATCTATTAACATGATTCAACCTAACTATAAAGAGGAGCTTTATAACATCAACATGCCAAAACAACCAAGCCCAACAAATTAACGAACTAATTTTTCTTAATCAATAATAGCATACACATTATTCACATATCGTTAAGGGTTAAACAAATATATGAAGACTGAAAATTTACTCACACATCTAATATATCCTTGCATTTCTATTTGAATTCAGAGTACGTGGAAATCACATCAACAAATCAAAGCCCTAAATTTTTATCATCCTAAACTGGAAAAATCTAAAAAATCTAAAAAATTTGACTAAAAATGCTAACTTAGGAATATGAGGAAATTTGCAAATTAGCTAAACAATGCTATTATTTATCCAATAAAAGGAAAATTGCATTGGTGCAGAACTAACACTAGAAAATTAATCTTCTAAACAATGGGTAGAATGTTTATAAGATTTATATTTTATACAAAAATTAATCTTCTAAAAAGGCAAAAAACACAATTTTTTTGTTAAGCAATCGCATGGATTATAAATGCCAAAGATTAGATGATGGTAGGCGTCAGATTACCCCTTTCGCCGAAGATGCGAAACCCCTCATTGCCGACGTGGTGGGGCGGATCCTCTGCTCCAAAAGTTGAACCAATACAAAGATTAGGCAGTAAATCACATAATAATAAATTAATCAAGTGTTTTATATAATGAAAGTTCATAAATTGCAGAAGTAGAGGGTGTACCATAGCTGATGAGCTTCCAGCTCCCACTTTTTGCCTTAAAATTCCCAACATCTTTGATTCTTTCACACAAAATCACACCGAACGCAAACAAAAATCAGAAACAAAATACGATCTAAGAACAGAAAATTTCAGTGAAAGCACTGAGAGAGATGAGGAGGAATAACAAATGATTTACTGGAAATATGGAAAAAAAAATCAGATCAAAATTCGGATAGAAATGAACAATACGAATTAGGGATTTGGGAGGGAGGACGAACCTGTTTGGCGGATTGGAGCGGGGATCGGATCGACGATGCGATATGTAAAAAATGAGCGTTGAGGGAGCGGAGCAGCATCATCCAACACTTTCATGCAGAACTTACTTGGAAAACCCAGATCAAACCAACCTTTAAGTTTCAAGGTTTTTACCCTGGAATCCAGGCAAAAACCAGATCAGATTCTAAATGGGTGACAAATGGTTTGTTTGTTGCAGCTCATGCTGACACTTTTCTTGGATAAAAGATGAGAAAGCTTACACAGAGTAGAGCAGTTGATTATACTAGCACTGTCGTGCGATATGTGCAGGTAAAGTATTCATTTTTTTAATACTTTTGTTCTTCTCTCTTTTACTTTCTTACCGTCGTCATTTCAGCAAGAAGTCATCCTTTAATTTGACTGGCACATGTAGTTTGGGTGTGCATTTATTTGTTCATTTTTCTATGTTGTATGAACCCGTATAAAGTTGTCATGCGATATGGTCTTATCTCTTCTTAAGGAAGGCACCATCATTTTAAATTTGTTCCGGGCCAGTAAGCAGTCCAACAGACCTCTCTGGAACAACCCAACCACAACCCCTACAAAGCGCAGATCAGAACAGCAAACACCACACTAAAATTAAAAACTCCAGTCCAGATATTAAACTCACAAAGGATCACTCTGTTATGTCCTTTGGATATGTCTGTTTCATTTTTTTTTTTTTTTTTTTTTTTTTTTGGAAACATGTCTGTTTCATTTTAGGTGTAAATAACCTTTTTAACGATTCAGGTTGTCATTGTCTCTTAAACTTGCAAATTTATATTAGTGATCAAGTATCCTAAAATCATTTATTATTGTGTTCAGTTACTGGTATAATTTTTTTTGTCAAAATGGTGAGTTTCTCAATACAGTTTTAATTTTTGTGCGAATAATGTTTGTAAAAAGTGTGTTTTTATTTAGTTCATTGCAGATTCTTATTCTTTTATTTAGTTCACCATTCATGCTTTTAAAGATAATAAGTGTAATGCTCTCTCAGATGTTAGTTTTGGGAGGCAAAGTTTTGATCTTTCTGCATTAAATGTCCTATTTTTTAGACGAAATTTTGTGTTTTAAGATGTAATGAACAAATTTTTGCTGGTTGAGTTTTGTGTTGTTGCGAATTTACTTGAGATCCTCACTTGATATTCCATTTATGCTTCCTATGCTTCCTTCTGCATAAGGACCAACCCTGGACATCCATTACTCATACACTTCCTCTACTTTATAGCAGACTGTGCTACTGAATTTGAGTTAATTTCTGTAACTTTTTTGTTAATTGTTGAATTGGCTTCTAATTATATATTTTTGCCTTTTTAATTTACTGAGAAATTGATGAAATTAGAATAGAAAGTATTTTCTTTGGTGAAAATAGTTGAAAATTCACATTGCTTAATGCTATTTTATTGGTTGAGGTTGAATTTGGTACTTTTCCTTGGGATGCAAAATTTGTACTGTAATATTAACCGGATATACTCTTACTTTGATCTAGCTGTTTAATGGGCAATAATCTAACTATTTATTGAGTTGAAATTAGTCAAATAGGTTCTTTATTGACTGGGCTTAATAGGT
Source organism: Crataegus laevigata (assembly GCA_963580275.1). NCBI lineage: Eukaryota > Viridiplantae > Streptophyta > Magnoliopsida > Rosales > Rosaceae > Crataegus > Crataegus laevigata. The sequence continues at coordinate 9,689,433 of OY756939.1, read as the reverse complement.
TTTTGGTGGCATTTTTTATGAAGGTAATTTTTTGGTGGGTTTTGTGTTTACTGTAGTGAATTTTGGGTGATTATGTTAGTGGCGTTTGTATTTGGGTTTGGGCTTGATGGGGTTTGTTCTTGATGATTGGTTGTCGGTTATGAACTTACTTTCTTGGATTTTTTTATATTTTGTTATTTAAATGTGATGTTTTTTTTGGTGAAGAATTAAATGGGATTTTGTGTAATGTACTACACTGATGAGTGCTTTGTTTTCAGTCCATTCTTGGGTACATAATCTGATCTCCTGATAGGGGCATCACCTGAAAAGGTATCACATGATTTGATTTCAGTTCAATGTTTCGTTCATTGTTCGGGGTTGTTATTATCAATGTAGAAGTTTTGTTCTCAGTTTGAGGTTCTGAATTATTTTGATTGAAAGTTTCTAACTTTATGACTTACGACTAAAAGAATAATTTTTAACTATTTTCATATAATGCAATTTTTGTTCTTGCAGTTTGTTAGGAGCAAGGTCGGTTGTTGAAACACCATTTGTGTGCGTCGCCTAACATAAAACAAAGAAAGTCTTCACACCAAATGGATGGGAATCGGTAAACCATTCAGAACCTAAAACTCATTTCCTTGGTAATCTCCATTACTTATTGAATTAGTATTGTCATTATTATTATAATTTTTGCCCACAAAGAGAGCTTGATACTAAGAAAATGAGAAACTTATGAAACCACAACAGGGTATAAATAGTCAATAATTTTATCCATTTGCTCTATAATTACTGCATAAAAAACTAAAAACCTAGACTATCTGCTGAGTAGAAATTAGTCAAGTAGATTCTTGATTGACTGGGCTTAATAGGTTTGTGGTGGCATTTTTTATGAAGGTAATTTTTGGGTGGGTTTTGATAAACCCTTAATTGATAACAATGTGCGGCGGCACCAACGGTTTTGTACAAGAAACTTGTTCCAAGGTATTATGTAGAGATTGCTTTAATATCTTGGCTTCTTGGCTGTATGTGATGAAATTGAGGTTCCACCATAAAACCAATTGGCAATATGGGGAGTAGCCCAAGATCATATAAGCACATAGCAAGCCTTATCCCTCACCAATGTGGGACAACTCTCAACACGCCCCCGCACGTGTGGCAAATTTTCAAGCCTACACGTGGACAACAACTGGGTGACATGGAGCGCGTGTGGCCGTTGGGCTTCACACGTGGACAACCTTGCTCTGATACCTTGATGAAATTGAGGTTCCACCATAAAACCAATTGGCAATATGGGGAGTAGCCCAAGATCATATAAGCACATAGCAAGCCTTATCCCTCACCAATGTGGGACAACTCTCAACAGTATGTTGGGTGTCTGAGATAGGATTTAGGAGATCTGATTTAGGTTTTGCATAGAGAGAGAGAGAGATAGGGGGTGTCCATAAGAAATGTGAGAGGATTTAGGCGAGGGATTTCAGGGATTTGTTTAGGGTTTCTTTTCTGCAATTTGCAGACGGAGAGATGGGACAAGGGTGAGAGAGAGAGAGATGGGAGGATTTTCTGTGAGGGTAAAGGGAACGGGTAAGGTAGGTATGGGTATGGGTAGAGGATGGAAAAGCATTTCGTTTTCCATTTGCTTCCTGAAACCCGAGGGATTTCTGCGATTGCAAAGAGAGAAAGATATGGGGGTGTCTGTTAGGTGCCCTTTAATTGTCACTTTTGTGATTTGTCCATCCTTGATTGTTGTGTGATTCATTCTCATGAAACGTTCTATGCTCAAGGTTTCATATTATTCCTTCCTTTTAATTTTGATATTGTTGTGCTTAATTTCTGTTCTGTTTTATTGGGTGATTAGAATAACAGACCTTGGATATTTTGGTATAATAATTTCACATCACGTGTTGCCCTTTTGCAACACCTTAATTGTTCGTCAGATGCGAACTTTTAATTATGTTTTCTTTGGGTCAGTCTCCATCTGGTAAATTTGTCCATCCTTCTGGAGTGGAGCACTATCTTTCTAACAGCATAAATGCTCTGAGAAACTGCTATGGTGACAAATAGTTGTTTACTCCGTTCTAGGTATGTTTTTCCTTAGTATTTTAGAGGGATTCTTAACTCTTCCCCATTGTAATCTTAACCTTTGTATCTATCTCTCTCAAAAGACAATGAGAATAACAACTGTTGAAAAACAAATTCTCAGATGTATCTAAGCTTATACATACATTGGACAAAAACCGAATCTAAAATTGGGGCAGTAAGTTCTGCAACATCCTAGTGCTGCATATATTGTCACACTTTTAAAAGTTGTATATCTCAGATATATTGGGAATTTAATTAGTTTTATGTCATTTTCGTAGGGCAATTTAGTAGAGATTTAGCACATAAAAGAAGATGCGTGAATCAATACAATTAACCTAATAGTGATTTGGTTCAACGTAAAGACTACTGCTAGGGCACTCAAGTCATTTTCTTAATTTATGCGCACATATATTATACGTAACCAACACATGTTTTCAAAGGATGTTAGTGTTCAAGCTCTGCTGATATTTTATTCAGTTCATTTTGATTTTGTTTTTCAGTTGTGGTTATAGGATTGTTTTGTCTCTTTTTTTTTTCTTTTTTTTTCCCCTCTGTACGGTTGTTCTTAATTTGGTTATTTGAACCAAGGAAGTTGAATGGTGCTAACTGAATATAATGCGTTCATTCTTCAGTGTGTGTGAGCGTATGTGCATGCAGTGTATGTGAGTGCATGTAGTGTGTCACTTGGGCCGTTGGCTTTTTGAGGTATGTTCATTTATAGAGATTTTGTAACTGTATTGTTGAATTTTTAATGTATGCTTGGATTTTAAAGGGGCACCGTATTTATGGGTTGTTGTATGATTCTAGGGAGATAAAGAGAGGGGATTGAGAGGTCATGCTAAGGAGAGTATATTACTTGACATTGAGGAATATACTTCATATAATAGCAATGTGATGATGTGTGGCATGCTTTAACTAATTGATATTTTTGTGTAGTAAGAAAGCCATGTAGAGAGTCACATTTTTGTTTTTTGTTTTTTGTTTTTTTTGGGATTTGGTAACTGAAATTTTGTGTGAACTAATGTTTCTTCTGTTTCTTAAGGAAACAGAACTTTTTTGGAAACCACATCTTTCTAATCAAAGATGTTCAATTTCTTCCCACTCATTGTACAATGTGTTTATATGCCAGCTCACTTGAATGTATATAAAAAAAAACTGTTTGTTCATAATTGTGTTGAATTTATTCAACTTAAATGTGTTTTTTTTTTAGGCGAACGATAATGAGATTAACGGGCAAAGATGCCAAGGAAAACAGAGGAGCCTACCCGAGCCAACCAAATCACACAGATAGACAGAGAAGTATAGAACTAGGAAGTACATACGACACCGCACCAAGTGCAAAGGGCATCATTCCTAGAACTACAAAAAAAATTAGGGAGGGCAGGGGAGACCATTATTGCAGAGAACATGCACAAGGGAGAATGGAGGTCTGTTGACCCAAACAAAATCACATTGCTCCGTGCTTCGATGCGACGCCAGAAGGTCCGCAGCCTTATTGGCTGATCTTGGAACCCAAGACCAGCGACAGTCCTGGAAAGAATCACCCAACCCACGGCATTTAGCTAAGATTGGGAAAGCTTCCCAACTGCCAGTCGAGACTTGATCGCGAAGACAGGAGACCGACTCCAGTGAATCAGACTCCACAATAATGTTAACCCATCCCATAGTCCTGCCAAGCAAACACCCATGCCAAACAGCCAATGCCTCCGCCACCGCCGTAAAAGAAGCCCGAACCGAATACCTAGCAGCGGCCACAAACCCTCCCCCTTCATCCCGCGCCACCACACCCACAAATCCGGAGCCCCTGTCACACTTCCAGCTGGCGTCAACGTTCAGTTTTAAGAATCCCGAGCATGGAGGGGACCAGATAGTAACCACCCTAAGATCAGGGACACTGGTTGTGGGTCTAGAAACCGAGGAATGTAAGGCTTCCAGCGAGGCGTTGATGGAGATTTTAATAGTAACAGTGACCCGAGTAGAAGAAATAGGCTGTTGGTTAAAGATAAGATTGCACCTGGACTTCCATATGTGCCAACAGGAGGTTGCAATATAGGAGAGCTTCCTGCGTCGGCCGTCCATCGAACCCTCAGTCGACATCAGCATGTTGTGTTTTATTCATTCGATTACACCTGAAACAACAGGTTCTCGCAGCCACGCGCGGGCATATTTTCTCATTAGTACTATTACCAAGGATGCTCGATCCGCTGTAATCATTTAGAAACTTAATGGATGGAAGTATAACCTGTCTGTATTTTGTTTGCATTTAAACGATATCTTAGCAACTTTTTTCTTTTATATCTCTTTGATGCAGTCTCTTAAGATTTTGTCGGCTATGGCTGCAATTCGCTTGAGTGAGAAGCCAGATAACATTGAAAAAGTTCTCTTTTCTTCTCTAATGGATGGAACTGAAGCCTCTATAGATCCTCTTACATCAAGCACTTGGGAAGAGGTACTCTGTATAAGGATTTTTTTTTCTTTATCTCCATATAGATAGACTTTCTATTGTCAAACTAATTTCTTATCAATAATTAATTCTGACTATAGGCCTCTTCAAAGGATACCCTGATTACAACAGTGCAGTGCAAGTTGCTGTGGGTACAGTCATTGGAGAGACCGAGTATATTGTCAATAAAGCTTCTTCCCGGCATGTATATCTTAATTACCTTACATTACATTAATTAACTTGAGCACTAGTTCTAATGCTTTTGCTATTTATATTTCACCATTACATCGAGACTATATTCTGCCTCCTTTACTTGATCATATGTATAAAACATAAATACATGCACTGTATTTAATTCAATTAGCAGGTTAAGGTTGCCAAAGCGCAGTGTGAAGAGATCGCCACAAGCAAATTCAATCAGTTGATCAAAAGTAAAGTATGTATCCATCTGTACAAAGTTTTATATGCTTCTAATTAGGCCTTGTAAATACAATGAATTAAATTTTATTGGTCATGATTTACTTGGACGAACATGATGTAGGGTTGGTTGGCACTGGAAGAAGCCGCAAAAATAGGTCCTGTACCAGGTTTTGGTAAAAGGTTCAACTCAATTCTGGATACCTATATTTCGGAGTAAGTTTCCAGTCTGGTTTCTATCTGTATATACCATTTCAAATTCTGTAAGTGAGTGGATGTTTGTACCCGTTTGTGTTTGTGATTTTCTTTTTAAAAAAGAGGGTTTTTTTAATTTTTTGGTATACTATTGTACAGGCCTCCAAGTTTTGTAGTTCTGAATTTATTTGTGTGCCTTGACCGATCTTGCTTATGTATATGATATATAGCTATGACAGGGAGGTCGCGGACTTTGATGAAGATGTATGGAACTCGCAACGGCAACCGTTGAAATCAAAGGCTCTGAATGTAAGCCTCTCTGCCTAGAAAAAAAAAGTGGTTTGGTTTTCAGTCTCCGCGACATGAGTCTTGGAAAATAGGGTTTTGAGTTTCTGAGACAGTCCTATCTCTCATGTACTTGCATTAGAGACAAGGCATATATAATTAAGATATACATTGTTAGATTGTCCATATACATAAATAAACGTTCAGCTCTCAACTTTATCTTTGTACATGTGGAGAGTTATCCCACATTTAAAGAATAAAGCTTTACCTATATTAGATTAAATAATTTTTAGCGTTTTTCTTATATTGTCAATTAGTTTTAGGTTTCACATTTTGCATATTACTGTTCTTTATATAAATCTTGTTTTCCTCTTAACAGTATGCCCAGTGTGTACTTTACCACGCTACCGCACCTATTTTCTGAAGTACTTGGTAGCTTTCGATTGCTACTGGAGCAGTCGCTAAAGAAAGGAGAACAATTTTGATTTATCTGTTCGTCCATGTACTCAGTTTTCCATGAAGGAGTTTGACCAAGGATGTGCAGGTAATAGTATTTTTAACCTACTTATTGGTGATTATCGCGACATACATCGATCTTTCTTAAAATATTAATAATTCGCCTTGGAATTGTGATATTACTTTAAAACAAAAAAACAGTAATGATAAGAAAATCAAATTTGTTTGAAAATTAAAATTGCAAATTAAATGATGTATCATTAATAGAAATGAGCACGTCTATCAACACTTAAGTAATAAACTAATCATCAATTTTTATGTCTTTTAGTTAAATTAAATCACCCTAGAATTCCTCTTAAAAAATCAAAGCACGAAAAGAAGAAGAAAATGAATACAAAATATTGGATTGTGATTCGATTGACAAAAATAAAGAACTATATAAAATTGCCAAGCGGTTATATAACCTGGATATTTTGTCAGACTTAATTTTATTGTAGTGGTACTCTGATCTAGTTTCAAAAATTTGAGTTGTTTGACAAATACTATTTAATCCGTTCAATGGTAAGATAATGTTGTATTAGATACATATGTTCACATGATATATTCGACTGTCAAATGATGATTATATTATATACATTAAGTATTGTAAGCCAATCTTGTAAGTTTAATCTACACACAATCCATGGAATAGTTCAAGAAATTTCATTTTCATACGTTTATAAATCCATACTATATATGCTGATATGTGTAGTACCTACAATATAGATTAGTTAACATAATTAACTTGTGGTGGAGGTAGAAGAAAAAATTGAGATAAGGATTTAGGGCGGAAAGAAGGACAGACAATATTTAATTTTAAAATTAAGTCAAAGATAATCCTATAAATAAAGGATAACAATTGATCACAATTGAATAAAATAAAAATATAGTAAAAATAAGTTAGTTGACCTCGTAAATAGAGAATCCAATACCACATTAATTAGGTTGTCCATTGTGTGGCTTAGCCGAACTCTTCCTTCTTCTTAATGTAAAATATATTGTTGTACTAAAGAAAGCAACAAAGTAAACTAAACGCAATAGTAACTTACAAAATTAGACTTATATTACTCATTATTGTATTACAAGAGGTGTATGTATAAATACTTTTTATAGGTTGTGTACTTATAAATACCAAAATCTAAAACAAATAGGAAAGTAATCTAAAATATAGGAAAACAATCCTAATCATTATCCTATTACAAAACCCTAATACATAGAACCACAATACTCTAACATAATAATAAACCAAATCACTAACTAATCCAACACTTACATCTTGTTTTCAAGAATACATACAATTTTCTTGAACTCTTCTTAATTTGCTTTATACCATTTTTAAACAAAGATCTAATTTTTAAACAAAGATGGTACTAGGTAAAATATAGAGTACTCCAATTAACAGTAATTTTTGAAGTGCTACTATACCCACTCTATTGTTCTATTTCTTCACTAACATTATATAAAAAAATTAAAAAAATTAAAATGTTATTTCTCTACCCACTATTATTTCTAAAATAAACTCTAATTAACAGTTGGCGTAAATGTTTAGCCACCAACAGCGGTTGCGACTTCATCCACAATCGCTCTTCATTGTACCAGTGAATCCACCTTCATAAATTCAAGTCCCCTTTTTGGCACAAGCTGATAATGGTGCCATTAGCGCCACCTTATCTAATTCCAAACCAGGCCTTCTCATCTAACCAAACAAAGACAAAGCTTGCTTATACCTCTCCCATTCTGAGCACACCCCACAATCATGGTGGTCCACGAAACAACATTCCACTTCGTTATCTCGTTAAAAATCCTCTGCGCCCCATCAACATCCTGACACCATACATAGCCCGCAAGCAGCGAATTCCAAATTTCCAACTTGCAACACTCCTCTCACGCATACCATCAAACACCAGGCGTGCATACTCGACACCACCCCCAAACCCACTTAACAGAACCCTCTTGTGCAGCTGTTCCCCTTCTATCACCAACCCTGACCTCGCACAAGCACAAAGAAAAAATGAATAGGAAAACCCATCAGCCTCTGCCTCCAAACCCACCAGCTGTTTATAGAATTCAACAGACTTCCGCGGAGTTTCGCTCCAAGCGTGGCCTCTGATCATCAGGCTCCACACAGTAGTAACTGTGTTGTCAACATTTTTGAAAATTTTTAGGACGTGATCGAGACACTCAAAAGCAACTTAGAATGTTAAAATTCGAACAAGAAGTTAGCTTTTTGTGTGAGTCCGTGAATTATTATTTTGGGTGTGAATTTGGAGTGTACTTGCAGATCAATGAAAGCAAGTAATTTTTTTTTTAATTTTGGTCGTTATATGTCATTTTACAAAAGAGTAAAATTGACATTAAAAAATTATTAAAATGACTGGTGAAAAGATAAAGACTGTAGAGTAGATTTGTTAGCACTCATTTTTCATAAGGTCGCATTCTAGGAAAGTATTCCATTCCTGTTGTATATGCAAAGTCGGGAATTTCAACAAAATATTTTCGGTACTGTTTACAGTAACGAAAATTTACATTTTACTTTAAAAATTTAATCTTAATACTATTCATTTACAACACATCATTATCATTTTCGTTAAAACTCAAAGTTTTCAATCCATTTTTATTAGTTTTTCTTAAAAAAAGTATGCATTCTTTTAACAAATCATCAACTTGAATCCAATTAGTTATACTCATGTGTCCATGCAGATGCTCCCTTGCAACTGGCCCATGCTGATATTTCAAGCATCCAAGAAAAACTCCTCGCTGATATGTATGAATTGAGTGACGATGCTAAGGTAGTGTTCTATATAATGTATTAAATTTTTTATTATCATATGGCTGAGGACACTTATTAAGTTAATTGAGCTTAGAGAGGAATTGTTACACGGGTTGTGATTTTCACACCCTTAACTACTTTTCCCACACTCCTCTCTATTTTTTAATATTTAATTGGTATCTTACGATTTAATCTTCCATATATACCCCTCCTATTTTTTGACTTTTGAAAGAGTCAGGGTATATATGGAAGGGTATATATAGAAGATTAAATAGTACAATACTAATTAAGTATTAAAAAATAGGAAGAGGTGTGGGAAAAGTAGTTAAGGGTGTGTGAAAATCACAACCCTTGTTACACCCCCCTCTATTTTAATTTTAAAATGATTCTGGGCCTTAAATGGTGAGCCCAAAGGGCCCACCCTGTTTCTGTCCCCCTTTCTCGCATCCTCTCTCCCTCTCATTTCTGTCTCTATCTCTCTCTGTTCTCTCTTTCTCCCTTCTCACTCTCTCGAACTCACTCTCATCTATCTCCCCCTCTTTCACCGTGTCTGCACACACACCCACCCACACGCCATTACAAACCCCTGCGCGAGGAAGATCACACCCCCATCCTCCATCCCCGTTCTTCCTTCTTCCCGTTTTCTCTCTTCTCGGGTCGTTGTGAAAACCCAGAAATTCTCGAGAATTTCTCTCCTTTTCGGCGAGGTAAGCCTCAAATCTCTCTCTCAATGTTGGATTGTCCTTGGTTGTGATTTTTGAGCGTAATACTCGTGTTTTCCAAGGTCTTTGGGACGAAACCAGCACGGGGGTGCACACACCCGTTTCTCCGGTGAAAATCCGTGAGTCTCGAGGCGTTTTTCGAGCAACTCCGGTTGTTCCTCGTCAAATTGAAGGTACCCAAGCACTCCTCTCTCTTCGTACTTCGTTTTGATGTTTAGATCGGAGCACTAGGCTTCCGTTTGTAGCCGGCCAGAGCTGTACAAGCTCCGACAATTTCTCTGTCTTCTCCGGCATGAACCAGGCCCTTTGGGCCAAACCCAAACCCCACGGGCCTTAGGCCCATTATAACCCAGCCCGTTTTTATTATTTAAATTAATTATATTTAATTTCTGTTTAGTTATTTATTAGGGCCTTTGGGCCATTTCTTCTTAGATGGGCATTAGGCCCGTTTCCCTTAAAACCCAGTTTAGTAGCCCGTACCATTTTTATTTTTTGTTATTTAAAAACATAAGGCCTCGGGCCTTAGAAATTAAGGGCCTCCCGCCCGTTTTGTGCGAAACCCAAAGACCCTAGGCTCATAAGGCCTTGGCCCGTAGGGAAGATTAGGGCATTTGGCCCGTTTAATTTAAAACCAGAAACCCTTTTGGGTTTCTTTAAATCAGAGCCCAAGCCCTAAACCCTTCCCATTAAACCTAAACCCTAACCAACCCAACCCGTTAGCCCTAAACCTAAACCTAACCCGGATCCAACCCAACCCAGTTGACCCGTGGACCCAACCCGTTGACCCGGTTGACCTGTTTGACCGGTGACTCAGTCAACGGTTGACTTTCAGAGTTGACTTTTTTGAGTTCGTTCGGGACCATTCCTAGGCTAATTTCGACGTCTTGGATCCGTTTTTGACGTCTATTTCCCCAAATTAAATCGTTAGAATAGAGTTTGACTAAGTTGTACCCTTTATGTGCTTAGGGGCAACTATTGTAACTTTCTGATATTCGCTAGCAGCACAGCGTTGGACGGCTAAGTACTGTGAGTGGACCCCTTCTAAAAATGCATGTTTTATTAGTAGAAATGCATACATGAGAAGCATGAGTTTATGATAATGTTTATGAGATGTATGTACAATTGTCCCGATATTACCTAGGGGTCCACATTTTCGCTACGGGATGTAGGGATAGGGTTCCGGTCCATCCCAGGCGACGGTTATGGTGTTGGCATAGAGCCTGGAGTGTGTTTCCTCTGGCTATTGAGCACAGGGACGGGGAGCTGGCATGGGGCCTGAAGTGTATTTTCCTCTGACTGTCTGCTCAGGGACGGGGAGCTAACATGTGGCCTGAAGCGTTATACTGGACATACACTAGTGATTATGATATGTGAGTTATGAATTGAGACTTTGCACGACGAGTTATGACATGAGATATTGCATGACATTCTAGGTTTCGGAAAACCTATGTTTATCAAGATATAATTGTGTTTTCATAAAACCTAGAGGATAGTATGTTGATAACTGTTTTTCTTATATGTATATCAAATTGGTCCACTCACCTTTGTTTTGCGCCCCCTTCAGGGCTTAGATTCGAGGCATACAATCCCGGCATTAAGAAACTCTACATCGGCATCTTCAAGTTCTCTCGGTGTAGGACCCACTCCTCTTGTTCATTCAATTTTATATTTTTTTCTTTGTAGTATTCTAATTAGTTGTATGCTCTGAACACATTCCTTAATTACATATTATTACCATTAAATTCATGATTCTTATTTATTTCTCGTTCTCATGCATTCTAAATAGCTTTTGTCACCCCTCGGGTGTCGGCCAGCACGTGACCATCCCGATGTCCAGAGAACATCGGGATCGGGGCGTGTGGGATCGGGGCGTGTCAGGAATAGAGAAATTGAAGGGCAAGATAGACAGGTCATTTGGGGGAAAAGGAAGCTGGGAAGGTTAGGCTGCTGGCTGCATGAGGATATGGTTGTAGCAACAATCATTCAGTGTTGTTTGAGGACTCGTTTGAAAATGCTTTGAAAATGATTAGAAATGCTTTTAGAGATTTTTATTTAGTTTCAGAAACACTTGAAGTGTTTCTTGCAAGAAGCACCATTTATGTACTTGTGCAAAAAACACTTCAAGTGCTTTTACATGATTCACTTGCATTTTTATTGAGGAGTGATTCAAAAAACATATTCACCATAAGCACTTTCAGTTATTTTAAAAGTACTTCCAAACGGACTCAAGTTTCTTTTCGTTTGGAAATTTTTATTTTTTAAATATTAAAAAAGTAGTTTTTTTTTTAATTTGCATAAAGAAAACATATAAAATATCATTTACAGTCATGTCATTTTGGGATATAAATGTCATCTAATTTTTTTTTAATAATTTATAATTTATGGGTGTCTAGATATCAGTTTTAGTTGTTAACATAATCTCTCTTAAATGTTGTCTGTTTTGGTGTATCCTTTTCAGAGTCATCAGACTCATCACAAGCGACACAAGCGACGCAACCGAAGCCTAGTCCTTATGTTATCAAGACTGGTTATGTCTTTGGCTTTGTCAACGTTTGGAATCCTATCCCCTATTGCACTAGGCTAATGGGCAGTTCAAAACTTCAAATATTGTCCTCTATGCAATTACTTAATGCGTGGCTCTGAGGGTTCTTGTGTTGTTGCGATTATTATGCTCTCTTTTTTTTATCAAACGAACTTATGCTCCTTTTAAGTTGTAATTATCGCTCAGCTTACAATATATGTTTGAAGTTTTTATGATTTGATTGTAATAAAATCACGTTTACGGATGTTGTCCCTTATGTTCGTTTGTTAGAAGGCAAGTCCTTTTGGCTTGGTAAAGGCCATGCAGTCGTTCGTCCGAAAAAAAAAGGCCATGCGGTCCGGTCAAATTGTGGCATCAACTCCCTTCTCTCTCTAACCCTCACACCCTCACTACTCGCAACCCTTTGGGTATTAACTACATTGAGAATAATCAAAGGACAATGAATAATTGAGAAAGATGAAGAACTAGAGAGAAATTTTAAAGAGAAATGAGGCTTCTGTATTTCTAAGAAAATGACTAACTAATTACATTTGTGAGTTGCAGCTCTTTATATGCTGAAACAATATAAACTTACTTGTAACTAATTAACCAACTAACAAATCATTTAATAGCCTAACAAATATTCTAAAAGTATTATAAATTCTGCAGATATGGGATAGAGTACCGAAGCCTCAATCCCATAAAAGCACCCCCTTGAGTGAATTTTTTACTGTGAGATCTCTGAAGTTCTTCTCTACTGTCTCGTCATCTTTTCTCTGCATAATGTTCTCATTAGTCAAGCTTATTGTCTCTGATATGTTATTCTTCGATGTGAAGGTAGAAGTAGCTTCTTCGATGTGAAGGTAGAAGTAGTTGCTTTGTCCAGTTACGAAGAGAAGGAGGAGAAGTTTTGTCCAGTTACGAAGAGAAGGAGGAGAAGTTTAAGGAGGTAACCCCTCTACTATCACAAGCAATTATCATGCCCAAAAACCTTATTGGTCATCACATTTTCTACTTTATAATTTTGAATCCTGGGGTGTGTTGTACCATCCACTGAAGAGTTGTATATGTATATATCATGATTATTTGATGTCCTTCATATCAAAAATGCATTTCCTATATTCCCAAGTAATTTCATATTTTCATTCATTGTAAAAGTTTACAGTGGTACCTTACGGGTATGGCTTGTATCATGCAGGTTGCTCAACTGAGGCAGCGCTTTTTCCATTCTATTTCTCCAGGAGGGCTTGCTGGTGATAGAAGGGGTGTTGTCCCGCTCACAAGGACTTGGAAAGTAATCAAAGAGAACAAGGACTTGGATCTTCCCGCTCACAAGGTTTGTTAGTTTATTTTCTTCCCTTTGATAATTTGTGGTCTTCACTTCTCATATGCATATAATATATACACACACTGTGATTTAATTGGGTTATGGTTGCTACGGTTCGGTGTGAAGAGATTGCCAACCAGAAATTCAAGCAGTTGGTCCATGATGAGGTATGTTGTCATTTATCTCCATTTTTGAGATGCTTATACTTCTAGCATATTCAAGAAAAGTTTATCAGTCATTACTTGGGTGAACATGATTTAGGGTTGGTTAGCACTGCAAGAAGCTGTTGAAACTGGTCCCATACAAAGCTTTGGTAAAAGGCTCAGTTCCATTCTAGCCACCTATCTTTCCGAGTAAGTTTGACTCTGGTTTAATTATGTTTTCATTCAATCATATAACTTGAATGCATTTTTCACACGTTACACTGTCCACCAGTTTTTTTGGGTTTTAATATTGCCACTAAAACTAAATGTTTATATGTATTCTTACCTGTTGTATGCGTTTTCTATTCGTTGGAAGGTTTATTGTTAGTGTTCTATGGGCTTGTACTGTTTCTAGTTCTGACTTTATTTTGTATATCTTGATCTCGCTTATGCATCATTGGTACGACATGGAGGCCATCTACTTTGATGAAGGTGTAAGGAACTCAAAACGACAACTATTGGAGTCAAAAGCATTGGATGTATGTCTACTCTCTTTGTCTCTCTAACTTAACAGACGGTTTAGTTAAGTTTTCAGTTTCTTAGACAATTTTTGCAACATATAAGCAAGTCGTGATTAGTAGTGGTTCTAGTTAGGTTGTCAGTTTCACATACACGTTAGTGTTGGCCTCAATCTTAGAAAGAACACCATGATAATTAAGTGGATAGGCAACATAAACTTTCTCCTTCAAGTATCCCTATCAAACAATTATGCTTAAATCAACAGCTAAACATCATTACCGGAGCATGACTCCATCTAATTACATTACCAGAAGCTTAAAGTCACTAATCTCACTCTGAGAAACTGAGAGGACAAATAGAGCTTGCTTGTTATGTTTTATGTAATACACGAAAAGTAAGAGTCTTATAGTTCAGATTGTCTTCAAAGTTCAAAATAAAACTGGTTAAAGGGTCTGTTGTGTTGGGGCTCAAAAAGGACTTCACTACTTTGGAGATGTTTATCTCACAAAGAAGATTGTGACGCAGCGGAATTTGATAGGCAAGAGAAAGAAAGAACACTCAAAGTATTACACAAAATTTTTATTCACTCACAAACTTAATACAAGAGGAAACACTCAAACACTCTAAGAAGCTTTGTTGCTTCTTCTCACTTCTCACTACTTGCTCTCTTGGTTTTTCTTCTTGCTCACTTCACACACACATACCTATATTTATAGGCATGCTTTGCCATCACTAGAATTTTCTAGTGTATGATCATGCACACACACTACACAAGTTTACAATCAACTAGACCTTTCTAGCATACACACCAACAATCTTTTGCTAGAAATTTCTAGCACACTTCATGAGTTTTCTATGGGCTTGGATCAATTCCTTTTGGGCCAAGACAAAGATTATAATTCAACATCCCCCCTTAATCTTGTCTTGTGACGCCGATTGAGTTCCTCAGTCTGATAAAGTCTTCTTGTTTGAGTGGCTTGGTGAATATGTCGGCGACTTGATCTTGAGACTTCACGTATTCCATTTGCACATCCTTTCTTGCAATGCACTCTCTTATGTAATGATAGCGGGTATCTATGTGTTTGCTCCTGTCGTGGAACACCGGATTCTTTGCTAGAGCTATTGCAGACTTGTTGTCGACATAAATCTCTGTTGGCTCTTCTTGTGGCATGCTTAATTCTTTCAGCAAGTTTCTCAACCAGATTGCATGACAGACACATGAGGTAGCAGCTACGTATTCAGCTTCGCAGGTAGAGAGAGTGACAATCGGTTGCTTCTTTGACATCCATGTCATTGCAGTGTCTCCCATGAAGAAAACAAATCCAGTAATGCTTTTTCTATCGTCAGAATCTCCTGCCCAATCACTGTCGCTGTATCCAACGAGTTTGTAGTTATCAAAACTTGAATAGAACAAGCCAAAGTTAACGGTACCTTTAAGGTATCGAAGAATTCTTTTGGCCGTCTTCAAATGTGTAGTTGTGGGATTCTCCATGTAGCGACTGACTAATCCGACGGCATAGAGAATGTCTGGTCTTGTGCATATCAAGTAGCGCAAGCTTCCAACTAGACTCTTGAAAAATGTTGGATCTACACTTTCTCCTTTGTCATGCTTGGTTAGCTTGACTCCACACTCCATTGGCGTGCTCATGGGCTTGCAGTCGTCCATTTTGAACTTTTTCAGTATCTCCTTTGTGTAGCTTTCTTGGGAGATGAAAATGCCTTCTTTATTCTGCTTGACTTCGATGCCTAGGTAGTATGCCATCAACCCAATGTCGGTCATCTCGAATTCTTTAGTCATCACTCTCTTGAACTCTTCAAACATGCTTGGATTGCTTCCGGTGAAGATTAAATCATCCACATATAAGCACACAATCAAAATATCTCCATCTTTAACTTTGACGTAGAGAGCATGTTCATGAGGGCACTTCATAAAGTTGTTCTCCTGAAAGTACTTGTCGATGCGACTATTCCATGCTCTTGGCGCTTGTTTTAACCCATAGAGGGCTTTCTTCAGCTTCAGAACCTTGTCTTCATGCCCTTTGATTTCATAGCCTGATGGTTGCTGAATGTAGACTTCTTCTTCAAGGACTCCATTTAGGAAGGCGGACTTCACATCCATTTGTTGAATCTTCCATTTGTTTTGAGCTGCCAAAGAAATTAGTAATCGTATAGTTTCCAAACGAGCTACAGGTGCAAATACCTCATCATAGTCGATTCCGGCTCTTTGACTATAGTCTTTCGCCACTAGCATTGCCTTGTATCTTTCGACCTCTCCTTTTGCATTTTTCTTTGTCTTGTACACCCACTTGACTCCGATGGCTTTGTGTCCTTTCGGAAGAATAGCGAGATCCCATGTGTCATTTTTCTGAATTGCTTCAATTTCTTCATCCATTGCTTTCCTCCACTTAGTATCTTGTACTGCTTCTTGGAAGTCGACTGGTTCACAATCAGCAAAGAGACAAAAAAGTGTAGGATTATCAAGTCTTTCAGCTACCTCATAGAGTTCACGTAAACTCTTTGTGCGTGGAACATCTCTCTCATTTGGACTCCCACTTGATGATGTTGATGCTGGTGAATTACCATGATTGGTTGATGTTGGTGAAGCAGGTGGAGTAGTAGATTGTTGTTGAACATCTCTTGCTTCCTCCATTATTGTTTGTTCATTATCTTCTTCAAACTGAGGAAAGAAGTGAAGATCACCTGCATGCGGGCCAAAATCCCATTCTCCTTCTTCATCGAACGTCACGTCTCGACTGATCACCGTCTTCCCATTTTTCGGATTATACAGCTTATAGCCTTTTGAATTTGTGTCATAGCCGATGAAGATGAACTTTTCACTTTTGTCGTCAAGTTTGGTTCTCCTCTCATCTGGTACATGTACATGGGCTATGCTTCCAAAAACTCTTAGATGGGAGATACCTGGCTTTCTTCCACTCCATGCTTCTTGCGGAGTTTTTCCCCACACACTTCTTGTTGGAGACCGATTGGATAGATACACAGCACATGCTACAGCTTCTGCCCACAACTCCTTAGGTAGTTTCTTACTTTTGAGCATGCTTCGAGCCATGTCGAGGATAGTTCGATTTTTTCTTTCTGCCACACCATTTTGTTGAGGGGATCTTGGAACTGTCAAAGGCCGACGAATTCCATTGGCTTCACAAAATTCTTGAAATTCCTTTGAAGTGAATTCTCCTCCTCGATCAGATCTCATGGCTTTGATCTTGCAACCACTCTCCTTTTCTACAGCGGCTTTGAACTTCTTGAATGCTCCAAAGACTTCTGATTTCTGCTTCAAGAAATATACCCAGGTTTTCCTTGAAAAATCATCAATGAAGAGAAGGAAATAATTATTTTTACCCAAAGAGCTTGGCTTTATTGGGCCGCACACATCGGTATGAATGAGCTCGAGTGGCTTCTGGGCTCTTGTGGTCGACTCCTTTGGAAAGCTTTTCCTGAACTGTTTCCCAAGTAAACATCCTTCGCAAACTTGATCAGGATGACTGATGCACGGTAGGCCTCTCACCATTTCCTTCTTGGATAATAACTCCAGTCCTCCAAAGTTAAGGTGCCCAAAACGAAGATGCCAAAGCCAGGATGTGTCTTTGTAAGATATCTTGAGACACTTTGCAACATCGTTTTGAATATTCATAGGAAACATCCTATTCTTAGACATTTTCGCCTTAGCAATTAATCTTCCTTTGTCATCTCTAAGAAAAAGGATATAATTTTTCGTATAAAAATCATAACCTTTTTCTAAGGGTTGACCCAAACTCAAAATGTTGCTTTTCATATTAGGCACGTAGTAGACACTTGAAATTAATTGGTGGCCGCCATTTTTCAGGGGAATAAGGATGTTACCTTTTCCTTTTACGGGTATTTTGGATTCGTCTCCAAAAGAAACGTTGCCACTCACCGATTCATTGAGCTCTACAAACATGTTTCTTCTTCCGCACATGTGGTTGCTGGCGCCGGTGTCAAGGTACCATGTATAGTCTTGGTCTCCATCATTATTTTTGCATGCCAGTAGCACAACACCATTTTCTTCTTTCTCTTCTTTCACATAATTGACCTTCTCATCAGGTCTGTTGCTTAGAGCTCTACATTCCCAAGCGTAATGCCCATACTTTTGACAATTGTAGCATTGAACTTGAGATTTTTCATACCTCGAGTTTGAGCGTCCTCCTCCACGCCCTTTAGTTGAGCTTTCTCCTCTTTGGTAGTTGCTATGGTTGTTGAAGTTCCAACCACGTCCACGCCCACGTCCGCGACCTCGGCCACGACCTCTTTCGTATTGGCTTCCCTCGTTGTTGAAGCTTTCTTCTTTCTTCTTTGGCTGAACATGCGTCTTGAGGAGCTGCTCATCATTCCCTTGCCTTTTCTTATGTTTCTCTTCATATGCTTGCAGTGAACCCTTTAATTGCTCTATAGTAATTTCTTCCAAGTTTTTGGTTTCTTCAATCGTTACGACAATATGCTCGAATTTGGGATCTAACGAGCGTAATATCTTCTCCATAATTCTAACATCTTCCAACTTTTCACCGTTTCTTTTTAATTGATTAGAAACGGCTAAGACTCTTGAGAAATAATCAGAGATTGATTCAGACCCTTTCATTTGTAGAGATTCGAACTCACCTCTTAACACTTGAAGACGAACCTTTTTCACTTGTTCGGCTCTTTTGTAAGAGGTTTGAAGCTTATCCCATGCTTGCTTGGCGGAGGTTGCACTCGAGATCTTCTCAAAGCCATTGTCATCTAATGCTTGGTAGATGAGGTAGAGAGCCTTCTTGTCTCTCTTTCTTGAATCTTTCAAACTCTCTTTCTGGGGTTGGGACAGAGTAGCTTCATCTTCTGGCTCAGTGTAGCCTTTCTCCACGACTTCCCAGACATCATGTGCTCCCAAAAGGGCCTTCATTTTGATACTCCAATTGTCGAAGTTGTTGCTGTTGAGCATTGGAACTTGGAAGGATGCCATTGCGTTGCTAGCCATGGCTCTGGTACCACTTTGTTGGGGCTCAAAAAGGACTTCACTACTTTGGAGATGTTTATCTCACAAAGAAGATTGTGACGCAGCGGAATTTGATAGGCAAGAGAAATAAAGAACACTCAAAGTATTACACAAAATTTTTATTCACTCACAAACTTAATACAAGAGGAAACACTCAAACACTCTAAGAAGCTTTGTTGCTTCTTCTCACTTCTCACTACTTGCTCTCTTGGTTTTTCTTCTTGCTCACTTCACACACACATACCTATATTTATAGGCATGCTTTGCCATCACTAGAATTTTCTAGTGTATGATCATGCACACACACTACACAAATTTACAATCAACTAGACCTTTCTAGCATACACACCAACAATCTTTTGCTAGAAATTTCTAGCACACTTCATGAGTTTTCTATGGGCTTGGATCAATTCCTTTTGGGCCAAGACAAGATTATAATTCAACATGTTGGACTTGATGTAGTCAACTTTGTAAATTCGTAGCTGTCACTAATGGAAATTATTATTTTTGTTTAAATCTTGCTTTCCTCTGAATTTTCCAGTTTGTTTATCCGGCGTACCCGGCCATGCTCGGACACCTACGTTCTAAAGCCCTTGAAGATTTTCAAGTGAGGCTGGAGCAACCGTTGAACAAAGGACAAGGATTCGCTTCATCTGTTCGTTCCTGTGCTCAGTCTTCTATGCTTGAGTTCGAGAAAGGATGTGCAGGTAATAAAATTTGTTTGCTAATTAACATGTTTGTCAACCAAAATATTTCTTTCATTGCTTTTAACATGTTTCTCCTTTCAGATGCTGCCATACAACATGCTAATTGGGATGCTTCAAAAGTCCGGGAAAAGCTTCGACGTGATATAGATGCACATGCATCATCGGTTCGTAGTGCAAAACTGGCAGAATTGAATTCCAACTGAGGTAGTGCTCTGAGTTGCAGTATCAGAGTTTTCAACTGCAGTTGCCAATTTTGAGTTGGACAATGAAACGGTTGTCAAAATGAAGCAGCATTTGAAGGATTATGCGAGAAATGTGGTGGAGACAAAAGCAAGAGAAGAGGCTGGGAAAATTATGATCCACATGAAGGATCGGTAGGAACTTGTTAAAAATCTTCTTTTCTTTTTCACGTTGTTATTTTGGTTGCTGATCACTTCTGTTGTCATTATTCAGGTTTGCCGCAGTCTTCAATTATGACAACGATTCAATGCCTAGGGTTTGGACTGGGAACTAAGACATTAGAAGTATTACCAAGGATGCACGAACTGGAAGTACATGTTATCTATCTTTGTGAATTAAAGTGATGTTTTAGTTGTTTGGTCATCTCTTTCTTGCAGTCTCTGAAGCTTTTGTCGACCATGGCCGCCATTCGCTTGGATGAAAAGCCAGATAATATTGAAAATGTCCTCGTTTCGTCTCTGGTGGACGGGACTGTTACTGTTTCATCTTCACAAAATAGGAAACTAGGACCTACAGATCCTCTTGCCTCAAGCTCTTGGGAAGAGGTACCATTAATTTATGGGTTTTGGTTTATACTAGCAAAAAATCCCGCGCTCTGCTGCGGGTTTTAAAACTGTGATCATAATTTAACACATCCATTTCTAAATTAGTTTAAAAAGCAATCAAAGTAGATGAATCCACATAGTAAAATAAGTCTTTCAATTTGCATTTATAATCTATTGCCTTTACATTAAGAGCCTATGTACAACCAAAAGAGCATAGTTCTAAATACCAGCTATATACAATTAACATGATGAGTTTTCATATGGATTTGAACGTCATGGTTGTTTAATTGAGTCCTGATTCCTTGTGGCATAAGTGAAAAAGGAGGTGCTGCAACACAATCAATCAGTGATAAGGTAACTCTTATCAAAGCTCAACTCAAAATTTACCATAGGTATCGACAATGATTTTATGAATATTTGAGACAAAGTTGAACCTGATTTAGAGAATTGTCTGAACCATATGTCACTTGCGTTGCATTTTGACCCATGCTCTTATCAACTGACCTAAATTCTGCATCTGAACCATTGATTCCCACCACAAAGAAGTTAGGATTCTCCATTATTACCACCACTGGTCTACGAACATGCTCAAAAGCTCAAAAAAAAAATTGTTTCTTCCTAATAAAAATGGAAAATAAAGTTCAGTGGCCAAAAAAAATGGAAGATAAAGTTTCTTCCTATATAATAAGAAGCCATACCTCTGCTTCTTTTGCTCATCAGGCATCTAATATTTATTCTGTGAACTGTTCTACACGCCTGCATTGTGAAGCTAAGAATTGGAACCTCATTGATGTTGCATATGATGTAAATTATACTTGGGTATTATCACTGTATAAAAAAAAAATACTAAATGGATATATCACATTTAAGTTTAAGTACCAAAATACTTTAAATGGTTCTTCAAATTATCATTATTTACATTAAGAACTACCTCTACCTGTACCATCACATCTGAGTTTCTCGCAAGTTGAGCAGCCCTCAATGACAGCATCCACGATGAAGAACCCATTATCCACAGCCCGCCAGGATGCTTTGACAGCCTTTACGAAAGGGTCATGTGCTCACCACTACGGGGTACTGCCCTAAATTTGAAGCTTCGTGGCCTATCATCTGATGACGCATGAATAAAAATATGATCATTAATAAAATAATACTACCCAATCGTTCATATAATGAAAGAATCAACTTGTGCCTCTTTAAATCAGAAAAGGCATAAAGAGAGAACTTGTATTAGCTGTGTTCTCAAATACATTTGGTAATTTGCATGCAAAGAAACATAATATTGAAACAGTTATAAATCATCCCATTCAAAGAAATCAAATGAAATGTATAAAGATTACCTTAATTTTTTATCATATGATTTTGCATTTGATTTCAACGTGAGCATATTGGGCATTCATGTGGCTTCCCTTTCTCTGGCCAAAACCAAACAACAGTTTGCTCATCCTCTGCAATTAAAATACAACAAAGAAAATTTCAAAATAATAAGTTAAAATTAAAAAAGAATCAATTTTTAAAAATGAATCAGTGAGCAAGGATAGATTAGCACATACAAAAAGAAGAGAAACAATAAATATAGAAGCACCCGCCACCGCAACGAGGAGGACGAAGGGATTGGTTTTAGCTTTTCCGTTGAAAAGCTAGCTTTCTTCTTCTCCTTTTGATTCATATTCTATTATGTGTCGGCCTTCTTCTTCCGACATCATTGCAGTAATCCGAAACTTGATTTTTTCAAATTCTCAATATTTTCTAATCAAATGAGCGTCGGCTAATCCTTTTCAAAAACCCTGAAAATAACAAATCGAAGGTACTTACTCGTCATAGGGTTTATGCAGACCCATATTGCAATGAACCGAACAAAGACATAAATTATGCAGTATATAGCAGCTGAAAGCCTCAAAACCTCATCTTACAGTACAGCACTCTGTAAATTTCAAGTTTCTTACTTAATATTAATAAGAACTATATTGTTAATTTGTAAAGAGACAATTTCCTTATATCAAAAAAACAAAAACAAAAAAATTCATCACTTGATCACTAACTAATCAACAATTTAGGGGATCAAGACTAACCCATTTCCAAAAATGCTTCTTCATGTACAGAGTCTCGTGAACAATGCTGATCGATGCGTCATCCGAATACTTGTGCTCCTCCTCGTGCAAAACTCACCTTCCGGCAAGCTCTCCACCTAAGCATCCACCGAGTGCAGCACATATGACGTCGGCAACTCCAGGTAAGATATCAAATGCCGCTTCAACACCCTCTTCTCATAAGAACCGGAACAATCTTCACAATTCCACTGCTTTCCGAATTCAATATTGAACCGAGCTCTTCCATAACCCCCGGTTCGCCACAGATTCACTCTAAAAGAAAAACGAAAACTGTATATGAAAATTGAAGTTTTAACTGGAGAACAGAGATTCCAAACTTCTTGTTCAACTGAAAAGGTTTCAAAATGTGGATTGGAGGTATGCTCATTTTGTCCAATGTACTTAATTTCTCTTAAGTATAAAGACAACTGTATATACTTCTTGACCATATGAGAGAACATCAAATTCGAATGAACTAATTGAGACATTAATCATAACTTGGGCATTCATAATTATCATTCTAAACTTGATGACATACTGTAAAGTACAGTTTATTTTCATTGGATAATTTGATTTCCCAAATTCAAAAAAAATTTAAAGAATACTAAACATTATTACACATCATCACAACATCCCGTCAGTCAAGAATCAAATCCAAAAGTAGAATTGGTTAAACAAATAAGAGATTGGAAATATGGCTCAAAAATGGTGGCCTCTATAGCTAAAGAGCGACAATAATCCACAAATAAAAACCCAAACTTGTTCAATTTTTAAGCAGGATTATCAATAAATTAACTAAAAGAATGCATGATTAGAGAACAAAGTCCTAAACCCAATACAGTCCTAAACCCATTTAAGTACATTACAAAATCAAATCATATAATCTCAAACATTTTATTCATAAATTTTTTATTCTGTCTTTATACAGATCATCAACAGCCTTTATATATTTTTACTCAATCTCTGAAGGTGGTTTTTTTTTCAAAAACCTGCAATCATGACCAAAAAAAAAAAATTTAATATCATACTCCATAACTCTAGATTCCAAACCTTCCACACCCAAATCCTTCTGTGGCCTGTTTCCCAACTTGACACCTGTCTTCCACTGACTCCATTGTTAACTCACTTAAAAATAATAAAAATAAAAAATAAAAAAAATAAATATAAAGCAAGGAAAAAGAATCTTCAAAGTTCTAGAATTTCAGTAGTTTCTGCAAATACCAATCAAAGTTCCAGAATTTTGTATTGGGAAAAAAATGTGAAAAAAGGAAAAAAAAAAGTCAATCAATTAGTAGCAAAGTACCTATCTAGCTCTCAACGTCTCTCTCTCTCTCTCTCTCTCTCTGTAAAAAAACTCTCATAAGTATGACAGCAACTCCTGCAAAGCACAGTAAACAACCCGACTCTGCTTTCTCTGCACCTTCCTTAACTTATCTCTCTCCATTCAATTCCTGAGAGGCTCCATTTATGCATTTATCTTTATGTATTATACCAAATCCTCATAAATTAGATCTGACATTTACCATTAATTATATATGCACACACACACACATGCCTCTCTGTTAAAGCAGCCCAGATTTCACGTTTCCTGCCATAAATCTAAAGTTGGTCTTTTTATTAAGATAAGGATAATACATACACCCTGTATATACTCCTTAACTCTTTTCGGGTAACCATTTTTTTTCTCCTTTGCAAAAAAAAGAAACATGCTTTGAGTGAGTGAGGCTGTATAATCTGTATGTGGATGCAAATGTCATACAAATTATAATATATAGACACACACACATTGGTAAGAGAGAATTGCCTAGCAATTGAAAAATGACTGGAATTTCTGGTGTATTTTGGGATTTCAGGAAATGGGCAGGGGTTGGTTTAGTGGGGTTTTAATTCTATTGGGGTGTGTGTGGTTGGTGCTGCTGGGTGCAGTGGAAGGATACCCAGCTGAGGATCTGGCGGTGAGTCTGCCTGGTCAGCCAAGTGTTGGGTTCAAGCAGTATGCTGGGTATGTTGATGTGGATGTGAAAGCTGGGAGGAGCTTGTTTTCCAATTCAGCCATAACCTTCAAATGAAAAATCTATTTAACTAAAAACATTTTGCAGATGGTCTAAGAGCAGTCTGTACTAATCAAGTTTTCTACACACCATTATCGCTCAGTCGATTAAAATCTTCAAGAAAAAAGGTGGGTTGCTAGATTCATACCTCCCCACCATCTTTAAGTGAATCCACAATGTAAAACATTTTTTGTAATTAAGTTCACTATATTATTCAATCATCTTGTACTTCTACAAATTCTACTAAAAAAAATAGGCAAAACATTTTCTTCTGTGCAAAGAGCAGGGAGAAATAAGGAGGAGCCCTCCAGATGCGCAAAAAAAAAAAAAAGAAACGATTTATAGGGTTGGATGGAGTGTGCAGGCTGCCAAACTTGCTGGGGATTTTTTTGGTTCGAATTAGAGTCGAGCAGGAACATAGAGGGGGAGGAAATGGAGTTTTCTCGATGTGCTGTCGAATTCGAAATTACAGATAATCGTCCTCCTCCTCACAAACAATAAAACCAAAACAAACATGCAAAAAAGCACATCAAGATAAGAAGGATGAGTCCGGATCTCACCTGCAAGCTTTGTCGCTCGGATCCAGATCGTAGTCCGGCGAGGGACTTCGTCTGAACACCAAAACAATCAGATCCAATTAGCAAAAATAATAATAAAAAAAGGCATACCCAGATCAAAAAATTTCATATTACAATAACAGATCATGCTTATTGAGGACAAAAATCTTACCAAGCAAAGGTGCTATCCACCTCGTCGATGTCGGAGTCGTAGAAGACACAGCAGAGGCAGTTGGGAAAACCGTGTTCGGCAGAAGTGGTTGCGGAACCGTGTTCGAGAGAGTAAATGAGGAGCGAGAGCTTTAAGATTGCAAAGAGAGTGACGAGCGAGAGTGAACAGAGGGGGAATGAAGTGTCTGGAACCCTTCAATTCCAGGCACAAATGAACTACAACACAAAGAACCAAAATAAGGGTAAAATTGAAATAAAACAAACTGATTGGGGGTAAAATTGGTATCACACTGTGCTTATGAACAGTGTTTCAGCTCATTTTCTCTTTTAGTATATACTAGAAATTGTACCCGCGCGTTGCTGCGGGAGTGAAACCAAATACCCAAACTAAATTCAATCAAATTTCACCACAAAATATTAATTGGAAGCTAAAAAGATTGAAACTTGCGTTATGTGATGTATACAGTTTGGGCATCTGCTTGTGGGACTGTTGTGACATGTCGTAAGCTGATCTCAGCTTCTCGAAAGTGACATCAACCGTTGTCTGCCAGGTAAGTAAAATCCATAAGATATCTTACAATCCATGAGATAAATTATTGCGTCAATGTTATATGCTAAAAGAAAATTCATAGTTCTATATGAACTCAAGGAATGATTTTTGCATATACCTTCGTGGGTTCATTCCCCAGATGAGTTTCTCATACTCATCATCCATGTCATGTGAAATTCTCATGCTAACTTCTGCAAAAAGCCACCAAAAAAATGAAAAATAAAATTAGACAAAAAGGTTGGAGAGAATATAAAAGAACTAATTAGAGAGAACCGAACCATTGTAACCAATCGGGAAAGATAACTTTTAAATTCAAGAAAAAACATTTAAGAGAAATTGAAAAAAGAAAAAAACCATCATTTCAATTATTTTTTCAGTCTTACAATTGGGATTACACAGGAAATATAACTAACACCCCCAACTTTTTCAAAAACTACAAACTATTTTTACAAATTTCCATCACCCAACGTTGAAAAATGAAAATTAAGAAGCAACACGGAAGCAGGCAGACAACAGAATAAAAGAACGGAACACGTGAGAACCGAGATGTTAAAAACAGAACATACCCATTTCAAAGACCAAAAAATCCCAGAAAACAATATATTAGCACTCCCTGCAGTACCCCAGAATTAGAAAATTAGAAAATTTGAGTTTGATAACATTGTACCTTAAGCCTCTAAATTTCTAGTCAAAGGAAAATTAATACCACCTCTGCAAAAAATGATTAGAAGATAAAAACTCAAATCCATAAAGGATTTGTCCAAAGTATTTATTAGAGAAACTTACATACGCTCTTGTATCATGTCGCAAATATAATAGGCTTTTAGCATTCAAATGATTTTCACACATACTGCAGAAAATCCGACAATAACATTGCACACAAAAAAAAGTACAATGATTAATTCCAATCTATAGCGCAATAAAGAACAAAGAAAAAGTAACTTATTATATATCACCTGCTTTGCTTCATCATCGTCTATACAATCTTCTACCGATTCATACATAAATATCCATAAGATCAAACAAATAAATCCCCTGAACATATGCAAATCCAAACTCCAGCAGTTCTGAAAAAACCTAAAATAAAAATTATTCTTATCTTCTATATTATTTTTAATTTCAAATTGAACAAAAAACAAAAATTTTACCTAATTCAATGCACATAAATATTTCCAAAATACCCAACCCTCCATTTGGTTGCAGAGAAGACTGATAAAAAAAGTACAAATTTGAATAACATGATTTTAGTTGCTCCTATAACGAAAGAACTATAGAATAACCCAAATTAGTCAATCAATTAAATTATGCTAAGCAAAATTACAGGATAACTCTCTCCATTATAGCCAATTAAAAGCTAAGATTTAAGTTCTGTTATTTCATTTTCTTTTCAAACCTTTTTATCAGCAACCAAAGAACAATTTGAGTTGAAGTTCTGTTAGTGGTTTACTACTGTTATTTTATGAGATTGTTTTGAGAACAAATCATTTTGGGTAGGAGTTTTGATGGAGTAACCAAATACAACTGCAAAATTGAAAAAACTAAATTAGCAATTGTAATATGAAAAGGGTTGCACAAAAAGGTTCATACAGCCAATACAAAAATCCTTATAAAAATAGTGTGTGACAAACAATTTCACAGTTCACAAAAATTTGAATCATGAGCCGGCAATAGTTTATTGTCAAATACTTGAAAGATAGAAAGATGGAAGCCTCCTATGCACAAAAAGGTTCATACACCCAATACAAAAATCCTTATAAAAACAGTGTGACAAACAATTTCACAGTTCACAAAAATTTGAATCATGAGCCGACAATAGTTTATTGTCAAATA
The DNA here is from genome assembly GCA_963580275.1 of Crataegus laevigata. Classification (NCBI taxonomy): domain Eukaryota; kingdom Viridiplantae; phylum Streptophyta; class Magnoliopsida; order Rosales; family Rosaceae; genus Crataegus; species Crataegus laevigata. The sequence continues at coordinate 9,661,789 of OY756939.1, read as the reverse complement.
CTTGAAAGATAGAAAGATGGAAGCCTCCTATGCATCTTAGCAATGTCTTATTTTCATGGTAAAAGTGAGAAGAAACCCGAAAAATTACTCCAAAAAAAAGAAGGGAAAAAAAATCCAAACCTCGAGAGTTTGATTCTACCACTGCACGTTGAGGATGTCCTTAAAGTCCTGTTAAAAAAAATTAAAAATGAAAGCCCAACATGAGCACCAAAACTGATGATGATAGAGGAGATAAAACACCAAATGAAGAATATGAAATTTCACAACCCAAAAGCTAATTAGTATAGAAAATTATAATCAAATCCAAATAAAAGTATAAACCCAAAATCTGATTTCAATATAATCAAACAACAAAAAAGCAAATTGAAGTCCAATATGATAAAAAAACAAAACAAAGCTTTGAAATTTTGAAATTGGTCATAATATTCTCTCAATCTGTTGGTTTGCATCAGAGAAGCTTGGTTGCATGCAAACCCAAAATGATTTTGCACCTGCAAATATTATACCGTCTCTCGATGATCAGGAGGTACCAATTCCATACCTTTTTAATTTATGTATGTACTTGATAAGAACTACAAAATCGAATAACAATAAGAATCAAATCCAATGAATTCAAAGATACAAAGAAACTAAACAAAATCTATACCTTTGTCTTTTCTCGGATATGAAATTTTCAAGAGCCCCATCCTCCTTTTCTTCAGTCCAGACAACATATTGAGAAACCCCTTTACAGAATACACACATGCATGAGTCAGAGTGGCTTGATTTAACATTCGGCCATGAAAACGAAGAAAGGGAGAGGTGGCCGTGCTTTACCTCCGTGATGGGTTATGCGGAGTCCTCCGTGAATGCAGAGTCTTGATTATGGGTGCAGAACCGGTCGGAGCAAGGCACCGCGAGATGGTGATGGATCCTGATCCAGTGCGGGGGTTGGATGAGCAATCACATGCATGTTAACCTGAGATCAGAAAAGGAGAAAAATTAGGGTTTGAGAGATAAAGAAAGCTAATCCCAAAATGGATTTTAGAACAGAGACAACAATAAAGAAAATAGGAAAAAAAGAAATGGATCGGAAGAAAAACGATGAAAAGAGGGTAGAATCGTCCTTGCACTGTAGAAAAGCGGAAGGAAACCCTTAAATTACCATAACGAAAATTATGCGAAAAATTATGTTTTAGAGGTATAAACACATCAACTTATCACATCTGATTAAATTACCGTGACAATATACTGAGACACTTAATATGAAAATTCATAAACTTTGATAAATATAAAATCAAGCAATCTCTAAAGGTGAGAAATTGAGCTTAGAATATAGAAATCCTACCTCATATATATTAAAGCAATTAACAAATTGTCAGTGAATGATCACAAAAGAGGTATAGATAAGTAATTCAATTTCTTAATTTCAAAAACGGAAAACATTAAAAAAAAAAAAAAGGGTTCTAAGTTCTCATCATAACGAAAATTATGAGATCGTTTTCACATGAACTTGGGTTGATCTCGGTCACCAGCATTAATAAACCAGTGACTTCAAGCTGTGCAAGCAAACAACTGAATTAGATGCAAGCCAACCAACTTCGAATTTAACCAAATCAAAATAAGTAATCACAACCAAACTAACCACTTCTTTCCATATGAAGTACTCAAATCTGTAATATACAAAACATGACTAAACTCCAAAATTCCCAACGCATACATCAAATTAAAAGCCTAGAAATCATAAGAAAAAACAAATGTCGAGTTGGCAGTAATCTTGGAATGTCCAAAAACAATTTGACCATAAAAATGTAAACCCATCTCAATCAGTGTCAATCTAAACACTATTGGTCTTATTTAGACCATTGTAAAATGTTTCTGGATGTTTAGATAGTGAATTTTTGGCTTTGTTTTGGGTCGTTTAATATTCAGTAGATGATGTTAAATATTTTGTAGATGTAAATACTGAAATTTTATGTTATTATTGAATAAACAATCTTAAAACCAAATTCACGCTCGTAGGCTTATCCCCTGTATTCTTAAGAGGACCTCATTCACTTCTTAATTCTACCTAACATGTCTAACACTTTACACTTCATATGTTGCCTAAAACAATAGAACAATATAGTAAATGGTAGAAATAAAAAATTGATTTTGAAAGCTTCCTTATACAAATTAGAAACACATCAATTCATAATATGATAAAGATTACCCACCCATTGTACTATCGTTTTAACATTTCATACTCACAGATTAGATAAAAGAAAGTTTTCTATGTCAGATTAATGAAACCATCAATCATTAACGATAAAGTAGACTATTCATAGTAATAAAAGACAAAATTAAACTGTAATGCGTTAATTATTACCAAGGAGTTGAAATCTGGTTTTGGTGTTTTTGGCAAATTAGTTGTCAAATTGTTGGGTCTTTATGTATTTATTTAACACAATTTGGCAAGTGCTATACCACCATCCATATCGTGTATCAAAGTGCTTTACATATACACGTATCGTTTTGCAAATTATTTAAAAAAAAATTGATATAAGAGCAGTAATCATCAGATACAGAGCTTTTACTGAAGATGTAAAAATGAAATTACAGGATCTTAATCAAAAGATAAAAAGGTGTAATTAGCAATTCTACCTTGTACAAAAATGGATCCAAATAACCCAATTGTTCGATTCTCACTTTTTTGTCAGTCTGAAGAATTTCAGTTTCATTTATGTGTCTTGAAGGAGAAGGCAGTAATTTGAAAGGTTGTGTGCAATTCAAAAATTTGCTGGAGCTTAGAGATTATATATGGAATTGGTAGTTGCGATTATATATTTATTCATATTCATCGATTTTATCGTTTTTAGCTTAAATTAAAGTTTAAAGAAATATATATTAATATTGAAGAATAAACAGAATCTGACAAATATACATATATTCTCAAAGGAAATTAGTATAAGAGAATGATTTAGTTACCATTGCATCAACAAATATGATGTGCAAGTCAGACAACTGGCCATCAGAGTTGAAATGTTGAAGTCTCCAAATTCTGCACATGTGAACTCTAACTTTTTCTTGGATTGAAAGGCTTCCAAATTATAGATTGAAACTATATTCATTGTGCTAAAAATCTGAAAGTAAAATAAACATGTGTATAAGAGCTGTTTGATCATAAGATGAAAAAAGTTAATCAAACTCCATAATTTATTTGTTTAAACTCGATCTATTAAGGAACTTTACAAATCATACAAATTTTTTAAAGAAACAAAAATAAAATATTAAAATCAATATTTTAATGCATTCCTATGAGGCAGTGATAAAGTATAAACTTTTTATTCGGTAGTTAAACTTATAAAGTAATTAAAAGTGCGAGAACGATAGTAAAATGAACGGTGAATTAATGATAGCTTAAAAATGAGTGATTAACATGAAGGGTACATGAAAGTTGACGTTATGATATGAAGAATAGTATACAAAATTTAATTAAAATCAAGGGCAGAGCAATTAGGTAAGTACAAAATGCCTGAACAATAGTACATGAAATTTAATGATAGCTTAAAGACTGCGCTTTGCAGAGCCACGATAATTGTAGCCCTGCAACCTGTTATACAAAATTGATTAAGCGTGCATTAGTAATTCATAAAAATTTAAAACTATAGCATGCCTTGAATTATACCACTCAACATTTCTCTTGCCAAATTCAACTTGCCGAAAACAAAGTACCATATAGTAAGACATAAAGTTAGTTCATACACGTGAGGGGCTTCTAACTCGGTTAGTTAAAAGCCCCAAATTCGATTACCCTTCCCCAACATCGTTTGTAATAAAAAGAAAGAGTTGGTTCATGCATAACAATCAATTCTTCATTTTTTGTAAGAAATAGGAACTTGTGTCTTCTGCAATTGGAGGAGAGGGGTTTTGGACTTGTGATCATTTTCCTGAATTGTAACCAAACAATGTTTTCGTATTAGTTACCAAATACTTGCCCTTAATCCCCATGAATTGAATACTAAAATGAATTATGCTACATAAATGACGAATGCAAAAACAATAACCCTAATGCGAAATCAAAGTAGGGTGAAAACAAACGTTAATTCAATTGAATAATTAGTGACTTACTGAATAAGCTCAAAGTCGTTTTCGCTTAGTCAAGAGTAATGGCCTAGATGAGGAAAGTTGAAAATGACATCAAATTTCCTCCATTGGCAACCATTAAACTAATAGCTTATTATTTAACAGAGTTCAACTTTTGAGACAACTTACACTTTTAGAAAATTTTGGCCTGGGTATTCCTGCTGCCAAGGATCTGAACAATGAGGTAACTTTAATAGGAGAAGTGAACTCTGTACTTCACGATGCAGCGTAGTCTTTTGTTGCTTCATGACATGATGAAAATACCTCTGGTAAAAGAAAAGTTAGATAAGTTATTAGGAAATCTGATTCAAAAGGAAACATAACGTGTGATTTAAAACAGTAAGCTATTATCAGCCAACATATCTTATATGTTAATCCATTACTTTGCTTTTCGGAAACAATCCCTTTTTCAAAATCACCAACATCATTTTGCCCTTCAATAGGAATTGAGTGTGACCCTGGTCAGATCTCGTAAATCAAAATTCTAAAGTACAAAGATTCATCATTTATAGCATAAATCAAACTACGACTTTATGCCGAGAAACCGAGGACACCTCCTTGTGTCTGGTTTCATGTGAACACCTCAACTTATATCGCATCCAATTAAACTACTGCAACAGCATGCTGACACAATGAACATGGAAATCCATATACTATTTGACACTACCAAATCGAGCAGTCTCTAAAGATCAAAAACAGATCCTAGCAAACAGAAACCCTATCTCATATGCATTAAAACAATTAGCAAAATGATTAAAAACAGGTTCTGAGTTCTCAATTCTCACCATTGCTAAAATAATCATATCATTTCAATCTGAAATCAGGTCAATTTCCGTCATCGGCATTAACAGAAGCAGTAACTTCAGCCATCGGCATATCTTAATTAAAATTTAATCAATTTTTTATCCATTTATGAAAGCAGAGTCTCTCCATTTAAACCAAACCCATCAAATTAAATGAACAATTAAATCCAACCCACAATTCAAATTCCAAACTTTATATCAAATTAAGAAAAAAAAAATCAATTTTTTGTGTTCACCAGTCCAGTTTTTGAGTGTCTGCTCATGGAAGGAACCTCAAAAGTGGGAACCAAATGCATCCCTTTGTACTTCCTCTTGTCATTGATGCAACTGAGCTGCTGAGGAGAGATGTAGAGAGAGACGAAACTGTAAATTTGTTGAAAATAAGCAATTGGATAGTAAAAAGAAAGATGCTTTAGCCTTTTAAGAAGCTGAAAACTTACAATAATTGGGTGTCGACACCCACACTTATCAATTTATACATAAATTTGAATTTGAATCATTTGAGCTTCAAAAAAAAATGTACAGAAATCCGGAAGAAGATGAAAATTGAACCAAACTAATGCACTGGGCACTTGAGACTCACCCAAAACGTTGGAAATGCCTGCATAAAAGTATTAACACATTTAAGTAAAAATTAAAATTATCTCATTTCAAGGTTCATATCATGCGCAGCAAATGAAACCAAAACAAACAATCAAACTGAAAATTTGAAACTCAGACCAACCGAGACGAACAAAAGTCATTTACCTTGGAAGATTATCACAACATCGCACGACTCAGACAACAAATCGAGTGGATTCTACGCATGGAAGAAAACACAAAAGTTATTGAAATGGTGGAGCAAATCGCAGAAGGCAGGGTAGAGATCCCCATTTCAGATACCTCTCAAAAATCAAAACCCCATTGAAGATTTTGCGGTTTTGATGCAAATTTCAATAATTAAAAATTAAATTATAAAAAATCATAAAAATTTAATAATGGTCACAAATGTAAATAAATTAAAATTAGCAACTAACAAAAAGTAATTAAAATTAGATATTAATTAATTAATTAAAAATAAATACCCATGTCAACGAATATTGCATATGGAGGGTCCTGGAGAAAGCTTCGCCTCTATCGTCTTTAGATACTGCCCCCTGAAAGCAAAGAAGAATCAAACACGCATCATCCGAGCGCACAGACAAAGCCCCAAAATTTCAAAAAGAAAATTTAAACAAAAAATTCATCTGTAAATCGAAAACCACAACAAAACAAAAAAATTAAATCAGGCACGTTGAGAAAGACGTAAAACTCACCAGGAAAAGGCAGGCTATGTGGGTAAAAATGGGTTTCGATCGAATTTAGAAAGGGCAAAAAGTTCTAGCAGCTTAATGGTTTCCAATGAAAGAAATTCGCAGGCGTTGAGCAGTTTTCCGGCAAGAAAAAAAGGGCGTCGATCAGTGGCGCGAGAAGGCAAGGTTGGACAGCGAGGAGAACGGCGATGTGGAGAGAAAAACGGAGGTCCAAAAATACCTAAAAGCTGAGAATGGCAAGAGAGAAGCAGTCGAACGGGATGGCAAGCGATGATGGACGCGTGGCTCAGGAGGGCAATACCGTCATTAAACTGTGCAACAAAGAGAAAACGCCTGATGGAAGACCAAACGGAGGGTATTTTCGTCCGCACACTGCCCTAGAACAGTACCACGGGGGTTTGGGTTTTAGTATATATAGAATATCATTTATAATTTTTCTATTATGAAACTCCTTTCTTATGAAAGGTTAACCCTAAACTAGGTTTCTTCATAGGATGCCTTAATTACCCCAGTACAGTGCAAGTCACTGTGGAGGCAGTTCAAAGCAGAGACCGAATATAGCGCCACTCAAGCTATTTCGGCACATGTATACTTAAGTTTAACTTTAGTAGTCTAATTCTTTTTATATCGTTTAATCAGTGTTACATCAAGAATAAATGAATTTTGTCTTTCTTGAAATGCTTTGTAAGATTTGGATTATGAAAATATGAATATTGGAACATGTTCCTGCAAAAGTAATGAACAACTGGTAGGAGGAACGTGGAAATAGGACACTTGCGTTGTCCTCAGATGACATTTTGGGCGGGAGTTCTGATGTAAATTGAATGTAGTTTAGTAGTGAAACCAAACATACGGAAACACTTGATATTTAAAATTGAACTGATTCTTGACTTGGGAATATACGGCTTAGTCAGATAGGACCAACTTATTATCAAGTTCAATGTATTCTTGTTTTTCTACAAAGAAAAATCCTAGCATCCTAATATTATTTTGTAACGAGCTCCCTATCTTTATGCTTAGCAGCTCGATCATGATGTTGTTTGCTTTTGTACTCTCAGGAGGCTCACAAGCGGAGTAACAACTGGTTACCTCCTCCATGGGCTATAATGGCCATGATTGTTCTTGGTTTTAACGAATTTATGATGCCTTTAAAGTAATTACATTCTTTCTTTTTCTGTTTGCCTTTTCCGAGTTTGAGGTTTTGCACATTTGCTGTCCAAGCCCAAATATGTTGCACATCTGTTAATCACTGTGCCTTTTATCTTCAAACGAAACAAGAACCCTCTCTACTATTGGATATATATGACACCTAGGCAATTGACACATCAGCAATTGCTTGGTGCAAAGGGTTTGTCAGTAGTGGAAATATAAAAGCTCTCTCTCTCTCTCTCTCTCTCTCTCTCGCAATAACTAATGTAAGAATTCAGATATAATAAATACAGAGCTCTATAGCTTTCTTCTTGGCGAAGCTTCTTCATTACGTCTTCTGCATCTATTTCATGATTTCATTCTACAGTGTTAATATGGTATCATCGAGCCAAATTTTTGCTTGCGCAATTGGTTTTGACTGGATTTCCGCTGCTCCATTCGTCAAGGTGTTGTTCTTCTGATTCTTTTTCATTTCACGAATTTGATTGCAATTCCGATTTGGGGCTTTTCTTGAATTTTGAATCTTTGAGGATTGTGGTTTAATTTTATATTTCTATTCTACACAAGGCCGATGCCCATAACAGTTTTATGTTGATTAGTTTGTTCTTCTTTGTTAATTCTTGATATGTTGATGTGAAAGGCCGATGCCATTATTCTTGAATTCTTGATGAACCAAGGTCGATAACCAATTTGTTCATCACGATCTGCAATTGTTGCGTGTTGATTCAGTTTTCTGATAATTTTGAGAAGTTTCTCATCTGGGTATTTTGTGAATTCTTGTTGCATTGTTGAGATATCTTTGTGTAATCATGTCTGATTCTGTTAAGCTTGAGAATCTTTTGGGAATGTTGACTATTAAGTTGAATGATGACAACTTCATAAAATGGAATTTCCAGTTTTGTTCTGTTCTTCGTGGATACGATCTCTTTGATCATTTTACTGGAGAGTCTGTGTGTCCTCCAAGGTATGTACTTAATGTTGAGTCTGGAGTCACTACGGTAGTTAGTACTGCATATAAATCTTGGATCAAAACGGACATGGCACTGTTAAGTCTTCTTCTTGCTACTCTCAGTGATGATGTCATTGAACATGTTGTGGGTTGTAAAACCTCTTATGAGGCATGGACTGCTTTGCAAGATAGGTATATGTCTCTGTCTAGTGCCAGTATTAATCATCTTAAAGTAGAATTACATACCATTCAAAAGGGTGGTGATACTGCAGACAAATACTTGCTACGGCTAAAAGCTATTAAGGATAAGTTGCATGCTGCTGGTGAAAAAATTTCAGACAATGATATTATTATAGCAGCTTTGAGGTCTTCCAGTTGACTTTGATATGATTAGGACTGTTATACTTGCTAGAGAATCACCTATTACTTTGAAGGAATTTAGAGCTCAACTCTTGGGGGCAGAATAGACTCTTGAAAATAGGATGCAATCACTTGTTCATAGTATGGTTGCTATGTACAGTAATGCTGGTTTTTCTACACCTAATGGGAATACAAGACAATCTTATCAGACATCTTCAAGTGCATCCAATTCTGTTTCTTTTCCTTTTATTCCACAGAATTTTGGCTATGGATTTGTTGCTCCAAGTTCTTCCAATGGTGGTTTTCATCAGTCACCTAATTTTACTCAGCCCTCTTCTAATCATTTCAATGGTTTTCAACCATCTAGCAATAATGGTGGAAATCAAGGGAATAGATCTTAGGGGTGTGCGAATTACTTCTCACACACCCCTTCTAATTTTTGTCCGTTGATCTTCTTCAATTCATCCGATCCGACGGCCAAAAATTAAAAGGGCGTGTGAGAAGTAAAATGGGGTGTGTGAATATCACACCCCTAGATCTTATGGTACCAATAATTACAAAGGCAAGGGTAATGGTGGTTATAAGCCCAAATTTAATGGTCCTAAGTCTAATAACTTTTGGTATGGTAATACTTCTACTAGACAAGAGGTTATTCCAGAATGTCAGATTTGTTTTCAGAAGGGTCATACTACTGTGACTTGCTTATATAGGAGTGATAACAATCAAGCATCTAAGGAGTGTCAAATATGTGGTAAGAGAGGCCATATAGCACTTGATTGTTGACATAGAGGCACTCGATTTCTGATATTATTCCTTCCTCAAAAAACTCATCAAATTCAACTCTGAATGTAGCCGAAGTAAACCTGCATTGGTTCGATTATAATATAACAGAATAGAAACTCTCAACATTAAATAGTAAGAATGTATAGGGTCTGATTCTGAGAGCATACAAAAGGAAAATTCTTCCATTTTCTTCCAAGTCTCGTGGATTAAAACTCTCACTTAAAATAACACTCCATCTCTCTGATCAAACGAAAACTCCAAAACGAATTCAATGGTTGATTCAACAGGTTTATACTATAAAGAAAATAACGATACAGTATGGATACCTAGTCTTTTTTTTTTGGTGGAAAAGAATCTTGTTTTATACCGGTTGGAAAACAATGGTTTTGTTTGATACAATCTGGTCTTGATTAAAATCTAGTATCGTTTACAGAAAGGGGAAAAAAAGTAGTAGTAATATACCCATAATACACTGCAACATGCTTGCATTTCTCCGCGCCAAATTCCCAAGGAACACCAACCTGTGGTTAATCATGTCAGCATCCACAATCACAACCAGATACTCGAGATCAAATAAGGAACACCAACATGTGGTTAATCATGTCAGCATCCAGACCATACTAGGTGGTTCCGACTCGTGTGCAGGAGTTGGTAGATATGCAACTTTGAATTTAATGAATTGTGGTGTTTTGTCTTTTGAGTTTCTAATCTATTAATATTGGAAGACCTAAAACATTATTCCAATGTATCCTTTCTGGATTCATTCAAATTTGTAGTGAAATAATGGTATTTATAACATTTTTTTTTCTATGATTACTTGTTGATGCAAATTTGTTCTCTACGATTCTCTGATTAGGGTAGCATTTTTGTGAGCTTTGATTTTGCGAGGGTAAGCTCTTAATCTTTCCTTTATCGTTTGTAGTTCATCCTATTGTTCTAATTTACTTGCTGTTTGTGATGGAAACAATTTGGTCTTTTCTCTTTACTCGAGGATTGAATTGCTTTGTCATAGCGATATTTCAGAAGGGAATCAGGCTTTCAAAGTAAGATACAGATGATACGAAACTATATATGACTATCTTCTTATCTAATTAACTTCAATTTGTATTTAATACAAATAATTATTTTGGTAGATATGGAATACTTATGTTACATCCTTAGGAGTATAGTGTTTGCCTTTTTTTTTAGAGTAACTATTTCGAGGTTTGATTTATAGGGTTAACATTGACTATATCCACATTAACGGGACACTGTTAGTACGTTAAAAGTTTTGTTACATTATTTTCACAGAATTAAGAGAATAATTTTATGTTCATATTGAATATTCACTCATGATTACATATTTATATGAGTAGAATCTTTGATTGTTTCATCTCATTTGGGATTTTACTTTTTAAAAGTTGTCAATGAATATACCCATTCCCATTAATAATGCTGCTCTAACAAGCTGTTTGTGATTTACAGTTTCAAGAATAATGCTCTAAATTGCGTTTCATGAACAACTTATACAGAGTTAGCAAATGCCAAGGTAATTGTTTCTATGTGAGTGAATCTAATTTATAAATTCATACCCTCATTGGGTTGTAGCTTTACTAATTGAATTTCTATCATAACTTTAACTGTTTTCACTTTTTTTAATTGGAGTAAATGCAACACCATATGATTTAAAATATAGCTTTTACTAGCTCAGTTCATGGGACAACATCTTCTGCTACCTCAACCAACAGTACATGATGAAAACTTTTCATGTTCCAGTCGTAATCTTTTTTGTACGTAAACATCTTCCTAACATTTTCAATGTAAATAATATTAATCTTCTATGTCACAATCTTCTATATCTTTGATACAATTTATCTTGCAATTTCTAATCCTACAACAACGCGTGGGCACTGTTTTCTAGTATATACTGGATGTCGACACACGTTATGGCAAACTCTACACTTATGATTGGTCCTATGCTTTATAAATCTATTCTTCACCAATTTTCAGTATGCTTTTATCACACAATTAAGCCCTAAACTCTCCCTTTTAAGAGAAATTGACTTAAGCATTGGAGATCCATTAGCCAAACCCCTTACTTCTTGATCGCGTGACTTTGATCTTTGATTAAATGTGTTAATTATTTTGCAAGTACAAATTGGTCAAAATTAAAGATGATGGATTTTTACTAGCAATGTAAGTGCTAGAAGCTTGTCCTTCAATAACTTAAACCCTAGCTAGAAAATGCACGACGGTTTGCATTGGATCCTAGATTCCTAATGGATCAGGTCCAAGAGGACGACGAAGGAAATTGGAATTGGTAGTGACAAAATAATTGAGGTAAGCAAATAAGTATTTTAAATAGGTAGAGCAAAATTTAGCCTCAATCGAAAGACTTGACGTGAAGAAATATTTTGCAAACGTGTTAGGTCATCCTCAGACGGACAATGACCGAAGCTCACCTAATTAGGCTAATTTCCTGCATGTCGTTTTGAATCCTTAAATACGAATTGACCCTATATGCCTAGTGGCCACTAAAAATGTTTTTCTAATTTGTAAACAGGAAACGAAATTGAAAGGGGATAAAATTGATAAGGAATGAATTTAAACTTTCGTGATGATGAGGAAGGAAAAGGCTTTATGATGAATTTGATTACCATGTTTACTTTTTGTTTTGAAAAAAAGGACTGCATGGTGGCAAAACTATGAAAGTCCATCTTTTTAAAAGTTGAAAAACTCATAGAGGCATTTCAGCCTCTCTGACTATCATCTTGTGTTGTTCTAAAATATGTTCAATTATGTAAATGCCTTTGCAGTTGGGTCAATTTTTTTTCAAGGTGTGCACATCGAAAACACAAGGCCACAAATTCCACCAATTATTGGGTGGATTAGAAGGACCAAATTACAACGAGAATATTCGATATAAAATAGGAGTGGCGGCAATTAAAGATAAAATGAGAGAAAATTGGTTAAAATGAATGGACATGTGAACCAGAGTCCTACAAATGCTATTGTTAGAAAAAATGGAGGGTTAGGGTAAAAAGGGTAAAGGAAAACCTCATAATACTTGGAAAGAGACTTTAAGAAAAGACATGGAGTACCCGGAGATGATAGTAAACTTGACGCAAATCAAAGCACAGTAGTCTTTCGGGAGACATACAGCCGATCTTGCTTAGTGGACAAAGCTTTGTTGCTGTTGTATTTGGTGGATTGGAACGAATTATTGAGTTTTTGCAACTATATGAGAAATTTTTAATTGTGACAGGAACACAAGTGGTACACTACGTGTTTTAATAGAAGTTGTGGGAAATTTTATTTTTTAAGTTATTAACTTTTTAGCACACATATTTCATTATTTGTATAGTAATAAGTGGTGGTGTACCATCTCGTGTACTAATCACACTGAAAAATCTCTTACAACTATATATGAACCAGCAATTGTGGCGTTACATATTTCAATGCTGGGCCTTGGGCATTAAGTTTTGCAATTAATATCCCAACGCCATTGCCAGCTATATATGAACTACCATGCTTCGCTACGATAGTCTACTTTTCCAACTAATGAGATAGGCCCTTGGGCATTAAAAGCGATTGTATTTTCTGTCAGCACTTATTTTTATCTTTCACACATCTTTATTAATTTTTTTTATAATTGATATTCTTTAACTTATTTGATTTGACTGCTTAAAATTAAGAAAGATTTGTGAAAAACAAAAATAGGTGTGTGAAGAAATCTTGTTAACGATGAAGTGAGAAGATGAGATAGGATTCGATAGTCACCAGTACTGATTCCCGGCAAAAATCCATGGAAGACCAATATCTCTCGCGTGTGGACGTGGTCTCACGCGAAGCAAGTATGAAAAACAAGACGTTGTTGCCACACGTTTTGGGATGTACGATTTTATATCAACTTAATGGACGTGGATGACTTTTTCTTTTGTTGACCGAAGGAGGTTGACTTGGGTTTAGATATTTCAATATGTATCAGTACCCACCACAGAAGTTGCCAATGACCTCGACCATATTCATATATGTACCTTTTGTGAAACTTCAATTTTAGCCGTCAACGTCCTTCACTTGTACTCTCTGTTACCTTATTTTCTTGACATAATATTTTATAATATTGATATAGAAATTATATAAAGAAGATGAAGTGTTCGAGAGTTGATGAAAAATTCTATTTTGAAAGATTATTTTTGATATTTCTCTTTTCTTTTTCTTTTTTCAAAAAAGGTAGCTCTGCATGTTTTTCCACGGTCCAATTACGTGTCGGTAGGGTTACAAGACCATTTTTGTCTCCCTAGGGCCTCGCCTGAAGGTGCTTTTCTTTCAGATGACACTTTAAGAGTCTTTCACTTGGAGTAGATGATTACACACATCATTTTTAAACAAAACACAACCACTGTCATTTTTTTCAGTCATGATCTAAACCACTGCAGTGCCATAACGATGGGTACCGCCATGGCAGCCCATCCCATGGAGCCTCCTCTTCATCCTCCTTCCAGTCAAAATTTCAGTTTTTAAATTTTAATAACATGGTTTGTTTATTTATTATATGACTATTAGATTATTGAATTTGGCTGAATTTTAGTATAATTAATTTTTAAAGAGTGACTTTGAAAGTAAAAGATTCAAATTATGTATACCAGATGAAAATAAATAAATAAAATAGAGCGCAATTATTTTAATGAGAATATTACTATCATTATAATTATGGAAAACTAACAAAAAGTATTAAAAAAAAAATCTCTATTTTAATGAAAAGTTATTTTTCAAGGTATAGTGAATAGTATCAAGAAAAGGTAAAAATGTGGTTTTTCGTTAAAAGTGAACAGTACCGAAAGTGTTTCATTAAAACTTCCTTACAATTAATGGAAGAGGAAATATAATGAGCTAGTGTTATCTACATTCCCAAGTGAATGAGAACATTCAACAACAGCAAGTTGCTAATGAGTAAAGCGTATGCAGAGACTTGGTCCAAATGTAAAGTTGGGTGTGAGAATGTGAGGATAAAAAGAGACTAAATTATGTAAGGGTTTATAAGTGATTTGACTACTTCTAATATTGCCAATTGATTTTACAAAAATACTACTCTTACCATATATTTGTACCATTATTTATACCATCTCTCTAATAGAGATAGGATTCATATGCGTTGGTGGACACTACTGTTATTAGAGAGATAAAATAAATGATAATATAAATAGGTAGTAAGTGTAACATTACTCTTGATTTTATTGTTGAATTTCAAATTTCTTAAGGAAAATGTATGATACAAGTCGCATCTTTTGTAGCTGCCTTTTTTTAAAGACAATACTTGGGTGCTCAATGGAGAGTACCAAAATTTACTCACATCTAATGTGCCCCAATACTATTACAACATGTGTATTTCAAAACTTTATCCCAATATTTGTATCTTACTAACCAAACACTCAATTATCATTTTAAACTCATACCAAACACCTTTCATCTTTTTTCTCATTCTGTTAGATGCCATGGCTGATCTGCCATAGCTAATCCATATCCATAGACCCCAGCCACCCCATATCCTCTTTCCACCAGATCCCCCACACCCCTGCATCAGAGGATTTGCTCTCTCTTTCGTTCTTTCTCTTCGAGTCAACATCAAAAGGAAGTGGCCGGATGCAATCGGCGCCGATGATGACATGGTTTCCGGCGAAGGGCAGAGAAGTGGTTCTGGGTACGTCTTTTGGGTAAAGGGGTGTGCTATCCACACACCTCTTTTTACTTCTCACACCCCTGTTAATTTATGTTTGTTAGATCTTCTTCAATTCATTCGATCCAACGGTTGAAATCCAAAAAGATATAGGAGAAGTAAAAAGGGGTGTGGATATCACACCCCTTGAGTAAATTACAGTATACAATTCAACTAATATGACCAAAGTCTTGGCCAACTCCAGGTGGTAAATTAGGGTAAATTATATAAAACTATCTTTATTATTAGTCGAACCACAATTTCATACCTCATGTTTTAAACATTGCAATGTCATACCTCAACATATGAATTCATTGCAATGTCAGACGTCTGTTTAAATTTATGTCAATTTAACTGTTAAATGATGACGTGATAGGAGTGGGACCCACTCATTTGCCACCTTGAATAAAAAATTAACTAATAATAAATTACTAATTCTTATTTAACAATTAAACTTAATTAAAAAAAAGGTAAATTACATAATAGCTCTTTAAGTTTGAAATCTATTACAACCCTATATAATATCTTTAAAACATTTCACTTTCATATCTCACATATTATTTTATTTCAAAATAATACATCTGTTAGATTTTTCATTCATTGGTCTGTTAAATGCTGGCGTGACAAAAAATAATTTTTTATACATTAAAAATATTATAATATTAACCCTATTAAGAAAACCCACATTGAGTTAAATTGGCGAAAATGGAGAAGTGTTGGCCAGTCGGAATATAAGTGTTGGTCGTTTAAGTTCCCGCCATCGAGGAGAGCAAGTTCTGCACATTTACAATATGAAGATGAAGTTGATGATGAGGATACTATTACTCTGCTTCCTCAGCTGCTTCTGGTTTCAGCTGTCCTTTGCTCAAAATGCTACCACTGATCCATCTGAAGGTTCTCCCTCTCTCTCTCTCTCTCTCTCTCTCTCTCTCTCTCTCTCTCTCTCTCTCTCTCTCTCTATATACACATACACACTTTGCCCCATATATGTGTTTTTGACCAGGAACCGGGCTTCTTTCCCTCAACCAAATGATATTTTAAGTGTTTTTCGATTATATGAAATGGAAGTTTCGAGGAACTTATTTGTAAAGCTTTTTTTCTTCCCATATACAAAACATCCAAATTAAGGGTAATTTTCCTTTGTAATAATCAATATGATCTCTCATTTTATTCGAGATAGTCTAGTAAGTGGTAACACAAGTCAATTTATGGTGTTATATAATGTAATACACACAAGGACTGAATTGACCGAGAGTGCAGTGAGGGCGTTGAACTCAATATTTGAACAATGGGACACACAAGCAGTGCCGGGGATGTGGAATATCAGTGGAGAACCCTGCAGTGGATCTGCCATCAATGGCACCAACCCCTTCAATATCAACCCAGCCATCGTTTGCGACTGTTCTTACGACAA
This sequence comes from Crataegus laevigata, assembly GCA_963580275.1. Lineage (NCBI taxonomy): Eukaryota > Viridiplantae > Streptophyta > Magnoliopsida > Rosales > Rosaceae > Crataegus > Crataegus laevigata. The sequence continues at coordinate 9,645,240 of OY756939.1, read as the reverse complement.
CAATGCTACATGCCACATCACCACACTGTATGTTAAACTACTCTCTCTTGATGAACAAGGTTTCTATGCCACTGCTGATTTTTCACTTGCTAACGTCATAATTTGACTGTGTCGCTCCATTTTATGTAGTTCTAAATGTTCAATCTTTTTGCTTTCCAGGAGAGTGTATGCTCTTAACAAACGAGGGGTGTTTCCAGAAGAATTTGTGGCTCTGAGATATCTCACATTTTTGTATGAATTTTATCCAACTCCCTTCTCTGTTTTTGGTTCATCAAAATTATATATTGGATATTAAAAATTGTAGAATTATCAGAGAGATGGGTCAAATACTCACTTCCAACAACAACGACACTGTCCTCAAGTTGGTAATTATCACCTGCACAATCCGTCAGGTGTGGGGTTTATCTCAAAATACCTCGGCATTAGTTGGAGTGGGATTTGGATATCAAACTCTTCTTTCTTTATTTCTCTAGCTGATGTGGGATTTCAACAAAAATATGGTCATGTTGTAAGATTAAGAGTTAACGATTACACTTCCTTTCAATTTTTGTAGGTATATCGATCGGAATTATTTCACCGGTCCCCTACCGGCATTCATTGGCAATATGTCTGCATTGATTGAATTGTAAGTAGTGAGAGAACATTTCTTTAAGTACTCATACTTTTGATGAGACTCGTAGCAATTTGTATACTTCATTTCGAACATCATAATCTACAGTTATGTTCTTTACACCATTTCGCTACTATTTATGCCGTAATCTACAAAAAATCATTATGCTTTTATTGAATAATGCGGTACTTATCTTTTACTAACTGATATCTCCATTCAGGTCAATTGGCGTCAATTCATTCTTTGGGCCCATCCCCAAGGAGCTTGGAAACCTTAAGGAGCTAACTAAGCTGTAAGCCACGAAAAATTAGACAGCGTACAATAAAATTTTGTGTCGTAAACATTAGATACATAATATGTTGTTATAAGCTAAAAATTTGGTTATGAATGAACAATCGAAGAACAAAAAATGAGAAGGATAACAATGGAAGAATTTTCTGAAGGTTTCTCTCTCTGCAAAATCTAGCAAAGGATATTCTCTTCATCTCCCTACAATTCACACACACTCTGTGCTTTACATAACCGTTAGAATCCAAGGTGGATTCTCTCTCTTCACAAAACAATCTTAGCCTTACATCTAGCTAGTTGCTAGGATCATTACACCTGGCATTATTTGCTTTACTACATTAGAGCTGCACACTTTGTATTTTAAACTCAAGTGAATACACAAATTTGATACACAGCTTATTTCCTAATCAGCTATAGACTTACAATTCAACACAATCTTCTATCACTCTCAAGTAAGTGTTTGCCCGTTCAACATGACTTGCAGGTACATCTGTCCAAATAATTTCTCTGGAACACTCCCTCCAGAACTTGGTAATTTAGTCAAGCTCAAGCAACTGTAAGTGCTTCGTTAAATCATCAAATTTGAATTACATGTTAATTCCTTACGGATGAGCAAAAATTGCACTTTATTGTATGAAATGGGTATTAATCAGTTGCCTTATGATTTTCACAGTTACATGGACAGCTGTGGACTCGGTGGTGAAATTCCTTCGACATTTGCGAAGCTCACCAACATGCTAAACCTGTAAGAATGGCTCTTAAATCGTATTTTAGATTTGTTCGTTTATCCAGTACTTTGAGATTGCTTTTCTTGGATGAGCTTATTATAATTCAACTTTTTGAATTTTAGCTGGGCAGAGGACAATCCTTTCTCAGGAAAGATACCTGATTTCATAGGGAATTGGACACAACTCACTGATTTGTAAGTAGAGAAACCTTTGATCTTACGCAGTTTATGAAAGCAGACCTAAGATGGATAATTTGTTGACAAGCTTCTTATATGTTTCTGTAGGCGATTTCAAGGGAACTCTTTCGAAGGCCCAATACCAACCAGCTTTTCTCAACTGAACTCATTGACCTCTCTGTAAGTACAAATGTTTCATAAATTGTAATTCTCTCTCTCTTTCTCCGAAGACGGGATTTCAGTTTATTTTGCATATAATGATGTAGGCGAATCAGTGATATATACAATGGGAGCTCCTCTCTTGATTTCATAAAAAATCTGAAAAGCTTGACTGAATTGTAAGTGAAGATTCTCATCGATCCAGATACTTTCATCTAACTTCTTTTTCCTTTTGAAATTTGATATCTTACTCCATCTTTTTATCAAATTTTATGTTTTTGGAATACAGAAAACTTCGAAACGCATTAATCACTGGTACCATCCCATCTGATATTGGAGAATATCAAAGTCTACGAACACTGTACGTACCACCAAATATAAGCTTGAGTCCCAACGAGACCAATTAGTTTTCTTTCATTCTGATTCCTCCTCTCAACTTATCGTTGGTGTTGCAGAGATCTGAGTTTCAACAATTTGACAGGCCAACTCCCAAGTTCTTTGTTCAACTTGAGTTCTCTTACATCCTTGTAATCCCCGTCTTTATTATTATATTTTTCTTGCCTTATCATACATAAGTTATCAAATCTTCAACATTCCCTACTTTGATTGAAGATCTGGACTAATCCTTCTAGATTTTGTGCACATCTGACCTTTTGTTTGTTCATCTCTTTTTCTTTTCTGGGGGCCTTCTACTATAATCGAAATGGCCAGGTTTCTTGGAAACAATAGTCTCTCCGGACCTCTTCCGAGCCAAAAGAGCGATCAACTTCATACAATGTAAGTCCTCGTTTCTTAAAGTAGTCATATAGAATGCACGGTGTGTTGTGCTAGGATAGCATCAAACCAAGCGGAACCAAATAAAGCTAACCCACAGCAAATATATCAAATGAAATGCAAGAACAATATAGAAAATAACACCAAGATTTTAACGAGGTTCCTCAACAGTCAATGTAACTGGAGTACGTCCTCGGAGCAGTAGGAGCTCACCCAATAATCCACTATCAACCAAATGGGAGTTTACAAAGTGTTGACAATCTCACAACCCAAAACCCCAATACATCCAATAACTCTCACTCACCAAATACACAAATAGATAAGGAAATATAGTGAATAATTTCCTCTCTATACAAAGCTCAAAGCTAATACACAAATACAACTTTGATTGAGTGAGAATTAACAAAGAAAGAAATATCACCTTTCTTTCTTGTGAGGGGGCTGCGGCACCTCTATTCTTTCTACTCTACTGATGCTCTCTCTTTCTCAATTTATCCCAAAGGCAACAACCTCTCAATTATGAAGAACCAAAACTCACAGGTGTAAAAGAAAAAAAGGTTGCCCTTTTTCTTTTCCTCAAAACAAGGAAGGGACACAATGATGTTGTCCACCTTCTTTTTCTCTTCTTTACAATATTTTAATAGCCGAAAGTATTGTTGAATTATTTGGCCACTATTCCAACAATCTCCACCTTGGCCAAATTCCGAAAGCGCAATGACAAGCCAAAATGCTCAAAAAACTCGTACTGCTCAACGCCTTCTTTATATAGGCAAAATGTGAGCAAAGTTTAAGCAATGAACAAACTTGGCTACACCAACAACCTTAGTCAACATATCAGCGGGGTTGTCTTTAGTTGGAATCTTCTGGAGAATGATTTCCCCTTCACCAACAACTTCACGAACAAAGTGATAACGCACATCTATGTGCTTGGTCCTCGCATGATGAACCTGATACTTAGCCAAATAAATGGCACTCTGACTATCACAATGTACCTCCACCTGCTTCTGATCAACCCCCAAATCTCTAATAAGTCTATGTATCCAAATGGCCTCCTTTATAGTTTTAGCAACAGCCATATATTCTGCCTCTTTAATAGACAAGGCTACAGAAGACTGCAAAATGGACCTCCAACAAACTGGCCCTTTAGCCATAGTAAACACATAGCCTGTAGTAGACTTCCTTTTATCCAAATCACCCTCATAATCTGAATCAACATAACTAACTGCAAAGTGACCAATACCAGAGTCATCCATCTCAAAGCATAAACCAACATCTTGAGTACCATGGAGATACCTCAATATCCACTTAGCTGCATGCCAACTGCATGAGCAATATCGACTCACCATAGCAATATCTGGTCTAGAGCATGCCATTGCATACATCAAACTACCAACCAAATTTGCATATGATATATTTTTCATTTGCAGCTTCTCTTTATCAGTTTTAGGACATTGTAGAGAACTCAATTTAAAATGAGGAGCCAAAGGGGTACTAACCGGTTTGGTTGAATCATGAACTCCAAACTTCTTAATCAACTTCTCAAGGTATTGCTTTTGATTCAAGCACACCAAACCTTTCTCTCTATCTCTAGTGATCTCCATGCCAAGGATCTTCTTTGCTTCACCAAGATCCTTCATCTCAAACTCATTCTTCATTTGTTTCTTCAATTTCTCAATCTCTTCTACATTCTTTGAGGCAATCAACATATCATCAACATATATCAACAAATAAATGAGAGACCCATCTTGCAACTTCTTGAAGTACACACAATGATCATATTGACTTCTAGAATAATTTTGGCCTCTCATAAATTTATCAAATCTCAAATACCATTGTCTTGGAGATTGCTTCAAGCCATAAAGTGATTTCTTCAACTTACAAAACAAATTTTCTTTCCCTTTCACTTTATACCCATCCAGTTCACACATATAAATCTCTTCATTCAAATCACCATGTAGGAAAGCCGTCTTCACATCAAGTTGCACAAGCTCAAGATCATATTGTGCAACAAGAGCTAACATAATGCGAATTGAGGAGTGCTTCACAACTGGAGAAAAGATTTCATTGTAGTCAATGCCTTCCTTTTGTGCATACCCTTTAGCAACTAATCTTGCTTTGAATTCGACATTGCTTTTGTCATCAACACCTTCCTTCTTGGCATACACCCATTTGCAACCAATAGCTTTCTTACCCTTAGGCAATTTAGCTAACTCCCAAGTCTTGTTTTTCAAGAGAAAATTCATCTCGTCGCCCATGGCATTGCACCACTTCTCATTTTCTTCGCTCTCAATGGCTTCCTCAAAGTTGGATGGAATCTCATCAATGATAATAGAAAGAGCAAAAGAAACATAATCATTATACCAAGCTGGCTTGGTAATATTTCTCTTTCCTTTGTTCTTGGCAATAGACTCTTGAGGTGAATCTTGCTCTTCATCTTGAAAAGAGCCTTCAACTTCAACTTCTTCAACATCCTCAAGATCTCCCACTTCTTCACTTGAAGTGGCTTCAACATCAGTGGAAATAGGATTTGAAGTACTAGAGGCAACTTTCTCAAGCTCCACCTGTTGGACATCTTTCAAATTCTTCTCAGAGTCTCTGAACATATTTTCTTCATCAAATATCACATCTCTGCTGATTACAAGTTTCTTCATTTCTGGGCACCACAACCTGTAACCTTTGACAGCACTACTAAAACTAAGAAAGATAGCCTTTTTGGCTCTAGGATCAAATTTATTTTCAGTTACATGAAAATAAGCAGGTGAACCAAAAATACGAATATAATCATAATCATAAGAAGGTTTTTCAGTCCATACCTCCATTGGTGTCTTACCCTGAACAGCAGCTGAGGGTAACCGGTTGATGATGTAACATGCATAAGTAATTGCCTCTGCCCAAAATGACTTGCTCAAACTCGACTGAGACAACATACATCTAACCTTCTCAAGCATGGTTCGATTCAATCTTTCTGCAACTCCATTTTTTTGTGGAGTTCCCCTGACACTGAAATGTCTCACAATTCCTTCCTCTTTACAAACTTTAAAGAAATGGTCGGATGTGTATTCACCACCATTATCCAATCTCAAAATCTTAATCTTTCTTCCAGTTTGGTTCTCAACCATTTTCTTCCAACTCAAGAAAATGCTCAACACCTCACTCTTGTGCTTCATAGTGTAGACCCAAGACTTTCTTGAATAATCATCAACAAAGGTCACAAACCAATGTCTACCACTCAAAGAAGGAGTCTTTGTAGGACCCTAAACATCCTAATGCACATAATCAAGAATGCCTTTTGTCTGATGTACTGCAGTACCAAACTTCACTCTAGTTTGTTTTCCCAAGACACAATGCTCGCAGAAATCAAGCTTACAAGTCGTGGCACCTTTTAGAAGACCTTGTTTCACAAGCCCTTGTAGAACTCTCTCACCAACATGGCCTAATCTCATATGCCATAGTCTAGTAGTATCTGAATTAGATGTGCCCATATTTTCTGAGACTACAGACGCTTCACCTGTCACAGTGCTTCCTTGCAATATATACAAACTACCATGTCGAGGAGCTTTCATCACAACAAGTGCACCATAAGTAACTTTCAATGTATGCCCATTTGAATGAAACCTGAATCCATTGTCTTCTAAAGTGCCCAAAGAAATAAGATTTTTCTTCAACTTCAGTACACACCGAACATCTGTTAACTCTCTAACCATACCATCATGTAACTTCAAATGGCTGTACCGATCCCTTTTGTTGTACAAGGATTGTCATCTCCCATGAAAACAACACCACCATCAAACTCTTTCAAGCTTGAAAACCAATCCTTGTGAGGAGTCATATGATGAGTACAACCCGTATCCAACACCCACTTAGTAGCACAATCAAATGATGATGAAGTGGTTAAAGCAAAATCAGAAAAATCAGCTTCAAGCTCAACAACATTAGCTTCAGAGCTCACTTTATCTTTGGTCTTCAACCTAGGACAATCTTTCTTCCAATGGCCTTTATTATGACAAAAAGCACATTCATCTCTTTCCAAACTTTTTCTACCTTTAGAAGTTCCTTTAGATCGAGAATATGATTTTTTCTTACCAGAGAAAGATTTCCTCTCTAATGATCTACCTCTAACAAACTCTGATGATCTACCTTTAACAAACAAAGCCTCAGAGGTACTATCATGATTTTTATCTCTATGCCTCATTTCATAATTCATCAAGGCATTCGACACATCTTCAAATTTCACAGTTTCTTTACCATGCATAATAGTGGTAACAAAATGCTCATAAGAGTCCGGCAAAGAATTCAACAATATTAAGGCCTTATCTTCATCCTTAATATCCTCATCTAAATTCAACAAATCGGCAATCAACTTATTAAAAGCATCAAGGTGCCTGATCATTTGTGTACCTTCTTTATATTGGAAGCGATAGAGCTTTTTCTTCAAATGTAGCCGGTTCTCTACACTCTTCGTCATGTACTTGTATTTTAATTTTTGCCATAACACATTTGCCAATGTCTCCCGCATCACAAAATACTTCTGAGTTTTTGCAAGGCACAACCGAATTGTAGAGCAAGCTAACAAATTTAATTTCTCCCATTCTGACTTTGACATAGCTTCCGGCTTATCTTCCAAAGCAGCTAGTAGATCTTGTTGAGCCAACACATCCTTGACCTCACATTGCCACATCCCAAAGTTGTTTGTGCCATCAAATTTTTCCACTTCAAACTTTGCATTTTGCACCATAGTTCTTGCAATCCCGGAGCTGCTTCCAATATGATTCTCATTTTGCCCGTCTGACATATTTGGCAACTAGACGGTACCTAAGAGCAACCAGTGCTCTGATACCAATTGTTGTGCTAGGATAGCACCAAACCAAACGGAACCAAATAAAGCTAACCCACAGAAAATATATCAAATGAAATGTAAGAACAATATAGAAAATAACACCAAGATTTTAACGAGGTTCCTCAACAGTCAGTGTAACTGAAGTACATCCTCGGAGTAGTAGGAGCTCACCCAATAATCCACTATCAATCAAATGGGAGTTTACAAAGTATTGACAATTTCACAACCCAAAATCCCAATACATCCAATAACTCTCTCACCAAATACACAAATAGATAAGGAAATATAGTGAATAATTTTCTCTCTATACAAAGCTCAAAGCTAATACACAAATACAACTTTGATTGAGTGGGAACTAACAAAGAAAGAAAAATCACCTTTCTTTCTTGTGAGGGGGCTGCGGCACCTCTATTCTTTCTACTCTACTGATGCTCTCTCTTTCTCAATTTATCCCAAAGGCAACAACCTCTCAAATATGAAAACCAAAACTCACGGGTGTAAAAGAAAAAAGAAAAGTTTAACGAAAAGCTCCTGATACTGTTCAATTTAACGAAAAACCAAATTTTTACATTAAAAAGTCAATCCTTGTACTATTCATTTTACCCTTTATTTTGTCCTTGTCATTAAAACTCAAAGTTTTCAAGCTCTTTTCATTAGTTTTTCTAAGAAAAAGAGGTTGCCCTTTTTCTTTTCTTCAAAACAAGGAAGGGACACAATGATGTTGTCCACCTTCTTTTTCTCTTCTTTACAATATTTTAATAGCCGAAAGTATTGTTGAATTATTTGGCCACTATTCCAACAGGGTGCATGTATGTGTTTGTGTATAATCGTAAGCATTCTAATCCTATTTTACACAAGTTCTTAATAACTTTCATGCATTTTGTGTCTTCTGATTCTATTTTGTTATTTGCAGAGATTTGTCTTACAATTTTTTATCAGGAAGCTTTCCGAAGTGGGGGACCATAATATCGCAACTGTACGTGTCCTTTTATCTTTCACTTTCATTTTACAATTTAAATCACTAGAATATGTTCAGACAGAAAATTATCGCTGAGATTCGTTTTCACAGTGCTACTTGCCTGCCTACTAAGTTTTGATCTTGTACATGGAATTTTCCTTTGATAAAGATATATTTCTTCATATGTTGATTGATTAATGTTTTTATGCAGGAACTTAGTGGTCAACAACTTCACATTTAGCGGTTCAAATATAGCGTGAGTTGAAGTTTCTCTTACTCGTTTTAGACAAGCGATATTATCACTACTCTTCCACTACATGATTCTATTTGGATAACTAATAATTGTTCTCTATGTTTGCAGTCTTCCTGGATTGAATTGCCTCCAGAGAAATTTTCCATGCAATCGAAATACCCCACGATGTAATCTGCTCTTATGTCACCCATCATTTACTATTTTAACGCAACGTCATGTTAGAGGAAAAGGCATTGCTTCTCTAGTTATGTATACATATGGATATAGATTGCAAGCATGTTTTCATAAGTTCAGTAATACGCATAACTGGTTAGAAATATGTGACTGAAGAACATTAGTATGAGTCTTCAATTTGAAGTTTCATCGCTAATCATGGGTAGATTCTGGTATTACATGAAACTTACAGATGCAAACTTCTCAATCAACTGTGGTGGACCGCAAATGATGGGACGTGATGGCATATTGTATGAGACTGAAAACTCAGCTCTTGGCCCAGCAACATTCAGTGTAACCAGTACAGAGAAATGGGCTGTCAGTAATGCCGGTTTGTTTCCAGAAAACAGTGAGAACCCATCGTTTACCAGAAATACCCTTGCACAAGTCACCGGAACAGATGTGACCCCGACGCTTTTGCAGACTTCAAGAATTTCCCCAGGATCACTGAGATACTATGGCCTAGGCCTTGAGAATGGGCCCTACACTGTAACATTGCACTTTGCAGAGACGGTTTATGAAAGTCGCACTTCGCAAACTTGGAAAAGTCTAGGACGGCGTGTATTTGATATCTATATTCAGGTAAGACTGCTTATAGAATAAAAATTCTAACTTATTTGAAGTAAACACCTCATTGGACAGGTTTTTGATGTTTTAAGCTACATTAACTAAAGACAATGATTTAAAGGAGACTAGAATTATCACCTACCTCTTCATTTGGTTGCCAGGGTACCCGCAGGACCAAGGACTTTGACATATCGAAGGAGGCAGGTGGTGTTAACCGAGCAGTTGTGAGAAAATTTAATGTTAGCGTGTCAGAGAATTATCTTGAAATTCATCTGTTCTGGGATGGTAAAGGGACTTGTTGCATGCCCGATTATAGTGATTACGGCCCACTAATAGCAGCTGTCCATGCTGCTTCAGGTATAGTATGTGTTAACTTATAGAGATTTCCTGTGAGTGGTTTAAATGTATTTTTCTGCTGTTAATTGGCACTAAAGAATTCACCTGTTTTATCACTCAGATTTTACACCAACAGTTTCTGGGCTTCCACCAACTACTCTAGGAAAGAAGAGCAGGACTGGGTTGATAGTTGGTATTGCAGTTCCTGTTGGAGTTGTGAGCTTGCTATTAATGTTTGCGATTCTATATATGAGGAGGAAAAAATCAGAAAAAGAGGACGATGAAGGTAAACGACCATATTATTAGTGGTATCCAATTCAGGTTTCTCTACTCTGACATTAACACAGAAATAAGAATGCTTTCACGAAAGTAAAACGTATGTCATACTGTTTCGTGAATGTGCAGATATTCTAGGATTAGGCCCCAGACCATATACTTTCAGCTATGCTGAATTGAGAGCTGCAACTGAAGATTTTAATCCTTCAAATAAGCTAGGAGAGGGAGGATATGGCCCCGTTTATAAGGTGAAATCCGTATTACATCAATATCATGTACTTGAAGTAATGACAAGAAAAAGGAGAGAGAGAGCGAGCGAGCGAGAGAAGAAAATGTAGCTTCTTTTTTCTTTCCTTACACGTCACTAAATTGTGTTTCTGTGTACATTGTAGGGTACACTTTCTGATGGTAGAGTAGTGGCTGTGAAGCAACTTTCAGTAGCATCTCACCAAGGGAAGAGTCAATTTGTATCTGAAATTGCTACCATATCTGCTGTGCAACATCGGAATCTAGTGAAATCGTATGGATGCTGCATCGAAGGCAACCACCGCATTTTGGTTTATGAGTATCTAGAAAACAAGAGCCTTGATCAGGCACTTTTTGGTACAAACCTATCTACTTTTAGGTTGCATAGAAATAGCATTGTCTGCAGTTTCAAGCACTCTAAAATTGTTAAGAAATGTTTTTTTATTGGCTGTGTTCACTAATATTTCAGGAACAAGTAACTTACACCTTGACTGGCCTACTCGATTCAATATATTGTTGGGAACAGCAAGAGGACTTGCTTACCTTCATGAAGAGTCAAGGCCAAGGATTGTACATCGAGATGTCAAAGCGAGTAATATTTTGCTCGATGCAAAACTCTCCCCAAAAATATCAGATTTTGGATTGGCGAAGCTTTATGATGACGAGAAAACCCACATCAGCACCCGGGTTGCAGGGACAATGTAAGCCATCCTTTATTGTTTTTCCAAAGGATACATACATTATGGCCACACACATTTATACTTGCATGAAATTTTAACAGATTAATAATGCCTCTAATGATCTCAAGCAACATTGTGCAACCATTTGATTATCTTGCATTGCAGAGGCTATTTGGCACCGGAGTATGCATTGTTTGGACATTTAACAGAGAAGGCCGATGTGTTTGGTTTTGGAGTCGTTGTTTTGGAGATCCTCAGTGGGAGACCAAACTCTTACAATAACTTGGATCCAGAAAAGATTTATCTTCTTGAATGGGTAGGAATTGCATTCGCCTAACTTCATTTAGGCATTGTTGTGAAAAACTTATTTATACTTTCCTTTGACTGTGGCATAATGTTTTTCAGGTATGGACTCTACATGAAAACGACCAAACTCTGGTGTTGGTGGATCCGAGATTGACAGAGTTTGATGAAACTGAAGCAACTAGATTGATAAGAACATCTCTCTTGTGCACGCAGGGATCACCGATGGCGAGGCCATCTATGTCACGCGTGGTTGCAATGCTCTCTGGAGACATTGACATAGGCACTGTCATGTCGAAGCCAAGCTATTTGACAGATTATAATTTTAAAGATGTAACAACATTTTCAACAGGTAGATTTTTGGCCGAGGATGATACCCCATCAACTGCATCCAAGCATAGTAATGTTCACCTCAACTATCAGCCTGAAGGCAGCAATGCAAGTGGTGCTAACACCTTTAGGGTTAACCTTGCGCCTTCTCCAGTAAACGTCACTCAATCACTGCTCGCTGGCACTCAATCACTCAATCACTATGATGATGTATATCTAAAATAAGATACGATTTTATAGATATTTGAGTCAAACTTACAATTCAATTTTGTGTTAGTATGCTGCGGTGTAAATCTCCTCTTTTAAATCTCCTCAACCAAATCCAGTAACAAGCTTATTCCCGGAGTCCTCAGTGTCATCCGATATCTTGTCATCAGATACCGGCATGAAATACTCAAGCCCTCCTTTAAGACAAAGGTGAACGGCAAACGTTGAGGAAGTTGAATCTTCATGATGTATGATCTCTGTTGTTTGTACCATGCACATCAGATTAAGGTCACTACTCATTTGCGCGATTGTTTTCTTTCTTTTTGATTTTGTTTCTTGTTTATAGTTACTGAAAATTTGAAATAAAAATAAACGGGGTTTGCTTTGAGATCTAAGGTTTTAGGTCTAAAAGTTAAAAGCACCAGGAAACGGGTCGGATTTAGCTTTAAAATTCAGAGATTCTGGACCTTGAAGCTTTTCTTAGAGAATAAAATAAATATCGGAATCCTTCTTTTCCTATTTAAATGCTAATTGTTTTATTATGATTTTGTATGTTTTATTCGACGCCTGCTATTCTTAAATTAAGATATTGTTTTTTTTGTTAGGGAGTGAAGATGAATTTTAGAGACAGAAAAACAAAACCAGTAACATATAAACCTAAAATTGAAAATTAATCCAAAAACAACAAATAATTAGATAATGTTATAGGCCTATTTGATTGAGCGATCTAGGGTTAGAGAGGGAGAGGGAGGCCGGCCACTTTAGAGAGAAGAGAGAAAGATTTAATTGTGAGGTGTGTTTTATTCACCCTATTGTGCCTCTATTTATAGTAGTCAAAAGGGCAAACCTTTTCCCATAAGGATTACAATACTTAATAAGTAATCTACTCCTAATAGGAATATAAGATACATTCCTAATCTACTAGGATTTACACAATCACATTCCTATTCTAAATAGGACTGCAACATTCCCCCTTGAGTGTGTAAATACTCAAGTAAATGGCGCATCAAGTCTTCAGTGATGAAGCAGGTACAGTTGATGAAGTCGTCGGCACAATGGGCAAATGCGAGTCTCAAATCAACGGAAGTATGCATAAAAAGTAAAACTCACAAAACCTCGCTATGGTAAAACCCAAGGTGGGGAAAACCCATAGTCTAAGGAGAAAAGTGAGAAGTTGCATTAAGTCAAAACTATACGTCTTTTGGACGCAAGTAGAAGAGCTCTCAAGGGTATGATCAGCCCAGGATGGGTGTCTCGTTAAAACCTAGTTAGGTAGCAAAAACCCAGTGGGAAAAATGCTCCTAATCGTAGGGAAAAAGAGTACATTAAGATCAAGTGAGTATACTTCTGGATACTCCCCCTGAGTTTGACATAACTTCCAAATGAGAACTACAAACATTGCATATAATAGTTAGGCATACCAATTCCTCGGACAAGCTTCTGGAAGGTTGACTTCGGCAGTGACGTCGTGTAGAGGTCGACAAGGTTGTCTGGGATTGGCTTGCATGACTTCAATCTCCTGATGCTTTGCTGATGTAGATTGATCGGATCATATTTATATATATTTTTATATCAAATTCACTCGTCTTTTCTTAGTTAGTTCGTTATATTTTGAGCTATTTACGTTGATTTTGTGTTTTATAAGAATTTATCTAGTTAAGAAAATAAAAATAGAATAAGTAAAGTGTTATGTAATAAATTCGTTTTAACTATTGGCTAGAACTTATTATATGAAAAATTATATATATATATATATATATATTTATATATCAATATATTTATATTAATATAATATGTTGTGTGTGGAAGGAATAAAATGATGGAAAGCAATGAGTGAGCCTTCGGTGGAAACAAAATGATGAAACGCAGGTGAAGAAAGGGCAGCTGTGGGGCGCCCATTTAGCAAAGCAGCTCACCAAGGGAGCTGCCGGTAGTGCGAAACAAGGAGGAAGTCTGCCTTCTTAAGGCAGCTTAAGCACCGAGATAAGGGGGATAATAAGGCAGTCAAGCTGCCAGAACCGAGAGGAGGAAGTGAAATCAGAACTGGGGAGCTGCCTTTGGCAGCAAACAGGACGGGGGAGAATAAAGCTGCCAGGCGCAGCTGCTGCAAGGAGGCAGCAAGAAGAAGGCGCGGCATTTTTGAAAAGGGAAGTCTGGAAGAAGTCGCGGAGCAGTGAGAAAACCAGAGGGAGAGGAATGCTGAGCTCACGGGGCTGTGAGGGAGCAGCGCCAGGCGAAGGCACACGGAAACATAATGACAGTTTGAGGCCTCGGGGAAAATAGAAGCAAAACGTCAACGAGGGCTTTGGAGTGGCGGTGCAAAACAAACGGTGCACAGAAAACATAAGTGCACAGAAAATTCTTGCACACTCCCTATTTCGGTTTAATCCTCCAAACTCATTTTTAATTTATGTTTTTAAATTATAAATAATGTGTAATTAATTATTTTGGCTAGAGGATAATTCGAAACCATGATTATATTTGTAATTTGAATTGATACCTTCAGTTGTGATTTCTGAGTTGTGATTTAATTTGCTTAACTGCTTGATTGATAACTTATTTGTGTATGTTGATTAAGAATGCATACTTAATTTACATGCATGAATTTGATGCTAGAATATAAGTGAATTTCACCTAATCGTTATGAACTTATATTCATGAGTAGTGAAGGTTGTTATCCACAATCGCGTTAAGTAAATTCTTGGCAGGAGTATCATGCTTTTCATAGTTACGAATGCCTCGTCAGTATTTATAGTTTTCACAAAATTTAATGATCTTTGATTGTATCTCTATTGTGCTTTTCACGTAGGGGACTTTTAGAGAATGTGTTGAATTGTTGTATGCTGTTCATCCAATTTAATAACATAAGGAAAACTTGAAGATTAAAAAAGTGTTGTTCACGGTTAATCTGGAGTATTGAAATTTACAACTTATTGAAAGAACAACTGAAAATCAATTTAGATTGCATTTGTGTCATGTGTGGATAAAAACCTTCTAGCCAATCCGTCGCCTATCTTTTCACTTTTATTTTATGTTTTTGTCAATTCTGTAATTTATTTAAGTTTAATTTACTTCGTCAAAACCAAACCAATTCCCCCCATTATTAAAATATTATTATTTAGTTAGTTTTTATTATTTTTAATCTTTTAATTTAATTTCCGTCTAATTAATTTCCTAGTTTTTATTTTAAATTGTTTTCATTATTTTGAGTCATTTTTAGTGTGTTTCGAGTTTTTAACTTAGTTTGTGTTTTCTATAGTCTTGAGTTGTTTTGAGTCTTTTGATTTGTTTTAGTTTATTAGTTAGTTTTATTTTGAATTATTCTAGTCAAGTGTTTTTATTTTAGTTTTGTGTTTTAAACTTTGTTTTTTACGTTTTTATATTAATTTTAGAGTGATTAGCAATCCCTCCTAATCCCCGGCCTAGAACGATACCCTACTTACATCTATACTACAACTGTCAAAAAGAGGGTTAAATTTGTGCGGTTTTAAAATCGCGTCATAGATGTAGTTGCAATATGTCTTGGCGTTGACTTTGTTGATGTATCATGGCTTGATCGGGTTGATACATGCGGCATAGTCTTCATGAATCGTTGTCGGGACTCAACGAGGGATGAAAACACAGCAAGTACTACGAACATGCTCAACAAGAACTCCTAACCATGTCTCACTTGTGGCGTAGTGAGGTGAGGTGAGTCTTGGAACGGTTCGAAGATTTCGCAACTAAGGTCATATCATGGACCTCCAAGATATTGCAATGTCCCTAACGGTAAAGACATAACCATTTGGGGATTTTGCCTTGTGCGGGTTTGATAAGTAACCAGCGTCAGCATAACAACAAGGCAAGCATCATTTCGAGGATCAGGGGGTCGGATCCACTAAGATGCGTTGGGATTTGCCCTCGTAATACCTTCAGGGTACGTCTTTTAATACCAATTCAGTGGTTGCGTGTAGGCGCGGTGCTGCATCTTTAGCAAGATCAAAAGCGAAGGAGATGTCCTGTCTAAATACAATGAGCTAAGTACAACGAAGCGCAAAGTTGAACTTAGATATGGAATTTCGGATTCCATAACCTCTTCAAGGGTCTCATTTGCATATAACGTATGGACGATCAAAGGTATACTCAAAGGTAACACATTCAAAGTGTAGTTCGACTGGTAGACCAAGGTACCATCAGAACAACGCTTTGAACTTCAGGTCAATGCATAAACGAGTTTTCCTAAGATCCTTCATCTCAAATTCCATCTTCAGGTGCGAGGCAGTTTTCTCAAGCTCTTCCAGAGTCTTAGTGAGATTCGTGTTAACGACATAAACTGTAACTCTAGCAATTTGGAATAAAACTTCATAGTTTAACACGCAAGGGCATAATTCATATCCCTGACTGATCAAACAATCACTTAAACGGGTATACCACATCCGTCGGATTTAAGTGAACGCCTCAAAACAAGTTAAGAGAGTGTTCCGTGGTTTTGGAACTTTTTGAACCAGTCCATGTAATTCTTCGGGAACTTACATGTAAATCTCCGTATCTATATCCCCATGGAGAAAACACTAACCACATTTCATAATGCTGCTATCAATCACAGGACGTTTGAGAGAAACCTTGCGCCGTAAGGCGTGCATCACGTCGCACTATTTCATTCATCTCATAACGCTTCCTTTCCCACTTGTAACACAATAGGGTTACCTTGGGCATTGTAGGAACGACAGGTCCAATACACACTTTGGTAAGGAATTTGACCTAGATTGTAATCTCAGTTGTCCAATCAGTTCTACGTTGTCACTTAATCAACGGAACACGGTTCGATATCGTCACTTTTCATTTATGTCGGTAGCTACCATATAAGTGAAAACATCATCGATGATAATCTCATTTCAATTCCATTTTTCTCATCCAAACTAGTATATTGGACCAAGAACTTCATGTCTCGGGAGTAATCCGGATTAATCTCATGAGATGGAAATGATTTGAGACAACAATCGAGTTTAGATTCATAGTTGTGCCGTGTATTCCTCTTCTGGGGAAGTGAATCCTACGAACCGATTGATCTGTCGTGCTCCAGGCCAAGACAGATTGATTGGCTATCCGTCGTTGTACCGGACCGTCCAACAGGGGCGTCCAAACCGTCCAACAGGGGCGGCACACCCTTCAGGGATGTTGACTCGACGTCCGTTAAGTACGTCTATCCTTGCAGGCATGTTTGCAGCTGGTATATGATCTCGTCACTTTAGCTAGATCAGAGGAATGCGTCTGGAGCAACATTTTGAAATCTAGAATTCATCACACTTGCTTATCACACTTGTGCGGTATGGGGATCGAGATGAGACATAGTGGGCAACGTCCACGCAACTTCGCGCCGTTCTACAGGAACGTTGACGTTCTTATCTCCCCCTAACGGTGGGAAGATTGTCTCATTAAAGTGACAACCTGCAAATAAGCGGTAAAGAGATCGCATGCAATTGCTTATAATTTTTTTTTCGATTCTTTGACTCACAAATTCCACATAGCGATTTATAATTGCGTAATGCATGAAACAAATATATATATTGACAAATATATGAACATATACAATATATATATCGGAAGGTAAATATAAATATAGGGGGTTCATGCATCATGGGGAATGTTTTCATGCTTCAAGGTCGTTTCAAATATCTTACTTTATTTTAAGCGTACCTGATTGGCAGAAAACAAATAAAAGCCTTTGAATTTGTAGAAGATCCTTCTCAGAAAGTCGAAATTGCGTCTCCAATGCGTTGTACCACGTTCAACAAAGAAAATTAAATTGAATCAATAACAGGTAGATTAATTCAAAATAATAATAAATTAATCTAAAAAAGAATAATTAAAACGTAATACTCCCCTAATTGAAGAATAAACTCTCTTTAGCGGAGCGTCAAGAGCGTGCTGATAACGTGTTGTAGGCCTATTTGATTGAGCGATCTAGGGTTAGAGAGGGAGAGGGAGGCCGGCCACTTCAGAGAGAAGAGAGAAAGATTTAATTGTGAGGTGTGTTTTATTCACCCTATTGTGCCTCTATTTATAGTAGTCAAAAGGGCAAACCCTTTCCCATAAGGATTACAATACTTAATAAGTAATCTACTCCTAATAGGAATATAAGATACATTCCTAATCTACTAGGATTTACACAATCACATTCCTATTCTAAATAGGACTGCAACAGATAAAAAGTTACAGCCATATACATATATATATATATATATATAATTTTTGAAAAAAAAATTAAAAATTATGTAATACGAATTTGTTTGTCAGAACATTATAATTGATACTGTTAGCCAAGACTCAAAAGTTGGATCTTAATTCGTTGACTGGTATGCAACTATGGATTTTTCTAGATGCTAACAAATATATAGACCGAGAGAAAGCAAAGTCTTTTACATACATACAAAATATTAAAGTCCCAATTAAGACGTTATGCTAGCAAATATATAGATCGGGAGAAAGTTGTTTACATACATACAAAATTACCTCAGTCGTCCCGATTAAGACGTTACTAGCAAATATATAGACTGAGAGAAAGCAAGTCAAAATTACCTCAGTTGTCCTAATTAAGACATTACTAGCAAATATATAGACTAAGAGAAAGCAAGTTGTCTACATACATACAAAAGTATGTCAATCCCAATTAAGACGTTACCAGTAAATATATTAACTGAGAGAAATCGAGTTGTTTACCTACAAACAAAAGTATCTCAGTCTCAATTAAGATGTTATTGGCAAATATATGGACTAAGAGAAAGCAAGTTTATATACATACAAAAGTACTTTAGTTGTCCCAATTAAGACATTAGTAGCAAATATATGGACGGAGAGAAAGCAAGTTGTTTACATACACACAAAATTATCTCAGTCCCAATTAAGACGTAAGAAATTTCGTAACAACTGGCTATATAGATGAGAAAATTATGTAGTACGCTACTAATGATTACTTATTTCAATGTACCTTTCCATGTTTTTGTTAAAGAAAGAAAAAAGTGACTATTAATTTTAAAACAATAGAATATTATATTGGCACTCTAAAATTTCATTTTGCACTCTAAATTTTTTATAATATTACTTAATTAGAAAGAAAAATACACTTGTAAAAAATGTAAAATGAGATCTTATGAGTAGCCATCAGGACATCTAACATTTTTGGAGTGATAGCATGAGTCATGACTTGGATGAGTGGTGATGTAATTAAATGAAGTGAACAATTTGGCGTTTGCATGCATGATGATGATCTTGGCGTTCTGGAGCGAAGAAGTCGTCAATATTAACAGCAACCAAGTTGCAGCAGATCAGGACATATGGCAAGTCGCTGATGAGGGAAGCGTATGCAGAGACTTGGTCCAAACGTGAAGTTGGGTGTGAGAATGTGAGGACAAAAAGAGACTAAATTGTGTAAATGTTTATAAGAGGTTAGACTACTTCTCATATAGCCAATTGATTTTACAAAATGCTACTTTTATTATATATTTGTATCATCATTTATACTATCTCTCTAATAGAGATATGATTCGTGTGCATTGGTGGACACTACCGTTATTAGAAAGATAATATAACTGATGGTATAAATAGGTAGTAAGTGTAACATTATCTTTGATTTTATGATAGAATTTCAACTTTCTTAATTAGGAAAAGTGTATGTTTAAAGTCGCATCTTTTGCAGCTGCCTTTCTTTTAAGGACAATACTTGGATATTCAATAAGGAGTACCCAAATTTACTCACGTCTGCATAAGAGGATTTGCTCTCTTTCACCCCCGTATCCTCCTTCCACCAGATCCCCCCACACCCCCGCATTAGAGGATTTGCTCTCTTTCGTTCTGTCTCTTCAAATCAACATCAAAAGGAAGTCGCCGGATGCAATCGACGCCGACGATGACATGGTTTCAGGCGAAGGGCAGAGAAGTGGTTCTGGGTACGTCTTTTGGGTACTCTCCATTAGGCCACTTCATTTAGTCAGTCTTTTGGGAACTCTCCATTGAGTACCTAAGTATTGTCCTTAAACAAAAACAAGTCATCGGAATAATTAAGCCAAGGTGGGTGGGATGGTGGTGGGTTCAAACGTCGCAGTTTGACTTTTTTCTGTCATTCAAAACATATCCTCTTTTGACTTTTTTCGATGCATCATTCAACTTAACTTGCAGATCTTTTCATCCCGATCGAATTTTCAGTTCAGCCACAACTTTTGAAAATTCCACCAGAGATTTTTCTTTCTTTTTTGGAAAATCCCACCTTTGTTTTTCTTTGAAAAAATCCACGTCCACTTATCTAAAATTCATTTTATCATTGTATTTAGGGTTATTATAACTTCGTCTGTGTAAGTTTATCTTACATTGCCGGTCCCAAGCCCGGATAAAGGAGAAGGGGGAGGGCGTCAGGTAGTCGACAGCCAACACTCCTAGGTTACGTCGAATCCTTATGAAAATGAATCCAGAACGAAATCCCCCACCTAGTGGGAAAATGCTTTGTTGTTGTTGTATTTAGGGTTATTATACAAAATGGTCCATGAAATTTGCATTATCAATAGAAATGGTCTCTGAGATTGAAAATCAATAGAAATGGTCCTTGAGATTGTCCATCATCCATGATTTTGGTCATTCCGTTAGAAACTCTTTGGGTAATTTTCAAAGCTTCGTAACTCAATCGATTCTTAACCAAATTTGTCCCATAATATATCAAAATGAAGATAAGAAAGTTTAGAACAAGATTATACCATTTGGAAGCCCAATGATTGATGGAGATGGCCGGAAAATAGCCTGAAAGGTGACTGATCCGAGGGAAAACTGGAAAACTCGCTGGAAACTAGGTAAATTTTAAACGTTCATAACTTCTCTAATACTCAATGAAATCGAGTGATTCAAAAATAAAAATTATACTTCTCAACGAGACAAAGAGAATGGTATGTTTCTTGACTGCTAACTCACCGTATTTTTGCCAAAAAACTGCTCGAAAGTGGCTAACGAAATCCGCTTAATTCCTCGATATTGGTTGATAAAGGTTTCATTCAACCTAGTACGTCACATTGGGGAGCCCCAGTTATGTTTGTGAGAAAGAAAGACGGGACATTAAGGTTATGCATTAATTATAGGCAATTGAATCGGGTAACGATTAAAAAACCGTTATCCATTGTTGCGTATAAACGATCTATTTGATCAACTCAGAGGTGCCTGTGTATTTTCTGAGATTGACTTGAGGTCTGGATTCTATCAGCTGAAGATTAAGAGTGAAGATATCCCTAAGATGGCATTCAGAACTCATTATGGTCACTATGAGTTTTACGTGATGCCATTCGGATTAACAAATGCACTAACAGCTTTTATGGGTTTGATGAATAAGGTATTTCAGTAATACTTGGATAGATTTGTCATTGTATTTATTGATGACATTCTGGTGTATTCTAAGTCAAGAGCAGAGTATGTTCGACATCTTACTCTAGTGTTGAAGAAATTGAGGGAACATCAACTGTATGCTAAGTTTAGCAAGTGCCAGTTTTGGTTAAATGAAGTGGTATTCTTGGGACATGTAAATTCAGCCCAAGGTATTTTTGGTAGACCCTCAGAAGATAACAGCTGTGGAGAATTTGGAACAACCGCGAACCGTTGTTGAGGTATGAAGTTTTCGTAGCCTAGCAAGCTACTATAGATGGTTTGTGAAGGATTTTTCAGTCATTGCTTTGCCATTGACGAGATTGATGAGAAAAGAGGTTAAGATTGAGTGGGATGAAAATTGTGAGCAAAGTTTTAGCAGCTGAAGTAGTACCTCACTCATGCACCTATTTTAGCACTTCCAGATGATAGCGGAAATTTTGAGGGCTACGATGACGCTTCTTGAATGGTCTTAAATGTGTGCTGATGCAACATGATAGGGTGATTGCGTATGCTTCGCAGCAATTGAAACCCCATTAGATGAATTACCCTACTCATGATTTGGAGTTAGCGGCTATCATCTTTGCTTGAAGATCTGAAGACATTATCTCTATGGTGAAAAGTGCAAAATATTTACAGATCACAAGAGTCTTCAGTATTTTTTCACCTAGAAAGAACTTAATCTTAGGCAACGAAGATGGTTAGAGTTGCTTAGTGATTATGACTGCACGATTGAGTATCACCCTAGACGTACTAATGTTGTGGCTGATGCTTTGGGTAGGAAATCCCAAGGTCAGATTAGTGCTTTGTATGCTTCTCGTGTTATAGATTTGAGATCCACTGGAGTGAAATTGGGATTAGAAGAACAAGAAGAAGCTGTGACAGAATGAGAAATAGCCTTGCTTGCTAGTTTTCAAGTTAGGCCTATTTTGGTTGATCGTATTCTCGAGAATCAGGTGAATGATGAAGAAATTCAAGAACTGATTCATTTAAAGAATCAAGGGATAAAGAAAGATCTCAGAATTCGAGAATTAGATGATATGCTTATGCAAGGTAATCGGATGTACGTGCCAAATATCGAGGAATTAAATAAAGAAATTTTGGGATGAAGCGCATATTTCAGCATATGCAATGCATTCTGAAGGCACAAAAATGTACCATACCATTCGACCATTTTATTATTGGCCAGGTATGAAAAGGGAAATTGCCGAGTATGTCCGTAGGTGTGCAGTTTGTCAGCAGGTCAAAGCTGAAAGAAAGAAGCCGTTTGGATTGATGCAACCACTTCCCGTTCCACAGTGGAAATGGAAAAATATCACTATGGATTTTGTGTACAAGCTTCCTCGTACACGGAACGGTTATGATGGCATTTGGGTGATAGTTGATCGACTTACTAAGTCAGCTCATTTTATTCCAATGAGGGAGAAGTATTCTTTAAGTCGATTAGCTGGATTGTTTATTTCGAAGGTTGTGAGGTATCATGGAGTTCCAGTGAATATTATCTCAGATCGAGATCTTAGGTTTACTTCTAAGTTTTTGATAGCTTTTCAGGAGGCTCTTGGTACAAGATTACTGTATAGTACAACATATCATCCTCAAACAGATGGTCAATATGAGAGGATGATTCAGACTTTGGAAGATATGCTAAGATCTTTTATGCCTCAGTTAGTGATGATTGGCATGTGAAGTTGAATTTAATGGAATGTGCCTACTACAACAACTTTCATTCGAGTATTGGTATGTCGTCATTTGAGATACTTTATGGGAAAACTTGCCATACATCTTTATGTTAGTCAGAAGTTGGCGAAAGAGTTTTGGTGCGCCCTGAGATTGTGGATGAGACTACTCAGAATGTTCAGGTAATTAAGTCTAACTTGAAAGCGGCCCAGGATCGACAAAAGAGCTTGGAAGACAGACATGCCACTGACCGGGTGTATAATGTAGGTGATTGGGTATTTCTAAAGTTATCACCTTGGAAAGGTGTGGTTCGGTTTGGAAAGAAATGCAAGTTAAATTTTAGGTATATCGGACCTTATGTGATCACCGAATGAGTCGGTGAAGTTGCTTGTAGACTTGAGTTGCCTATGGAACTGTCTAAGGTACATAATGTGTTTCATGTTTCGATGCTTCGCCATTATGTTGCAGATCCTTCACATGTGATACCTCCTCAACCCTTGGAAATCAATCCGGATTTGACGTATGATGAGGAGCCAGTGACTATTTTGGATTGGAAAGAGAAGGTTCTGAGAAATAAGACTGTACACTTGGTGAAGGTTTTGTGGAGAAATCATTCAGTGGAAGAAGCTACTTGGGAAATAAAGGATCGGATGAGAGAGATGTACCCCAGATTATTTCTTGATTATTAGTGGATGGTTTTGGTTGTATAAATTTTGAGGACGAAATTTCTTTAAGGATGGTAGGTTGTGACAGCCCTTCCCGAAATTTTTATCGAAAATGTGAAAAGACAAGTTTGCCCTTGGTCGTTGAGATAAAATTTAGTTCTGTGGTGGTGTTGTATGATTTAAAGTATGGATGTGGGCCAATTATGTTTATTCCTAATTATTTGGACCTAATAGGAAGTAAGTTAATGTTTGGTTTTGGTTGGTTAGAATTGGTCCACACTACACCTGACTTTCTCTCTCTCACTCCCGTACTCTATCTTTCTTGGATTCACTCTCTCTCTCCTTCTCTTGGTACGGACAACCCCAAAATCTCCCTGAATCTTACAGATCGAGAGTTTAAAGGGCACCATTATATTCCTGAAGTCCTTACGAGTTGAACGGTGCCAATTTCAGGTAAGAAATCTTTCGAAAATCCTAGTTTCTCACAAGCTTCAATTTGTACATTGTTCATGTGGACATAAATATGGTTGTTTTTGGAAATTTAAAGCTCATATGAAGCTTAGTGAGGTCCCAATGAAGCTCGGAGTGCTTCGTTTGAAGGATTTGGACGTCGGGATCGTGAGTTTCGAAGTTGGCCGGATTTGGTGGAGTTTTCCCAATGAGATCCCGTGGTTTTTAGGGCTTGTAAGAGGTATAAACTTGTTCTATTCTTCATGCACTTCATTTTGGTATAAAAATCGTGAAAAATGGTGCAAAAATGGCCGAGATATCACAGTTTGAATTTTTCCTAGTTTTCCGGCGTCGACGACGATTGCCGGAGTTCAGAGGTAGGAGATGACGGAATATTCCGTCAAGTCTGACAGAATATTCCGATGCCGTCAGTTAGTTTGGACGGTTTCCGTTAGGACTTAACAGAATATTCCCCAAAATATTCTAACGGCGTTAACTGACGCCGTCAGTATGCCTGTCACGTGGTCGCGCGTGGGGATGCGTAGGTCCGTGCATTCGCCGGCGCGTGGGTGGTCGGAAAAAATTTCAAAAAATATGGGATGATCCTGAGGTTGTGTAGATCACAGTGGTATATTCATATACCCAATTTGAGCAATATATAAGAAGTTATTAGCTAGAGTTGGTTATCTGCTTAAATAACGTTATTTCAGTTACTTCTCATATAGGCGAGACTTATGCAGAAGACGAGCATAGTAAAGAAAGGCTCGGGGGTTACGACCCTTCGACTTATCAGTGAGTGGGCAGTTATTTTCAGTATATATATATACTTGACGTTTTTCCCCGAAAACGTACTTTTTAAATGAAATGAGATTTAAATGCCATGTCATACTTGCATTATAATTAGCATATGCATAATGTTACATGTTGCTACAGAGGCCTAGGTAAGCCACATGTGAGTACATGGTAATGTTAGTGGTTACGAATTATGGTGATGCAGAGATAATTGAGTATAGATCAGTCGTACAGGTTACAAGCGGTGACTCTTGGCTAGATGATTGAGTATAGATCAGCCATACAGGTCATAAGAGGTGACCCCCAGCTAGATGATTGAGTATAGATCAGCCGTACAGGTCACAAGAGGTGACTTCTGGCTAGATGATTGTTATATGATTGAGCCGTACAAGTCACAAAAGGTGACTTCCGGCTAGATGATTGATTTATGATTGAGCCGTACAGGTCATAAGAGGTGACTCCTGGCTAGTTTGGTTATGCATCGAATCATATCACCTGGTTTACTTATGTTCACTGTAATAGTAGACATGGCATGAGTATCGAACATGGAATATGCATGGCATTTATTTTTATAAACGAATTTTGTTATACTGAGCATGATTTTGAGATAAATACATATTTATGTCTTCTATTTTCTGGGAAAGTATATATACTTGTTTTACGGCGAGGGGTTAGTATATTCAAAAGAAACAAGGTTTTCGTATAAGCTTGGTTTTGCTGACCCACTCAACTTTGTTTTTTTCGCCCCTCCAGGTTCTAGGTATCAGAGTTTGGTGGCCACGAGGAATCCAACGGTGTTCTGACAGAATTCGTAAAAGTAGGATTCACCTTCGAGTGTTGTATCTTCGTAATTGTCCTACTTGACTGCAACTAGACGTTCTTATTGCTCTGAATGTGTATTTATACACTTAGACTCGCACTAGCATCCTTCCTTAGTGAGAATCGCTAGTTGCTTGGTTTTAAATTGTTCGTATTTCCTTACTCTTTATCGCTTCTGCTTTGCGCATAAGGCTACGTCACACTCACGTGACGGCCAGCACGTCTCGACTTCGGTCGGGGTGTGTCAGTATGAGATTGTGATTCGACTCATAATTGAGCTAGTTTTTTGTAATTTACCCTATACTAGCCTTCATGCATGTGCTCACGCACGTGCAGAATGAATTTTTTGAATCATGGCGTGTTACGCGTGACTTACACGTTTTAAATGTATTTATATGCATAAATTGACAAAAAGAAAGTCAAATATTTGAAGTAAATGAATAATCTTAGATCATGCTAGAAGAAACCCCTCATAAACCAATTAAAGCAACTGAATCCACATAATAAAATCACTCTATTGAATTTATATTAAGAATAGAGAAAATAATATTTAATAAACAACTGATTGAATCACATTACTTGTCCATTGTGAGGCTAAGCCCACCTCTCCCCCTTAGAGCAACTCCAATGTATGAGCCCTTCCCCTAGGCAATACACTATTCAATCCACCTAATGAACAGTAATTGCCTTAATGAACAGTGTATTCCCCTGGCAATAGCCTTTTTGCATCTCCACCCCTGCACTTGAATAGCCCTGGCAATTGGCAATAAAATATTAGTATTTTTATATTTATAAAAGAATACATAATAATTTTATTTGTAATTTCAGATAATATTTTTAATCGTTCTCGTTGCGCAACGTGTCATTATCCGAAAAGACAATAGCAATAAAATATTTAAATTTTTTTATTTATAAAAAAAATTCAAAATAATTTTATTTGTAATTTTGGATTTCCGATAAAATTTGTAACCAATCACGTCGTGCCACGTGTCACAATCCGATTACAATCTTTGAGGATAGATTTCCGCCAGATTTTTAACGAATGACGGCATGCCACGTGTCATTATCTGAAAGGACAATTATTGGCAAGGGATTTCCGATAAGATTTGTAACCAATCACGTCGTGCCACGTGTCACAATCCGATTACAATCTTTGAGGATAGATTTCCACCAGATTTTTAACGAATGACGGCATGCCACGTGTCATTATCTGAAAGGACAATTATTGGCAAGGGATTCTGATAAGATTTGTAACCAATCACGTCGTGCCACGTGTCACAATCCGATTACAATCTTTGAGGATAGATTTCCACCAGATTTTTAACGAATGACGGCATGCCACATGTCATTATCTACAACCTAATCCTTGCCCAAATCCTCCATATAATGAAACCCTCCATCCTCAGAAATCTCACACCAATTTTCTCAAGCTCTCTATCATTATTCATAGTTTCAGCTTTCTTCTTCACCAAAATCCCTTTCATTATTCATAGTTTCTGCTTCCTTCTTCACCAATGTCTTCTTCTTCTTCAAAGATGATGTGGGAAATCGATCAAGAAGAGGAAGAATTGTTTAACTAATCAGAAGGAATGTTCAATGCCGGGGATTGGGCCCAAAATGAGATGGAAGAGGATGATGAGCGTAGATAGAGAGATGACGAATCAAGAATGGCACGAGCCTCACATTCCCGTCGAGTCATCCAAGGTGTGGCTCAGATCTGCAGGCCCAACCGTGCTAGAAACATTGATAAAAACAGGCAACGACGAGGTCAGGAGCTCTTGGACGATTATTTTGTCCGGAACAGTGCATTCCCTGATACGTACTTCCGACGTCGTTTTAGAATGGAACGACATTTGTTCAATAGAATCATGGGCGCTGTTTGCAACCATGATTCTTACTTTGTGCAAAAGCCGGATGCATTTGGTGCTATAGGTCTCATGCTTGAGCAAAAAATTACTGCTGCTTTGCGGATGCTTGCATATGGAACAGTTGCAGACCAAGTGGACGAGATAACGAGGATGGGAAAATCAACCATTCTTGAGTCCCTGATGAGGTTTTGCTCGGCAATCGAATCTATCTACACCAATGAGTACCTCCGGAGGCCTACTCATATGGACTTGGAAAGGCTTTTGAAGAATGGCGAGATGCGAGGTTTTCCAGGGATGATTGGAAGCATTGATTGTATGCACTAGACTTGGAAAAATTGTCCAAGTGCATGGCAAGGCGCTTATGGAGATAGAAAAGGATCGAAAAGTATCATTTTGGAGGCGGTGGCATCTTTTGATACTTGGATTTGGCACGCCTTTTTCGGGGTTCCGGGAACTCAAAATGATCTTAATGTCCTTGCCCAATCCCCAGTGTTCGATGAAGTCTTGCAAGGAAAGACACCAAAAGTCACATACTGGGTCAACGAACGTAAGTACGACGGGCCATACTACCTAGCAGACGGCATTTACCCAAGGTGGGAATGCTTTGTCAAAACAGTGCCACGTCCACAAAGTGCAAAGGAAAAATACTTTGCAAGCTGTCAAGAAGGATGCAGGAAGGATGTGGAGCGTTGTTTTGGTATACTCCAAGCTCGCTGGGCTATTGTTAGAGGTGCTGCCAGAATGTTTGATGTGGAGTCGCTTCGATCTATCATGATGACGTGCATCATTCTTCACAACATGATTGTGGAAGATGAGTACGATTATGATGCTGTTGATGAATATGAGCCAGACACGATGAACAATTCCAAAACACGAATATATTGTGCTCATGACGCCACTGAAGAACCCGTGCAACACGACCCAATACTGCGAGATGGACGTTTCAATGATAGAGTCATTCAACGATATACTGCAATGCAAAGGCTATATATGCACAATGCTCGCCAAATTGACTTGATAGAACACCAGTGGAAATTGAGGGGTGTTGAAGATACTTAAGTTCATTAGTGTTTGTTTTTATTTGGGGTGTTTTATTTTATTTCATGTCGTGTGTTTATTTAGTTCATTTAGTGTGCTTTTTATTTGGTGTGTGATGTAATTTTATTTGGTATGTTCATGTAATTTTATTTGGTGTGTTTAAATGTGTTATGAATAAAGTACTAAATTCGATAAATTGGAAATAACATAAAGTACTAAATTCGATAAATTGGAAATAACATAAAGTACTAAATTCAATAAATTGGAAACAACATAAAGTACTAAATTCAATCAATAAGAAATTACAACCTAAATTCAATAATCATCACTTAACCAATTTGTGGTGTTAGGATGATCTTCTCTTGTCGTGCTTAACCAATTTGTGGTGCTAGGATAATCTTCTCTTGTGGTGCTAGGATGATCTTCTCTTGTCGTGCTAGGACCATCTCCTCTTGCTCTCGCTTCTCTTGCACGCCTCATTCGCACTACGTCTTCTTTCTCCGACTTCCAAAAATATTTAGAATTTGGAGACTTTCCTTCTAAAGGCTCTTTCATAATGTTACGATCTTGTTCAGCCATTCTTTCTTCTCTTCTACATTCCCTTTCTTGCCGAAGTAGTTCTCTTTCTCTCTCATCAGCTTCAAATTTTTTCTGAAAAGCTGCAGCTTTTGCATCCTCTCTAGCCTTATCGGCCTCATATTTAGCCATTTATCGGGCCAAAGTCAATTCACCTTGGCGGGCAAGGTCTTCCATAAACTTTCCATAATCTTTCTTTGAAGTATTACCTTTTCTCTTTGCAGCCTTCTTACCTTGAGGCCTAATTGGAAAACGGGTCGACCCCGACGCTTGTTCAACGGGGGGCGTTTCAGGCACTTCTTCTGCATCATCTTCATCATGATCATGCGAGGCATGATCGGGTGTAGAGTGTAGAGGGGTGCTGTTCATGAAAACTTCTGGACCGACAGGCACAACTCTGAATTTATGACAATCTTTGACCACATTCCAACATTCAAACCGGGTGAATGTTTTGTTTTTGCTTTTGGTTTTGGTACCATACCAAGCTTGTGCTTGAAGTTCCTATACAATGCAGGAGATTAAATAATTATGATGAAACTAGGTAACAAATAATTAATACAAACAAATAATTATAATGAAAGTAGGTAACAAATAATTAATACAAACAAATAAATAATATGAAAATAGCTAACAAATAATTATAATGAAAGTAGGTAACAAATAATTAATACAAACAAATAAATAATATGAAAATAGCTAACAAATAATTATAATGAAACTAGCTAACAAATTCTAACTAGTTATTAAAGCAAGTTATTTACGTGTTAGGATTAGGATATCTAACAATTTTCTTTTTAATTTATTGGTATAGCTAGTAACTGTTTCATTCACTTTGAATAATAGTAGTGACAGATTGGAGCATTTAAAAAAAAAAATAGTACCTCTGCCCTTGGTTAAGGGTTAGCCTATGGTTGATACTTGCATATTTTATAAGAGACAAATAATTATAATGAAAATAGGTAACAAATAATTAATACAAACAAATAAATAATATGAAAATAGCTAACAAATAATTATAATGAAACTAGCTAACAAATAATTAATACAAACAATTAAATAATATGAAAATAGCTAACAAATAATTTTAATGAAACTAGCTAACAAATAATTAATACAAACAAATAAATAAGATGAAAATAGCTAACAAATAATTATAATGAAACTAGCTAACAAATAATTAATACAAAAAAAATAAATAATATGAAAATAGCTAACAATTAAATAATACAAACAAATAAGTAATATATTGTTACCTGATCCGCTAAACTTTCCCCACTTCGAAGATTAGAACTAGCTTGTGTCAATGCGTCTCTCCACAAACTAAACGATATATTCAGTAATTTCCAACGACTGGACAGTGAATCTTTAGTTCTTTGCCCACCCATTTTCTCAATATAATTGGTATGAATAAGACTCCACATTTCTCGCAACTGCATCTCATTACCCGAAAGTGAATCATGAGTAATTTTAACCCAGCTAGCACACAACGCAACATCTTCAAGAAGCGTCCAATTTGTACCTGCACCAGTACTCATTTTGTTTGAAAAAAAGATTGGCTTCAAAGTTTGAGAGAAAGGCTTTTGAATGTGAGGAGAAATAGTTGAGAAAATATGGAATTGTGGTGTAAGGTAGATGTTAATGATAAGGTATTTATAGAAAAGTAAAAAAAAAAAATTACAGATTTTTTACAATGTTTTACCGATTTTTTTACAATTTTTTACGATTTTTTACGATTTTTTTCAATTTTTTACAGTTTTTTTATTATTTTTTTACAGAATAATATCAACCGTTGGTCTGAGATCCAATGGTTGATATTAAATAAGATTTTTTTTATTACCGTTGAAATCGGACGGTCAAAATTAAAGAGACGTTGGGATCGAACGGACCGTGGGAAGCCACGTGGCTCCCCAACGGTAACAAACTTTCTGAAAAAGCTACTATTTTTTTCTGAAAAATGTCGGGCGACGCGCCCCCACGCACGAGTGGGGTGCACGCTCCTGACAGAAAAAAATTTTAAAATGCCCCCACGCCAGCATGACGTCATGCTGGCGTCATATCCACCCAGTGGGTCGGGCAGTCGATTTTTGACAGGCCTGGAGCCCGGCCCTCCACCTTCACACGGGGGCCTTCCCCGCTGGACCAAATTCACAGGGCCTCGGGCCCTTGTTTCTCCACAGTCCCCCGAGCAATCTCCCCCAGTGGAGTTGCTCTTAGTGTAGATAATATCGTTTGTTAAAAAAAAATCATTTGACAACTAATCTAATCACATTATAATCCGCGAAAGACCTTTATTATAAGAAAATGGACCGGCATTACACGCCTCTTAAGATGTTTTGAATGTGTTTAAAAATAGATAAAATCATATTTAACGAATAACTGATTGAATCACATTATTATTAGCCTATTGTGAGGTACTAATTATTTTATTAAAAAAAAGGTACAAAAAAATTAATTATTAAACAATACTCTATTAAAATGACGAAAATACCCCTGCCACATTTGATGCATTATTTTGGATTGCTTTTGAAGTTTTTTGTTTGAGGGGCATTTTTGTCTAATTCTTTTTGTGCAAAGCTTGTGACACCAAAAAACATTGTTCATTGGCCCTTGGCTTTATATATAAAGATTACATATGTATATGTTGTCAATATATGACTAAAATCTAATGGTCTTGTTCTTCTTACATGCAATGCATGATTCAACCAGTTGGAATATAAGTGTTGGTCGTTTAAGTTCATGTCGTCGAGGAGAGCAAGTTCTGCACATGTACAATATAAAGATGAAGTTGATGACGAGGATACTATTACTCTGCTTCCTCAGCTGCTTCTGGTTTCAGCTGTCCTTTGCTCAAAATGCTACCACTGATCCATCTGAAGGTTCTCTAAGGAGATTTTAACTAAGGAGTTGGCGATCCTTTACCTACTTAACTAAGGAAAAACTATGAATTTTTGCACGGATTGGCTATTGATGTTGTCAGAGTCTGAGGCCTTGCCTCCGAAGCTCAAGTGAGAGAGAGCTGCTAAGCTTGAAAAAGAAAGAAAAAAAAACACACAACTTTTGGAATGGTGCGTTGGTACCATGTGAAAAGAAGAAAAAAATAAAATAAAAAGGATTTGGATTGGTGCATCGGCACCATGTGAAAAAAAAAACAACGGTTTTGGAATGGTGTGCTGCACTATGTGAAAAGAAAAAAATTAAAATAAAAAAAAATTAATAGAAAGTGGTACAACGAGACCGATTAAAAATCATATCCGAAACTACAAATAAAATTATTTTGTATTATTGTTTTTAAAAATACTAATATTTTATTCCCTATTGCCAGGACTATTCAGTGTAGGGATGGAGATGCAAAAGGCAGTTACTGTTCACTGGGTGGATTAAATAGTGAATAGCCTAGGGGGTCTTAGCAACAGTGGAACTGCTCTGAGAAAGATGACATTATATATATGCAACTGTTGGAAATAATATATTATAATATTTAATTTTTATATGAAAGAAAAATAAGAGTCATGTGTCATAGTTGAATTCAAATTCATAAGTTGCGTCTATTCGTTGGAACTTTAGTCAACAGTCACAATGTTTCAAAAGGGGTGGCTTGAGTTCTATATAAACTCAAACATCCCACATATCTAATGAACCGAAGAGAAGAGTTTTCTCCAAAGTCTTAGTAAAAATCCGAGTTGTGTCTTGAGAGTACGGAATATATGAAGTTCGCCATAGTTCGAAGATTGAAGTGCTTTGACTTCAGATTATAGATTGTTGAATCTTGGAAGATGGACGCCTACCGAACTACAAGCACAAGAGTAGGGACAAAATTTTGTCTTTAGGACATTGCATTTACGCAAGCCTCAATCTCCAAGTTTGTCAGTTTTTCTAACTTTCTCTCTAGTTGTTTATACTAATTTTGTACACATGTGATGTTGTGAATCTTTTTATAATAATTATTATTGTAATTCTTGCTGTTATTTTCATATTTTTTAGGGTAAATGACAGTTTACTACCCTCATGTTTGGTGATTTTCAACATTTAGTACATCAATTTTTTTTCATCCCAGAGTCATACCTAAAGTATAAATTTTGGGACAGTCTCATACATCCTTTAGTCAAACTGTTAGTTCTCCCGTTAAGTGATGATGTGGCGCCCTGATTGGGTGCCACGTGTCATTAAAATATTAAAAAAAAAATTTTGAAACAAAACGCCACGAGTCGTCCCTTGCTAATTAGTTTTTAAATTTATTCTTTTTGAAACAAAACGCCGTGGTTTACCCATTTTCATTTAAATTTTTCTTTTTTTTCTCAGCCAAAAGGATGTCGTTTGGCCTGGGGTTTTTGAAAAAAATAAAATAAAATAAAATATTAGAACACAGCAGCACCGCAGCCCTGTTGCAGAAAACCAGCGTAGCACCTAGGGATGGGCAACGGTTATGGCGGGTGGGTAACCGCGGTTATTTACCCATAACCGTTTATGCTCATACCCGCATAACCGTTGGGTAATTGCCTAAATGGTTATACCCATACCCATAACCGTTTATAAACGGTTAACCATACCCATAACCGCATACCCATTTAACCATAACCGTTTAATACCCGTTTACCCATTTACCTTTTTTAACCCGTTTATCCTTTGTTTTTTTATCATTACCCATTTTTCACCCGTCTACATGTTTTTTAACAACTTGAATTTTAAAAAAAAAATTTGTCATAATTTTTTTTTTTACAATTAACATAATGTGTATATATATATATATATGTATGTATGTATGTATATATATATATATATATATGTATATGTATGTGTATGTGTGTGTGTGTGTGTGTGTGTGTGTGTGTGTGTGTGTGTGTGTGTGTGTGTGTATATACACATACATATGGTTAGGGATAGGCTGGGTCCAGTTTGGATCGGTTTCACTCTATGGTCAAACAACTATCGTGTGTTGCAGTTTGATTGGGCTTGAGCTAATGCGAGAAGATAAACCAGTGTTGGGCAGTTTGGTTTTGGTGGTTTGACCTTTAAGCATGAGCTAAATACTTTTTAACGGCTGTCAACAGCCGCATATAATATATATATATATATATATATATATATATATCTATATGTATATGTATGTATATATATATCTATATGTATATGTATGTATATGTATATCTATATGTATGTATATGTATATATATATATATATATCTATATGTATATATATATATATATGTATATATATTTTTATTTTTATCAACATTACATATATAAAATAAATGGGTAAACGGTTACCCGTTTATAACCGCGATTAATACCCATAACCACCCATTTAAATTTCACGGGTAAACGGTTATACCCATAACCGTTTAATTATCTAAACGGTTACCCATAACCGTAACCGTGAAATTTAAATGGGCGGGTAACCGCGGTTACCCATAACCGCGGGTATTTTGCCCATCCCTAGTAGCACCTGAGCACCAGATCAGCAAGACCAGAAAATAGGGGCGGAAATCTGAGCGATATGCAGAAAATAGGAAAGATCTCTGGCGATGTGTATACGTTGTCAATATATGACTAAAATCTAATGGTCTTGTTCTTCTTACATGCAATGCATGATTCAGCAAGTCGGAATATAAGTGTTGGTCGTTTAAGTTCACGCCTTCGAGGAGAGCAAGTTCTGCACATGTACAATATGAAGATGAAGTTGATGATGAGGATACTATTACTCTGCTTCCTCAGTTGCTTCTCGTTTCAGCTGTCCTTTACTCAACATGCTACCACTGATCCATCTGAAGGTTACATTTTAAGGAAAATTAATGAAAAGGGCTTGAAAAGTTTTAGTTTTAATAAAAAACCATGTTATAAGTTTTGTTTAATAAAAAACCATGTTATAAGCTAAACGGAAGGGAAGGCCGGATTTCGGCCGGAAAGTTGGACAAACTTTAAACGCTCATAACTTTGTCAATATTCAACGAAATCGAGTGATTCAAAAACGAAAATCGTAGTTCTCAAAGAGACGAAGAGAATGGTACCTTGCACGATGGCTAACTCGCCATAGTTTTGGCCGTAAAACACCTCGAAAGCCTTGGAGGTCGCCAAAAACTGAGTAAGATTCAAAATGATATAACTTTGTCAATACTCAAAGAAATCGAGTGATTCAAAAACAAAAATCGTAGTTCTCGAAGAGACGAAGAGAATGGTACCTCGCACGATGACTAACTCGCCGTGGTTTGGCCGGAAAACGCCTCGAAAGCCTCGGAGGTCGCCGGAAATTGGGTAAGATTCAAATGGATATAACTTCTTCAATACTCAACGAAATAGGGTGATTCAAAAAGGAAAGTTGTAGTACGGTTTCTGGAATGTAAAAATAAACTGTTTTTGGATTTTAAGTAATATTGTTTCTGTAATTTAAGTCACTGTTTATGGAATCTAAGTCACTGTTTATGGAATTTAAGTCACTGTTTATGGAATTGAAGTCACTATTTCTGGAATTTAAGTAACTGTTTCTGAAATTTAAATCTCTGTTTATGAAATTTTAAGTCACTGTTTCTGGAATGTAAAAATAAACTGTTTCTGAATTTTAAGTAACACTGTTTCTAGAATCTAAGTCACTGTTTCTGGAATTTAAATCACTGTTTCTAGATTTTGGTTCTTTTCTTTCCAGAAACAATCAGTTTTCCAGAAACAGTGACTTTTCTAGAAACAGTCACTTTTCCAGAAACAGTGAACAGTCACTTTTCCAGAAACAATGAACAATCACTTTTCCAGAAACAGTGAACATTCATTTTTCCAGAAACAGTCACTTTTCAGAAACAGTCACTTTTTCAGAAACAGTGAACATTCATTTTCATGTTTCTGTAAAAAATGAATGTTCACTGTTTCTGGAAAAGTGACTGTTTTTGGAAAAGTGATTGTTCACTGTTTCTGAAAAAGTGACTGTTTCTGGAAAAATGAATGTTCACTATTTCTAGAAAAGTGATTGTTCACTGTTTATGGAAAAATGAATGTTCACTGTTTCTGGAAAAGTGACTGTTTCTGGAAAAATGAATGTTCACTGTTTCTGGAAAAGTGATTGTTTCTGGAAAAATGAATGTTCACTGTTTCTGAAAAAGTGATTGTTTCAGAAACAGTGAACATTCATTTTTCCAGAAAACAGTCACTTTTCCAGAAAAATGAATGTTCACTGTTTCTGAAAAAGTGATTGTTTCAGAAACAGTGAACATTCATTTTTCCAGAAACAGTGAACATTCATTTTTCCAGAAACAGTCACTTTTTCAAAAACAGTGAACAATCACTTTTCCAGAAACAGTGAACATTCATTTTTCCAGAAACAGTCACTTTTCCAGAAACAGTCACTTTTCCAGAAACAGTCATTTTTCCAAAGGGCTTGGTGTGGTTGCTGCTCGCTAGAGCTAAACAGAAGGGAAGGTCAGATTTCGGCCGGAAAGTTGGACAAACTTTAAACGCTCATAACTTTGTCAATACTCAACGAAATCGAGTGATTCAAAAACTAAAATCGTAGTTCTCGAAGAGAGGAAGATAATGGTATCTTGCACGATGGCTAACTCGCCATGGTTTGGCCGGAAAACACCTCGAAATCCTCGAAGGTCGTCGGAAACTGGGTAAGATTCAAATGGACATAACTTCTTCAATACTCAACGAAATCGAGTGATTCAAAAACGAAAATCGTAGTTCTCGAAGAGACGAAGAGAATGGTATCTTGCACAATAGCTAACTCGTTGTGGTTTGGCCGAAAAAGGCCTCGAAAGCCTCGGAGGTCGCCGGAAACTGGGTAAGATTCAAATGGATATAACTTCTTCAATACTTAACGAAATATGGTGATTCAAAAAGGAAAGTTGTAGTACTCAGCGATACGAAGAGGAGGAGGAGAAGGAGGAGGATGAGGGTCAAAGGAGAGCCATGAGTGACTGGCTGGTGGTCGAGCTGTCTGTTGGTTTTGTGGGTTTTACTTTGTTTTGAGATGGTTTTTTGTTAAAAAAAAGTTATAGGATGGTTTTTGGTTAAAATAAACTTAGTTTAAGCCCTTTTTATTAAAACTCCCTACATTTTAAGTGTTTTTTGACCATATGAAATGAAGTTTCGAGGAACTTATTTGTAAAGCCCCTTTTCTTCCCATTTACAAAACATCAAAAAATTAAGGGTAATTTTCCTTTGTAATAATTAATTTGATCGTTCGTTTTGGTTCGAGATAGTCTGGTAAGTGGTAACACAAGTCAAATTATGGTGATATAATATAATACACACAAGGACTGAATTAACTGAGAGTGCAGTGAGGGCGTTGAACTCAATATTTGAACAATGGGACACACAAGCAGTGCCGGGGCAGTGGAATATCAGTGGAGAACCCTGCAGTGGATCTGCCATCAACCGCACCGACATTTATAGGCCCGATATCACCCCAGCCATCGTTTGCAACTGTTCTTACGACAATAATGCTACATGCCACATCACCAAACTGTATGTTAAACTACTCTCTCTTGATGAACAAGATTTCCATGCCACTGCTGATTTTTCACTTGCTACCTATACATGTTAACGTCATAATTTGACTGTGTTGCTCCATTTTATGCAGTTCTAAATGTTCAATCTTTTTGCTTTCCAGGAGAGTGTATCATCTGAACAAACGAGGGGTGTTTTCAGAAGAATTTGTGGCTCTGAGATATCTCACATTTTTGTATGAATTTTTTCCAACTCCCTTCTCTATTTTTGGTTCATCAAAATCATATTGGATATTAAAAATTGTAGAATTATCAAGGAGACGGGCCAAAAGCACACTTCCAACAACACCGATACTGTCTCCAACTTAATAATTACCACCTGCACAATCTGTCAGGTGTGGGGTTTATCTCAAAAGGCATCGGCATTAGTTGGAGTGAGATTTGGATATTTAAACTCTTCCTTCTTTAGTTCTCTAGCCGATGTGGGATTTCAACAAAAATATGGTGATGTTGTAAGATTAAGAGTTAACGATTACACTTCCTTTCAATTTTTGTAGGGAAATCGATGAGAATTATTTCACCGGTCCCCTACCGGCATTCATTGGCAATATGTCTACATTGACTTTTTTGTAAGTAGTGAGAGAACATTTCTTTAAGTACTCATACTTCTGATGAGACCCGTAGCAATTTGTATACTTCATTATGAATATCATAATCTATAGTTATGTTCTTTACATCTTTTCGCTACTATTTATGCCGTAATCTACAAAAAATCATTATGCTTTTATTGAATAATGCAGTACTAGTTTCCTGTTATGTAATGTAATTAAGTTTAATGGTGCTTATCTTTCACTAACTGACATCTCCATTCAGGTCAATTGCCGGCAATTCATTCTCTGGGCCCATCCCCAAGGAGCTTGGAAACCTTAAGGAGTTAACATATTTGTAAGCTATGAAAAAATTTCTGAAGGTTTCTCTCTCTCTGCAAAATCTAGCAGAGCATATTCGCTTCATCTCTCTACAATTCACACACACTATGTGCTTTACATAACCGTTAGAATCCAAGGTGGATTCTCTCTCTTCACAAAACAATCTCAGCCTTACATCTAGCTAGTTGCTAGGATCATTACACCTGGCTTTATTTGCCTTACTACATTAGAGCTGCACACTTGGTATTTTAAACTCAAGTGAATACACAAATTTGATACATAGCTTATTTCCTAATCAGCTATAGACCTACAATTCAACAAAACCTTCTCTCACTCTTCAATAATTGCTTTCAAGTAAGTGTTTGCCCGTTCAACATGACTTGCAGGGACATCGGATCAAATAATTTCTTTGGAACACTCCCTCCAGAACTTGGTAATTTGGTCAAGCTCGATCACCTGTAAGTGCTTCGTTAAATCATCAAATTTGAATTTCATGTTAATTCCTTACGGATGAGCAAAAATTGCACTTTATTGTATGAAATGGGTATTAATCAGTTGCCTTATGATTTTCACAGTTACCTGGACAGCTGTGGACTCGGTGGTGAAATTCCTTCAACATTTGCCAAGCTCACCAACATGCAAACCCTGTAAGAACGGCTCTTAAATCGTATTTTAGATTTGTTCGTTTATCCAGTACTTTGAGATTGCTTTTCTTGGATGAGCTTAGTATAAGTCAACTTTTTGAATTTTAGCTGGGCATCGGACAGTCCTTTCTCAGGAAAGATACCTGATTTCATAGGGACTTGGACACAACTCACTGATTTGTAAGTAGAGAAGCAGACCTGAGATGGATAATTTGTTCACAAGCTTCTTATATGTTTCTGTAGGCAAGTTCAAGGGAACTCTTTCGAAGGCCCAATACCAACCAGCTTTTCTCAACTGACCTCATTGAAGACTCTGTAAGTACAAATGTTTCATAAATTGTAATTCTCTCTCTCTTTCTCCCAAGACGGGATTTCAGTTTATTTTGCATATAATGATGTAGGAAAATCAGTGATAAATACAATGGGAGCTCCTCTCTTGATTT
The DNA here is from genome assembly GCA_963580275.1 of Crataegus laevigata. NCBI lineage: Eukaryota > Viridiplantae > Streptophyta > Magnoliopsida > Rosales > Rosaceae > Crataegus > Crataegus laevigata. Next base: position 9,605,591 of record OY756939.1, on the reverse strand, counting down.
CATAAAAAATCTGAAAAACTTGACTGATTTGTAAGTGAAGATTCTCATCGATCCAGATACTTTCATCTAACTTCTTTTTCCTTTTGAAATTTGATATCTTACTCCATCTACTTTTTATCAAATTTTATGTTTTTGGAATACAGAAAACTACGAAACGCATTAATCACTGGTACCATCCCATCTGATATTGGAGAATATCTCAGTCTACAGACACTGTACGTACCAGCAAATATAAGCTTGAGTCCCAACGAGACCAATTAGTTTTCTTTCATTTTGATTGCTCCACTCATCTTATCGTTGGTGTTGCAGGGATCTCAGTTTCAACAATTTGACAGGCCAACTCCCAAGTTCTTTGTTCATCTTGAGTTCTCTTACATCCTTGTAATCCCCGTCTTTATTATATCTTTTTCTTGCCTTATCATACATAAGTTATCAAATCTTTAACATTCCCTACTTTGATTGAAGATCCAGTCCTTCTAGATTTTGTGCACATCTGACCTTTTTCTTGCTCATCTCTTTTTCTTTTCTGGGTGCCTTCTACTATAATCGAAATGGCCAGGTTTCTTGGAAACAATAGTCTCTCCGGACCTCTTCTGAGCCGAAAGAGCTATCCACTTCAGACTATGTAAGTCCTCGTTTCTTAAAGTAGTCATATAGAATGCACGGTGCATGTATGCGTTTGTGTATAATCGTAAGCATTCTAATCCTATCTTACACAAGTTCTTAATAACTTTCATGCATTTTGTGTCTTTTGATTCTATTTTGTTATTTGCAGAGATTTGTCTTACAATTTTTTATCGGGAAGCTTTCCCCAGTGGGTGACCACAACATCGCAACTGTACGTGTTCTTTTATCTTTCACCTTCATTTTACAGTTTAAATCACCAAAATATGTTCGGACAAAAAATTATCGCTGAGATTCGTTTTCACAGTGCTACTTGCCTGCCTACTAAGTTTTGATCTTGTACATGGAATTTTCATTTGATAAAGATATATTTCTTCATATGTTGATTGATTAATGATTTTATGCAGGAACTTAGTGGTCAACAACTTCACATTTGACAGTTCAAACATAACGTGAGTTGAAGTTTCTCTTACTCGTTTTTAGACAAGCAATACTATCACTACTCTTCCACTACATGTTTCTATTTGGATAACTAATAATTGTTCTCTGTGTTTGCAATCTTCCTGGATTGAATTGCCTCCAGAGAAATTTTCCATGCAATCGAAATGCCCCACGATGTAATCTGCTCTTATGTCACCCATCATTTACTATTTTAACTCCACGTCATGTTAGAGGAAAAGGCATTGCTTCTCTAGTTATGTATACATATGGATATAGATTGCAAGCATGTTTTCATAAGTTCAGTAATACGCATAACTGGTTAGAAATATGTGACTGAAGAACATTAGTATGAGTCTTCAATTTGACGTTTCATCTCTAATCATGGCTAGCTTCTGGTATTACATGAAACTTTACAGATGCAAACTTCTCAATCAAGTGTGGTGGAAAACAAATGACGGGAAGTGATGGCATATTGTATGAGACTGAAGACTCAGATCTTGGCCCAGCAACATTATATGTAACCAGTACAGAGAAATGGGCTGTTAGCAATGCCGATTTGTTTTCTGACATAAAGAACCCATCATTTCTGGTAAATAATACCCTTGCACAAGTCACCGGAACAGATGTGACCCCGGAGCTTTTCCAGACTTCAAGAGTGTCCCCAGGATCACTAAGATACTATGGCCTGGGCCTTGAGAATGGGCCTTACACTGTAACATTGCACTTTGCAGAGACGATTTATGAAAGTCGCACTTCGCAAAAATGGGAAAGTCTAGGACGGCGTGTATTTGATATCTATATTCAGGTAAGACTGCTTTTCGATGTTTTAAGCTACATTAACTAAAGACAGTGATTTAAAGGAGACTAGAATTATCACCTACCTCTTCATTTGGTTGTTAGGGTACCCGCAGGACGAAGGACTTTGACATATCGAAGGAGGCAGGTGGTGTTAACCGAGCAGTTGTGAGAAAGTTTAATGTTAGTGTGTCAGAGAATTATCTTGAAATTCATCTGTTCTAGGCTGGTAAAGGGACCTATTGGATACCCAATAGGGGTTATTACGGTCCACTAATAGCGGCTGCCCATGCTGCTTCAGGTATAATTTGTGTTAACTAGTAGAGATATCATGTGAATAGTATAAATGTATTTTTCTGTTGCTAATTGACACTGAAGAATTCGTCTGTTTTATCACTCAGATTTTACACCAAAAGTTTCCGGGCTTCCACCAACTACTCCAGGCTCATATTTTACACCAATAGTTTCCGAGCTTCCACCAACTACTCCAGGAAAGAAGAGCAAGACCGGGTTGATAGTTGGTATTGCAGTTCCTGTTGGAGCTGTGAGCTTGCTATTAATATTTGCGATTCTATATACGAGGAAAAAATCAGAAAAAAGAGGATGAAGAAGGTAAACGACCATATTATTAGTGGTATCCAATTCAGGTTTCTCTGCTCTGACATTAACACTCACAAGTAAGAATGCTTTCACGAAAGTAAAACTTATGTCACACTGTTTCGTGAATGTGCAGATATTGTACGATTAGGCCCTCAACCAAATACTTTCAGTTATGCTGAGTTGAGAGCTGCAACCGAAGATTTTAATCCTTCAAATAAGTTAGGAGAGGGAGGATATAGCCCTGTTTATAAGGTGAAATCCGTATTACATCAGTATCATGTACTTGAAGTAATGACAAGAGAAAGGGAGAGAGAGTGAGAGAGCGAGAGAAGAAAATAAAGCTTATTTTTTCTTTCCTTTCATGTCACTAAATTGTGTTTCTGTGTACATTGTAGGGTACACTTTCTGATGGGAGAGAAGTGGCTGTGAAGCAACTTTCAGTAGCATCTCACCAAGGGAAGAGTCAATTTGTATCTGAAATTGCTACCATATCTGCTGTGCAACATCGGAATCTAGTGAAATTGTATGGATGCTGCATCGAAGGCAGCCACCACATTTTGGTTTATGAGTATCTTGAAAACAAGAGCCTTGATCAGGCACTTTTTGGTACAAACCTATCTACTTTTAGGTTGCATATAAACAACATTGTTTGCAGTTTCAAGCACTCTAAAATTGTTAAGAAATGTTTTTGATTGGATGTGTTCACTAATATTTCAGGAACAAGTAACTTGCACCTTGACTGGCCTACTCGATTCAATATATTGTTAGGAACAGCAAGAGGACTTGCTTACCTTCATGAGGAGTCAAGGCCAAGGATTGTACATCGAGATGTCAAAGCGAGTAATATTTTGCTCAATGCAAAACTCTCCCCAATAATATCAGATTTTGGATTGGCAAAGCTTTATGATGACGAGAAAACCCACATCAGCACCCGGGTTGCAGGGACAATGTAAGCCATCCTTTATTGTTTTTCCAGAGGATACATACATTATGGCCACACACATTTATACTTGCATGAAATTTTAACACATGTTAATAATGCCTCTAATGATCTCAAGCAACATTGTGCAACCATTTGATTATCTTGCATTGCAGAGGCTATTTGGCACCGGAGTATGCATTGTTTGGACATTTGACAGAGAAGGCCGATGTGTTTGGTTTTGGAGTCGTTGTTTTGGAGATCCTCAGCGAGAGACCAAACTCTTACAATAACTTAGATCCATAAAAGATTTATCTTCTTAAATGGGTAGGAATTACATCCCCTTAGCTTCATTTAGGCATTGTTGTGAAAAACTTATTTATACTTTCCTTTGACCATGGCATAATGTTTTTCAGGTATGGACTCTACATGAAAATGACCAAACTCTAGGGTTAGTGGATCCGAGATTGACATAATTTGATGAAACTGAAGAAACTAGATTGATAAGAGCAGCTCTCATGTGCACGCAAGGATCACCGATGGCAAGGCCATCTATGTCACGCGTGGTTGCAATGCTCTCTGGAGACATTGACATAGGCACTGTCATGTCGAAGCCAAGCTATTTGACAGATTATAATTTTAAAGATGCAACAACATTTTCAACAGATAGATTTTTGGTAGAGGATGATACCCCATCAACTGCATCCAATGATAGTAATGTTCACCGCAACTATTAGTCGGGAGACAGCAATGCAAGTGGTGCTAACACTCCCTGAATGGACCATGCGCCTTCTGTAAACATCACTCAATCACTGCTCGCTGGCATTATAGGAGAAAGAAGGCGATAAATATCGGGAAATGATTTCTGCATGCCCCTTTTACCCCTTTGTGCACCCTTGTACTTGTTTTGGACCCTTTCTTTTTATACAATATACAACACACATTTTAATAATTAATTGTAATTGTACTTTAGCTTTGGCTTTTGGTAGTGGGTAGGGGACTGGCATGCCAGATTTGAATATACCTTAGCAGATGGATGTATATTCTACTTATTCATACATAATGTTTATAGATATGTTCATGAACCACCACCACTGCATGGAGATTGTGTTCAGGGAATTTAGATAATTTAATAAGGCCTTTTTGGGTCTATAAATTGAGCCTTGATGTTGATGGTCCAGTTGCAGAATAGAGAAGAAAAGGCAAATTTTTTATTTGTCACCTTAACTAGGGGTGGGAAATTTTGTCATAAACCGTTTTACCGATCGAACCATACCGGTCGACTCATAATGGTATGGTATAGTTTTGGCATTTTTTCATAATCGGTTGGCATTTTACCGAACTGACAATTAATGGCATGGCTTTGGTAATTGATTTTGTATATATATATATATATATATATTTCTTTTCTATTTGGATATTTTAGGTATTTTTTACATGCTTGACTTCCCAGTTTTAGGGTTTAGAAAATAAATGACTTCTTAGTTTTAGGGTTTGAAAAGGTTGTTGATGGGAAAGCTAAGTTTATTGCAATTTGCAACATTTGCAAAGCCCATGTTCCTGCACATCCAAATAAAAAAGGTACCTCGTCTTGTAGGAACCACCTTAGACAGCAATGTAAGAATTCACCGTATTATATGAAAGGTGCTGAGATTGGATTACCACTCATTTAATCAGAAAAGGTGTGAAGATGTTCTCATTGAATTTGTGATCAGATGTTCTCATTAACTTTGGGTTGACAAATGAGGCAATGGTTGGTTGTGCCATTTACAAACCGAATCAGCCAATAATTTTGGCTAAACCAATTTTTGGCAATCGCAAAAAGATGGTTGGCTAACGGTAACTGATTTTCGATAATTATGTATATGTGGCTAGCAGGTGGCACAAGGAATTTGACACGGTTTGCCAACCGAACCCAGCCCTAACCTTAACTTGTATTCAAATTTCAATCTGTTACCCTTTTTTTTAATACTTTATGATGGGAGATTTCCGAACCTGGGACATCTGGGTGGAAACTCAATAACTTATTCACTAGAATATTGAACCACATATAATACAAACACAAACTCAAAATTATAAGTATATTTGTTATAGAATGTTACGATCTTTTCACAATTCATGTCTAGCTTCATTTAGGCATTGTTGTGAAAAAACTTCTTTATACTTTCTTTTGACCGTGGCATAATGTTTTTCAGGTATGGACTCTACATGAAAACGACCAAACTCTAGGGCTGGTGGATCCGAGATTGACAGAGTTTGATGAAACTGAAGCAACTAGATTGATAAGGGCAGCTCTCTTTGCACGCAGGGATCACCGATGGCGAGGCCATCTATGTCACGCGTGGTTGCAATGCTCTCTAGAGACATTGACATAGGCACTGTCATGTCGAAGCAAAGCTATTTGACAGATTATAATTTTAAAGATGTAACAACATTTTCAACAAGTAGATTTTTGGTGGAGGATGATACCCCATCAACTGCATCCAAGCATAGTTATGTTCGCCTCAACTATCAGCCCAAAGGCAACAATGCAAGTGGTGGTAGGCAAAGAGGCAGCCGCTGGGGTAATCTCCAAGCAGTAATCATCATGATGGTCAATGTCATGGTTCTTGTGATGATGAAAATTTTCAATATCAGACTTAAGGCACTAGGCAAAAATATCCGAAACAGAGTTGTGCAAGAAGCGATAATCAGTGTCGCGCTCGCATCTCTGAGCCGCCTTGTTGGCCGTGTGGATCGCCTTCCTCCTCAACAACAATTCGCTTGCCTTTGACTTGGCGTCCTTTTCCTTGATCTTCACCATTCCGTTTGAATCCGCCTCCTCTATCGGCCTCCCAATAAATTTCAAGTGAGCTTCGCCCCATAGAACCTGCGAGAGAATGCAAGGAAGGTATAGGATATGTCCGAATGAGCTGGAAATTGGCACGAGATTGTAGGCTAGGGTTTTGGAGTGGTTCTGGTGGAGCCAAACCGCCGCCGTGAAGAAAGCTTCGTCTTAGTTGTGTTTTCCACCGTCACCGCGTCTGTCTATGAAGTTGCAAATGAGTTTCAGGGTGGTTAGAGGATTGTGCGACCATGTCGAAGGAAGCACTTGGTTCATTAGAGTTATGTGGAATTCCACGATCGACATGGCGTCCTGTCCATTGGTGCAGTGGAAGTACAGATCAACGCAAGGGTTGTTGATGTTATGGAAGCCTAATTGGGGTTGTTTTTTGAATTTGAACTGCTCAGGCGGCGGTGGAAGAGGCGGAGGTGGAGTAATTCTTGTGAATTGCGGCCAAACCACCTTGTTTCGGCATGCTTCCATAATCGATACCAGTGTTGTAAAAGTCGTTCTAGGCGGCCGCCTAGGCGCTGGGCGTTCGATTGCTGCCGCAATTAGCTTCTAATCGAGCACAAAATCAAAAATATATTAGGCGGATGCCTGGGCAGTATTAGGCGGGACTAGGCGGAGTTATGCCGGTCTGGGCGGTGTTGGGCAGAGGCTAGGCGGGCGTATGTAGAGCATGCCGGCATCTGAAAAAAAATTGTTGCAGAGTCGCCGTGCAACTCAGCGCGAGGAAGTTGAAGATGATGTTTTACTTTATTTTCTTTCTCCTTGATTTCCTGTGCTAGTTAATTAGTTTATCTATTTTTTCTCCTTGTTCCTGTGTTGTTTAATTTGTTTATTACGATTTACGACTATATCATATTTATTTTGTTTTTAATATTGTTTCTCTTTTTGTCTGGTTGTAAACATGAATCATTATTCAGTTTGCATGATTCAATTAAGATGGTCCCACCATCTTTTATCTAAGGAAAAGCATCTATTGCAGCCTGCACGTTTTCTTTGAATGGTCCCCATCATTTTTTTTACTATTTTTTATACCTTTTCTTTTTCCACCCTTAACCCGTTATTTCTTTTCATTCTTTTTTTATTTTTTTAAGACCATGCCAAATGTATTTTTATTATGTACTTAAAATGCTAAAGCTCTAGCTTAAAAAATAACATATTATTTAATGTGTTTTTAAATTTTGAACTTGTTGAGTACTCTTTTTACATTTTATCATTCTTTTATTATCTTATTCATGGATTTCATACAAATATAATTTTTTGTAAGTGTCAATATGCACTTATTTACAAGATATACAAGAAATTCACCTAAATCTGCCTAGGCACCCGCCTAACTCCGCCTAGCCGCCTAGGCGCTAGCCCACCGCCCGACTAGCGCCTAGCGTTTTTTAGAACCTTGATCGATATCCCTAGGAGGAATGCCTGCGCTTTGCTGCGGGTTTTCAAACCATGAATAATATTCATAGAAAAATTAACTAAAAATGCTACAGCAATACAATCGCATTCTTAAATGTAGCAATTCAGACAACACACGTTTTACATGAGTAACGCTCACAAAACCACACATTTACACAATTATCTCCAAATGAAAGAAAAAGCAAGAGATAGGTGAATTGATCCATAAAATAAGCAGTTCAATTTACATTGCTACTCTCTTGTAACTTATATTAGAGCTTCTTTGCAGATCGTGATTTCTTCATTGCTTTCACCAGATATTTCTATAGTTCTACTCTAGTAGTCCAGTTGACAGAACAAATAGCAAGTGCGATTTTATTCGCTGCTTTGAACAAAGAACACACGAACAGAACGAAGCAGGATGCATAAGGGGCAAAACAATTTTCTTACTTCTACATCAAAGCAAAAGAACAACCATTATATAGGTATGCCATTTTCATCTGAGGAACAAATCCAATTGGCAGCTTTTACGTACCTACAATTATAAGCAAAGTTTGGAATTCACAAAAAATACTGGGCAAATACTAAGGCTGCCATTTGAAAAAAGCTAAACAACAACAAACTTTGACAAATTAACTACAACTAAATTCAGAACCTCCTAGGAACCCAGAAATTTGATGAAAATTTTTCTATTCACTCAATTGGATTAGACAAAATCATGAATTTTTTCTAAAGCCCAATTATATTAAATCAAAAATTTGAAGCAAATTTTGACATGCAATAAGTCGATAAGATAGGAATCGCTTCAGACCAACCTCGACGGCAGGGCCTTCAGAATCACCCGATCCGAACCAACCATAAAAAAATCTATTAACATGATTCAACCTAACTATAAAGAGGAGCTTTATAACATCAACATGCCAAAACAACCAAGCCCAACAAATTAACGAACTAATTTTTCTTAATCAATAATAGCATACATATTATTCACATATCGTTAAGGGTTAAACAAATATTTGAAGACTGAAAATTTACTCACACATCTAATATATCCTTGCATTTCTATTTGAATTCAGAGTACGTGGAAATCACATCAACAAATCAAAGCCCTAAATTTTTATCATCCTAAACTGGAAAAATCTATAAAATCTAAAAATTTTGACTAAAAATGCTAACTTAGGAATATGAGGAAATTTGCAAATTAGCTAAACACTGCTATTATTTATCCAATAAAAGGAAAATTTCAATGGTGCAGAACTAACACTAGAAAATTAATCTTCTAAACAATGGGTAGAATGTTTATAAGATTTATATTTTATACAAAAATTAATCTTCTAAAAAAGCAAAAAACACAATTTTTTTGTTAAGCAATCGCATGGATTATAAATGCCAAAGATTAGATGATGGGAGGCGTCAGATTACCTCCTTCGCCGAAGATGCGAAACCCCTCATTGCCGACGTGGCGGGGCGGATCCTCTGCTCCAAAAGTTGAACCAATACAAAGATTAGGCAGTAAATCACATAATAATAAATTAATCAAGTGTTTTATATAATGAAAGTTCATAAATTGCAGAAGTAGAGGGTGTACCATAGCTGATGAGCTTCCAGCTCCCACTTTTTGCCTTAAAATTCCCAACATCTTTGATTCTTTCACACAAAATCACACTGAACGCAAACAAAAATCAGAAACAAAATACGATCTAAGAACAGAAAATTTCAGTGAAAGCACTGAGAGAGATGAGGAGGAATAACAAATGATTTACTGGAAATATGGAAAAAAAAAATCAGATCAAAATTCGGACAGAAATGAACAATACGAATTAGGGATTTGGGAGGGAGGACGAACCTGTTTGGCGGATTGGAGCGGGGATCGGATCGACGATGCGATGTGTAAAAAATGAGCGTTGAGGGAGCGGAGCAGCATCATCCAACACTTTCATGCAGAACTTACTTGGAAAACCCAGATCAAACCAACCTTTAAGTTTCAAGGTTTTTACCCTGGAATCCAGGCAAAACCCAGATCAGATTCTAAATGGGTTTATCAAAAATAATAATTTAATCAGAAATGCTTATTCTTTTAGGGTGCGTTTGTTGCACCGGACTATCTCGGACTGGACTAGCTTCAGGGACTAAGCTGGACTGGCTTAGACTAGACTAAATTGGACTGATTTAGTGAAGTGTTTGGTGCAGTGTCGGACAAAGAAGTAGGACTATAATATTATATTATTTAATATATATATCTATAATATTTTATTATTAACTTAATATATATTTATTAATATTCTATTATTAATTTATCTTTTTCTTATTTTCTAGAACCATTCGGGAATCATCTTCTCTCCACTAACCTCTCATTTTTTTTCTGCGCTGTCTCTCTCCCCTATCCATCTAACCTCTAATCTCTCCCTCTGTGTATCCAAGTTTCTTCACTCATTTTCTTCCTCTGTTGCACACGATTCAAATTAAAATCACAAAAAAAATGGAGACTTGCCTTCCCCCAAAAAATCCCAACCCCTCCCCTCTCAAGCTTAGCATCGCCAATTCAATGGCAGCCATGGTGAGTTTTCCTGTTCAGCTCCCTCTCTCTCTTCCCTTTGTTTTTCCCTTCAAACCCTCTCTCTCTTCCCTCTGCCTCTTTTTCCGTCCAACTCCCTGAGTGGTAATCAGATTATGGGTGGTCACCAGATTCTAAGATTTTAGGTTGGGGGGCTGCGGTCACTGAAGAAGGTTGCTTGAGACGGATGTGGAGAGAAGGCGGCCCCGACATCCAGGCCTAGCTAATACTATGCTTTTGGTTGGGATTAGTTAACGACAGCTAGTGAGGCCCGGAGTCGAGGCGAGTCCGAGCTAACGTCATTAAAGCTAATCCCTTGCTTTGCCAAACGCTGGACTACACTGGTTGTTAGTCCAGTCCAGTCTAGTGAGAGCTAGGGATGTCAAACAAACACACCCTTAGTGAGTGTACATCTAGTAATGCTTATTCTTGCAAATTGTCGTTGCAATAATACTTAAAATTGTGTAGCAGGTGTACGGATTAAATAGGGTTTTAGGTGAATGTGATCGGCCTACTCATGTGTCTAATGGATTAAAATAATAAAATGACATGTGATGTGATGTGTTTTAGGTCAACATAATAATAAAATATTAAACAATGAGCTGTAAAGGAAGATACATATACTCTTATCTTCTTCGTGAGTTTTTCCTAACAGTGAGATAGTGGGTGTATATTACACTCTGTATTTGTACCCTGCCATGAATGATTAAAGTTTCACTCTAACATTTAAATAATGAATGTATTGGTCAGGAATTATTAAAGATACAGTAATAAAATATTGGAGAAGACGGAGTCCTTATCTTCTCCGATGGATTTTCCCTAAACAGTGGAGATGGCAGCGGCGGTACGGGGCCTGCTCTCGGTGAGCTTCTCAGCACCGGCACCACTCGGCACTCGGGTTGAGTGAGAATCTGATAGTCCAAGTCTACTGGTTCCGTTGGTGGCGGTGATTCCTCACGAGCATCGTTTCCTGAAAGCAAAAACCGAATCAAATTAGACAACCACACGCAAGATCGTAGCACAGAGACATAACCCCCAAAATCACAGGGAAAAAAAATAATTCAAACATCCACCTGCAAATCGAAAACCACAAAAAAGAAATTAAATTAGGCACACTGAAAAAAGACCTTAAAATCACCAGAAGATGCTAGATCACGCGAGGAAAAAAATGAATTTCGATGAAATCGAAAACGGCAAAAACTTGTAGCCAACTAAGGGTTTCGAACCAAAGACATTCGTAGGAGCAGAAGACTATTCCAGCAATAAAAACGGCAGCAGATGATCGCCGAGACAAAGACGGAAACAGTAGACAGCAAAAAAAAAGGGCAGTGCGAGAGGAGTTCATCAAAATGGTGAATGAAGTGAGAAATATGGTTAGTGTTGAGAGAAACTTGAGAAGAGAGAGAAAGCTGATGAGAAAGGAAGAAATCCATTCTCGGAAAGCAGCACCCTGGTAAAACCGTAAATATTTTGAAATCTATTCAGAGACAAAATTACTCTCCTAACTTTTGAGAATTACCTTCCCAACCCAGCCCAAATCGAAAAATTCTCAGAAAAAAAAAAATTAAAATTGATGGTACTACAAGCACAACAGAAAAATCAGTTCCACAGCCAAACTAAGCAACTCACTCAGCAACCAAACTAATTAGTTTAATGACCAAAATAGATGATTAGATAGATAATTATAGCGATTAACCGCTCAGTCCACCATTAAAAATACGGGAAACAATGGATAATGATTTCTATGGACACATATGACAATTAATCTGCAAGATAAAAAAAAAGACCTTGAGAAGCAAGATAACAATGGAGGAGAGAGGATAACAGAAAAATATGAAAGCTTAAGGCCTACCAATGGTCTGGAGAGGAACTTTTTCGACCCAAGAAATATATAGATGAACACATTCACACCAGTGATCTGTGCGAGTCAGTCAGTCGACTACTGCAACAGTTTGATATATAGATGAACACCTTCTTGACCATCTTATCTGGCTTCAAATTCGCATTCACTGCCTCTTCTAGAATCAAAGTCTGCATATATTTGGCCCTCGAATTAAGATCCTCGCCTTGTATCAAATGCAGCCGGGGGTTTTTGCTGTAAGCGACCACCTTTCCTTTCCACGGCTCGTCACTAAATTGAGGCAACAAAATCCCTAAACCCAAACCCGCCGACAAGGTGTTATCGACATCACACACAGCCAACCAATTCTTCAGCTTCCCCTGCTTTGAGTAGACCTCCACCATTTTCTTCCACTTAACATCAGCCTCTTGCTCGAGCTTGGGATACTTGATATAGTTTGGTGTAAGAATAAGTAGCTGTGAAATAAAGCAACATAAACTTTTTTGTAAAAGTACTTTTGGAAAAAAAAGAAAAAGTAAGTGTATGGTAAACTTTTATGTAAACCAGTTGTACGGTGTGAAATGACTAGAAATGACATAATACTAGATGTGCTATTAATTTAATTTTCTTAACAAATAAAGGTGAATTACTAAATATACTTTATTTTTAAAAGAAAAATATTTATAAACTTTATCTTAATGACAAACTACTGTATAAATGCACATAAACTTTACGAACCCAAATCAAATCATATCAAACCAGCTTCAAAAATGGCATAAAAACTTAACCTTGAACTTCAACTCTTCCTCCTTCTTCCTCTGCACCCTCTTCATCCTCCTCCTCGTCCTCCGTCTCTCCGTCTTAATCAACCCCATACCTCGCATTCAGATAATCCACAATCTCCGGCGTCATGATCAACTTATCCGCATTCAAAATATCCCAATATTTCTGCTCGAAAGTCTCACATTGTTCGCCACCTCCATCACCAGAAACGTCGTCTTCTCCCTCGGGTCTAAACCCCACCTCCTCATCGCCGCAATAAAATCCATCGTCTTCGGCTTCTCAAGCTTCTCAAACTCGTCGCTGAAATCCTCCACCACGATTATGTTCTCTGCCGCGCTCGCTACCGCCGTCAAAATCACGAGCCGTTTCTCCTTTCGATTGATCTTGATGCTCTAATCCCTGGGCTTGGGTCCGAACACGACCCCTCCGCCGGGCCTGAGCGGGGTACGGGTCGAACCCTGGCGGGCACGACCCGTCTTCTTCTGCGGGTATGATCCATCCTCCGCTAACTTCCGCGCGGGTGAGGGTGGATGTTGTGCCGCGGCGCTTGTTCTGGAAGTCGGTGATGATGGCGCTGTGGACGACGGCACGAACGGTATCTAGTAGCGCAAACTTGAGGTCAAGGAAGGTATCGCCGACCTTATCTCCGGTGAAGGAGATGACTGGAGGGTGGTGAGATTGGCGGAGACGGTGAGGGGTTTGGGGGTTTTGAGAGAATTGATGGGTGCGAGGACTGAGATGGGTTTGTAGGACGAGGAGGGGAGGAAGATTGAGGAGGTGAAAAAGGATAGCGATAAGGGCGCTGCGGAGGTCGCCATTGTTGCAGAGCTGGAGCTCAAGTGATAGGAGGGTAGGCTTGCCAGAAACTTTCATTAAAGGTTACTGTTCATCCGCGTTTTTGGTTTGCGCATAAGCTGAAAAAAAAGCTGCTTTTGCTGCTTCTGTTTTTTTTTTTTTTTTTTTTTTTCATCCAAATCTGTATAAAAAAACTGAAGTTAGAAGTTTACCGAACACCAAAAACTTTCTCAGTTTTTTTTCATACCGGCTTTTTTTTTTTTTAAATCACCTCAACCCCACCTGCTCTTTTCTTCATACCAACACAACATCGTCGGGATCAATCTCATTGCCTGCAGCCAGTTGCTCTCGTTTGTACTCCGCTCTATAACCCCACCTGCTTATGCATCATAGATATGACGGGAAGGCCTTGTACTATCACGAAGGTGTAAGAACAAGTCCACCCCTAAGACTGAGTGCTAGCACTCAGTCTATTTATCCACTCAAATGAACAGTAACAAACTTCAATGAACAGTAATAGGCCAATGCATCGTCACCCCTAAAAAAATGCGTTGGCACCCAGCTCATTTATTTGGTGTGTTTTATTTTTTTAAGTTTATTTCGGATAAGATTTTTAACCAATTTCAAATAAAATTTTAAATAAACTTAAAAAAACACACTAAAACAAAATTACATACTCATCAATCTTGATTTGACTTACATACTAATCATCGGTTCAGCTTTGTGGACTTAGAGGCTCCGGACAACGGATCCAAATTCGATATCTTCCACTGTTGATAACAATTTCTTTAATAATAAGATCGACACCCAATGACATGTTTTAGTTTCAGGAGAAACGCTAAGCATACTCTCTCGAAGTGGGACTCTTCATGGACTTTTTGTCACTCACAGTTTAATGTTGATTTTCGTGTCAACAGTATACAACATTGTATCAAAAATATTATCTACACTATTTTTTTTTTAACAAACGATATTATCTACACTAAAGAGAAACGAGTGAATTTAGTCTCACAATGGGCAAGAATCCCACTTTTAAAATAGTCTTCTTAGCATTTCACTTTGTTCCAATGGTGTATGTTTGTCTTTCACGCAACCTAAAAATGAGTCCCATATATGCCACATCATTACATTTAGCGAAAAATCATATGATCAAATAAATGAAAAAGATGAAATTGTTGTAGGCCTAATTGAGTGAGCGATCTAGGAAGAGAGAGAGAAAGGGGTGGTGCGGCAAGCTTAGGAGAGAAGAGAGATTGATTTGATTGTGAGGTGTGTTTTAATTCACCCCATTGTGCCTCTATTTATAGTGGTAGAAAGGCAAAACCTTTCCCATAAGGATTACAACATAGAATAGGTAATTAACTCCTAATAGGACTATAAGATACATTCCTATATCTCATAGGATTTACACAATCATATTCCTATACTAAATAGGACTGCAACACTCCCCCTTAAGTGTGTAAATACTCAAAGCACCATCGCATCAGATCTTCAGCAGATAAGATTGAATAGTTGATGAAGTCATCGGCACAACGGGTATTCGCGAGTCTCATATTTATGTTGAAGTATGCATTTGTAAAAACTCACAAAAACCTCGCTATGGTAAAACCCATGATAGGCAAAACCCATAGACTAAGGAGAAAAGTAAGAAAGTATGCATAATGTCTAAACATTCGTCGAACTGGACGAAGGTAGTGAACTCAACGGAGTATGATCATCCCAGGATGGGTGCCTCGTTAAAACCTAGTTAGGTAGCAAAACCCAGTGGGAAAAATGCTCCTAATCGTAGGGAAAAAGAGTACATTAAGATCATGTGAGTATACTTCTAGATACTCCCCCTGAGTTAGACATAACTTCTAAATAAGAGAACTACAAGCGATTTAACTCAGATAATTTACGCATACCGATTCCTTGGACGAGCTTCTGGAAAGTAGACTTGGGCAATGACTTGGTGAAGAGATCGGCCAAGTTGTCTTGGGAACGGATTTGCTTGACTTCAATGTTCTGATGCTGCTGCTGCTGGTGTGAGTAAAAGAACTTTGGCGCTATGTGCTTGGTGTTGTCTCCCTTGATGTATCCCTTCTTTAACTGCTCGATACATGCGGCATTGTCTTCAAAAATTGTCGTAGGAAGGTCAACGACTGATGTAAGACCACTAGTACTTCGGATATGTTCCATAACTTCTCTCAGCCAAAAGCATTCACGCGTTGCTTCATGTAGGGCGAGAATCTCAGCATGGTTTGACGAAGTAGCCACTAGTGTTTGCTTGGTAGACCTCCAAGATATAGCGGTGTCTCCAACGGTAAAGACATAACCCGTTTGAGAACGTGCTCTATGTGGGTCAGACAGATATCCAGCATCTGCATAACCAACAAGGCGAGAACCATCCCGAGGACCGTAAGGGGCGGCAACACTCGGTGATTCGTGGGTATATAACAAGCCCAAATCCGTTGTACCCTTAAGGTAGCGGAAAACGTCTTTAACACCATTCCAGTGCCTGCGTGTGGGCGCATTGCTGTATCTTGCCAAAAGATTAACAGCGAAGGAGATGTCGGGTCTAGTGCACTGAGCCAAGTACAATAAAGCCCCAATTGCACTTAGGTAAGGAACTTCGGGTTCCAAAATCTCTTCCTCATCCTCCTTTGGACGGAAGGGATCTCGTTTAGCATCTAGAGTCCGAACGACCATTGGTGTACTCGAAGGCTTCGCTTTATCCTCATTAAAACGACGCAACACCTTTTGGGTGTAGTTCGATTGATGTACTAGGATTCCATCTGAACAATGCTCGATCTCCAGGCCGAGACAGTATCGAGTTTTTCCAAGATCCTTCATCTCAAATTCCGATTTCAAGTGTGCAGCAATTCCCTCAAGCTCTGCAGGAGTACCAATGAAGTTCATGTCGTCAACATAAACTGCAACAATTGCAAATCCGGAATGTGACTTCTTTATGAACACGCATGGGCATAGTTCATTGTTCACATAACCCTGACTTGTCAAATATTCACTCAGACGGTTATACCACATCCGCCCGGATTGTTTCAATCCGTAGAGTGACCTCCTCAACCTAATTGAGAGAGTGTTCCGTGGTCTAGAACTATTTGAGCCAGTCAATGGAAGTCCTTCTGGAACTTTCATATATATTTCCGTATCTAGATCCCCATAGAGATACGCGGTTACCACGTCCATAAGTTGCATATTCAGTTTTTCGGAAACTACCAAACTGATTAGGTAGCGGAACGTTATGACGTCCATTACGGGAGAATACGTCTCCTCGTAATCAATTCCAGGGCGTTGAGAGAAGCCTTGCGCTACGAGGCGTGCTTTGTATCGCACTATTTCATTCTTCTCATTACGCTTCCTCACGAAAACCCACTTGTAGCCAACGGGCTTCACACGTGGTGGTGTAGGAGCGACGGGTCCAAACACTTTACGTTTCGCGAGCGAATCGAGTTCGACCTGGATTGCTTGTTTCCAGTTTGACCAATCGGTTCTACGTCAGCATTCATCGACGGAACGTGGTTCAATGTCATCGCTAAGCATGATGTCAGTAGCTACTGAATACGAGAATGCGTCGTCGACGATCATCTCATTCCTATTCCAAACCTCATCCAATACTGTGTAATGGACCGAAATCTCGCGATTCTCGGGAGGCCGGCATGTTTCATCTGAAGCATCACCGTAATCTAGAATAACCTCATGCGTTGGAACGGATGAGTGAGCGATGGTCGGATTCAAACTAGGGTCACTAGTTGGTGCCATTTTCCTCTTCCGGGGTTGTGAATCCTTTGAACTAGGTGGTCTGCCACGCTTCAGGGTCGGAGCAGATGATTGGCTAGCCGCCAATGTACCGTGCCGCGTGGAAGTTGCGGCCTCCCCTCCTTCGGGGACGGTCCGGCCTTCCCAGGCGGGTTGTTGACGTACACGGGGTACATCTATCCTTGCAGGTGTGTTTGCAGCGGGTATATGTGATCTCGTCACTTTAGCTAGATCATTAAAAGCATCTGGCATGCTTTGAGCAATGCTCTGAAGATCTATAATTCGACGCACTTCAGTTTCAGACTGAGCAGTGCGGGGATCTAGATGAGACATAGTGGGAGCATACCACGACAATTCGCGGCGTTCTACGGGAACGTTAGCATGCTTATCTCCCCCTAACGCCGGGAAGACTGTCTCATCAAAGTGACAATCCGCAAAACGTGCGGTAAAAAGATCTCCTGTCAAGGGTTCTAAGTATCGAACAATTGATGGCGAATCATAACCGACATAGATTCCCATTTTTCTCTGAGGACCCATTTTGGTACGTAGCGGCGGCGCTATTGGCACATAAATGGCGCACCCAAACACCCGTAAATGCGAGACGTCAGGCTCGTATCCA
The DNA here is from genome assembly GCA_963580275.1 of Crataegus laevigata. Lineage (NCBI taxonomy): Eukaryota > Viridiplantae > Streptophyta > Magnoliopsida > Rosales > Rosaceae > Crataegus > Crataegus laevigata. The sequence continues at coordinate 9,587,637 of OY756939.1, read as the reverse complement.
GTGACCAACTATAACGGTGAATGTGGTTGGGTAGCGGTGGGCCTCAGGCGGACCAACATGGCTGCGTGCAATATTGCATAGCCCCAGGCAGATACCGGCAGTTTGGTTCTCATAACCAAAGTCCGAGCTATCATTTGAAGGCGCTTTATGAAAGCTTCTGCCAGGCCGTTTTGGGTGTGAACATGGGGTACAGGATGTTCCACATCAATCCCTACGGACATGCAATAATCATCAAAGGTCTGTGACGTAAACTCTCTAGCGTTATCCAATCGAATCGACTTAATCGGATAATCAGGGTGGTGAGCCCTTAGCTTAATAATTTGAGCTAAGAGTTTAGCAAACGCGGCGTTGCGTGTGGACAACAAGCAAACATGTGACCATCGTGTCGATGCATCAACCAACACCATAAAATATTTAAATGGTCCGCAAGTTGGTTGGATTGGTCCACAAATGTCCCCTTGAATCCTCTGAAGAAATTTAGGGGGGTCATGAATAATCTTTGTATATGAGGGTTGAGTATTCAACTTCCCCAAAGAACACGCTTTGCATGGTGGGAGTCCAACATGAGGATGTAACTTGTGCCCGTGTGATGATTTGAGGATACGGCGCATCATGTCACGTCCAGGATGTCCCAAACGGTCATGCCAAAGCAACAAAGTGTCCTGGAACACAAGCATAGGGCCGGCCACACTGTGGGCTTCTATGCCCCGAATGGTTGTGATGTACAACCCATTCGGCAGACGTTCCAACTTCTCGTGAATACACTTCTGGCCATATTCGTATGAAGTGATACAAAGAAATTCAGAACCATGATCTTCAGTGGTTTCAATATGATATTTATTATCTCGAATATCTCTAAAACTCAGCAACGTTCTTCCGGAACGTGGAGAATAGAGTGCCTCCTTAATGGTCAGGATAGTACCATTAGACAACATGATACGTGCCTTTCCGTATCCTTCAACCAGGTTGGATGAACCTGCGAGGGTTGTCAAAGGAGATTTCTGGGGTATTAAGTTAGTAAAATAGTGTTTCTCATGCAAGATGGTGTGCGTGGTTGCACTATCTGCCAGACAACTAACTTCCCCACTAGACATACCTAGAAATAAATTGATTGAATTGGTCACATGCATAAATATAAGTCCATTCATTCAATTAAGCAATTCGAGAAAATAATATCCATTCAAATAATAATCCATAATTCAAAACAAATCAAAACCAAACAAATTATTCCAAATACTTAGAAAAATTGTTCAAAAATTTAAACCATAAACCTAGATAAATAGGAGATAGGGCCGGCCACTCCTAGTGGGTTCGGCCACTAGGGGTAAACACCCTAAAAACATGTCTAAATTATTCGTCCATAGGGGCTGACGCCTCCTGAAAATCTGATATCTCCATGGATGTGGTTGCATCTTCCGGACGATCCACAGCTACAAAGTTAGACTCACGATGTGAATGATACTTGGCAATAGCCTCAGGGGAAGCTCGGCATACGCGTGACCAATGATCCTTTGATCCACAACGATAGCACATGTCCAGTTCAGTAGAAGCAGACTGACCGGGAGCTTTGCCCTTGTTCTTGAAGTTTGGGACCTTAGGGGCGAGTGGTGGACGCTGCTGGGTCGCAATCTTTCCCTTAGGTGCGGCTCTCTGTTGACCTTGGGCTCGTGGTGGAGCTTGTTGCCTATTACCACGACCACGACGATTCGTACGTCGTTTATGGCTGCTAGAATATATGGCATATGCTTCAGGCACAGCGTTCGAGCCAGTCGGTCGAGCTTGATGATTTCTCATCAAAAGCTGGTTCTGCTTTTCAGCGAGAAGTAAAACAGAGATTAGATCCCAAAACTTGGTGAATTTATGTGCCCTATATTGTTGTTGCAGGACAATATTGGTGGCATGGAAGGCCGAATAGGTCTTCTCCAGGAGATCTAATTCGGTGAGTTCCACTTTGCAGAATTTCAACAAAGAACGGATTCTACAAACTTCAAAGTTGTATTCATTCACGGACTTAAAGTCCTGGAAGCGAAGATGCTGCCAATCGTGTCTTGCTTCAGGCAAGTAGATGTCTTTCTGGTGATCAAAACGGCCAGCCAGAGCAAGCCAGAGGGTGCGTGGGTCCTCCTCAGCGAGGTACTCGGTCTGCAGTGCATCATGGATGTGTCTTCGAATGAAGATCATTGCAGTAGCCTTCCGAGCTTCGTCAACAGGTTTGTCAGTGACGGGTGCCTCGATGGTGGCTCTAATACCCTTTGCAGTTAGATGGAGCTTCACGTCTTGAACCCACTTTAGATAGTTTCTTCCAGAGACTTCTAGAGCGGAGAAATCGAGCTTGTTCAAGTTCGACATGTCCCTAAAACAGAGGGAGAAAAATGTGAGTAGTCATATGGTAAGCCATAGACATATATCGTAGAACATACAGGTTCTATTAGACATGTAGTGGTTTAAATCATGCATGAAAACTACAGGTTTCATGTGGTATGTTTTGAATGAAAACTTCAGGTTTCAAAGGCACTAAAATTGAAACTACAGGTTCAATTTAGTTTTATGAACAATTAGTTCATAATGAGAGGTTCCTGCAAGAAACACAGAATACAATATACAAATATACATATAGTGGATTTGAGGTTCTTCGGGAACTCAAGTGTGAGAGCTTCGTTACTACGAAAGTATGTGACGGTTCAAAGTATAAAAATAAATTATTGAATCGTTAATGTCCAAAAAATGAGCTTCAGGTCAATAATTTTGGATTCATAATCAGATTAATGAACTGCAGGTCAATTTTAATTAATTTAATAAATCGGGCCATACGGGGTCGATTGTAGAAGCAAAATAATATTAAAATAATATTATTGGGTCGAAAGTAAAGCCCCAAAAAAAATTGGGCTTGTGCCGTGGGGTGTGGGGCACGGTTTGGGTGTCTTAATCATAAGACAAGGCCCCAAAAAAATTTGGATGGTGGCTGCAGGCCACGGTGGAAAGGAAACTCCCAGCCAAAACTGGGTTGGGTTTGTGGGGATAGCCCAACAAGGCCGTGGGACAAAGCCCAGGCGCAATGGAGACGGCCCAGCAAGGGCTGGCCGTGTGGTCTGCTTCGGGACAGCCCAGCCGCAAGGCTGGCTGATGGCATGCGGGCCGAGAAGGACAAAGCCCAGCCACAAGGCTGGCAATTGGAGTGCAGGCCGGTAAGGCCTTGGGCTGCAGGCCCGAGGAGAAAGTCCAGGCCGAAGCCTGGGTCCTGGCTGCACTGGGGTGGTGCCGTGCCGCACCGAATCATGCCCCCCCCCCTTTTTTTTTCTTTTTTCAAATTCTTTAGGGTTAGGGAAACCCTAATTTGCTTCTAATTTAATTTTATAATTTGACTCACAAATTCCACATAGCAATTTAATTTTGCAATGCATGAAACAAATATATATATTGACAAATATATGAACATATACAATATATATATCGAAAGGAAAATATAAACATAGAGGGGTTCATGCATCATGGGGAATGTTTTCATGCTTCGTGGACGTTTCAAATATCTTCTTTTATTTTAAGCGTACCTGATTAGCAGAAAATGAATAAGCCTTTGAATATTTGGTGGATGAAAGCCTCCTCCAACGATGCGTCAATTCCTTAGCTTCTGGCAAGAGCGTGCTGATAACGTGTTGTAGGCCTAATTGAGTGAGCGATCTAGGAATAGAGAGAGAGGGGTGGTGCGGCAAGCTTAGGAGAGAAGAGAGATTGATTTGATTGTGAGGTGTGTTTTAATTCACCCCATTGTGCCTCTATTTATAGTGGTAGAAAGGCAAAACATTTCCCATAAGGATTACAACATAGAATAGGTAATTAACTCCTAATAGGACTATAAGATACATTCCTATATCTCATAGGATTTACACAATCATATTCCTATACTAAATAGGACTGCAACAGAAATGATACAATTTTAAAACTGAAAATTTTTAATTTAAAACGTGAAAGGTGCACAATATAATTGGCCAAGGATTTGATATCACCTTGCCTCTTACGAAAAAATTGAAGTTGGGCTAAAAATAAGAGGTCCATTCGTATGGACCCTATATAAGGTATGGTCCAACCCGACTCAGCCCGTTGAAGAGTCGAGTTACGCGAAAAGGCGGCTGATCTAATTTCGCACCTCTAATTTTCCGAAACAACGACCTCCAGACGTTGTTCGTTAACTCCAAACCAGAAAAAGTTAGAAACTTGGATCAGCAGAGGGAGAAAGCAATGGAGTCGCCATTCAAAGCGGATATACTGAAGGGAAAGGTGGCCTTGCTGACCGGAGGAGCATCAGGAATCGGGTACGAGATTTCGGTTCAGCTGGGCAAACATGGAGCTTCGGTTGCCGTCCTGGGCCGTCGTAAGCATGTCATTGACTCTGCTGTCGAAGCCCTTCGTTCTCAAGGCATTTCTGTAATTTTCTCACTCTTTAATTTAACACCCATTTTTTAACTGTAATTTGCTCCAATTGTCGTATATCTGGGTATCTATCAGTATCTTGTGTTTGTGTTGTTTTCTTTGCTGTTGATTTTGTTTTATGGGCTTTGTTCTGTGATGCTTGTTTTTCTGTTTGGTTGCTGAGAAAATTTCGGACAAAATGAAAATTTATTTCAGCTGTTTGCTGTGTTTTCTGATCAAATATGTAACTGTGTGCGCAAAAAACATGTATATTCCCCAAATTCTCTAGTCAGAGTAGTTATTCTGTTAAATTTGAGACGAGCCGCAGTCCATCACTGATCACATCGATGCAATTAGAAGTGAAACCATTTGATGTAAGTTGTGATTTAATTTGTAAGATGGCTATGTGAGATTTTTTGCTTTATTCAACCGGCTCCCTCACGTCGGACCACTTTGAGTTGGGCAGACGTAGAGCTACATCAATCATGTTTGTAAGTGAACCCATTAATTTGGACCTAGATTTGAAAACACGCCCTGATACTATGTTAAAGTTTTAAAGAGACGGGTCGCGATCTATCACTAATAGCATCGACATTGTGTCCCCATTTAATCATTCATGCAATCAATAGGTGTGGGGTTTTTATGTAGAGGGCGTCAATGCAATTAAAAGTGAAACGATTTGATATAAGTTGTGATTCGTTTTTTAAGATGGCTGATGTCGGACTTTTGGCTTTATTCAACAAAAAATGCCGAATGCATATGTTAGCTTCTAACTATTAGCTTTTACTGATTATCTGCAGTGATAAATTTAACATTCCTTACATTATATTGATTCAAATGTGCAAATTGCTCTAGTGTTTGCTGAGATATTGGGATTGTTGTATTTGTTGCTTGCAGGCTATTGGATTTGAGGGCGACGTGCGAAAAATCTTGATTTGACTTATGGCAAACTTCTCTCTACTTAAGAAAGATTTTAGTTAGGTTTTTGGCCACATGAGTTCTACGAAACTAAGTCAATTACTTGAATTAGAAACATGGCATATAGATTATAGTCCAAGTATAATTATTCAATTGATCCATAAAGTCTCAATCACCTAAATATTCTCTTTATTTATTGAAGCTTAAATCTTTCTTTTATTTCCTCTAAACTTTACAGTCTGTCTACATTACGTACATTACCTTGCTTAAACATCTACGTGCTAAAGCACTTGAAGAGTTTAAAGTGAGATTGGAGCAGTCATTAAAGGAAGGAAGTGAGTTATTTAACTCATCTGCTCAGAAGTGTATACAATCTTTCATGCTCGATTTTGACCAAGGATGTACGGTACTAGGTAAAATATAGAGTACTCCAGCTAACAGTAATTTTTTGAAGTGCTACTATACCCACTCTATTGTTCTATTTCTTCACTAACATTATAATTCCACTCATCATAAAAAAAAAATTAAAAAAATTAAAATGTTATTTCTCTACCCACTATTATTTCTAAAATAAACTCTAATTAACAGTTGGCGTAAATGTGTTAGCCACCAACAGCGGTTGCGACTTCATCCACAATCGCTCTTCATTGTACCAGTGCATCCACCTTCATAAATTCAAGTCCCCTTTTTGGCACAAGCTGATAATGGTGCCATTAGCGCCGCCTTATCTAATTCCAAACCAGGCCTCCTCATCTAACCAAACAAAGACAAAGCTTGCTTATACCTCTCCCAGAGCACACCCCACAATCATGGTGGTCCACGAAACAACATTCCACTTCGTTATCTCGTTAAAAATCCTCTGCGCCCCATCAACATCCCGACACCATACATAGCCCGCAAGCAGCGAATTCCAAATTTCCAACTTGCAACACTCCTCTCACGCATACCATCAAACACCAGGCGTGCATACTCGACACCACCCCCAAACCCACTTAACAGAACCCTCTTGTGCAGCTGTTCCCCTTCTATCACCAACCCTGACCTCGCACAAGCACTAAGAGCAAATGAATAGGAAAACCCATCGGCCTCTGCCTCCAAACCCACCAGCCGTTTATAGAATTCAACAGACTTCCGCGGAGTTTCGCTCCAAGCGTGGCCTCTGATCATCAGGCTCCACACAGTAGTAACTGTGTTGTCAACATTTTTGAAAATTTTTAGGGCGTGATCGACACACTCAAAAGCAACTTAGAATGTTAAAATTCGAACAAGAAGGTAGCTTTTTGTGTGAGTCCGTGAATTATTATTTTGGGTGTGAATTTGGAGTGTACTTGCAGATCAATGAAAGCAAGTAAATTTTTTTTTTAAATTTTGGTCGTTATATGTCATTTTACAAAAGAGTAAAATTGACATTAAAAAATTATAAAAATGACTGGTGAGAAGATAAAGACTGTAGAGTAGATTTATTAGCACTCATTTTTCATAAAGTCGCATTCTAGGAAAGTAGGAATGGAACTTCCATTCCTATTGTATATGCAAAGTCGGGAATTTCAACGAAATATTTTTGGTACTGTTTACTTTAACGAAAATTTATATTTTACTTTAAAAATTTAATCTTGATACTATTCACTTATAACACCTCATTATCATTTTCATTAAAACTCAAAAGTTTTCAACCTCTTTTCATTAATTTTTCTTAAAAAAAGTATGCATTCCTTTAACAAATCATCAACTTGAATCCAATTAGTTATACCCATGTGTCCATGCAGATGCTCCCTTGCAACTGGCCCATGCTGATATTTCAAACGTCCAAGAAAAACTCCTTGCTGATATGTATGAATTGAGTGACGATGCTAAGGTAGTGTTCTATATAATGTATTAAATTTTTTATTATCATATGGCTGAGGACACTTACTAAGTTAATTAAGCTCAGAGAGGAATAGAGAAATTGAAGGGCAAGATAGACAGGTCATTTGGGGGAAGAGGAAGCCGGGAAGGTTAGGCTGCTGGCTGCAGGAGGATATGGTTGTAGCAACAATCATTCAGTTTTGTTTGAGGACTCGTTTGAAAATGCTTTGAAAATGATTAGAAATGCTTTTAGAGATTTTTATTTAGTTTCAGAAACACTTGAAGTGTTTCTTGCAAGAAGCATCAGTTATGTACTTGTGCAGGAAACACTTCAAGTGCTTTTACATGATTCACTTGCATTTTTATTGATGAGTGATTCAAAAAACATATTCACCATAAGCACTTTCAGTTATTTTAAAAACACTTCCAAACGGACTTGAGTTTCTTTTCGTTTGGAAATTTTTAATTTTAAATATTAAAAAAGTAGTTTTTATTTTTTATTTTTAATTTGCATAAAGAAAACATATAAAATATCATTTACAGTCATGTCATTTTGGGATATAAATGTCATCTAATTTTTTTTTTAATAATTTATAATTTATGGGTGTTTAGATGTCAGTTTTAGTTGTTAACATAATCTCTCTTAAATGTTGTCTGTTTTGGTGTGTCCTTTTCAGAGTCATCAGACTCATCACAAGCGACGCAACCGAAGCCTAGTCCTTATGTTATCAAGACTGGTTATGTCTTTGGCCTAGACAACGTTTGGAATCCCATCCCCTATTGCACTAGGCTAATGGGCAGTTCCAAACTTCAAATATTGTCCTCTATGCAATTACTTAATGCGTGGCTCTGAGGGTTCTTGTGTTGTTGCGATTATTATGCTCTCTTTTTTTTTATCAAATGAACTTATGCTCCTTTTAAGTTGTAATTATCGTTCAGCTTACAATACATGTTTGAACTTTTTATGATTTGATTGTAATAAAATCACGTTTACGGATGTTGTCCCTTATGTTCGTTTGTTAGAAGGCAAGTCCTTCGGGCTTGGTAAAGGCCATGCAGTCGTTCGTCCCAAAAAAAAGCCCAAGCGGTCCGGTCAAATTGTGGCATCAACTCCCTACTCTCTAAGAAAATGACTGACTAATTACATTTGTGAGTTGCAGCTCTTTATATGCTGAAACAATATAAACTTACTTGTAACTAATTAACCAACTAACAAATCATTTAATAGCCTAACAAATATTCTAACAACTTTGATTGACCTGACAATGATTATATAACAACCTATAATCAAGATAAACACACATTTTTTTTAGTCTCTCACACTCTCTCATTTAGTTCTGTCAATTGTTTATTAGGATAATTCTTTCTGTCTGTAGATAGATTAACAAAAATCATTGTACTGTCTATAATTTGATGGAGATGTTGAATTATTGTATTTTCAGTCTCTTCAAACAAAAATGCTACACTTACTTTATATTTGTACTATCATTTGTACCATCTATTTAATAAAGATTGGGCCCGCCAACTCATGTAATTAGTCTCCTCTCTATTAGAGAGATGGTACAAATATATTGCAGAAGTAGTATTTTTGCTAAATTAAACTATCAAGTATAACGTCTCAGTGTTGAGGGATTCTTAAACATATGCATGTTGAGAAATGATTTCCACACAATCTTTTATATTTTTTTTGTAGTAAACTCCTATTATGTTTTGTCTTGATTCTCCTTTGATTTATTCATCTAAAAGTTAGAAATAGCTTTAGAGGGTGTGTCAAGAATATGTGTGTAAAATTTATTTCCAAATATGTAGGCTTATTTGTGTGTGAGGTGAATTTTAGTGTTAGTGTTCTAATAGGCTTGTACTGTTTTGTAGTTCTGAATTTATTTGTATGTCTTAATCTTGCTTATGCATCAAACCAGTCACCTTGACGAAGGTGTAACTCAAAACGGCAACGGTTGGAGGTCAGAAGCATTGGAGGTATATATGGTTACTCTCTGTCTCTCTAATTTAACAGAGGCTTTAGTTAGGGTTTCAGTTTCCTAGAAAATTTCTGGAATATGGAATTCTCGTGAGTAAAGGAGTGCTTTTTTCAGTTTTAGGGTTAAGAGTCCAGAGCCAAACCTCAATGAAGTGTGACTCCGTCTAATCACAGTACCAGCAGCTTAAATAAATGGACATATAGAACTGGCTTGTAAAGGAATACTCGAAAAGTAAGATAGCATGATTTTTTTTACTTCAGATTGCCTTAAAATCCAAACCGGTGTGGTAATACCACTAAAGCAAATTATCATATGCTAAAAAATAATCTTCTTTAAATCCTTACGTCTTACATGCATGCTGCCTTCCTATGGAAATTTTCAGATTGTTAACGCTGTATACAAAACCACGCGGAAACACCTACGTTCTAAAGCGCTTCAAGATTATTTTAAATTGAACCTGGAGAAGGTCTTGCATGCTTCAGTTTGACACGAACGTGCAGGTAACAGACCAAATATTTTTTGTTACTACTAAACTTGTTTGTCCCTTCAGATGCTACCATACTTTTGGAATACGATCATGCGGCAGTTAATATTTTTGTGAGCCAAATATTGTTATCTGCATATGCCTTTTGGGTATAGATCAGGAATATTGTGCGAGCGTTTTCGGACTTGGCACTGTAAGTATAAAGCCGAGTAATTTTCTTTTGCTCCTTTTCTTTAGGTGTGGCTTTGTAGAGTACAACAGTTGGATGCTCTCGCTTGGTAGAGATCCCTGGTTTGATATTAACAGCTGCTGCGATACCTGCAGAAGAAGCAGTAGGGGAATAAAAACCGGAAGCACCAAGGCAGCCAGTTTGGTCTTGTTCAAATAAACTGCATCGGTGGAGACAAAATGCAGTAAATGGGTGGTAGTCTTTGTTTGCATCAGACCTTCATCCACATTTTTATCACTTAAAATGTGTAGCTGCTGCTATGCTTCTATTTTGAGCAGGTTAATTTACTTTATTTTCTTCATCCTCGTTCTAAAATTTATACAACCCACCCCACTAAGTGGGATAAGTCTTTGTTATTATTGTTGTTGTCCTTCATCCGTAGATAAAGTTTATTTGAGAGTATTTGCTTGATTTTAATAAGTTTCGATATTCTACCAAAAAAGAATAGAAGATTTCTTATGAAATTAAATAGATATAGCAATGGCGGAGCCAACATGGGGTCATTGGTTGTCCTTAACCCCAACAACTTAACAAACATTTGCTGGACAAACGACATGAGAAAGTTTAGGGATGGTCAGGTCTTTGTAAATAAGGCAACGGTCAGAATTTGATTCTGTGACAAGGATTTAAAGAAATTGTAAATAGGCAGGAATTTGTTCCATCTGGCATGCCCACTCGCTCAGCTCATGAATTGAGGATCATCATACAAGGGAGTAACAGAGCCCTTACCTGCTTCTTAATACAACACATGGCATGCCCACTCGCTCAGCTCCAGCCACACCAGATTGGCTTCCTGCAATAAGAACACAATCACATACAGGTCGTCCAGCAACTTCTGCCCCAGCTCGCAATGCAGCAATCATCTTCTCTAAGCTGGAAAACAATAACACGTCATATCAAAAGTTGGAATCAGCCCAAGGGAACAACAAATTTGGTGATAGAATAGACAACATATTACTCTACTCAGTCATAAAGACAACTAAGATGATGCTGAAGTACTAAACTTGGATCAAGAAAAGTCTACCACAGCTTGAAAAGAAGGACAAGAACTTGCACAGCATTTGCCGACCATAACAGCAAAGGATTAAATACTAGATATATGAAATCACTCTTTAAGTTCAGCACTAAATCATTCATAATCGCACAAACAGTACAAATTGGCATATAATCTCTTCCTAGTCTGATGTAAGCAGAATCATATATAAACGTGACAAATCACAAGTCTCTTAAACCCTGAACATCAGAAAACCCACAAAACAAAAATAATCAGTGGACACAAACAAACCCTCAAGGCACTGAATTAACAAAAACAAACAACAAAAATCAATGAAACATGCTAACCTTTCAGAAGGGCTAGTATCAATATCTACACTCAGCTTTAGCATAGATGCAATCTCCTCTGCAATCCTTTGTTTCTCAGCAGAAACTGGCCCATAAGTCAATAACAGAGCCCTTTAGTACCCAACCTTCTGCACTGGAAAAATGTATATCACAAAACACATACGTGACTATCAACCCAAGATGAAGGGTCTACCTGCTTTTATTGCCTCCTTAGCTAGTTGCTCATCCATACCAGACGATAATCCTGTATCATTTACTAGTTGGGTATACAAACTCTGTTCAACCTCCTTATCTCCAACAATCTTTAGCTTTGAAATTCTTTCCTCGCCAAGCTTTTCAACAATTGATCTGACATTTATAAAGTATTAAATGGAGTATTAGCGCATCCCTATACCATCCATAGAACATAATGAAATAAAACTGGTATGTGGTGGTAAGGATTAATAGAGAGTACTTAACTGCAGTTTTTGGCTCAATATTATATGCACACAAATACGTATGTGTATAGTTTGACCAAAAAAAAAAAAATATATGGATGTCTATATGTGCCTGTCTGTGTACTTAACTACAGTTTTTAGCATACTTTTATGGTATTTAACTTGCAAACAAAGAGCTATAATGACAAGTTGCTTAAGAATGATTAATAGATCAATCAGTCGCATTAAAACTTATCATAATTCTATGTACTATTTTCCACAATGAAAATTGCATACGCTGTCAAGTGGCACTAGAATCTGTGCTATTGCAGAAATTTGGAATGAAAAAATAGAATATAAAGTTGCAGCTATGTCAGTGGCTGAGTCCTTTATGACCACATCGAAGGAAACTACTGTCCAATTATAGTCATGGCTACAGTGCATTCTATTGTCTCCAAAACCCAGAGCATGTTCGTAGCTGTCAGACAAACTTAACAAAAAAAAGGGCATAAAAACAAAAATTTATACGTTTGTTATTACCTGGCAATTTGATCCCCACTCTTACTATAAGTTGTCAGTACTACAACCACAGGTATCCCTTCCTTGTATGCATCATCAATAAACCTGAAAATGGAAAGGAGAAAATATGTGTAACTGTTGGAAACAATGGAGAAACAGGATATACACAAGGGAGATTATATTCACACACCCCAAATTACTTTTCTCACACCTTTTCAAATTTTTAATATTTTTCTATCAAGTGTTAGTGGTGTGTAGAAAATATTAAAAAAATTAAAAAGGTGTGGGAGAAGTAATTTGGGGTGTGTGAATATAATCTCTCTATACACAAACGTGCAACTAGACATAGCATTGACATGCATATGGAATCTCACTAGAAGTCAACTGATTATTTCTAGTCCATTTGTTTTTGTTTGTCCATGGTTCATCACTTCTAGCTTCCTATAGATTTAGGATCATCAGTTCATCTAGACTATCAACCAATAGACGCGAATATTTGTAAAGAATAAAGTACTCCCAGCATGCCTAAGGCCCAGTCTAAGCAAAAACTTCTGAGAGCAAAAGTCTGGTATATTCTGGAAATAAAATAACAACACTTTAATACATAGGTAGCAAGCTAGCTTCGATTTCACATCATTTCTTTGGCAACACCTCAGCAGAATTTCCAAATGTTGGTCATGGTGAAAACTATTCATACCCAAGTTCTATATATTGCTTTAAGCTAATTCCAAATTTTGGAAATTCCGGAAGTATAGCTGAAGCCAAGAATGACTAAATGGGTACAAATAAAGAGGTTTTGCACATGGTTTTAGGCTACACTATCCATATTTGAAGAAGGTAAAAATATCAAGCAGAAATTTAGACCAGGTATATTTGAGAGCTAGAAGATTGTGTAATCATCCAAGTAAATTTTCTGTCATCACAATCTCACTCTTCAACTTCAGGTCGTAAAGTCAAGCTTTTTGACATCAGAAACTCATCCATTGCAATTTTCTGTCAAAAACAAATTAATATTAGCTACTTTCATTCTCCATATGGGAAAGCATGACTTGATTACTTTTTAGATACAAGTGGAAAATAAAAGGACATTTACTCTCCCATTCATTAATGGGTTTTGCACTTTTACGGTTTTTCCTTGTATTGTAAGATACAAAATAATAAGCTATGAAAGTAACAACTGAAATGAGTTTGCAATTATCTCAGATAAGCCGCCATTTCTTTTGTGTAAAAATGATAATTTTCATAGGTAGCCTCAAGTGGAAAATAATAAAAAGGTTCTGTTGTTTTTAAATCAAACCTGCTCACCTTCCCTGGAAAATACACAAACAGTTCTCTTATTATTGTTATTAATCGAAGGCAGATTCCTCATTAGCCCTGGAATTATAAATTTTCCTTATTTTTGTTCCTCAGTATTCATAACTATATGACCAAAATATTGACTCAAAGACTATAACATTTCCTTTTGTGTATGATCAACTACCTAAGTTATCTCAGTGGGAAGATCAGATATAAATGCATCCCTAAAACCTAACTTAAGCCCTTAATAAGACCATACCTTCTTTTGCAGGATAGATAACTGTAGATTCAGAAGAAAAGATACTAAATGAAGGAAAATTTCAAAGAGCTACTTCAAGCTAATCATTCTTTTCAAAGACGACAAAAGAGTAACACACCCGATTAAAATACAAATTCACCATCTTTTCCTCATCACCAGCACTCTTCCTGAAAAATTACATAAACTACATTTCAGAACCATAAGTACAAAAATTGATAAAACCATTAGTCCAGACGTTTCCACACTTCTCTCCAAACTAAATATGAGGAATAAGGCAAAGCATGATTGTAAATCGAACAAGTAATATGGGTCAGAATCTTGTGATTTTTCATATCGATAAACTCTTACGACCCAGATACACACTCAGAAATGTAATTAAATTGACTCATACTAGATTGAAGCAAGTCATGAATCATGATTTCAAGTCTACTAAATAACTTAAAAGAAAAATAAACCAAATAAATAACTTAAAGAACAAGAAACCAATTAAATAATCTAAATTCATGAATCTTTTACTCATCATTTTAATTTCCCACCTTAGGAGATCCAAGTAAACAGGTTCTGCCCAACTTGCACAGTCAAGTCCAAGCTTCTTAAATGATGCCAACATATCACAAGAAAAAAATACAGTAATATTAACACATAAAACGCAATTTAATCAAGAAAATTTAATACAATAGGATAAAATTACTGCATTTTCTCACCTGTATTGAAGGTTTGGCTGTTCCCCAATCGATAAGCATCCATAAGAACCCCGAAGGAAACAAAGAGAAATCATCAAGAAAAATGTCTCCTAGATAACCCAACTCGAATTCGAACAATGCAGCAAAAAACAGCTTCAATAAACCAAGAAAATAATAAAAATAAAACAAAGAAGCTGTGAAGTAAAAGAAAGCAATTAAATTGAAATGCTTGGAGTAAGAAGGAGAAAGAAATCGTCCCACCCGTCGACTTCAAGGAGAACAGCGAGTTCCTGAGATGGGTTCTGGTCTTGAGCACTGGATAGCGAGCTGAAAGCGTCGAACCGGTCGAAGTGCAGGCATTTTCCGGGAAAAGTTGAGTTTCTTGGGAAAGTGGAGGAAAATGAAGGGACCAAGTTGGGGACTCTCCTATGCGGTTGTTGCAATCATGGGTCCGCAGAGCAGTGGTAAAAGCTTGAAGCTTTGTTTGATTTGGTTGAGTTTTGAGGTTTTTGGTGATTTCGGTTTTGGTGCGTATGGCTTTTGATTTTGCAGGGAAGAGCACTCTGTTGAATCATCTGTTTCGGACTAAGTTTAGGGAGATGGATGCTTACGGTGGGAGGTTAGTTTATGAGTTTTGAGTTTTGTAGTAGACATTGAAATTTTAGTGAAATAAATATTGATCAATAATTAAAATTTCAACGCTCACGTATCACATAAATTTTATACATAGTATGTGACTCAACGAAAAATCGAAAAGAGTTGGAAAAGTCATTAAGTAAGACACGTGTCAACACTTGGCAGAAATAATTTATTTCATTTGATTATTATATTCAAAATAAAGTCTTGAAAAAAATCTATTAATACAAGGTCATTTCATTCATTTGGAACCAATTTTGACATATGCATTTCTCTACTCTCAAATTGGAAGAAAATTCTCCAAAATCCTTGAAGCTTTGAAACTCCAAAGCTCTCAAGCATCCAAATTCCCAAGAATCCCGAAAGATTAAGAAAGCTCTCTTTGTTCTTCGTAGATCATCCTTGTTCATCCTAAGATCAAGTCCCAACGCTCATTTGGATTAATTACATCAACAAATCTACACCATCGTTCATCCTAAGATTAAGCCTCAACACCCCTTTGGATCAACATCAACAAATCTACATCGCCGTTCATCCCAAGATCAAGTCACAACGGTCCTTTGGATCAACAACAACAAATCTACACCACCGTTCATCCTAAGATAAAGCCCCGACAGTCATTTGGATCAACAACATCAATAAATCTACACCACTGTTCATCCTAAGATCAAGCCCCAACGGCCCTTTGGATCCACAACATCAACAAATCTACACCTCTGTTCATCCCAAGATCAAGTCCCGACGGCCTTTTGGATCAACAGTCCATCGACAAATTTATACCTTACAAAGATAGAATCAGAGGATTAAATTGTAAAAGAGATTGTAATCCCAAAATTAATACAAATATTATTTTGTACATGTGTTCCTGTCTCGTTCATCGCCAGGAAATTTCGTGTTTACAATTGTGTAGTCAATTTTGGTTTTTTTGCTTTTGGAATAAGTGCTTTTTGGGAGATAGGACTATCTGATTTTGTGAATTTGTTTTAGTAGCCAAACTACAAAGGTTATTTGGATTGCCAAGTGTGTTGGTATTAGGGATGGGCAATGGTTATGGCGGTCGAGTAACCGTGGTTATTTATCTATAACCGTTTATACTCATACCTGCATAACCGTTTGCCCATTGGGTAATTATCTAAATGGTTATACTCATACCCATAGCCGTTTATAAACGGTTAACCGTACCCATAACCGTGTACTCATTTAACCGTAACCGTATACTCGTTTACCAATACTCATTTACCTGTTTATCCATTTTAAAACCCATTTACCCTTTTTCTCAATTTTTTTTTATCTTTTTACTGATGGAGCATTCACTATACAACACCCATGACACTCTCCTCTCCTGCACTGAAACCGTCGGCACCGTCACCTCTTGCGACCTCAAACCTAACAAGTTCCTCAGGTTCATCATCGACGACGGCACCAGCTATGTCAGCTGCATTCTTTGGCTCAACCAGCTTTCCTCCCCTTACTTCTCCCACCGCAGCTCGCCATATGTTAGACTTATTGCCCAAAACGCAATGCGCTTCGCCGCGAAGATTAAGCTCGGCGTGGTGGCCATAGTGCACTGTAAGATCACCAGCAACAGGGGCATTACGCAGATCACGGTGTCGAATGTCGTGATCGAGAGATAGGGCAATGATGAGAGAGATGAACGGTGATGAGAGAGAGGGCAACGAGGAGAGAGAGATGAGCGGTGGAGATGAGAGGGAGTAGCGAGAGAGAGACAAGCGGCGAAAAGAGTCTGGACTCTGGTCCTGGCCTCCTGGGGGAGAGAACGAACAGGATCTTACAGATTAGGATTTTTGTTTTTTTAATTTTGTATATCTATTAAAATAAATGGGTAACCGTTATAACCACGTTAATACCCATAACCGCCCATTTAAAATTTCAAAGGTAAACGGTTATATCCATAACCATTTAATTATCTAAACAGTTACCCATAACCCTAACCGCGAAATTTAAATGGGCGGGTAACCGCAGTTACCCATAACTGATGGATATTTACCCATCCCTTGTTGGCATTGAGCAGTGCACGATTGCCATGGATTTGGAGGGGACTGATGGGAGGGAGAGAGGCAAGGTAATCGGATTTTCATAAGAATTCCATTGTGTTTTTCTAGGGAGGATATAGTAAGAGCTGCAAAGTGTTATATAGTTAAACTTTCCGATTTATTAACTGTTCTTGCTTCCTCCGTAACTCATATTATTTTCCAGGATGATACTATATTCAAGAAGCAAAGCGCCCTATTTGCCTTGGTAGTTTCAAACATTGTGCTGATAAATATGTAAGCTTGTGTTTTTTTTATTTGTCTGGGAATCACCGGGGTGATAGGCTACATTACTTGCATAGTTAGTGACTATATATGTAGTCGTCGATCCAATTTGTCAGTGGTTGTATGTTGAACTGGTTCCCATGTGTGTTATATCTTAGTAGAGGTGTCTAGTTCAATTTTAAGATTGTCATGTGTATTTGACATGCTCCAATTTTAATGTTCTCGGTACATCGGAATGGTCACATGCTTGCCGACACCCGAAGGTGACGAAAGCCATTTAGAAATATATGAAAACAAGAAATAAATAAGACTTATGAGTTTAATGGTAATTAATATGCATTTATGGAACGTGTTTAGAGCATACAACTAATTAGAATACTAAAGAAAGAATATAAAATTCATAGAAACAAAAGATGGGTCCTACATCGAGGTAATTGAAGATGCCGATGCCGATGCCGATGCGGAGTGCTTTGACGTAGGAATTATATACCTTGATTCTAAGTCTTGAAGGGGGCGTAAAACAAACATGAGTGGACCAATTTGATATACATATAATAAAACAGTTATCAACGTACTAACCCTCAGGTTTTATGAAAACACATATATCATGATAAAAATAGGTTTTCCGAAACCTAGCATGCCGTACAATGTCTCAAATCATAACTCATATATACACAGTCGCTAGTGAATGTTTAATATCCCACCAGGCCCCATGCCAGCTCCCCGTCTCTAAGCGAACAGTCAGAGGAAAATATCCATTCAAGCCCCATGCCAGCTCCTCGTCCATGTGCTAATAGCCAGAGGAAAACCACTTCAGGCCCTATGCAAATACCGTAACTGTCGTCCAGGACAGACCGGAATCTATCCTTGATCCTGTAGCGAAATTGAGACCACTAGGTAAGTACAAAATCATTGAACATATATATATATATATATATATATATATATCAAATATTCTATAAGAACACAGGTTCTAGGAAAAATAGTAATAATTCAAACTAACCTCAATAAGCATATTATCTCACAAAACGCTTCATAAAACGTAATCATCAAATCATGTTTTTCATGTATGCATTTCTACTATTAACACATGCATTTTTAGAAGGGATCCACTCACAAATACTTAGCCTTTGAAAAGCCATGCAAACTAGCAAATACGAAATCGTCACAATAAATTGCCCCTAAGCACATAAAGAGTACAATTAATAAAACTCTATTATAACAATTGAATTTGAAAAAACGGACGTCGAAAACAAATTCAAGATGTCGAATTACCCTAAGAAATATTCCAGATAAATTTCGTAAAATGTCAACATAAGAAAATTCTAGAGAATATAACAAGAATATTCCAAAGAATATTTCAATCGGATCTGGGCTGGGTTGGTGAGTTTGGGCCGAAAGGTATTACCTTTCACGAAAACAGGGGGCTATTCTTGTTATGAACTTTTAATTCAGAGTCCTAATGTTAATTGACATTTTAATTTCCACGATATACAGAATATACGTAGGCTCATTTTAATTTACAAAATATACGTAGGTTTTACCGGTAATTTGAAATTACTTTTAGATATCAATTGGAGATTGGATTTTGTATACAGGTGGTGTCATGATATTGGTCGGGAGCAAGCTGCCAATAAACCTTTACTAAAAACAGTTTTTCAGGTACTCTCGAACCATGTCTACATCACTATTGGAGTCATCTACTTTGATGAAGGTGTAAGGAACTCAAAACGACAACTATTGGAGTCAAAAGCATTGGATGTATGTCTACTCTCTGTCTCTCTAACTTAACAGACGGTTTAGTTAAGATTTCAGTTTCTTAGACAATTTTTGCAACATAAGCAAGTCGTGATTAGTAGTGGTTCTAGTTAGGTTGTCAGTTTCACATACCACGTTACTGTTGGCCTCAATCTTAGAAAGAACACCATGATAATTAAGTGGATAGGCAACATAAACTTTCTCCTTCAAGTATCCCTATCAAACAATTATGCTTAAATCAACAGCTAAACATCATTACCGGAGCATGACTCCATCTAATTACATTACCAGATGCTTAAAGTCACTAATCTCACTCTGAGAAACTGAGAGGACAAATAGAGCTTGCTTGTTATGTTTTATGTAATACACGAAAAGTAAGAGTCTTATAGTTCAGATTGTCTTCAAAGTTCAAAATAAAACTGGTTAAAGAGTGACACGCCCCGACCCGGAAAGGTCGGCGCATGCTGGCCGTCACCGTGAAGTGACGTAACCATAGGGGTAATGTGATGTAAAAAGTGTATAAATTTAAATCGAACATAGAATTTATTAAAATTTGAAATAGTGACAGAGTGCACAAACGTGAGTATGGCCCACTATAGTTATTCAGAGCTTAATGAGGAAACGACTACTGAAGAGTAGTCAAGCAAAACTAAAGTACACTTATTACACATAGTGATAAGTTCATACGTCAGAAGCGGAAATGCCGAATGTCAGAAACGTTTCGAGATTCCTCGAATGCCACGCAGAACAGCTATCTAGGTCCTGGAGGGGCGAAAAACAAAGTTGAGTGGGTCAACAAAACAAACTTATGTGAAAACGTTTGGTTTTGAACATACTAACCTCTCGCCGTAAAACAATTATAGTTTCCTTTATTAAAAGCACATTATGAGTAAGTACGTACGTATATATATATATATATCCACAATACTAAAGCCAAGTATAAATGATATATACAAGTCAATTCATGATGCTGCAGTTATATAATCATGTGATAAGGTTATAAGGCAATATCACTAAGTACTCATCCATCTAATGCTGGCACACAAGTTCGAACAGATAACTCTGACACGAACAGGACTGGGTGTAATCAATACGCTCAAGTACTACGATCACGTGAAGACTGGTGCAAAAGCACGTCACATACAAGTCGGATTGCCTAACGCAATCTACCCGACAGGACTGGCACCTAACCTGGATCCAGACGAGCAAACGGTGCGATGTGAACATACACGTGAAGGACTGGCCCTGGCCCTGGGGCGAGTACTAACACCGGTGCCGCAGATGAGTATGTACATAAACATGTATGGATATCATGACAATTATATCTCAACCATATAGCAGCATTTATCACAGTTATATCATACGTAACGTCTATTTGATAATAAACACGTAAAGTGATTCATTCATGCATTTTTGGAAACTGTGAATACGTATAATGTCATGGCAAGTATATCTCAACCGTATATCAGCATTTATCACAATTATATCTCAATTATCCAATACTTAGCAACATATACGTAAAGTGAAGCATTTTATGAAGTTTGGAAATCACAAATACGTATAGGTATAAAAACAAACTGCCCACTCACAAGTACGGTGCTGGGTCGTAGTTCCCGGGCCTAGCTTGGCCTTGCAATTCCTCCGGATATATTTCTCCTATTTATACATAATTTATACGAATTAATTAACGCTTAAATACGGGAATTTAAATAACACTCCCATAGATTGTTCAAACCTAAGGTTTGAATATACCAAAATGATCTACTCATCAACACGAACACACCCATAATTTTTAAATAATTTTTGGACTCGTCACGCGCTCCCACGCGCCCAAATAGGCACGGGTCTACGCGCCCCCACGCGCAGACACGTGACATGCACACTGACTGTCCCTTTCACGCCGTTAGGAATATTCTTCGGAATATTCCGTTAAGTATTAACGGTAACCGTTAAAGATGACTGACGGCGTTGGAATATTCCGTCAGAGTTGACGAAATATTCCGTCGTCTTCTCCGGTGGACCTCCGGCGAGTCTCTGGTCACCGAAAACTGGGTTTTTCTTCTTTTCTTCATATCTCGTTCATTTTTAACCCATTTTTCACCAATTTTATATCAAATTGAAGCCCTTAGCATGTAGAATCACGTTACATAGGTTTCAAGGCTTAAAAATCACTATATTTTTCTCAAGATCGTTCGATAGCTCGGCTTACCTTCAAACTCGTCGATCTCGGCCCTCCGACGTCCAAATCCACTCAACGAACTACTCCTGGCTTCGTGAGGAGATTCTAAGCCTTCCTATGATTTTAGAATTTGCTGAAAAGGTCATACAAGAAAGATGATGAATAGTGATATGATCGGACTTCGATATTCCGACGTAAAAACGTTGGATTTCTTACCTGAAAATGATGTAGATGGACTCGTGAGGTTCCAAGGAGTCCAGTGGTGATTTTGGAACTTCGATTCTTCAAGGTTTGAAGGTCTTTCGAATTTGCTCCGAGGGGAAATGGTAGAGAGAGAGAGAGCTTCGAGATTTCTGTGATGAGAGAGAGAGAGTCTGTGTTTGTGATCTCAGTGAGTTGAGAGAGGGAGTGGAATAATGATGATGATGTTTGGATGGAATAACAGAAATGGTGGATGTACGAGTTGGAATGGGACGGTGATGGATTTTCAATTAAAAGAAATCGAAGTGGAATGGGTTGGTGTGGGTAGTGGTTTAGGTTGGTGAGGGTTTTACTTTTACACAATATTTCTACTTATGTAAGTTTACATTACTAAAGTTAAAACGATTAAGTGTAATATGACGGTTTCATAATAATTAACGATAAGGGTAAAATCGTCATTTACACGCACGGGGAGAATTTACATATAGAGTTTGGGACGAGTCGCCACAAAGAGTCTGTTGGACTTGATGTAGTCAACTTTGTAAATTCGTAGCTGTCACTAATGGAAATTATTAGGAGTTTTTTTAACATTAGTCCTTGCAAAAGATTAAAATTTAAAAAAAAACCTGGTGCTAGATTAAATATTCAATTTAATCCCTTGAATGTACTTTTATCAAAATTTGCATTCAATTTTTGTTATTTAATGTGTATTTTTATTTAACCTCTTCACATTAAATTTTAAGTTTATTAATATGCACATATTTAGTTTTTTTAATTATAAATGAACATAAATGAGAAAATATTAAAAGAAATTTGTGATAAAAAAATATATAAATACATAAGTGTAGATAAATGACTGTGTTGAAATATATAAAATTGACGTTTTTGTACCGAAATATTTGTACCTACGTGATTGTACTGAAATATATTATAATGAACCTAAATGTATGTACTGAAATGTATTATATTGAATTAATGTACCTAAATGTCAATACCAAAATGTATGTACCAAAATGTACTTACCGAAATGTACGTACCTAAATATCAATATCGAAATATATGTACCAAAATGTATGTACCTAAACGTCAATACCGAAATGTATGTACCAAAATGTACGTACCTAAATGTATGCACCGAAATACAATATATTGAATTAATGTACCTAAAAGTCAATACTCAAATATGCGTACCAAAATGTACTTAACGAAATGCATTATATTGAATCAATGTACCTATATGTTTGTACCGATAGATATACCGAAATATTCAAATATGTTAATGTATCTAAATGAAGAACATACAAAATTGTTATCGGAATATATATTATAAAAAATTAATTGCCTAAATGTAGACACTAAAATATATTATGATGAATGAAATAAAAATTAAATTTAAATGTAATTAATACATTAAAATATAAATATATAAAACATCAAAATATAACTAATAAATGATATAATTAAATTTACTAGGGACTAAAATTGGATTTTAATCTTACATAAGGTTATAGTCTAAAACTCATCTTTTTTAAGGATTAAAATGAAGTTTTCTAAAATTATTATTTTTGTTTAAATCTTGCTTTCTTCTGAATTTTCCAGTTTGTTTATCCGGCGTACCCGGCCATGCTCGGACACCTACGTTCTAAAGCCCTTGAAGATTTTCAAGTGAGGCTGGAGCAACCGTTGAACAAAGGAGAAGGATTCGCTTCATCTGTTCGTTCCTGTGCTCGGTCTTCTATGCTTGAGTTCGAGAAAGGATGTGCAGGTAATAGAATTTGTTTGGCTAATTAACATGTTTGTCAACCAAAATATTTCTTTCATTGCTTTTAACATGTTTCTCCTTTCAGATGCTGCCATACAACATGCTAATTGGGATGCTTCAAAAGTCCGGGAAAAGCTTCGACGTGATATAGATGCACATGCATCATCGGTTCGTAGTGCAAAACTGGCAGAATTGAATTCCAACTATGAGGTAGTGCTCTGAGTTGCAGTATCAGAGTTCTCAACTGCAGTTGCCAATTTTGAGTTGGACAATGAAACGGTTGTCAAAATGAAGCAGCATTTGAAGGATTATGCGAGAAATGTGGTGGAGACAAAAGCAAGAGAAGAGGCTGGGAAAATTATGATCCACATGAAGGATCGGTAGGAACTTGTTAAAAATCTTCTTTTCTTTTTCACGTTGTTATTTTGGTTGCTGATCACTTCTGTTGTCATTTCTCAGGTTTGCCGCAGTCTTCAATTATGACAGCGATTCAATGCCTAGGGTTTGGACTGGGAACGAAGACATTAGAAGTATTACCAAGGATGCACGAACAGCCGTAATCACTGGGAACTTTTGTGGAAGTACATGTTATCTATCTTTCTGACTTAAACAGACGTTTTAGTTGTTTGATCATCTCTTTCTTGCAGTCTCTGAAGCTTATGTCGACCATGGCTGCCAGTGGCGGAGCCAGAAATTTAGACTAGGAGGGGCCTTTAAATCATATAAAAAAAATTAGACAAAAAATATAGCAATATAACTAATGAGAGAAAATTAAAGGTTCCTTTTTTGTATGGGCATGGAAAATTTAAATCAAACAAGACTGGTAGATCTTTAACATGTATGAAAAATTTAGTATTAAATAATTATATCATAAAAATAGAATTTGTTACGAGATTAACAATAAAGTTAACATTAATTTCAAACCAAAATTTAAATCATGGCTCAATACTATTATTATGAGATTTTTCTTCAACATAAATTAACCTGGTTTCATATCAACTAACCCAAAAAAAATTGCTGAAAAAGAACTTGAAGGAAGTTCACCAGAAAGTTTCAAACCCCTGACATGCAGGATCTCAAAATTCCCTTCAACCACCGAGCCGCATATTCTTTTGTTACCAAACCAACAGATAAAATATATCAACTATATTTCAGGATAGGCCCGTGCCCATCTTGGTCTTCATGTGGCTCCGCCACTGATGGCTGCCATTCGCTTGGATGAGAAGCCAGATAATATTGAAAATGTCCTCGTTTCTTCTCTGGTGGACGGGACTGTTACTGTTTCATCTTCACAAAATAGGAAACTAGGACCTTCTACGGATCCTCTTGCCTCAAGCTCTTGGAAAGAGGTATCATTAATTTAATGGGTTTTGGTTTATATTTATAATTTTTCTATGATGAAACTCCTTTCTTATTAAGGTTAACTCTGAACTAGGTTTCTTCAAAGGATACCTTAGTTACCCCAGTACAGTGCAAGTCACTGTGGCAGTTCAAAGCAGAGACCGAATATAGCGCCACTCAAGCTATTTCGGCACATGTATACTTAAGCTTAACTTCAGTAGTCTAATTTTTTTTTATATCGTTTAATCAGTGTTACATCAAGAATAAATGAATTTTGTCTTTCTTGAAATGCTTTGTAAGATTTGAATTATGAAAATACGAATATTGGAACATGATCCTGAAAAAGTAATGAGCAACTATCAAGAGGAACCTGGAAATAGGACACTTGCGTTGTCCTCAGATGACATTTTGGGCGGGAGTTCTCATGTAAATTGGATTTAGTTTAGTAGTGAAACCAAACATACGGAAACACGTGATATTTAAAATTGAACTGATTCTTGACTTGAGAACATACGGCTTAGTCAAATAGGACCAACTTATTATCAAGCTCAATGTATTCTTGTTTTTCCACAAAAAAAAATCCTAGCATCCTAATATTATTTTGTAACGAGCTCCCTATCTTTTTCGAACGGCAATGCATCGTGGGCCTATATATATATCGTCTGCAGCTCGATCATGATGTTGTTTGCTTTTGTACTCTCAGGAGGCTCACAAGCGGAGTGACAACTGGTTACCTCCTCCATGGGCTATAATGGCCATGATTGTTCTTGGTTTTAACGAATTCATGATGCCTTTAAAGTAATTACATTCTTTCTTTTTCTGTTTTCCTTTTCCGAGTTTGAGGTTTTGCACATTTGCTGTCCAAGCCCAAATATGTTGCACATCTGTTAATCACTGTGCCGTTTATCTTCAAATGAAACAAGAACCCTCTCTACTATTGGATATATATGACACCTAGGCAATTGACACATCAGCAATTGCTTGATGCAAAGGGTTTGTCAGTAGTGGAAATATAAAAGCTCTCTCTCTCTCTTGCAACAACTAATGTTGTAAGAATTCAGATATAATAAATACAGAGCTCTATAGCTTTCTTCTTGGCAAAGCTTCTTCATTACGTCTTCTGCATCTATTTCATGATTTCATTCTACAGTGTTAATATGGTATCATCGAGCCAAATTTTTGCTTGCGCAATTGGTTTTGACTGGATTTCCGCTGCTCCATTCATCAAGGTGTTATTCTTCTGATTCTTTTTCATTTCACGAATTTGATTGCAATTCCGATTTGGGGCTTTTCTTGAATTCTGAATCTTTGAGGATTGTGGTTTAATTTTATATTTCTATTCTACACAAGGCCGATGCCCATAACAGTTTTATGTTGATTAGTTTGTTCTTCTTGTTAATTCTTGATATGTTGATGTGAAAGGCCGATGCCATTATTCTTGAATTCTTGATGAACCAAGGTCGATAACAAATTTGTTCATCACGATCTGCAATTGTTGCGTGTTGATTCAGTTTTCTGATAATTTTGAGAATTTTCTCATCTGGGTATTTTGTGAATTCTTGTTGCATTGTTGAGATATCTTTGTGTAATCATGTCTGATTCTGTTAAGCTTGAGAATCTTTTGGGAATGTTAACTATTAAGTTGAATGATGACAACTTCATAAAATGGAATTTCCAGTTTTGTTCTGTTCTTCGTGGATACGATCTCTTTGATCATTTTACTGGAGAGTCTGTGTGTCCTCCAAGGTATGTACTTAATGTTGAGTCTGGAGTCACTACGGTAGTTAGTACTGCATATAAATCTTGGATCAAAACGGACATGGCACTGCTAAGTCTTCTTCTTGCTACTCTCAGTGATGATGTCATTGAACATGTTGTGGGTTGTAAAACCTCTTGTGAGGCATGGACTGCTTTGCAAAATAGGTATATGTCTCTGTCTAGTGCCAGTATTAATCATCTTAAAGTAGAATTACATACCATTCAAAAGGGTGGTGATACTGCAGACAAATACTTGCTACGGCTAAAAGCTATTAAGGATAAGTTGCAAGCTGCTGGTGAAAAGATTTCAGACAATGATATTATTGTAGAAAAAAAACCCAGCAGCATCAACAGCCTTTTTGCATACACTAACATTTTGGTCAACCAGTTTACATGATAAGAATAGTAAATTGGCATTGTGACAAAGGGGGATCGACTAAATCAGGTTGAATCAGAGAACTACTACAAAGTTCAGATAGAAGTAAAAAATCAAATGAGCTACAGGCTTAAGGTCATAACCACAGATGAATGAAGGGCTATTAACTTCAATTTTAGAAATAACCGTCAGTCCCTAGCTATTATGCATGCCACTACTGAAATGAGGGATCACCATTTATTAAGGTACCTGGAATTCACCAATACCAGGATATTTCCAACCATGCCGTTCAGGATAAGAAGGATACCGTAGCCACACGGACCTAATCTAACTTGAATTTCTGATATTATTCCTTCCTCAAAAAACTCATCAAATTCAACTCTGAAGCTCCTCATGTAGACGAAGTAAACCTGCATTGGTTCGATTATAATATAACAGAATAGAAACTCTCAACATTAAATAGTAAGAATGTATAGGGTCTGATTCTGAGAGCATACAAAAGGAAAATTCTTCCATTTTCTTCCAAGTCTCATGGATTAAAACTTTCACTTAAAATAACACTCCATCTCTCTGATCAAACGAAAACTCCAAAACGAATTCAATGGTTGATTCAACAGGTTTATACTATAAAGAAAATAACGATACAATATGGATACCTAGTCTTTTTTTTTTGGTGGAAAAGAATCTTGTTTTATACCGGTTGGAAAACAATGGTTTTGTTTGATACAATCTGGTCTCGATTAAAATCTAGTATCGTTTACAGAAAGGGGAAAAAAAGTAGTAGTAATATACCCATAATGCACTGCAACATGCTTGCATTTCTCCGCGCCAAGTTCCCAAGGAACACCAACCTGTGGTTAATCATGTCAGCATCCAGAATCACAACCAGATACTCGAGATCAAATAAGGAACACCAACCTGTGGTTAATCATGTCAGCATCCAGACCATACTAGGTGGTTCCGACTCGTGTGCAGGAGTTGGTAGATATGCAACTTTGAATTTAATGAATTGTGGTGTTTTGTCTTTTGAGTTTCTAATCTATTAATATTGGAAGACCTAAAACATTATTCCAATGTATCCTTTTTGGATTCATTCAAATTTGTAGTGAAATAATGGTATTTATAACATTTTTTTTTCTATGATTACATGTTGATGCAAATTTATTCTCTACGATTCTCTGATTAGGGTAGCATTTTTGTGAGCTTTGATTTTGCGAGGGTAAGCTCTTAATCTTTCCTTTATCGTTTGTAGTTCATCCTATTGTTCTAATTTACTTGCTGTTTGTGATGGAAACAATTTGGTCTTTTCTCTTTACTCGAGGATTGAATTGCTTTGTCATAGCGATATTTCAGAAGGGAATCAGGCTTTCAAAGTAAGATACAGATGATACGAAACTATATATGACTATCTTCTTATCTAATTAACTTCAATTTGTATTTAATACAAATAATTATTTTGGTAGATATGGAATACTTATGTTACATCCTTAGGAGTATAGTGTTTGCCTTTTTTTTAGAGTAACTATTTCGAGGTTTGATTTATAGGGTTAACATTGACTATATCCACATTAACGGGACACGGTTAGTACGTTAAAAGTTTTGTTACGTTATTTTCACAGAATTAAGAGAATAATTTTATGTTCATATTGAA
The DNA here is from genome assembly GCA_963580275.1 of Crataegus laevigata. NCBI lineage: Eukaryota > Viridiplantae > Streptophyta > Magnoliopsida > Rosales > Rosaceae > Crataegus > Crataegus laevigata. The sequence goes on along the minus strand of OY756939.1, from coordinate 9,559,323 downwards.
TATTCACTCATGATCACATATTTATATGAGTAGAATCTTTGATTGTTTCATCTCATTTGGGATTTTACTTTTTAAAAGTTGTCAATGAATATATCCATTCCCATTAATAGTGTTGCTCTAACAAGCTGTTTGTGATTTACAGTTTCAAGAATAATGCTCTAAATTGCGTTTCATGAACAACTTATACAGAGTTAGCAAATGCCAAGGTAATTGTTTCTATGTGAGTGAATCTAATTTATAAATTCATACCCTCATTGGGTTGTAGCTTTACTAGTTGAATTTCTATCATAACTTTAACTGTTTTCACTTTTTTTAATTGGAGTAAATGCAACACCATATGATTTCAAATATAGCTTTTACTAGCTCAGTTCATGCGACAACATCTTCTGCTACCTCAACCAACAGTACATGATGAAAACTTTTCATGTTCCAGTCGTAATCTTTTTTGTACGTAAACATCTTCCTAACATTTTCAATGTAAATAATATTAATCTTCTATGTCACAATCTTCTATATCTTGATACAATTTATCGTGCAATTTCTAATCCTACAGCAATGTGTGGGCACTGTTTTCTAGTATATACTGGATGTCGACACACGTTATGGCAAACTCTACACTTATGATTGGTCCTATGCTTTATAAATCTATTCTTCACCAATTTTCAGTATGCTTTTATCACACAATTAAGCCCTAAACTCTCTCCTTTTTAAGAGAAACTGACTTAAGCATTGGAGATCCATTAGCCAAACCCCTTACTTCTTGATCGCGTGACTTTGATCATCCTCAGACAGACAATGACCGAACCGAAGCTCACCTAATTAGGCTAATTTACTGCATGTCGTTTTGAATCCTTAAATACGAATTGACCCTATATGCCTAGTGGCCAACTTCCATATATTATTGTTGAATATATTTAAAAACCTCCCACTAAAAATGTTTTTCTAATTTGTAAACAGGAAACGAAATTGAAAGGGGATAAAATTGATAAGGAATGAATTTAAACTTTCGTGATGATGAGGAAGGAAAAGGCTATATGAAGAATTTGATTACCATGTTTACTTTCTGTTTTGAAAAAAAGGACTGCATGGTAGTAAAACTATGAAAGTCCATCTCTTTAAAAGTTGAAAAACTCATAGAGGTATTTCAGCCTCTCTGACTATCATCTTATGTTCTAAAATATGTTCAATTATGTGAATGCCTTTGCAGTTGGGTCAATTTTTTTTCAAGGTGTGCACATCGAAAAGACAAGGCCACAAATTCCACCAATTATTGGGTGGATTAGAAGGACCAAATTACAACGAGGATATTCGATATAAAATAGGAGTGGCGGCAATTAAAGATAAAATGAGAGAAAATCGGTTAAAACGAATTATTGAGTTTTTGCAACTATATGAGAAATTTTTAATTGTGACAAGAATACAAGTGGTACACTTTATTTTTTAAGTTATTAACTTTTTAGCACACATATCCCATTATTTGTATAGTAATAAGTGGTGGTGTACCATCTCGTGTACTAATCACACTGAAAAATCTCTTACAACTATATATGAACCAGCAATTGTGGAGTTACATATTTCAATGCTGGGCCTTGGGCATTAATGCCCAACGCCATTGCCAACTATATATGAACTACCATGCTTCGCTACGGTAGTCTACTTTTCCAACGAATGAGATAGGCCCTTGGGCATTAAAAGCGATTGTATTTTCTGTCGGCACTTATTTTTACCTTTCACACATCTTTATTAATTTTTTTTATAATTGATATTCTTTAACTTATTTGATTTAACTGCTTAAAATTAAGAAAGATTTGTGAAAAGCAAAAATAGGTGTGTGAAGAAATCTCGTTAACGATGAAGTGAGAAGACGAGATAGGATTCGATAGTCACCAGTACTGATTCCCGGCAAAAATCCATGGAAGACCAATATCTCTCGCGTGTGGACGTGGTCTCACGCGAAGCAAGTATGAAAAACAAGACGTTGTTGCCACACGTTTTGGGATGTACGATTTTATATCAACTTAATGGACGTGGATGACTTTTTCTTTTGTTGACCGAAGGAGGTTGACTTGGGTTTAGATATTTCAATATGTATCAGTACCCACCACAGACGTTGCCAATGATCTCGACCGTATTCATATATGTATCTTTTGTGAAACTTCAATTTTAGCCGTCAACGTCCTTCACTTGCACTCTCTGTTATCTTATTTTCTTGACATAATATTTTATAATATTAATATAAAAATTATATAAAGAAGAAGTGTTCGAGAGTTGATGAAAAATTCTATTTTGAAAGATTATTTTTGATATTTCTCTTTTCTTTTTCTTTTTTCAAAAAAGGCAACTCTGCATGTTTTTCCACCGTCCAATGACGTGTCGGTAGGGTTACAAGACCATTTTTGTCTCCCTGGGGCCTCGCCTGAAGATGCTTTTCTTTCGGATGACACTTTAAGAGTCTTTCACTTGGAGTAGATGTTTTTCCACCGTCCAATGACGTGTACGTGTAGGTAGGGTTACAAGACCAAGACCATTTTTGTCTCCTTGGGGCCTCGCCTGAAGGTGCTTTTCTTTAGGATGACACTTTAAGAGTCTTTCACTTGGAGTAGATGTTTTTCCACCGTCCAATGACGTGTACGTGTAGGTAGGGTTACAAGACCAAGACCATTTTTGTCTCCCTGGGGCCTCGCCTGAAGGTGCTTTTCTTTCGGATGACACTTTAAGAGTCTTTCACTTGGAGTAGATGATTACACACTTTAAGAGTCTTTCACTTGAACTACTTCTCATATTACTAATTGATTTTACAAAAAAATGCTAGTCTTACCATATATTTGTACCATTATTTATATCATCTCTTTAATAGAGATATAATTCACATGCGTTGGTGGACACTATCGTTATTAGAGAGATAAAATAAATGATAATATAAATAGGTACTAAGTGTAACATTACTCTTGATTTTATTGTTGAATTTCAACTTTCTTAATTGGGGAAAATGTATGATACAAGTGGCATCTTTTGTAGCTGCCTTTCTTTTAAGAACAATACTTGAGTACTCAATGGAGAGTACCAAAATTTACTCACCTCTGATGTGCCCCAATAATATAACATGTGTATATCAAAACTTTATCCCAATATTTGTATCTTACTAACCAAACACTCAAGTATCATTTTAAACTCATAACCAAACACCTTTCATCTTCTTTCTCATTCTGTTAGATGCCATGGCTGATCTGCCATAGCTAATCCATATCCATGGACCCCAGCCAACCCATATCCTCCTTCCACCAGATCCCCCCACACCCCCGCATCAGAGGATTTGCCCTCTTTTTCGTTCTTTCTCTTCGAATCAACATCAAAAGGAAGTCGCCGGATGCAATCGACGCCGATGATGACATGGTTTCCGGCGAAGGGCAGAGAAGTGGTTCTGGGTAGTCTTTTGGGTAAATTACAGTATACAATTCAACTAATATGATCAAAGTCTTGGCCAACTCCAGGTGGGAAATTAAAAAAGCAGCCGCCATTTTATCATGCAACTTGGACAAAATATATTATAGGGTAAATTATATAAAGCTATCTTAAATATCGTTCAAACCACAAATTTATAACTCATGTTTTAAATATTGCAATGTCATATCTCAACATATGAATTCGTTACAATGTCATACTTCTGTTAAATTTTCTGTCAATTTAACTGTTAAATGATGACGTGGTAGGAGTGGGATCCACTTATTTCCCATCTTGAATAAAAAATTAATTAATTAATAATAAATTACTAATTCTTATTTAACAATTAAACTTAATTTTATAAATAAATAAACTCTTCATTTCCCCAGAAATCGTCTCCTCCCCCTACTCTCTCATTCGTCCCCCTTCTTCCTCATCCGTCCCCCTTCTTCCTCGTCCATCCGCCGCCTTCGAGTCCATCGATTCGGACCAGCGAGTTCGTCATATCAGATCAGCACATATTCAATCTGTTCAACGGGAAAGATCTGGTGTTTTGACTCCCTCCCTGGTTCTTGTGGAGGTTGCAACGAAATGATCTGGCTACGACGTCAGCGAGCACATACACGTCTTCTTCGGCATCAAAATCGGTCCGGTTTTCTTTGAAACGGCAGTGGATCGATTCAAATAATGGTTGGGAGAAATCGAATGGTGGTTGATGGAGAACCGAACGGACGGAGACGGAAATGAGAAGGTGTAGAGGTTGACACGCATCCGGGAAGCGAATCTGCAGCAGTGGTGGCAACCCAGAAATTGGGAAAAAAAAAAGGGGAAAGAAAAAGAAAAAAAATTGGACTGTAATGAACTTCCATTCTTCAATTAATATTATGGAGGATTTCAAAAATCCGGAGTTTTGGGCGAATTATCAAATGGCCACTTCTTGAATTTTTGAAATTTTAATTTCTCTAATTAAAAAATAATAATTTCTCTAATTTCTTGAATTTTCTGGGTTTGTATTTGTATTTTTCGTTTTGGGTTTTGTTTTTGTGAGGTTCTTCGTTTTGGCTTTCTGGAACTCTCCCTTTGCAATTTTGTTTCGTGGTTTTTCTTAGAAAAATGGTGAAGAAGAAGAAATTGAAGAAATGGCAGTGGGGCGAAAGCCCCAGACGGTGATGGGATTTGAAGAGAGGGAAAATGATAAGGGGATGGTTTCTAATGCTCAGTTTTGCGAAATCTTAGTGAGCTTATGATGAAGAAATCAAATTAGTTTTATGTAAAGACTGTTGGAGCAAGATGAATTGGGTCTGGTTTTGGTTTGCCATCAAAACCCACTTATTTGGGGTCTGGTTTTGGTTTGCCATCGAAACTCGCCTGCGTTTTGCGATCAGCGGTGTATCAGTTGTTCCCGAAGGAGGACGAAAATTAGCTGTGTTTAAGGAGGACGAGGAAGAATGGGAGCGGAGGAAGGACTGATGGGGGAGGAACGGGGACGATTTTCAGGGAACAAGGAGGAGAGGTTTTTATTTTATTTTTAAGGTTAATTTTAATTGTCAAATAAAAATTAATAATTTATTAATAATTAATTAATTTTTTATTCAAGTTGGCAAAAAAATAGATCTCGTTTATGCCACGTCATCATTTAACAGTCAGGCTGACAGAAAATTTAACGGAGGCCTGACATTGCAACGAATTCATAAGTTGAGGTATGACATTGCAATATTTAAAACATAAGGTATGAGATTGTGATTCGACTCATAATTGAGCTAGTTTTTTTTTATAATTTACCCTATACTAGCCTTTTGCACGAGCTCAAATTTTTTGAATCACAGTGTGTTACGCGTTACTTACACGTTTTAAATATATTTATATGCGTAAATTGACAAAAGGTCAAATATTTGAAGTAAATGAATAATCTTAGATCATGCTAGAAGAAACCTCTCATAAACCAATTAAAGTAGTTGAATACACATAATAAAATCAGTCTCTATTGAATTTATATTAAAAATAGGGAAAATAATATTTAATAAACAACTAATTGAATCACATTATTGCTAACTCATTGTGAGGTTAAACGCATCCCTCCTCATTAGTGTAGATAATATCATTTGTTAAAAAAAATCATTTGACAACTAATTTAATCACAACATTATTATCCGAGAAAGATCTTTTTTATAACCGGCATTATGCGCCTCTTAAGATGTTTGGAACGTGTTTAGAAATAGAGAAAATAATATTTAATGAACAACTGATTGAATCACATTATTGTTAACATATTGTGAGGTACTAATTATTTAAAAAAAATTGTACAAAAATATTAATTATTAAAAAAACACTATTAAAATGGTGAAAATACTCCTGCCACATTTGATACATTATTTTCAATTGCTTTTGAAGTTTTTTGTTTGAGGGATATTTTTGTCTAATTATTTTTGTGTAAAGCTTGTGACATCAAAAAGCACTGTTAATTGGGCCATTGGCTTTATATATAAAGATTAGGGTAAAAGACATTTTACTACCCTAATGTTTGGTGGTTTTCAACATTTAGTACATCAATTTTTTTTCATCCCATAGTCATACCTAAAGTGTAAATTTTGGGACAGTCTCATACATCCGTTAGTCAAACTGTTAGTTTTTCCGTTAAGTGATGACGTGGCGCCCTGATTGAGTGCCACGTGTCATTAAAAATATTTAAATAAAAAAATATTTAAAAATTAGTATTTAAATAAAAAAATAATAATAATAAAAATTGATGTACTAAATGTTGAAAACCACCAAACATTAGGGTAGTAAAATGTCTTTTACCCAAAAAAATTTATTATTCTCTCCTTCTTCTTCTTCTTCTTCTTCTGCTGGGTTCCGTTTCTGTGTCTTCTTTTTTTTTTTTTTTGTTCCTTCTCCTCCTCTCCTCTGCAACTCCCACCCACCCTCCCTCCCTTCTCTCCTCTGCAACTCACATCACCCACCCTCTCTCATCTCCTCTGCAACCCGCACCAAATTTAGCAAAACAAAACTAAAAAAAAATCGAAGGGAAGGTTTGGGTTGGGGGGACACGGGTCGACGGGAAGATCTGGGTGTGGGTGAGAGGGTGGGCACGGGGGATTGGGGAAGGAAGAGGGAAGAAGAAAACGGAAGAAGAAGGAAGAAGAATAAGAAAAAAAAGAAAAAAAACGAAATATGGGTAGAAGAAGAAGAAGAGGGAAGAAGAAAAAGGAAGAAGAAGGAAAAAGAATAAGAAGAAAAGAAAAAAAAAAACGAAATCTGGGCCGAAATCTGGGCAGAAGAAGAAGAAGAGGAAGGAAGAGGGAAGAAGAAGAGGGAAGAAGAAAAAGGAAGAAGAAGGAAGAAGAAGAAGAAGAAAAAAAAAAAAAAAAAAAGCAAACGAAATCTGGGCAACAGAAGAAGAAGAGGAAGGAAGGAAGAGGGAAGAAGAAAAAGGAGGAGGGGGGAGAAGAAGAAATTTTTAAATATTTTTAATGACACGTGGCACTCAATCAGGGCGCCACGTCATCACTTAACGGGAGAACTAACAGTTTGACTAACGGATGTATGAGACTGTCCCAAAATTTACACTTTAGGTATGACTCTGGAATGAAAAAAAATTGATGTACTAAATGTTGAAAACCACCAAACATTAGGGTAGTAAAATGTCTTTTACCCTATTTTTTTTATTTAAATACTAATTTTTAAATATTTTTTTATTTAAATACTAATTTTTAAATATTTTTTTATTTAAATAATTTTTAAATATTTTTAATGACACGTGACACTCAATCATGGCGCCACGTCATCACTTAACGGGAGAACTAACAGTTTGACTAACGGATGTATGAGACTGTCCCAAAATTTACACTTTAGGTATGACTCTGTGATGAAAAAAAATTGATGTACTAAATGTTGAAAACCACCAAAATGTCTTTTACCCTAAAGATTATATATGTATACGTTGTCAATATATGACTAAAATCTAATGGTCTTCTTCTTCTTACGGTTGGTCGTTTAAGTTCACGCCGTCGAGGAGGGCAAGTTCTGCACATGTACAATATGAAGATGAAGTTGATGATGAGGAAACTATTACTCTGCTTCCTCAGCTGCTTCTGGTTTCAGCTGTCCTTTGCTCAAAATGCTACCACTGATCCATCTGAAGGTTCTCTCTCTCTCTCTCTCTCTCTCTCTCTCTCTCTCTCTCTCCTTTTCTCTTCTCCTACACACACACACTTTGCCACATTTAAGTGTTTTTGACCAGGAACTGGGCTTTTTTCCCTCAACAAAATGACATTTTAAGTGTTTTTCGACCATATGAAATGAAGTTTCGAAGAACTTATTTGCAAAGCCTTTTTCTTCCCATATACAAAACATCCAAATTAAGGGTAATTTTCCTTTGTAATAATCAATTTGATCTGTCATTTGATTCGAGATAGTCTAGTAAGTCGTAATACAAGTCAAATTATGGTGTGATATAATATAATACACACAAGGACTGAATTAACTGAGAGTGCAGTGAGGGCGTTGAACTCAATATTTGAACAATGGGGCACACAAGCAGAGCCGGGGCAGTGGAATATCAGTGGCATTTATAGCTTCAGCCCAGCCATCGTTTGCAACTGTACTTACGACAACAATGCTACATGCCACATCACCAACATGTATGTTAAACTACTCTCTTTATGAACAAGATTTCCATGCCACTGCTGATTTTTCACTTGCTACCTATATATATTGACGTCATAATTTGACTGTGTCGCTCCGTTTTATGTAGTTCTAAATGTTCAATCTTGTTGCTTTCCAGGAGCGTGTATGCTCTTAACAAACGAGGGGTGTTTCCAGAAGAATTTTTGGCTCTGAGATATCTCACATTTTTGTATGAATTTTTTCCAACTCTCTTCTCTGTTTTTGTTCATCAAAATTATCTATTGGATATTAAAAATTGTAGAATTATCAGAGAGATGATCCAAATGTTCACTTCCAACAATACCGATATTGTCCTCAATTTGGTAATTATCACCTGCACAATCCGTCAGGTGTGTAGTTTATCTCAAAAGTCCTCGGCATTAGTTGGGATGGGATTTGGATATTTAAACTCTTCTTTCTTTATTTCTCTAGCCGATGTGGGATTTCAACAAAAATATGGTCATGTTGTAAGATTAAGAGTTAACGATTACACTTCCTTTCAATTTTTGTAGGTATATCGATCAGAATTATTTCACCGGTCCTCTACCGGCATTCATTGGCAAAATGTCTGCATTGACTATATTGTAAGTAGTGAGAGAACATTTCTTTGAGTACTCATACTTTTGATGAGATCCGTAACAATTTGTATACTTCATTTTGAATATCATAATCTACAATTATGTTCTTTACACCTTTTCGCTACTATTTATGCCGTAATCTACAAAAAATCATTATGCTTTTATTGAATAATGCAGAACTAGTTTCCTGTTATGTAATGTAATTAAGTTTAATGGTGCTTATCTTTCACTAACTGATATCTCCATTCAGGTCAATTCGCCTCAATTCATTCTATGGGCCCATCCCCAAGGAGCTTGGAAACCTTAAGGAGCTAATTCACTTGTAAGCCATGAAAAATTAGAGAGCGTACAATAAAATTTTGTGTCGTAAACATTAGATACAGAACCTGTTGTTATAAGCTAAAAATCTAGTTATGAATGACAATCGAAGAACAGAAAATGAGAAGGATAAACAATGGAAGAATTTTCTGAAGGTTTCTCTCTCTCTGCAAAATCTAGTAGAGCATATTCTCTTCATCTCTCTACAATTCACACACACACTGTGCTTTACATAACCGTTAGAATCCAAGGTGGATTCTCTCTCTTCACAAAACAATCTCAGCCTTACATCTAGCTAGTTGCTAGGATCATTACACCTGGCATTATTTGCCTTATTACATTAGGGCTGCACACTTGGTATTTTAAACTCAAGTGAATACACAAATTTGATACACAACTTATTTCCTGATCAGCTATAAACTTACAATTCAACAGAACCTTCTATCACTCTTCAATAATTGCTTTCAAGTAAGTGTTTGCCCGTTCAACATGACTTGCAGGAGCATCGGATCAAATAATTTCTCCGGAACACTCCCTCCAGAACTTGGTAATTTAGTCAAGCTCCAGAAAATGTAAGTGCTTCGTTAAATCATCAAATTTGAATTACATGTTAATTCCTTACGGATGAGCAAAAATTGCACTTTATTGTATGAAATGGGTATTAATCAGTTGCCTTATGATTTTCACAGTTACATGGACAGCTGTGGAGTCGGTGGTGAAATTCCTTCAACATTTGCCAAGCTCACCAACATGCAACTCTTGTAAGAACGGCTCTTAAATCGTATTTTAGATTTGTAAGAACGGCTCTTGTGACATTGCTTTTCTTGGATGAGCTTAGTATAAGTCAACTTTTTGAATTTTAGGTGGGCATCGGACAATCCTTTCTCAGGAAAGATACCTGATTTCATAGGGAATTGGACAAAACTCACTGATTTGTAAGTTGAGAAACCTTTGATCTTTTGCAGTTTATGAAAGCAGACCTGAGATGGATAATTTGTTCACAAGCTTCTTATATGTGTTTCTGTAGGGAATTTCAAGGGAACTCTTTCAGAGGCCCAATACCAACCAGCTTTTCTCAACTGACCTCATTGAACTATCTGTGAGTACAAATGTTTCATAAATTGTAATTCTCTCTCTCTTTCTCCGAAGACGAGATTTCAGTTTATTTTGCATATAATGATGTAGGAAAATCAGTGATATATACAATGGGAGCTCCTCTCTTGATTTCATAAAAAATATGAAAAACTTGACGGATTTGTAAGTGAAGATTCTCATCGATCCAGATACTTTCATCTAACTACTTTTTCCTTTTGAAATTTGATATCTTACTTCATCTACTTTTTATCAAATTTTATGTTTTTGGAATACAGAAAACTACGAAACGCATTAATCACTGGTACCATCCCATCTCATATTGGAGAATATCAAAGTCTACAGACACTGTACGTACCAGCAAATATAAGCTTGTGTCCCAGCGACACCAATTAGTTTTCTTTCATTCTGATTGCTCCTCTCAACTTATCGTTGGTGTTGCAGGGATCTCAGTTTCAACAATTTGACAGGCCATCTCCCAAGTTCTTTGTTCATCTTGAGTTCTCTTACATCCTTGTAATCCCCGTCTTTATTATTATCTTTTTCTTGCCTTATCATACATAAGTTATCAAATCATTCACATTCCCTACTTTGATTGAAGATCTGGACTAATCCTTCTAGATTTTGTGCAAATTTGACCTTTTTCTTGCTCATCTATTTTTCTTTTCTGGGTGCCTTCTACTATAATCAAAATGGCCAGGTTTCTTGGAAACAATAGTCTCTCCGGACCTCTTCCGAGCCAAAAGAGCGATCAACTTCAGACTATGTAAGTCCTCGTTTCTTAAAGTAGTCATACAGAATGCACAATGCATGTATGTGTTTGTGTATAATTGTAAGCATTCTAATCCTATCTTACACAAGTTCTTAATAACTTTCATGCATTTTGCGTCTTCTGATTCTATTTTGTTATTTGCAGAGATTTGTCTTACAATTTTTTATCAGGAAGCTTTCCCCAGTGGGTGACCACAATACCGCAACTGTACGTGTCCTTTTATCTTTCACCTTCATTGTATAGTTTAAATCAAGGTATAAAATATCGATAATATCGGAAATATCAGTAGTCCGGAAACACGGAAATATCGACGGAAATATTGGGATAATATCGATATCGATAAAAATTCAATGGAAACCACAGAAATTGTAAGAAAAAGTTGGAAATTTTTATTGAAACTTTGTAGGATGTTTATTTAGTCAATTATCTATTAGTTTATCACAAAAAATTGGAAGGAAATGCATTGCATGATGGATTTAACTGATTTAAGTTGATTATATAGCGAGCTGGCAAACATTGTGAGTGTAGAAAATATGTAGTAATTAATGAAAGAAGTTTAAACACACCATAATCATTTATATATAATGAATTAGTACAATATTTTACACTCATTTAAGCAAAAGATTAAGCAATGTGAGCTGTTGCTCCAAACCAATAACAATTGCGCCGAACCAAGTACAATCATTTATATATAATGAATTAGTAAATAATTATTGAATAATATGTTATTTCTTATAAAAGAACATACATATGTGAATGTTTTATGTACATATCTAATATGCTTGCATAAAAAAAATCTAATAATTTATAATTATATAACATTTATAATTATAACTTAAAACAAAGAGAGAAATCGATGTTTATCCAAAACCCTAATCAATGTTTAACGCGCTTGATTGAAACTTAGTAACTCATGTTCATCATAATTGAAAAGCAAATTAAGTGATCCAAACATGAAAGGGAGAAAGAACCCAGAAAAGCAAACATGAAAGGGGCGGTGCTCGTCGAAAAACTGAGTTTAGGGCCGAATGTTTGGGCAATTTTCTAAGCTTTGGGCAATTTTCAAAGCTTTGTAACTTCTTCGTTTCTTAACCAAATTAAGTGATTCAAAAGCTAAAATGTAGTTAGGAATGTGGAGAAGAGGTTCATACCAAGTGAGGACCAAGTGATGGCCGGTGTTGACTGGAAAATGACCTGAAAGATGGCCAAACGACCACGGTTTATGAGTTCGGCCGGAATTCTACCCTAACTTTGAACGTCTATAACTTCTTCGTTACTCAACCAAATTAAGTGATCCAAACATGAAAGTTGTAGTACTCAACGAGATGAAGAGATTGATACCCTGCATGCCGGATAACTCGCCGTGGTTTGGCCGGAAAACGCCTCGAAAGGGGCGGTGCTGCCCAAAAAGCTGGAATTTTACCCTAACTTTGAACGTCCATAACTTCTTCGTTACTCAACCAAATTAAGTGATCCAAACATGAAAGTTGTAGTACTCAACGAGATGAAGAGATTGACACCCTGCACGCCGGATAACTCGCCGTGTTTTGGCCGGAAAGTGCCTCGAAAGTGGCTGTGCTCGTCAGAAAACTGGATTGGCTTCTGGCGTTGTCCCACATCGGCTGTGGGAAAGCAGTCTGCTTCTGGCGTTGTCCCACATCGGCTGTGGGAAAGCATTGAGGATGCTCAAAGCCTATAAATGGAACATCCCATCCTTGAGTAAAGCATTCCTTCTTCGGTCTTTTGGCTGAGATGAAGGGTATTGTCTTTTAGTGGTTTAATATCTTAAATGTGAACTAATTGTTCTCATGATATTAAACAAATTTTATTAAGTATTTTTTGGGTTTCGATTGGCGACGATGTCTGAGTTGGGAGAAGACTGTCGCCCGGAGTTGTACAATCTCCGGCCTATTTTTTTAAGTTTCAATTTTTTGCCGATATCGCGATTTTTTTAAAAATATCGCGATTTTTTTGGAAATATCGTGATATTATCGATAATATCGCGATATTATAACGAAAACTTAAGGGATAACAAAAAAATATCGCTGAGTGGTAAAAACGAAATTATCGGCGATATTTCGCCGATAATATCGATATTTAAATCCTTGGTTTAAATCACCAGAATATGTTCGGACAAAAAATTATCGCTGAGATTCGTTTTCACAGTGCTACTTGCCTACTAAGTTTTGATCTTGTACATGAAATTTTCATTTGATAAACATATAGTTCTTCATATGTTGATTGATTAATGATTTTATGCAGGAACTTAGTGGTCAACAACTTCACATTAACGTGAGTTGAAGTTTCTCTTACTCGTTTTAAACAAGCAATACTATCACTACTCTTCCACTACATGATTCTATTTGAATAACTAATAATTGTTCTCTGTGTTTGCAGTCTTCCTGGATTGAATTGCCTCCAGAGAAATTTTCCATGCAATCGAAATACCCCACGATGTAATCTGCTCTTATGTTACCCATCATTTACGATTTTAACGCAACATCATGTTAGAGGAAAAGGCATTGCTTCTCTAGTTATGTATACATATGGATATAGATTGCAAGCATGTTTTCATAAGTTCAGTAATACGCATAACTGGTTAGAAATATGTGACTGAAGAACATTAGTATGAGTCTTCAATTTGAAGTTTCATCGCTAATGATGGGTAGATTCTGGTATTACATGAAACTTTACAGATGCAAGCTTCTCAATCAACTGTGGTGGACCGCAAATGATGGGACGTGATGGCATATTGTATGAGATTGAAGACTCGATTCTTGGCCCAGCAACATTCAGTGTAACCAGTACAGAGAAATGGGCTGTCAGCAATGCCGGTTTGTTTCCAGAATACATAAAGAACCCATCGTTTCTTGTAAATACCCATGCACAAGTCACCGGAACAGATGTGACCCCGGAGCTTTTCCAGACTTCAAGAATGTCCCCAGGATCACTGAGATACTATGGCCTGGGCCTTGAGAATGGGCCCTACACTGTAACATTGCACTTTGCAGAGACGGTTTATGAAAGTCGCACTTCGCAAACTTGGAAAAGTCTAGGACGGCGTGTATTTGATATCTATATTCAGGTAAGACTGCTTATAGAATAAAAATTCTAACTTATTTGAAGTAAACACCTCATTGGACAGGTTTTCGATGTTTTAAGCTACATTAACTAAAGACAGTGATTTAAGGGAGACTAGAATTATCACCTACCTCTTCATTTGGTTGCTAGGGTACCCGCAGGACGAAAGACTTTGACATATCGAAGAAGGCAGGTGGTGTTAACCGAGCAGTAGTGAGAAAATTTAATGTTAGCGTGTCAGAGAATTATCTTGAAATTCATCTGTTCTGGGCTGGTAAAGGGAGTTGTTGCATGCCCGATGATGGTGATTACGGCCCACTAATAGCAGCTGTCCATGCTGCTCCAGGTATAATTTAATTTGTGTTAACTTATAGAGATTTCATGTGAGTGGTTTAAATGTATTTTTCTGTTGTTAATTGACATTGAAGAATTTGTCTGTTTTATCACTTAGATTTTACAAAGAAGAGCAAGACTGGGTTGATAGTTGGTATTGCAGTTCTTCTTGGAGTTGTGAGCTTGCTATTAATATTTGCAATTCTTTATATGAGGAGGAAAAAATCAGAAAAAGAAAACGATGAAGGTAAATGACCATATCATTACCAGTACCCAATTCAGGTTTCTCTGCTCTGACACTAACACACAGAAGTAAGAATGCTTTCACGAAAGTAAAACTTATGTCATACTGTTTTATGAATGTGCAGATATTCTAGGATTAGGCCCCCGACCATATACTTTTAGTTATGCTGAATTAAGAGCTGCAGCTGAAGATTTTAATCCTTCAAATAAGTTAGGAGAAGGAGGATATGGCCCCGTTTATAAGGTGAAATCCGTATTACATCAATATCATGTACTTGAAGTAATGACAAGAGAAAGGAGAGAAAGCGAGAGAAGAAAATATAACTTCTGTTTTCTTTCCTTCACGTCACTAAACTGTGTTTCTGTGTACATTGTAGGGTACACTTTCTGATGGTAGAGTAGTGGCTGTGAAGCAACTTTCAGTAGCATCTCACCAAGGAAAGAGTCAATTTGTATCTGAAATTGCTACCATATCTGCTGTGCAACATCGGAATCTAGTAAAACTGTATGGATGCTGCATTGAAGGCAGCCACCGCATTTTGGTTTATGAGTATCTTGAAAACAAGAGCCTTGATCAGGCACTTTTTGGTACAAACCCATCTACTTTTAGGTTGCACAAAAACAACATTGTTTGCAGTTTCAAGCACTCTAAAATTGTTAAGAAATGTTTTTGATTGGATGTGTTCACTAATATTTCAGAAACAAGTAACTTGTACCTTGACTGGCCTACTCGATTCAATATATTGTTGGGAACAGCAAGAGGACTTGCTTACCTTCATGAGGAGTCAAGGCCAAGGATTGTACATCGAGATGTCAAAGCAAGTAATATTTTGCTCGATGCAAAACTCTCCCCAAAAATATCAGATTTTGGACTGGCAAAGCTTTATGATGACGAGAAAACCCACATCAGCACTCGAGTTGCAGGGACAATGTAAGCCATCCTTTATTGTTTTTCTAGAGGATACATACATTATGGCCACACACATTTATACTTGCATGAAATTTTAACACACATGTTAATAATGCCTCAAATGATCTCAAGCAACATTGTGCAATCATTTGATTATCTTGCATTGCAGAGGCTATTTGGCACCGGAGTATGCATTGTTTGGACATTTGACAGAGAAGGCCGATGTGTTTGGTTTTGGAGTCGTTGTTTTGGAGATCCTCAGCGGGAGACCAAACTCTTACAATAACTTGGATCCAGAAAAGATTCCTCTTCTTGAATGGGTAGGAATTGCATTCGCCTAGCTTCATTTAGGCATTGTTGTGAATAACTTATTTATACTTTTCTTTGACCGTGGCATAATGTTTTCAGGTATGGACTCTACATGAAAGCGACCAAACTCTCGGGCTGGTGGATCCGAGATTGACAGAGTTTGATGAAACTGAAGCAACTAGATGGATAAGAGCAGCTCTCATGTGCACGCAGGGATCACCGATGGCACGACCATCTATGTCACGCGTGGTTGCAATGCTCTCTGGAGACATTGACATAGGCAATGTCATGTCGAAGCCAAACTATTTGATAGATTATGATTTTAAAGATGTAACAACATCGTTAACAAGTAGATTTTTGGTGAAGGGCGATACCCCATCAACTTCATCCAAGGGTAGTAAAGTTCGCCTCAACTATCAGCCGGGAGGCAGCAATGCAAGTGGTGCTGACACTCCCTGGATTGACCATGCGCCTTCTGTAAACGTCACTCAATCACTGCTCTCTGGCGTTAGAGGAGAAGGAAGGTGATAAATATCGAGAAATGATTTTCGAATGCTCTTTATACCCCTTTTGTGCAACCTTGTACTTGTTTTGGACCCTTTCCTTTTATATAATACACATTTTAATAATTAATTGTAATTGTACTTTAGCTTTGGCTTTTGGTAGTGGGCAGGGGATTGGCATGCCAGATTTGAATATACCTTAGCACTTACAGATGGATGTATATCCTACTTATTCATACACGATGTTTCTAGATATATTCATGAACCACCACACTAGATGGGGATCCCACCACTAAAATTTAAGAATGTGTTCAGGGAATTCAGATAATATAATAAGGCCTTTTTGGGTCTATAAATTGAGCCTTGATGTTGATGGTCCAGTTGCAGAACAAATAAGAAAAGGCCTTTTTGGGTCTATAAATTGAGCCTTGATTTTGATTGGATGTGTTCACTAATATTTCAGGGACAACTTGCACCTTAGCTGGCCTACTTGAGTCAATATATTGTTGGGAACAACAAGAGGACTTGCTTACACACTCTTTTAAACTGATGGTTATCTTTAGCTAAGACCTTAGACTGAGTATGAACATAATTTTTTTCTGCTCTACATCATTATCAGTTAAAGCATTTATAGATCTTTTTGACATAATGGAAGCAAATTGTTACAATAATTTTAAAATGGATTACTGCAAACCGTATTGCAAGAGAAACAAAGAGGAAAATAAAGTGTCAAGAAACATATAGCACAAATTTGAAATAAACATACATCACACATATAATAGCAACACAAAACCAACACATCACAAATCCTTGATAAGATAGCCAAAAAAATAAAAAATAAAATCCTTTTTTTTAAAAAAAAGGAAACAAAATCAAAACAAAATTATAAGATGTATTAAAAACCAAATTACAGTAATAACAAATATTAAAAATTTAAAGCTAGCATTTTAAAAGTTTAAACTAGTTACCTCAAAAATGCCAAACTTCGAAACCACAGTCCTACGAATTTCTGCAAAATCAAGCCACGACTCGTTACTGGATTGGAATATGTAATTCAATTTGATAACTATATTCACAATCAACTAAATAGAAAACATAACATGAATACAATTGAAAATAATTAGAAAATTTAATCTGGATTTAAAACCGTACATCATATACAAAAACGAAAGGATTAAATACCAGAAATATGAAATCACTCTTTAAGTACGTCACAGACAGTTCAAAATTGGCATATAATCTTCCTAGTCTAATGTAAAGCAGAATCATATATAAACGTGACAAAATCAAAAGTC
This sequence comes from Crataegus laevigata, assembly GCA_963580275.1. Taxonomy (NCBI): domain Eukaryota; kingdom Viridiplantae; phylum Streptophyta; class Magnoliopsida; order Rosales; family Rosaceae; genus Crataegus; species Crataegus laevigata. The sequence goes on along the minus strand of OY756939.1, from coordinate 9,541,783 downwards.
TCTTAAACCCTGAACATCAGAAAACCCACAAAACAAAAATAATCAGTGGACACAAACCAACCCTAAAAGCACCGAATTAACATTAACAAACAATAAAAATCAATGAAACATGCTAACCTTTCAAACGGGCCAGTATCAATATCTACACTCAGCTTTAGCATATAAGATGCAACCTCCTCTGCAATCCTTTGTTTCTCAGCAGAAACTGGCCCATAAACCAATAACAGAGCCCTTTAGTACCCAACCTTCTGCACTGGAAAAATGTATATCACAAAACAAATACATGACTATCAACCCAAGATGAAGAGTCTACCTGCTTTTATTGCCTCCTTAGCTAGTTGCTCATCCATACCAGATGATAATCCTGTATCATTTACTAGTTGGGTATACAAACTCTGTTCAACCTCCTTATCTCTGACAATCTTTAGCTTTGAAATTCTTTCCTCACCAAGCTTTCCAACAACTGATCTGACATTTACAAAGTGTTAAATGGAGTATTAGTGCAGTCCTACACCATCCATATGGAACATAGAGTGCGTTTGGTACGCGGGACGGAACGGAACGGAGCGGAACAGGGCGTTCCGTCCCACGTTTGGTGCGCCTAAAATGGGTGGAACGAGCTGTTCCGCGGGACAAGTTTTGGCTTTTTTTTTGTCCCACCTCTCCCCCTGGAACGCCTTTGTTCCACATCTGTGGAACACAAAATTTTGACATTTTAAGACAAAATTACCCCTTTTCTTTTTCAATATTTACACAAATTTTTTTGTCCTGTTCCGGTCCCGTCCCATCCCGTTCCGTCCCGTCCCGTCTGGGTACCAAACGCACCCATAATGAACTAAAACTGGTACGTGGCGGTAAGGATTAATAGAGAGTACTTAACTGCAGCTTTTGGCTCAATATTATATGCACAAAGATGTATGCGTATATGTGCCTGTCTGTGTACTTAACTACAGTTTTTCGCATACTTTTATGTTATTTAACTTGCAAACAAAGAGCTAATGACAAGTTCTTAAGAATGATTAATAGATCAACCAGTCGCATTAAAACTTATCATAATTCTATGTACTATTTTACACAATGGAAATCGCATATGCTGTCAAGTGACACTAGAATCTGTACTATTGCAGAAATTTGGAATGAAAAAATAAAACATAAATTTGCAGCTATGTCAGTGGCTGAGTCCTTTATAACCACATCGAAAGAAACTACTGTCCAATTATAGCCATAGCTACAGTGCATTCCATGGTCCCCAAAGCCCAGAGCATGTTCATAACTGTCTGGAAAATCAACAAAAAAAAAAAAAAACTTTAATGAAAAGCTCCCGGTACTGTTCGCTTTATGTTGGAGTGTAATTTCTCACGAGAAGAAATTGTAGACAGTGAAATTTCAGTAAATAAATGTTGACCAATGGTCAAAATTTTGAACACTCGTGTATTACATAAATTATACACATATTGTGTGATTCAACGAAAATTTGAAAAGAGTTAGAAAAGCTGTCAAACAAGACACGTGTCGACACCTGGCAGAGACGGCTTATTTCATCTGGGATATTATATTCAAAATTAGGCCTTGGAAAATTCTATAAATAGAGGCCAATTTCATTCATTTCAATTCACCAATTCACAAATACATTTCTCTACTCCCAAATTGGAAGAGAATTCTCTGGAAGTTCGTTCTTCGTTCTTCGTTCTTCGTTCTTCGTTCATCGTTCATCGTTCTTCGAGATCAAGCCCCAACGGCCCTTGAAGAAACGTTCATCCACCTTTGAGATCAAGCCCAACGGCCCTTGAAGGAACTTCGCCAAAACCTTTGAAGAATCAACAAGCATCTTGGTCACGTGCCGATTCTTAATCCAAGATCAAGCCCCGACGGCCCTTGGATCAACACAACTGTTCTTCAAGATCAAAAGCCCCTTGAAGATCCATTCATCGTTCATCCGTTCATCCACCTTCAAGATCAAGCCCCGACGACCCTTGAAGCAACATTCATCCACCTTCCAAGATCAAGCCCCGACAGCCCTTGGATCCACACATCCATTCTTCAAGAATCAAGCCCAAAAGCCCCTTGAGGTTCATCCATCGTTCATCGTTCATCGTTCATCGTTCTTCGTTCGTCATTCATCCATCTTCCAGAATCAAGCCCCGACGGCCTCTGGATCAACAAATCATCCAACTTCAGAATCAAGCCACAACAGCCCCTGAAGATCCATCTGTCATTCAACGTTCATCAGACTTCAAGAATCAAGCCCAAAGGGCACCTGAAGAAGCGTTCATCCGCCAAACTTCAAGATCAAGCCCAACGGCCCTTGAAGAACAGTTTATCCAAAGAATCAAGCCCCAACGGCCCTTCGGATCAATAGCCCATCAAATCCACAAATCAATATCTCACGGAGATCGAATCAGAGGACCAGAACAAATAGAGATTGTAACCCCAAACAAATTCATTAATACAAATATTATTTTGTACACGTGTTCTGTTCTTGTGTCGTTCAGGAAATTTCTGTGTTTACAAATTTGGCACGCCCAGTGGGACAATCTCTACCTCTCATCTCTTTTTCCGTTCAAGATATCCAAAACACACTTCAAGCACAAATGGCTTCAAAAGGAGGACAAGTCATTGGCGCCACCTCCGTCGAAGAACAGCTAATTCAGATGAAGGAGATGTTTGCGATGATGACGAAAACCCTAGAAAAAAAAGACTTGAAGATTGCTATGCTCGTGAGCAAATTGGGGGCAAGGCATGATGAAGGATCCGGCTCTGACTCCAAGAAAGGTGGCGACGAAGAAGAAGAGCCTCCGTTGGAGAAAGTTGAAGAAAACCCAAAGCCAGACCAAGCAGCGGCATTCATGGGATCTCTCTCCATCAAGCAGTTGCAGGAGATGATCACCAACACCGTCAAGGCACAGTACCAAGGGAGCTCAAATACCTCCGAGTTATACTCAAAGCCTTACTAAAAAAAAGATTGATGCCCTGAAGATGCCAAGGGGCTATCAACCACCCAAGTTCATGCAGTTCGATGGAAGGGGGAACCCGAAACAGCACATCGCCCACTTCGTTGAAACTTGCAACAATGCGGGCACTGAAGGGGACTACCTTGCCAAGCAGTTCGTGCGATCGCTGAAAAGTAACGCCTTTGATTGGTACACCGATCTTGAGCCCGAATCCATCAACAGCTGGGAGCAACTGAAGCGGGAATTCCTCAACCGCTTCTACAGCACCCGCCGCACAGTCAGCATGCTGGAGCTGACAAGGACAAAGCAGTGGAAAGATGAGCCAGTTGTGGACTACATCAACCGATGGCGCACCCTTAGCCTCGACTGCAAAGATAGACTCTTAGAGCGCTCTTCGATCGAGATGTGCATCCAAGGCATGCAATGGGGATTGCACTACATCCTCCAAGGCATCAAACTGCGGACCTTCGAAGAGCTAGCAACCCGCGCCCATGACATGGAGTTAAGCATCGCCAACCATGGAAGAAGGGAGCTAACCACCAACTTCAAAGAGAAAGTGTTTGCTCCGAAGATGGACGAGACTGGGAAGAAGCCCACTAAAGAAGCTTTTACCATCAACACCACCCCCGTCAAAATCTCATTTGCGCCCGTCAAAATCCCATCCAAGTATAAAACAAGGGAGATGAAGAAAGGAGAGCCTTCTAGCACCCAAGACAAGTACAAAAGCACCTTGAGGGAACTAGAGCAGAAGATATATCCTTTTCCGGACTCCGACGTGGCCGCAATGCTGGATGACCTATTGGAGAAGAAGGTGATCGATTTACCCGAATGCCGATGGCCGGAAGAAATAAATCGCACCGACAACCCAAGGTACTGCAAATACCACCGCTTCATCAGTCATCCGACGGGAAAATGCTTCGTGCTAAAAGATCTCATCGTAAGGCTGGCCCAGCAAGGGATCATCGAGCTGGATCTCGACGATGTGGTAAAGACAAATTATACCACCATCACTTCCGGCACGTTTGATTTGAAGTCTTCAACGCCACCGTTGGGGGCATGCTCCGAATCAAGCAAAGCTGAAGAATGGATTCATGTTGCTCCAAAGAAATGGCACATGAAGCCTACGCCTCCACCACAAGTCCACCAACCGGAAAGGGGGCAAAGCAGCTTTTGCCAATCTCCAAAGCAACGGGAAATTATTGAAGATGATGGAAATTCAACACAAAGATCGCCTATCCCCATCACAATGCGCGATTTCCTCCCGGAAGATTTCTTCAAACACCCGGTCAAAGCTCCTTGCTACAAAGATTGCGAGGAACGCTTTTCCAAAATGGCTTGACAAATCCGTGTGTTGCTCCTTGTTCGCACGAGTCTAAACTGCATGAACGGCTGCTCCTTGTCTGCATGAGCTAAAATTGCAAAACACCAACGCTCTTGGCTTGCACGAGCATAAAAGGCAACACCAACACTCCTCGTTCGCACAAGTCTAAAAGGCGACAACAAGACGCTCCTTGCATGCACAAGTAAAAACTGCAAACGGCACCAAAAGAAAATACAAAAACAAATATGCATGTATTTTGAACTACGTTTTGACTTGATCTCTTTCTTTGGAAGGGTACGTAGGCAGCTCGAAAATTCAAAATTTGAGTTCAGTCACATTAAAATAAATGTTTTGTTAATGAAAGTCAATTTCATTACAAAAAAAAAAGAATATATACACATTTTGTTATTTTAAAAAATACATATATTTTTATGTATTTACAAAAAAAAAAGGAAAAGAAATACATATGCTATTAGAAAAAATAATAATAATAAGAAGAGGGTCCAGCCCAAATGCCAGCCTTCACGTTTGACCTTCAGAAGAACCACCTGGGACTCCAAAACCAACAAAAGCAACAGCAGCGGCGGTGGCTACTTCAACAGTTCTGCAGCCTTTTCTTGCCTCTTCGACTACACACTCTGCAACATCAATGGCGAGGGTTAACGTCCATGAGGTTAGGCACAAACCAAGGTAGATCTTTTGGCTCAGCTGAAGGATCTAAAGGCTGAGCTTGTTCTTCTCCGCGGCGTAGGTCGGATCTGACGCCAATGCTGCCGTCAAGGCATCGGGATCTGAGGCCACCGTCATCGGAGTCCTCCACAAGTGGACGATTTACAGCAAGGGGTGGAGATCCAGGTGGTTCCTCCTCCGTAACGGCGTCCTCTCCTACGCCAAGATACGACGACCTTAATCGGATTCGAATTTCCCGACAAATCCAGTCGCTTCCCCGACGAAATCGAAGGCGGAGAGAGGTTGTTGTTATGTGTTTGATCGCGCGTGCAAGTCAACTCACGTAGATGGATTCAGAAGCAGGGTGGGTGTGTATTCTCTGCAACCAATCGTCTCCACCGCCCAAAACATGTCCCGTCATAGAGCTTCCCATCTCCAATGCTCCAAGCTCGACTCCAGCTACACCAAATCCATCAAGCAAACCCCCTGCCATGCTGCACCGACACCATCGTTCTCGGCGTCGAGAAGAAATCCACCGCCTCGAGAATTTGAAGAAGAAGGCGGATGAGCAAATTAAGGAGTGTGAGAAGCCGGGGATTTTGGTGGACAAGGACATCAGGGGACTCTACTTCAAAATTTAACTAAACCTGTTGGAGATAGGCCAACCATGATCATAGAAATCATTCAGAGAGGAAGGGTGCGCAGAGAGATTCGAAGCTCGACCTCGACCGCGCTAAAGACACCTCCTTCTAGGAATTGCCGTCAAGATGCTGTCGTTGAGCTGGAAAGAGGAGTCTTTCGTGCCTTTGAGGACTTGGATTGGCAAGTACACATTTCAGTGTCTGGTGCATATGGTATACGTGGTCGCGGAGAAGCCAAGAAAAGTGATGCCCTCTGAAGAAGCAATCCACAGCTCCTTCATTCCTCCACAGCTCCAGCTTCGATGCTTGGCTCCAGGCTCGACTTCAGCTCCGCCACCCATCACCTATAAGTCCCAGGTCATCACCCTCCTCGACAGCAAGTGCTACTTGGTGCTCTTCGACATCTCAAAAAAATGAGAGGCAGGACCTACTTCACCAGCAACCATGGTAACCGTCGTCATCCCCAACCTCTACTACTTCATCCATTGTGCCTTTAAAGGGTCGAGCTACTCGGCCTTTTCTCCGTCCTCTTGCACCTACAAGCTTCCAAGCTCACCCGTGCTCTCCTCCGCCAAGCTCCTCCGCACCGAGAACACCATGAGCAGCTCCACCACAACACCTTTCAAAGCTCCTTCATCTTCCTTCTTTGCTTTTTTTTTTATCGCCACCTGCAAGCTACCTCCATCAAAGCCTCCATGCTCCACCACAGCAGCTGCAGCTCCTCACCACCTTCATGATGGGCAGCCATGGATTCAGGGCTTCAAAACGGACCTCCTTCGTCTCAGCCACCGACTTCAACAGCAACGGCAACTTCGTGGTGCAGGTGGTGGTGCTGCAGTGCATCGCTCTTGCCAAAAAAAAAAAATTGGCGAAGAACTTCATGACCGCCGTCAAACGACTAGCCGGTCATGAAGCTCAACGCTTCGCTCCGCCTCAAGCTCATCCATCGTCTTCGTCCTTCCTGCAAATTTTTTTCACTCCATCACTGAAGGTTTATATAGGAAAAATATATAATAAAAAAAAGAGGATGGTGGGGTGAAATGGTGCTGGCACCATGTGAAAAGCAATGAAGTAAAGCAAAAAAAAAAAAAAAAGAAAGGAAAATGTCGATGATGCATTGCACAATAAAAAAAAATTTATAAAAAAAGGGGAAAGGTGTAGTGTGGGCAAACAAAATAAAAGAAGGAGAATGATGGTGGCTTGTCACCGAAAGCAGTGGGAAGAAAAGAATAAAAAAAAAATGAAAAGCTGTGGAGTGGTGGAGCAAAGTGTGTTGGCACCATGTGTAAAGAAAAGAAGAAAATGATGAAAATGGAGATGATGCTTTCGGTGAATTGCACAATTTTGAAAAATAAAAAATAAAAAATTAAGAAAAAATGCATTGAGAGAAACAAAGTCCATTTTATTTCTCTAAAATTTTACATAAATTTACATTATACATGTCAAAAAAAAAATACACAAATTGGCACTCTACATGCCACAAAAAAAAAAGAAAAAAAAAGGGGATTACAAGAAATATGCAAACAAGGAAAGACTCTTCAAGGATGGTCAGGTGGTGCCTCAGAAGTCGACGGAGCTCCGGGAAGACGAAGAGCCAGAGTTGGAATCTCCGGAGCCAGAACGCTTGGTGCAACTCCGGAGGATGAAGGCAACATAAACCTCGGGAGTAACGCCATGAACCTTTCATGGTCACTCTGGATCCTACCGTCCGACTCCTGCAGCTGGTCCAGCTTCCTCTTCATGCTGGTCGAGTAACTAGTTGCAAGCATGTGCAACTCCTTGTTCTCGTGCCTGAGACTTCTGACTTCTTGCCGGAGACTAGCCACCTCAGCCATCAGCGACTCCACCTGACGAGACCGGGCAAGAAGGCACTGGCCCATGTTTGAAACTGAGCCTGCACTTTGGACGCTGAGGGCTAGAGATTCCTGAACAGCCAACTCGTCTGACCACCTGGATAGCATCCTATTGTCCCTTGGAGTGAGCAGATTTCTGGCTATCACCGTAGCGGTTATTTCATTCCTCATCATTGTGTCCCCGACTGTAAGAGGACCATTGGGGGATATAAAGGACGGACGCCACAAGTTGTCTGGAGAAGACAAGTCATCATCTTCTCCGACGTTCAAGTTAAGGCGACGGTCGGAAGGGCAAGACATTTTTTAGAAAGTGTTGAGGAAGAAGAGATCGGAAAGAGTAAAATTACAGAAGTGCAAGAAGAATGCAAGAAAAGTTCAATTACAGAAGCACAAGAAGAGTGTTTACAAGAAGGAGTTCAAGTGTGATGTGGAGCAGAATTCGCGCCTCTATAAAAAGAAGAAAATGAAGAAGCGCTCCTCAGAGATCGAAGAAGCGCTCCTCTCACAAATCAAAGAGTGACGCTCATTTCTCGAAGGCCGGAGTCCTGTCTCAAAAGAGTCGTTCCTCTATCAAAAGCTGGGCTTGACTCAGAAATCACGTGACATCAGCTTTTCCAGTTTGTCATCACTCGTCACATGCGTGACATGCAGCTTGGAGCGTTGCGAAAACCACGAGCCGAACCCGGATTTGAACCCCGGTTTTCAAAAGATCATCATTCCAGACGTATCGTCATTCGTCGCATGCACAGTCAGCTTCGCGGAAATTACGGACGGCTGTGTCAGAAAGCGCGTAACTGGTACTGTTCATCCATCATCGGCTGCCGACAAATAGTAAGGGAATAGTACCGGTTATGAAGAAAAAATTTCTATAAGTCCGACCTTCGCCTTCCGCATCAAAAGCACACATTCACACCCTCTCAACCTCTCAACCTCTCTTCATCTCTTCATCTCCGAGAATGTATTCTCAAAGAAACCTTTCGAGTCACTCAGTGTTCTTCATCCCTTGGAACACCCCAGAAAACAAATCATCCAAAGCAAAAATATTTCATATCAAAAAGGTTAAAAGCAAAAATATCTCATATCATGCTTTCTCCTCACCTTCATCTGAGGAACGTGGAGAAAGTGAGATCCTGATTGCTTACCTAGTCTTGCTCTCGAGTACTCATCTCAGACCCCTCCCAGCCCACTTCAAAAATAAACCTGTGTTGAGGTGCTTCTTCAAAAGCAAAAGTACCTCACAGACGAAGCAGGAGGAGTCTGAGTTGCATCCTGATGAAGGCAGAGTCAGGGATGATCCAAAAGTGCAAGAAGATGCACATCTGCATGGAGACCGGAGTACTTGAAGCATGTGGAGACAACGTGCTGATTCATCTTCAACTAAGCTGAGGATCGCTTGCAAGTAAAAAGGCTCCTAAATCTGATTCAAGATCAAGTGTCCAAACACCCTTGAATCAACCTTCAAGATCAAGCCACCAACGACCCTTGGAGAAAATCAAGACCCGATTCAAGATCAAGTGTCCAACACCCTTGAATCAACCTTCAAGATCAAGCCTCAACGGCCCTTGGAGAAGTCAAAAGCCCGATTCAAGATCAGGTGTTCATCACCCTTGAATCAAAACCAGTTCAAGATGGAAGCTGTGGAGAAGTCAAAAGCCCGATTCAAGATCAAGTGTCCGTCACCCTTGAATCAAAACCAGTTCAAGATAAAGTCTGTGGAAAGTCAACAAGCACAACAAATACACGTGCCGATTCACCCCAGTAAAGTTGAAAATAGTCTCAGCCCAATTCAAGATCAAGCCTCAACGGCACTTGAAGGAGATCCCAGCCCAATCCAAGATCAAGCCTCGACGGCCCTTGGATCGACGTCTACAGTAAGGAAACTTCAAGACGCATCTCCTACATATGACAAACACATGTATACGACACGCCTTGAAGTGGGGGCATTTGTAGACAGTGAAATTTCAGTAAATAAATGTTGACCAATGGTCAAAATTTTAACACTCGTGTATTACATAAATTATACACATATTGTGTGATTCAACGAAAATTTGAAAAGAGTTAGAAAAGCTGTCAAACAGGACACGTGTCGACACCTGGCAGAGACAGCTTATTTCATCTGGGATATTATATTCAAAATTAGGCCTTGGAAAATTCTATAAATAGAGGCCAATTTCATTCATTTCAATTCACCAATTCACAAATACATTTCTCTACTCCCAAATTGGAAGAGAATTCTCTGGAAGTTCGTTCTTCGTTCTTCGTTCTTTGTTCTTCGTTCATCGTTCATCGTTCTTCGAGATCAAGCCCCAACGGCCCTTGAAGAAACGTTCATCCACCTTTGAGATCAAGCCCAACGGCCCTTGAAGGAACTTCGCCAAAACCTTTGAAGAATCAACTTGGTCACGTGCCGATTCTTAATCCAAGATCAAGCCCCGACGGCCCTTGGATCAACACAACTGTTCTTCAAGATCAAAAGCCCCTTGAAGATCCATTCATCGTTCATCCGTTCATCCACCTTCAAGATCAAGCCCCGACGACCCTTGAAGCAACATTCATCCACCTTCCAAGATCAAGCCCCGACGACCCTTGGATCCACACATCCATTCTTCAAGAATCAAGCCCAAAAGCCCCTTGAGGTTCATCCATCGTTCATTGTTCATCGTTCATCGTTCTTCGTTCGTCATTCATCCATCTTCCAGAATCAAGCCCCGACGGCCTCTGGATCAACAAATCATCCAACTTCAGAATCAAGCCACAACAGCCCCTGAAGATCCATCTGTCATTCAACGTTCATCAGACTTCAAGAATCAAGCCCAAAGGGCACCTGAAGAAGCGTTCATCCGCCAAACTTCAAGATCAAGCCCAACGGCCCTTGAAGAACAGTTTATCCAAAGAATCAAGCCCCAACGGCCCTTCGGATCAATAGCCCATCAAATCCACAAATCAATATCTCACGGAGATCGAATCAGAGGACTAGAACAAATAGAGATTGTAACCCCAAACAAATTCATTAATACAAATATTATTTTGTACACGTGTTCTGTTCTTGTGTCGTTCAGGAAATTTCCGTGTTTGCAGAAATACCTCCACAGATTTGTTGACCGCAATCCACACGTTCGCCGAATCCGTCCTTCGTGGTGCCCCAAAGTAATCGTCTTTCGTAACTCGCCGGAGGTACCTGCAAAAGACGCTCCGATGCTTAAGTCAGTTAATTCCTTTTTTCTCCCCTCCCATGCTGATGGGATTATTGCCCTTTTATAGGCATTCAAGTCTTGGGCTCCAAGTTCCATTCTCCTACTTCCTTGGTGGTTCTCCGTCCCACGTCCGCACGTCCGCATGTTTTGGGAATAAGTGCCTTGACATGATACTCCCACTTCTCTTCCGTAGTGGGTAGTTAACTTAGGCATTTCCTTGCATGCGTCTCTGGTGGGCTTTCAGGCTTTCTGCCTTGTTACTGGCCCATGAGTCGAAAAACCGGATTTTATCCTCCCACACTTTAACAAAAAACCACATTTTTACACTAAAAAGTCAATTCTGGTACTATTTATTTTACTCTTTATTTTGTCCTTATCATTAAAAATCAAAGTTTTCAAGCCTTTTTCATTAGTTTTCCTAAAAAAAAAAGGCATAAAAACAATGAATAAAATGTTTGTTATTACCTGGCAATTCGATCCCCACTCTTACTATAAGTTGTCAGTACAACCACAGGTATCCCTTCCTTGTATGCATCATCAATAAACCTGCAAATGGAAAGGAGAAAATAAGTATTAACTGTTGGAAACCATGGAGAAACAGGATATAAACAAACATCCAACTAGACATGGCATTGACATGCAAATGAAATCTCACTAAAAGTCAACTGATTATTTCTAGTCCAGTTGTTTTTGTTTGTCCATGGTTCATCACTTCTAGCTTCCTATAGACTATCAAATAGACTCGCGAATATTTGTCAAGAATAAACTCCCAGCATGCCTAAGGCCCAGTCTAAGCCAAAACTTCTAAGAGCAAAAGTCTGGTATATTCTTGAAATAAAATAACAAGACTTTGATACGTAGGTAGCAAGCTACCTTTGATTTCACATCATTTCTTTGGCAACACTTCAGCAGAATTTCCAAATGCTGGTCATGGTGAAAAATATTCATACCCAAGTTCTATATATTGCTTTAAGCTAATTCCAAAATTTGGAAATTCTGGAAGTATAGCTGAAGCCAGGAATGACTAAATGAGTACAAATATAGAGGTTTTGCACATGGTTTTAGTCTACGCTATCCATAGTTGAAGAAGGTAAAAATATCAAGCAGAAATTTAGACTCGGTATATTTGCAAGCTAAAAGATTGTGTAATCATCCAAGTAAATTTTCTGTCATCAGAATCTCACTCTTCAACTCCAGGTCGTAAAGTCAAGCCTTCTAACATCAGAAACTCATCCATTGCAATTTTCTGTCAAAAACAAATTAATATTAGCTACTTTCATTCTCCATATGGGAGAGCATGACTTAATTACTTTTTAGATACAAGTGGAAAATAAAAGGACATTTACTCTCCCATTCATTAATGTGTTTTGCAATTTTACGGTTTTACCTTGTATTGTAAGATACAAAATAACAAGCTATCAAAGTAACAAGTGAAATGAGTTTGCAATTATCTCAGATAAGCAGCCATTTATTTTGTGTAAAAATGATAATTTTCATAGGTGGCTTCAAGTGGAAAATAATAAAAAGGTCCTGTTGTTTTTAAATCAGCCCTGCTCACCTTCCCTGGAAAAATATACAAACTGTTCTCTTATTATTGTTATTAACAGAAAGCAGATTCCTCATTAGCCCTGGAATTATAAATTTTCCTTATTTTTGTTCCTCAGTATACATAACTATATGATCAAAATATTGACTCAAAGACTATAATATTTCCTTTTGTGTATGATCAAGTACCTAAGTCTAGACTTGTAACTCAGTGGTAAGATCCGATATAAATGTTGAGATGCATCCCTAAAACCTAACGTAATAAGACCATACCTTCTTTTGCAGAACATTTTTCACAAATGACTCCTTCTCACTTGTAGGCAATGAACTAGGCCAACCGACAGGACAGATTAACAGTAGATTCAGAAGAAAAGATACTAAATGAAGGAAAATTTCGAAGAGCTACTTCAAGCTATTCATTCTTTCCAAAGACAACAAAAGAGTAACACACCCGATTAAAATACAAATTCACCAATTATGATGAGTAAGGCAAAGCATGATTGTAAAACGAACAAGTAATATGGGTCAGAATCTTGTGATTTTTCATATCGAAAAACTCTACGACCAAGATACACACTCGGAAAGGTAATTAAATTGACTCATACTAGATTGAAGCAAGTCATGAATCATGATTTCAAGCCTACCAAATAACTTAAAGAAAAAGAAACCAAATAAATAACTTAAAGAACAAGAAACCAATTAAATAATCTAAATTCATGAATCTTTACTCGTCATTTTAATTTCCCACCTTAGGAGATCCGAGTAAACAGGCTCTGTCCAACTTGCACAGTCAAGTCCAAGCTTCTTAAATGCTGCCAATATATCACAAGAAAAAACACAGTAATATTAACACATAAAACGCAATTTAATCAAGAAAATTTAATAAAATAGGATGAAAATACTGCATTTTCTCACCTGCATTGAAGGTTTGGCGGGTCCCCAACCGATAAGCATCCATAAGAACCCGAAAGAAACAAAGGGAAATCATCAAGTAAAAGGTCTCCGAGAAAACCCAACTCCAATTCGAACAATGCAGCAAAAAACAGCTTCAATAAACCAAGAAAATAATAAAAATAAAACAAAGAAGCAGTGAAGTAAAAGAAAGCAATTAAATTGAAATGCTTGGAGTAAGAAGAAGAAAGAAATTGTCCCACCCATCGACTTCGAGGAGAACAGCGAATTCCTGAGATGGATTCTGGTCTTGAGCGCCGGATAGCGAGCTGAAAGCGGCGAACCGGTCGAAGTGCAGCCATTTTCCGGGAAAAGTTGAGTTTCTTGGGAAAGTGGAGGAAAATGAAGGGACCAAGTAGGGGTTGTTATTCGGGAGGGCGAAGAAGCGGGCGGTGGGGTTGTTACTTGGCGGGAAAACGGCAGAGGTGGAAGAAAAGGGCTGAGCTCGGAGAATTGAGCACGAAGCGGCATCCATGGCAGTTAGTAGAAGAAAGGTGATTGCTTGAAAACGGTTTTTGTTTGATTTACAGCTGACTGGGGAAGAAAATATCAGCTTCTACTGAAGAAGAAATAGCGTTATTGTGAAATGACTCTTATACCCCTTATAGATCTAATTTGGAGCTGATTACGCAGTCCAATTTCTGTTAAAGCCATAAAGTTCAAGCTCGTTTTGGCCCAAAGTGTTAATTAATAAATTAGCCCATTAGGGATTGTGACCAATTGCGATCATGTTTTTTTTTTTTTTTTTTTAGTAAATTACAACTTGGATTCACTTGGGATTCCAAGTGAACTAAGTCAAAGAAGGCTCGAGATCTGCTGTCCCGAAAGTGATGTCTCCTCCATGTACTGCCACTGAACTCTAACATAACTCTGTTAACTTTTAATAAATTGAAAAAATTAAATAATAAAAGTGATGTCTCTCACTTGGCTTAAGATTCACATCGCTTTTTTAATCATATTGGTCGAAGAGTCGAGAGGCTTGGGACAAATCTCTCTGGAATTTTCAAGCACCAATCTCTCTAAAATCTTCTAAATCTGTCGTGAAATACAAATGTCATCGCGCGCTATCGCTAGATTTGTCGCCATCACCGGCTCTATGCTGGATTCGCCGCTATGCACCGCCTTGATGTCGTCCGTACTAGGTTTCAAGTCCACAACGGTCAAGTCTTGAATCTTCTGACTTACAAAAACACGACTCACGCCATTTTTACCATTGCTCGATTGGAGGTAAAACTCAATCTTCCTGCAAAGGCCCTAGAATTTTTTTGTCAGATGATGATTTGGGGTCAATTGTTTTGTGTTTCTGCAAGGACTAAGGGGACTCTACGCCCTAGGGTTTAATTTACTTTTTATTATTTATTTTTTTAACTTATTAAAAGTTAACAGAGTTATGTTAGAGTAAAGTGGTAGTACACGTGTCAAACAAATAAAGGAGACATGAAGGAGACGCCACTTTGGGGACAGCAGACCTGGAGCCGTCAAAGAACACTTTCGAAGTCACTACATGATGAGGACTAGAAAACCAAATACAAGAGTCACTCCATGAGGAGGACTAGAAAACCAAATACAAGGATTTTGTATTTTTTTTTTCAATTTGTCAATAGCGTCAGCTACTGAATTGCGCTCGATGAAATGGCTTTTTGAATAATTGAAAGTGATTTTGTAAAATTGATTTTGATTGTCAAAAGCACTTCAATTGTTTTTTAAGAAAGCACCAGATATGTGCTTCTTATAGAAAACACTTCAAGTGTTTTTCTAGGATCTACTTGGATTTTTACTGAGATTGGTTTCAGATTTATTTTCAATAAGAAACATTTTCAGTCATTTTAAAAACATTTCTAAACGAGCCCTAGCTTCCCCTTAGGTATGTTGAAAATGAAAGCTATCCAATTGTTGTAGCAAAGCTTAATTGTTGTGGGGTGAGGGTCTTCTGCACCCAAAATGAGGTACTTTTACTAGAGTTAAAAAGCCATTCGCATTTTTAGTATAAGTTTCAATATACTTCTACTAGAGGTACTTTTACTAAAAGTATTTTTGAGCATAAATTGGTTTTGAAGAAACATTTTAATTTTTAGTAAAAATTTCAACGCACTTTTATTTGGAAAGATGGACATTCTTTGATCTCGTCATCTCACCCACTCATTTTTAGTATTTGAAAGAATTTTTTTATAAAAGCGCGAAAAGTCGCATCGCATGCCATCATCTATCACTTGATGACACACCCGTACCCGAAAGTAGGGCGTGCTGGCCGTCACGTGAGTGTGACGTAGCCAAGTGCACAGTGCGGAAGCAAGGATCGTTAACGAAGTACGAACTAATCAAAATCGAATTCTAGCAACCTAGATATGATAGTGTGCTAGAGATATTACAATACTTATACATAACCAGAGTGTACTAGGTTGAGTGCAGTTAAGCAGGAATTAAATAAGTTTAAATACACCAACGGTGCCCTACATAGCAGCACATCTGTTAGAACTGCCGAAAGGTCCTTACTAGCCATCACGGGTACTCATGCTATCTAGAACCTGGATGGGCGAAAAACGAAATTGAGTGGGTCAGCAAAACAAATCTTTTCAAAATCATTCTTTTCTCAAACGTATAGCCCCTCTCCGTAAAACCTGTATAGTTCCCAGAAAATAATACGTACATATATATCACAACCTTTCTCAGCATAAAACATTTTCAATGTATCTCGAATGTATGATGTGCAATGCATTTCAATAATCATATCGCTACTAGATATCAACTCAGCCCTCGGCTGTAAATATAGCTCATAATCTCATAAGTAATGCCATGCTCTGCATTTCGATAATCATATCGCTACTAGATATCAACTCAGCCTTCGGCTGTAAATATAGCTCATAGCATATCTATCTCATCATCATATATATACATTGCACATACATCAATATCATCATCATATCATCATCATTATCAGCGCTGTATCAATAATAAATGTTCTAGTGCTACAATCACGTGAAGACTGTGTGAATGAACGCGGGTCACCTACATGTCGTACCCACTCAAAAGTGGTCTATACGACAAAACTGTGCACCTAACTTGGATCCAAGGTGAGCATGCGGTGCGGGAGGTGAACGACACGTGAAAGACTGTGCCCCTATCTCTGGGCGTGAGCACTAACAATATGTGCAGGTCTATGAGCTAACAATTCATAATATCTCATCATTTCACATCATATCTCATCACTGTTCGTCTATCGTTTCTTATCAATGCATGCCCTTACCTGGCACTTACTTGTGCGTCCTCAGCACCAACTTATGCATGAAATGAATGTATAATTATTCGTGCATCAATTCTGAGTATATGCATGACGATAAAAACGTACTTTTCATTTAAAAGCTGATTCTGGGAAAATCATAGTATATATATAGGTTTTACAAAAAAAAACTGCTCATTCACTGATATGTCGCTGGATCGTATCCCCTATGTCTAGCATGGTTACGCTCATCCTCGGGGTGGGTCTCACTTATATGAGAAATAACTGCACAATCGTTAATTAAACGCACATAACCTAACTTCGATAATAACTTCTCATACGTAGCTCAATTTTGGCATACGAATATACTAATGAGACCTATTCGACGTCACGAGCGTCGCCATATTTTTAGAAAAAAATTTGGAGCTTGCACGCGCCCCCACGCGCCAGCACAATACACGGGTCCACGCGCCCCCACGCGCAGCGCGTGCGTGCCACGCATCCCTGTCCTTGGTTCACCGGACTGGTTTTTCCGGTGACCGGAAAACTTCCGTGTGTGATTTCTCACTCGTTTCTCAACCATTCTTCATGAAATTTTCACCAAAATGTTCTAAATTAAGAGGAGAACAAGATTATACCTTCAAAAGTCTCAAAAAACACCGAAACACTTCTGTGATCTCAGATTTTCCTAAAACGCAACGTATAAAAAGTTGATGAATAGTGCCAATTATGAACCTTGAGTTTTGGACGTGAAATCGTTGTAGTTTTTACCTGAAAATGGTATGGTTGAGTTCGTATAGACCTCACGAGCATGAATATGTATTTTGTTTCTTCGATCTACGAGGTTTTGTGTGATTTGTGTGTTGTGCCGTACATAAAATGGGTAGAGAGAGAGATAGTCGAGAGTGAAGAGAGAGAGAGGAGGTCTGAGAGTGATTGAGAGGGGAGAGAGAGCACGGGTGAGAGAGTAACTGACATGGAATTGTGTGGTTCCAAGCCACCTATCCAAAAACAATAATTCTCTTTAGTTTTTCATTGGCCCTTAGATTTTAGGAAGTTAAGCCATTGGCCACATTATTAAACTCATGCATAAAATATATGCCCGTCACTCAAGGGCATAATAGTCATTTCATATCATCGAAATAAAAATCCCGGGACAGGCTGTCACTGTAGACAGTGAAATTTCAATAAATAAATGTTGACCAATGGTCAAAATTTTAACACTCGTGTATTACATAAATTGTACACATATTGTGTGATTCGACGAAAATTCGAAAAGAGTTAGAAAAGCTGTCAAACAAGACACGTGTCAACACCTGGCAGAGATGGCTTATTTCATCTGTGATATTATATTCAAAATTAGGCCTTGGAAAATTCTATAAATAGAAGCCAATTTCATTCATTTCAATTCACCAATTCACAAATACATTTCTCTACTCCCAAATTGGAAGAGAATTCTCTGAAGTTCGTTCTTCATTCTTCGTTCTTCGTTCATCGTTCTTCAAGATCAAGCCCCAACGGCCCTTGAAGAAACGCTCATCCATCCTAAGATCAAGCCCCAACGGCCCCTTGGATCAGCGCAATTGTTCTTTAAGATCAAGTCCAGAAGCCCTTGAAGATCCATTCATCGTTCATCCGTTCATCCGTTCTTCAAGAACCAAGCCCAAAAGCCCCTTGAAGTTCATCCATCGTTCATCGTTCATCGTTCATCCATCTTCTTCAAGATCAAGCCCCGACGGCCCTTGAAGCAACATTCATCCACCCCCCAAGATCAAGCCCCGACGGCCCTTGGAATCCATACACTCATTCTTCAAGAATCAAGCTCAAAGTCCCTTGAAGTTCATCCATCGTTCATCGTTCATCGTTCTTCATTCATCATTCATCCATCTTCAAGAAACAAGCCCAAAAGCCTCCTGAAGATCCATCCGTCATTCAACGCTCATCCAACTTCAGAATCAAGCCTCAACAGCTCCTGAAGATCCATCCGTCATTCAGCGTTCATCCAAACTTCAAGAATCAAACCCCAAAGGCACCTGAAGAAGCGTTCATCCGCCAAACCTTAAGATCAAACCCAACGGCCCCCTGAAGAACAGTTTATCCCAAGAATCAAGCCCCCCAACGGCCCTTTGGATCAGAGATTCATCATCAAAATCCACATCACTGTTCATCCAAAGATCAAGCCCAGCGGCCCTTTAGATCAACAGCCCATCAACAAATCCGCATCACTGTTCATCCAAGGATCAAGCCCAGCGGCCCTTTAGATCAACAGCCCATCAAAAAATCCGCATCACTGTTCATCCAATGATCAAGCCCAGCGGCCTTTCGGATCAACAACCCATCAACAAATCCGCATCACTGTTCATCCAAGGATCAAGCCCAACGGCCCTTTGGATCAACAGCCCATCAACAAACCCATATCTTAAGAAGATAGAATCAGAGGAACAAATAGAGATTGTAACCCAAAATTCATCAAATAACAAATATATTTTGTACACGTGTTCTTATTCCTTCAGGAAATTTTCGTGTTTACAAATTTGGCACGCCCAGTGGGACTTTCTCTACCTCTCATCTCTATCTTCAAATCAAGATCCACAAAGAAAGGCACATATGGCATCAAAGCAGGCTCAAACCGTTCCCGCAACTAACGCGAAGAACAAGGGTGTCCTCGTCACGAGCAGTGGCGCTTTTGGGATCACGACTCGGAGCAAGGCAAGAGCTCTTTCTGCCACATCTTCCCTCTCTGCATCAACCTCGCCAAAAGTTCATGAACACCAGAAATACAAACCCGTAATCACTTTGGCCTCGCTAAGTGCACCAATGGAAGATATTCCAAAGAATTGCCCCGAGTCCCTGCTCTCTGACGCCGACTCAAACAGCAGCACGGCCATGCAAGTCATGACCACCGGAGCAACTTCGATCGAGGAGCAGCTGGCTCAAATGAATGAGGCAATTGCAAAACTCACACAGACGGTGGAGGAAAAAGACTTACAAATCGCCGCGCTTGTCAACCGATTGGAAAAAGAGAACGACAGAAAAGAAGGAGGCGGTGAGGAGGAGGAACCTCCGATACAAGAATTCGAGGAGAAGCCAGACCAGGCAACAGCACCCGTGGGATCTCTGTCTATCCAACAACTGCAACAAATGATCGCTAACACCATCAAAGCGCAGTATGAAGGGAGCTCACATGCCTCCATGTCGTATTCAAAGCCCTACTCCAGGAAGATTGACGCTTTGAAGATGCCAAGAGGATATCAGCCGCCGAAATTCATGCAATTCGATGGAAAGGGAAACCCAAAGCAACATGTCGCCCACTTCATTGAAACCTGCAACAATGCTGGAACTGAAGGAGACTATCTTGTTAAACAGTTCGTACGCTCGTTGAAGGGGAACGCCTTTGACTGGTACACCGACCTCGAGCCCGAGTCTATCAACAGCTGGGATCAGCTTGAAAGGGAATTCCTCAACCGCTTCTACAGCACCCGCCGGACCGTTAGCATGCTAGAGCTAACAAGTACTAAGCAATGGAAAGACGAACCGGTTGTTGACTACATCAACAGATGGCGTACATTAAGTCTGGATTGCAAAGACCGACTTTCTGAAACCTCCGCCATTGAGATGTGTGTTCAAGGCATGCACTGGGGGTTACATTACATCCTCCAAGGCATAAAACCAAGAACATTTGAGGAGCTGGCAACTCGTTCCCACGACATGGAACTGAGTATCGCCAATCATGGGAAGAATGAGCTGATCACTGACTTTAAGAGGGATAAGGTGTTCGCCCCAAATATAAACAAGACCGGGAAAAGGCCCGTTAAGTAAGCGTTTACTGTCAACGCTACTCCCATCAAGACCTCCGCCACTCCCAGCAAGACCTCATCCGCCCCTATCAAGATTTCTTCTAAGAACAAAAGGAATGAGGTGAAGAAAATTGAGCCTCCGCGCACCCAAGACAGGTATAAAAACACCTTAAGGGAGTTGGAGCAAAAGACATATCCTTTCCCTGACTCGGACATGGATGCAATGTTAGATGACTTGCTGGAAAAGAAGGTGATCGAGTTGCCGGAATGCAAGCGCCCCGAAGAAATGAATCGAGTTAACGATCCCAGGTACTGCAAGTACCATCGTATCGTAAGTCATCCAGTTGGCAAATGCTTCATCCTTAAGGAGCTAATCATGAAGCTAGCGCAACAAGGTCGAATTGAACTCGATCTAGAAGACACAGCCGCAACGCATACCACTACGATCGTGTTTGGCTCATTCGATCCCGTTCCTCTTCAAGTAACACATGACCATACCCATCAAGGCTCCGACCACATGTCCCCGTCCACCCAACCATCGCTGGAGGCAGATGACCTAAAATCACTTATCGACGATCAAGGAGGGTGGACATTGGTGACCTACAAAAAGACAAGGAAGCCAAAACCACAAACCATAAAGCCAAAAGTAAAGGAAGGGAGAAGGCATCGTCGCCGCAATAATAGGAAACCAAAAAGAAGCGCGATCGCCGCTAAGCCAACCTACGCGGGGGAGCCTATGGAGCAGGAACCACGCATTCCTATCTCCTTGCACGAGTACTTCCCAAATGACTTCTTCCAACAGTGCACTATCGCTGCATGCCACATGGTCGGAATAGAGGGGGAAGAATCCTCAAAGGGCAAAGCTATCACAACAGAGGAAGACGGTACCCTCATACCCAAGGAAAGCTTGCTGGCACACTTTAACATCATGGAGGCACCACAATTGCCCAAAGAGATAGAAAAAGAACTAGCCGCGACCTTAATAAGTCCCGACGACCACAAGGCGCAAGAAAGCAAAAACAAAGGCTTAGAACTTCGGCCACACGAATATACTACGTGTTGTGTCGCTCGTGATACAATCCACTTCAATGACGAAGATTTGCTACTAGGATCCAAGCCTCACAACCGTCCTCTCTTCGTATCAGGGTACGTAAGGAAGCACAAAGTCAGTCGCATGCTTGTGGATGGTGGATCGGCCATAAATATCATGCCAAAGTCAACAATGACCACGATCGGCATCAAGGTGGATGAGCTGTCCACCAGCCGTTTGCTAATCCAGGGTTTCAACCAAGGAGGACAAAGGGCAATAGGCATGATCAGGGTGGAGATGATCATTGGTGAACTCAACTCAAGCACCATATTCCATGTGATTGAGGCAAGAACTTCATACAACCTACTCCTAGGAAGACCTTGGATCCATGAGAATGGAGTAGTACCGTCCACCCTTCACCAATGCATAAAATTCTACCGAGAAGGAGTAAAGGTGATCCAAGGAGATGCCAAACCATTCACCGAAGCTGAAGCACACTTTGCAGACACCAATTCTACATGGAGAAAGACATGGTGCCTGAAGCTCTCCCAAAAGAAATCAAGTCTACGGGCAAAGCAACACTCAAGAGGCAAGAATGGCAAGCCATGCCTAAGAAGCAGGAAAGAGAAGACATACCATCTTCAAGCAAAAACGTCGATGAGACTGCTAAACCTGCAATAACCAAAGGGAGCGGAACGCCCTCAAAAGGACCAGACACACCAGTCTTCCGATACATCCCTATGTCGAAAAGAAAGAATGGTCAATCCCCATTCGAAACAGGGACAGGCAAAGCTAGCATGCAGCAGCACGGATGTGATGTAGAATTGCTCAAGACAAACGCATTTTTACCTCTAACACAGCTAGGTGAGACTAAGATTGCAAGATCACCACAATACTTGATAAGAGCTCTGCCAAAAGAAAAAGAACCAAGCTTTCTCCCAACAAGGAGGACTGAAGAAGGTTTTGATCCAAATGCCTACAAACTTATGTCAAAGGCTGGGTACGCCTTCGTTCCCTCTTCAAGTCCCAGAAAGAAGGGTCCAGACATTGTCAATAACGAAGAACGTGGCCTCACCGAAACTCAAAAGAAGCTGAAAGAGCATGGTTATGGAGTTGACAACGGCAAAGCAGGGGTCGGCTTCACACCAAATGCACCTGTGAAGATTTCAAACAAAGCAAAAAATGCTAGCACTCAGCACATTAGCGTGAGCGTCGTGCAAAATCAAGAAGAGCCTAAATCGGCCCCTCGGATATCGGTTTTCAAAAGAATGAATCATCCAAAACCTAGTATATCCGCACTCCATCGCCTTGGTGGTCAAAGTCGAACCTCAGTCTTCAAGAGGCTTGAAACAGCAACATCTCAAAGCTCTGCTGTTAAAAAGTTGTCAAAAACTAAGAAACAAGGCAACACGGCTAGCTCGCCCTTGCAACGGTCGGTTTCCGGAAGACTGGAAGACAACAAAAAGCCTTCTAGAAAGAAGGAGACAGCGCCCAAAGAAGAAAAGCCCAACAGCTTAGCGGAAAGGGATGACATACAAAGTTCAATTCCTTCAAGGATGAAGCGTCAAGCAATCTTGGAGATTGACACAAATGGACCACTAAAAGTAAGAAGACGCACCATCATCCATACCGGACAAACCTCATGCCAGCAAGCCCAAAAGGACGGCACTGAAGAGGAAGTCCAATATGTCTTCCACATCACAGTCCAAGAAGACGAAGAAGACGAGATCCTTGAGGAAGATATCATTGCTGCACCACCACAGCTCGAAGACGGGGGGCAAGCCACGGTGGATAATCTCAAAGAAATCAACTTAGGGACAAAAGAAGAGCCTAAGCCTATTTTCGTAAGTGCACTGCTAAATGCAGACGAGGTAGAATAGTACTACCAGCTGCTGTTGGAGTACAAAGACGTCTTTGCCTGGACATATAAAGAAATGCCCGGCCTTGACCCTATTATCGCTGTGCATCGTCTTGCAGTCAAGCCCGGAACTCGACCAATAAAGCAAACTCAAAGACGCTATCGATCCGAGCTCATCCCACAGATTGAGGCTGAGATTGACAAGCTAATTGAAGCAGGCTTCATTCGAGAGGTGCAATACCCAAAGTGGATCTCTAACGTCGTTATCGTCCTCAAGAAATCAGGACAGATACGTGTTTGCGTGGACTTCCGAGACCTCAACAATGCATGCCCGAAGGACGATTTTCCTTTGCCAATCATCGAAATCATGGTGGATGCAACCACTGGCCACGAGGCACTATCATTCATGGATGGCTCATCCGGATACAATCAAATTCGCATGGCTCCCGAGGATGAGGAACTAACAGCCTTTCGCACTCCAAAGGGTATATACTGCTACAAAGTAATGCCATTCGGTCTAAAGAATGCTGGAGCTACATATCAGCGTGCAATGTAAAAAATCTTCGATGACATGCTACACAAAAATGTAGAATGTTACGTGGACGATGTGGTGGTCAAAACAAAAAGAAAATCAGACCACTTGAAGGATTTACGAATAGTGTTCAAAAGACTGCAAAAGTACAACCTCAAGATGAACCCGTTGAAATGTGCATTTGGCGTCACATCTGGAAAGTTCCTGGGCTTCATTGTCAAACACCGCGGCATTGAAGTGGATCAATAAAAAATCAAGGCCATTCAAAGCATGCCTGAGCCGAGAAACCTGCACGAGCTGAAAAGTCTACAAGGACGCCTAGCCTTCATCAGGCGTTTCATCTCCAACCTCGCAGGGCGCTGTCAACCATTCAGTCGACTCATGAAAAAGGATGTTCCATTTGTATGGGATAAAGCATGCCACAATGCTTTTGAAAGCATAAAAAAATATTTGTCAAGTCCACTTGTCTTGGGGGCACCCACGCCTGGAAAGCCACTCATATTATACATCGCCGCTCAAGAAAGTTCAGTTTGGGCACTCTTGGAGCTTTGACAAATCCTCACGGAGCAATGCAAGGTCTTCCAACGGGCACTTTGAGATCCTACTGTCGATATGACCCTTAATGTCCATGGCTGCACGGAGGCTAAAACGATGGATAAGCTGCTCAGTACCGCTAAGGTTCGGCCCCCTCAAAGAAATCACAGAATTAGCTGGCAAAGGTATTGGACGCATAGCAGACTCTTGCACACATTCACCAACACGCGGCAAGCTTGGGAGGCTCGACGGATTTTGAGTAAGCTCTGCACCAGGAAGATCACTAATCCCCTCATCGGAGGGTGGACTGCCTCCGACCGGCATAGAAGGCCCAACCTAAGAAGAACAAACAAAATGTTAGAAACAAAAGCTAAAATAAAGAGAAGAAATCATGAAAGGGAAAAAGTACATACGTCTCTCTCAAAAGACATACGGCAATCAGTTTGAGGAAGCCTAAATGCTTCTTTCTTCTTATGACAAAAATTGACATCACTGTCAACCCGAGAAGCATCAAGTGGTCGCTTGTTTAAAGCTTGTTGACGCGGCCGCAAAGCAAGTCCATCCTCGTGCGAACCGACTTCGTCACCCGCCTCTTCAGAAGTATCCAAATGAGAAGAAAGCAAGCATGAGCGTTGACGGGCTAGGACCACAGGGTTATCTTGCAAAGGAGTCGCACTCGCACAATCAAAAGATACCAGTTGTGTAGGAACTAAAAAACAACCCTCCTTCGATGCCTTATGGTGAGAATGGGAAGAATTAGTGTCACTTGCCATCCCCAAATTCTCATAGTGTGCCTTTAACCACCAATTTACGTAAGCACGGGTCACAGGATTATTCTTGAACTCGTCCTTGGCTGGCAGGGTAATAGAAGCATTTGTGCATGCACGGGTACAAGACTCCCAATGCATATACATATCTTGCAAGGATTTTGATTGGCCTTTCTCCTTCAGCCTACCCGGAACAGTTTGGACAAAACCAAATTGCCTGCTAAAACGGTGGGGATTATACGGTTGAATGATGCATCGGTCTTCTTGCCGCAAAGAGACATATGCCGAGCGAAGGCTTATAAAATAAGACAAATCTGAGGAGCGAATATGCGAATCATCCACAATGACTTGCCGCGTCAAGCCGACTCTTACCAAACGATCCATCCTCAAGCCTTCACAATTTTCAAACAACGTTTGCGCCTGCGAATCATCAAGACCCTTCGCAGAAAGCACACCGGAATACTTCGTCATTAAGGGCCCCAATTTCACTGAAGTCGATGAAGAAAAATGAGTGTTAAAGTATTCACCCAACCAGCCATACACATAGTGGTAGGGAAGTACCGCAGCACGGTCTTCAGTGCTTGCCAAGTTCGAAACAACACTCAAACTGTTGTAAATATTGGCTAAGACCGGGATAGCAAGACTGAAAGATTCGCCTGCAGCCATCTTGCTAGCAACTTTGAAAACCCCGGGACGGACGAAGTTAACGTCATCTTTAGGGAAAACAAATTTACAAAGCCAACAAGCTAAAAAAACGACTAAGTAAGATTCCTCCAAGTGCTCTGACGACACGCTAAGGTCTTCAAACGCCCTCAACTCAGTAGGGGTACGACGCCCAACTGGACCAATGACGCCTGATGGATCCGAGTCTCCCTTAGGCCTGGTCGTCTTATTACGACCGCTTTTCTTCGAATGCCTCTTATACTTCATAGCATCCCAATACCAAAACCGAATCCATGAAGAAATCTTCACGCCTGACTTGCCCGGAGCCTCTTGGGAAAGCTTGTGATATGCCAAAAACAAATGGCGACAGCTCGCAGGCAATCCTCGGCTATTGCGATAAGAAAACTCCTCCACGCTAGGGACAACTTCGTCGTAAAACTTTCCGTGGATTGGCAAGCCCCCTATCTTGTGAAGATCTCGAAGAGAGAGAGACATCTCCCCTCGAGCTGTGTGAAGAGTGTTGGTTGCTGAACACCAATGCTCGAAGAATTCACGAATGACGGAGGGTTGGCGATCATAACTGAACAAATATGCGTATACAGCGTGGTAAAGGCCCGTCTTGGTAAGCACATCCTTGGAACGGCTCAAGACATCTTCAAGCCATTCCCAATAAAAATCAACAAAGGCAGCTCCTCCAGTGGTCGACAGGGTACCACTCCAAGACACGGCTCCGTTGCGGATACGATCGCCAAGAAGATCAAACACAACAGGAGGGTTGTCGTAAACATGGTGCGAAGAGTTCAAAATAAGAATCCTCGATGGACACGCCCTCTTCTTTGCATTAGATCGAATGGAGTTCACCACCTCCCAAGCTGCTTCAGAAGACCATGACTTAATATGCATGGAGTTGTCTTTGGCGGGAAGGACAAGCGCCTTAGGGCCAGTCAGTGGCGGATAAAGCTTCAACGTCGTTCCGCTATCTTGGGAATCGCCTTCCTTTGCAAGAACAGTAAGGGTACCATGACCGCAACGAAGAGTCAGCCACAAGACTTCAGCAGGACGGCGGACAGTACAATGGCGTGCGGTAAATAATGCAGCGACGGCAGGGCAGTGAGCACGGTAAAAAGGGCAACTACAAGACGGTCCGTCAAGGCACGTTACGGTAGCAAAGAAACCAAAATGCCACGCAGTCACACTACGCAACCCCGCAGCAACTACGCAAGCAGTTTCTTGCACCTCACGGCAACGTCACCACCGAGGAAAAAATGCGACTAAAAGACAATACACAACGAAGCCCCAGTGTAGCCTCTTGTACAGCACCACACGGCAGCGCACCAACCGAGGGAAAACTGTGATCAAAAGGCACTACACAGCGGAACTCCGGCGCAGTCTCTCGCGCAAGCACTTGGCAGCAAAGAACACAAAAGTATACCGTTGTTCACTCCACTTCCAGAAGCTTCATAGGGGTCCCAACGTCATGTCATGCCTCCACAAAATTGTTTACGTAATCCCTGACATCACAAACAAAGAAGTCCATCAGTGGGGGGTACACACATTATGTTATACATGCATGTATGTATGCGGTTAAAAAATAAAAATAAAAAAAACGGCCCAAATATGAGCCAAAGGCCCAGGCCCAAAAAAAAAAAGAAAAAAAAATTAAAAAAAAAATGAAAAAATGAAGAAGTTACGGTGTGTGTTACCCCTCAAATGGTCAAACACTCCGAATTGATTGTCTTCGTCTTGTGCGCACACACACATATATATAGGATTTATAAAAGAATAAAATATTGATAGTAGGGTAAAAATAAATAAAAAAATAAAAAATAAAATATATATAGTGCAGCACTAAAAAATAAAAAATATATAAAAAAAGTGAGTGCATCATTAAAAAAATATATATAAAGAAATAAAAATAAAGAAATAAAAATATACATATATAAAAGGTTTTGGGTGTGCATCTGCTACCGAAAGTTGACAAAAAAATATAAAAAATATAAATATATAATTTTTTTTTTTAGTGGTGCACTCACCATAAAAAGTATATTAATATATGTATATAAAAATAATAATAAAAAAGGGGGAGGGGTTTGAAATGGTGCGGATTGCACCAGAGAAAAAAAAATAATAAAAAATAATAAAATAAAAAATAATAAAAATTGTCATGATGGTACAGTGTGTGTATATATATGTATGTATTACATGGTGTATTATTATTAAAAAAAAAAAAAAATTTAGCGAAATAAAGTCTATTTTATTTATTTCTCTAAAATTTTACATAAATTTACATTACATACGTTAAAAAAAAAAAAAAAAAAAAAAAAAAAAAAAAAAGAAGAAGAGAGAAAAGCGATAAAAATCCATTTTTATTTATTTCTCTTGAAAATTACACAAATTGGCACTCTACATACCACAAAAAAAAAAGTCAAATCAAAATTACAAGCAGGAAAGATTCAAGGACGATCAGGTGGTGCCTCAGAAGTCGACGGAGCTCCGGGAAGACGAAGAGCCAGGGTTGGAATCTCCGGAGCCGGAACGCTTGGTGCAACTCCAGAGGACGAAGGCAACATAAACCTCGGGAGTAACGCCATAAACCTTTCATGATCACTCTGAATCCGACCGTCCGACTCCTGCAGCTGGTCCAGCTTCCACTTCATGCTGGTCGAGTAACTAGTTGCAAGCATGTGCAACTCCTTGTTCTCGTGCTTGAGTCATCTGACCTCTTGCCGAAGACTTGCCACCTCCGCCATCAGTGACTCCACCTGCCGAGATCTTGCGAGAAGGCGCTGGCCCATGTTTGAAACTGAGCCTGCACTTTGGACGCTGAGAGCTAGAGATTCCTGAACAGCCAGCTCGTCTGACCGCCTAGATAGCAACCTAGTGTCCCTTGGAGTGAGGAGATTTCGAGCAACCACCGTAGCGGTTATTTCGTTTCTCATCATTGAGTCCCCAACTGTAAGAGGACCATTGGGGGATATGAAGGACGGACGCCAAATATTGTCTGGAGAAGACAAGTCATCATCTTCTCCGACGTTCAAATTAAGGCGACGGTCGGAAGGGCAAGACATTTTTAGAGGGGGTTGAGGAAGAAAAGAGTTCGAAAAGATTAAGATTGCTGAAGCAGAAGAAGAGAGCGGAATGAGTAAGATTGCAGAAGTGCAGGAAGGGAGTGATTACAGAAGAGAGTTCAAGTGTGAGGTGAAACAAAAATTCGCGCCTCTATAAAAAGAAGAAAATGAAGAAGCGCTCCTCAGAGATCGAAGAAGCGCTCCTCTCGCAAATCAAAGAGTGACGCTCCTTTCTCGAAGGCCGGAGTCTTGTCTCAAAAGAGCCGTTCCTCTATCAAAAGCTGGGCTTGACTCAGAAATCACGTGGCATCAGCTTTTCCAGTTTGTCATCACTTGTCACATGCGTCGCATGCAGCTTGGAGCGTTGCGAAAACCACGAGCCGAACCCGGATTTGAACCCCGGTTTTCAAAAGATCATCATTCAAGACGTATCGTCACTCGTCGCATGCGCAATCAGCTTCGCGGAAATTACGGACGGCTGTGTCAGAAAGCGTGTAACTGGTACTGTTCATCAATCACCGGCTGCCGACAAATAGTAAGGGAATAGTACCGGTTGTGAAGAAAAAAAAAATTTCTATAAGTCCAACCTTCGCCTTCCACAGCCAAAGCACACCCTATCTTCATCTCTTCATCTCCGAGAATGTATTCTCAAAGAAACCTTTCGAGTCACTCAGTGTTCTTCATCCCTTGGAACACCCCAGAAAACAAATCATCCAAAGCAAAAATATTTCATATCAAAAAGGTTAAAAGCAAAAATATCTCATATCATGCTTTCTCCTCACCTTCATCTGAGGAACGTGGAGAAAGTGAGATCCTGATTGCTTACCTAGTCTTGCTCTCGAGTACTCATCTCAGACCCCTCCCAGCCCACTTCAAAAATAAACCTGTGTAGAGGTGCTTCTTCAAAAGCAAAAGTACCTCACAAACGAAGCAGGAGGAGTCTGAGTTGCTTCGAAGAGCAGATGAGTCTGGGTTGATCCAAGAGTTCAAGAAGATGCCACACCTGCGTGGAGACCGGACTACTTGAAGCATGTGGAGACAACGTGCTGAATCAACCTTCAAAACCAAGCCGCGACGGCCCCTTGAAGAAAACACAAGTCCAATTCAAGATTAGAAAATCTAGCAGAAGAAAAAAAAAAAACCCCTGTGTAGAGGTACTTCTTCAAATGCAAAAGTATCACACAGACGAAGCAGGAGGAGTCTGAGTTGCATCCAGATGAAAGCTGTGGAAAAAATCACAAAACCCGATTCAAGATCAAATGCCCGTCACCCTTGAATCAACCTTCAAGACCAAGCCGCGACGGCCCTTGAAGAAATCACAAGTCCGATTCAAGATCAGGTGTTCATCACCCTTGAATCAAAACCAGTTCAAGATGAAAGCTGTGGAAAAAAATCACAAAACTTGATTCAAGATCAAGTGTCCGTCACCCTTGAATCAACCTTCAAAACCAGGCCTCGACGGCCCTTGAAGAAATCACAAGTCTGATTCAAAGATCAGGTGTCCATCACCCTTGAATCAAAACCAGTTCAAGATGAAGTCTGTGGAAAGTCAACAAGCACAACAAATACACGTGCCGATTCACCCCAAAAAATAGTCTCAGCCCAATCCAAGATCAAGCCTCGACGGCCCTCGGATGGACGTCTACAGTAAGGAAACTTCAAGACGCATCTCCTACATATGACAAACACATGTATACGACACGCCTTGAAGTGGGGGCA
This sequence comes from Crataegus laevigata, assembly GCA_963580275.1. Taxonomy (NCBI): domain Eukaryota; kingdom Viridiplantae; phylum Streptophyta; class Magnoliopsida; order Rosales; family Rosaceae; genus Crataegus; species Crataegus laevigata. The sequence continues at coordinate 9,511,473 of OY756939.1, read as the reverse complement.
TTTGTAGACAGTGAAATTTCAGTAAATAAATGTTGACCAATGGTCAAAATTTTAACACTCGTGTATTACATAAATTGTACACATATTGTGTGATTCGACGAAAATTCGAAAAGAGTTAGAAAAGCTGTCAAACAAGACACGTGTCAACACCTGGCAGAGATGGCTTATTTCATCTGTGATATTATATTCAAAATTAGGCCTTGGAAAATTCTATAAATAGAAGCCAATTTCATTCATTTCAATTCACCAATTCACAAATACATTTCTTTACTCCCAAATTGGAAGAGAATTCTCTGAAGTTCGTTCTTCGTTCTTCGTTCTTCGTTCTTCGTTCTTCGTTCTTCGTTCATCGTTCATCGTTCTTCAAGATCAAGCCCCAACGGCCCTTGAAGAAACGCTCATCCATCCTAAGATCAAGCCCCAACGGCCCCTTGGATCAGCGCAATTGTTCTTCAAGATCAAGTCCAGAAGCCCTTGAAGATCCATTCATCGTTCATCCGTTCATCCGTTCTTCAAGAACCAAGCCCAAAAGCCCCTTGAAGTTCATCCATCGTTCATCGTTCATCGTTCTTCCATCTTCTTCAAGATCAAGCCCCGACGGCCCTTGGAATCCATACATTCATTCTTCAAGAATCAAGCTCAAAGTCCCTTGAAGTTCATCCATCGTTCATCGTTCATCGTTCTTCATTCATCATTCATCCATCTTCAAGAAACAAGCCCAAAAGCCTCCTGAAGATCCATCCGTCATTCAACGCTCATCCAACTTCAGAATCAAGCCTCAACAGCTCCTGAAGATTCATCCGTCATTCAGCGTTCATCCAAACTTCAAGAATCAAACCCCAAAGGCACCTGAAGAAGCGTTCATCCGCCAAACCTTAAGATCAAACCCAACGGCCCCCTGAAGAACAGTTTATCCCAAGAATCAAGCCCCCCAACGGCCCTTTGGATCAGAGATTCATCATCAAAATCCGCATCACTGTTCATCCAAAGATCAAGCCCAGCGGCCCTTTAGATCAACAGCCCATCAACAAATCCGCATCACTGTTCATCCAAGGATCAAGCCCAGCGACCCTTTAGATCAACAGCCCATCAACAAATCCGCATCACTGTTCATCCAAGGATCAAGCCCAGTGGCCTTTCGGATCAACAGCCCATCAACAAATCCGCATCACTGTTCATCCAAGGATCAAGCCCAACGGCCCTTTGGATCAACAGCCCATCAACAAACCCATATCTTAAGAAGATAGAATCAGAGGAACAAATAGAGATTGTAACCCAAAATTCATCAAATAACAAATATATTTTGTACACGTGTTCTTGTTCCTTCAGGAAATTTTCGTGTTTACAGTCACACTTGAGTTTGGAAAAGGAGAAATTTTTTATTGTACTTAGAAACAAAGCCCAAAACACCAAGTGTCATAAAATAATTGATTGAAAGTTTTTTTTTTTCAAGTATTGAACCAATTATTTTGTTACACTCGTGTTCTTAGTACACTGAAAGGCCTTTGGATTGAAAAAAAAATTGCTTTGTTTTTAATTTTATAGAGGATGAGATGAACTATAGTTTCGTAAGTTGGGATTATATGACAAATCAATTATATACACAAAAATATGTGTTCTTAGTACTTATACATACACTATGAACATTAACATCGATCATTGATCAAGTTGATTAACTATTTTATTAATTTTTTTAATTACATTCATTGCATGAGAATTCCAGTAAGAGATATATACACACACACACACACTTTTTAATTACATTCATTGCATGAGAATTCCAGTAAGAGATACACACACACACACACACACACACATATATATATATATATATATATATATATATATATATGTATCTATTAAATTTAGGCACATGAGTTTGTAAATAAGTTGTCACGAGTCAATGGTCCAACATCGCTTCAATTTAATCACTTGTTAGTGCTAGTCTAATTAAAATTGAGTTTTATCTTAAAAGGTCTCGGTATAATTATGAATAGAATCATATTTTTGTTGAGAATGAGTCCGACATTAATGGGAGGAGGGACCTTGCATGAGCTTATAAATATGTTGGGCTAATCCCCATATTGCCAATTGGTTTTATGGTGGAACCTCAACTTCATAGTATCAGAGCTGGTTGTCTCACATGTGAAGTCAAACGGCCACACATGTTCCACGTTACCCCATTGTTGTATACGTGTTAGGCTTGAAAATTCGCCACACGTGATGAGGCATGTTGCGAATGAGTCCCACATTATTGATGAGAGGAAGGATTATGCATGGGCTTATAAGCAAGTTGAGTTACTCGTCATCAATGTGAGACTTATTCTTAATAGTTTTTTTTCTTTGTTAACATTTTGTTTTAAAGTATATATGGATATATCATTTTTATTAGACAAAGAATATTATTAGTGGATTAAATTGTTAAGTTGTTAGAAGAGAAAATGATCGAACCCGCACTAAAATTCATAAACATAATTAATTTTCTGCAATAAAACCTCCTCGGTGTTATCATTCCGAGTGCATTTATTTTTCCTATATGTTGATCATTGTTGTCGAGCTCGAGCACGAGTTCAGTCAATCAATCTTGGCAGCCTGCCGCGGGAGAAATACCGACAGCCAACTACAAGTGGCATGAAAATTCAATGTCTGTGTCGAGAAATTTTTTATTATGACCGGAACACGGATGGTACATCACGTCTTTTTATGTAAGTGGTGAAATTTTTTATTTTTTAAGTTATTAACCTTTTAACACATATATCTCACTATTTATATAAGAACACGTGGTGTACTATCTTGTATGACGGTCACATTGAAAATCTCTCGTCTGCATGTATGATTTTACAAGTAATTAAGGGTGTTGATTAAAAGTCAATCTAAAAAGTTGACCTTTTGTAAAGATACTAATCAAGTTTTTACAGATCAAAGTTTTTAATCTTCGGTTTTTCCAAAAAAAATATTTTTAATTTTCTGTTACATGTATGAACGAGAGACGGAGTAAATAACTTTACATGGAACCCAATGAGAGCTCTATTCCCTTTAGTTTCATTCTTTGCACAGTTTAGACATGAATGCAGCTGGACTGCATGAGACATTGAGACTTATAGATACTGGGAAGGGGAATCATATTTCACGTATAAATATACATAACATTTACACGCATTGTTTTTATTCTCTTTTCTTTTTTAGAGTTGCATAATGACATACATGGAGTGCCAATAATAGTTCGAAAAAAAAAACTACATAAGACTCTAAGAGTGAGAAATGAAAATGCCAACACCGAAGATGATTTTTACATGAATTAATTTTAAAAGAGAATTTAAAAACTAAATAATTCTAATCATTGAACCATATTTCGAAATAGTTTAAGTACACACATATCAAATCATTAACATCATGTATTAACGTCTTTTGTCCTATTTATTATCATATAGTTTTCCAAATGCTGAGACATTACTCCATGATTTATATAGCATGCTAAATATTTGACATAGTAACTGAAAACCAGTTTTACATTCTCACTTGTTCTTCTATGGGCCATATTCCATTAATTTAGCAAACATTTTCAGAGCCAATACGTCACAAATTTTTTTTTTTTTTGGATAAATTATAATTTGCATTCTCTAGTTTGGTTGCTATTGCAATTTCATACAACATCTTAAAATATTTCAATCTCATACATCACTTACTATTTTATTTCAATATCATACATCAGTTAATCAAACTGTTAGTTTAACGTTAACTAATTGTGTGGCAATTACAGATCCCATTATATTGCTGACGTGGCAGTCAATAACATGCCACATGGGACAAATAAAAATAAACTTGTTTTAGATTTCTAAGAAAGAAAAATTAAAATATGATTTTTTTTTCTAAAAAAAATAGTGGGCCCACCCTATAAATCTTCAAACCCTTCATTCCCGTGCAACCTTCCTTCTTCCTCTTGCACAATACTCTCCTGCAGCGTTCCTCCCTCCTTCGCCACACACCAACAATTAAAATCCCTGCAATTAAATAAAACCCAGCAAATCCAAATCCAATCCCTCGCCGCAACATCTCCCCATACCTACCGAAAACCCATCACTCTCTGCCGCCAAATCTAAATCCAATCCAAATCTCTCTGTCGCTGACTCCATCCCCAAACCACCCCAAAACTCATCATCACTCCCGACTCTATGTCATCTCACCGAATTTCACACGGCTCAGCCGCCCTTCCCCCAATTTCAAAACCTCAGACACACATACACACTGCCGTCAATCTTTGGTGCCCGTTTTCGCTGGAAAACATGGCTCATCTGGCGAGCCACATCCAAAACTACGAGGTCCGATTCCTCCCCGAGTTCTTTGACTCTCGCTCGAATTGGACGGATTTTCGAGTGGAACTGTTCGCCATGGCCTGCAGCAACGCCGCGGCCAAGTTGCTTGGGGAGGCTGAGATGGACGCATCACAAAAGAGAAAGAAAGAGAGATGGCTTTTTCCATTCTATTTCTCTAGGAGGGCTTGCTGGCGATAGAAGGGATGTTGTCCCTGCGTCAGGATTATCCTTTAGTGCACAACAGATTTGGAAAGTAATCAGAGAGAACAAGGACATGGATCTTCCCGCTCACAAGGTTTGTTAGTTTATTTTCTTCCCATTGATAATTTGTGGTCTTCACTTCTCATATGCATATAATATATACACATGCTGTGATTTAATTAGGTTATGGTTGCTACGGTTCGGTGTGAAGAGATTGCCAACCAGAAATTCAAGCATATAACTTGAATGCATTTTTCACATGTAACACTGTCCACCTTGTTTTTTTGGGTTTTAATTTTGCCACTAAAACTAAATGTTTATATGTATTCTTAACTGTTGTGTGTTTACTATTCGTTGGAAGGTTTATTGTTAGTGTTCTATGGGCTTGTACTGTTTCTAGTTCTGACATTATTTTGTATGTCTGGCTCTCGCTTATGCATCATAGGTATGACATGGAGGCCATCTACTTTGATGAAGGTGTAAGGAACTCAAAACGACAACTGTTGGAGTCAAAAGCATTGGATGTATGTCTACTCTCTGTCTCTCTAATTTAACAGAGGGTTTAGTTAAGTTTTCAGTTTCTTAGACAATTTTTGCAACATAAGGAAGTCGTGATTAGTAGTGGTTTTAGTTAGGTTGTCAGTTTCATATACCACGTTACTGTTGGCCTCAATCTCAGAATGAACACCATTATAATGAAGTGGTTGGCAACATAAACTTTATCCTTCAAGTATCGCTATCAAATAATTATTCTTAAATCAACAGCTAAACATCATTACTGGAGCATGACTCCATCTAATTACATTACCACAAGCTTAAAAGTCACTAATCTCACTCTGAGAAACTGAGAGGACAAATAGAGCTTGCTTGTTATGTAATACACGAAAAGTAACATAGCCTTATAGTTCAGATTGTCTTCAAAGTTCAAAATGAAATTGGTTAAAGGGTCTGTTGGACTTGGTGTGGTCAACTTTGTAAATTCGTAGCTACCACTAGTGCGAATTATTATTTTGTTTAAATCTTGCTTACCTCTGAATTTTCCAGTTTGTTTACCCTGCGTACTCGGCCATGCTCGGACACCTGCGTTTTAAAGCCCTTGAAGATTTTCAAGTGAGGCTGGAGCAGTCATTGAACAAAGGAGAAGGATTCTCTTCATCTGTTCTCACCTGTGCTCAGTCTTCTATGCTTGAGTTTGAGAAAGGATGTGCAGGTAATAGATTTGTTTAGCTAATTAACATGTTTGTCAACCACTATATTTCTTTCATTACTTAAACATGTGTCTCCTTTCAGATGCTGCCATACAACAAGCTACTTGGGATGCTTCGAAAGTCCGTGAAAAGCTTCGACGTGATATAGATGCACATGCATCATCGGTTCGTAGTGCAAAACTGGCAGAATTGAATTCCAACTATGAGGTAGTGCTCTGATAATGTATCAAAGTCATAGTTATTCTAAGACTATTCTTATTACGTTAAGGCTCATAATCTGTTGTTATTCAAATTTCTTAAGGCAAATACCCTTTATTTTTCAGAAAAAAACTTTCTTCGTCTTTAAGTGGTCCTGTAGAAGCTCTACTCAAAACTGGTGCAAAAGACACCTGGGCTTCGATACGAAAACTACTTAATCGTGAGACTGAAGTTGCAGTATCAGAGTTCTCAACTGCAGTTGCCAATTTTGAGTTGGACAACAAAACGGTTGCCAAAATGAAGCAACACTTGAAGGATTATGCGAGAAATGTGGTGGAGACAAAAGCAAGAGAAGAGGCTGGGAAAATTATGATCCACATGAAGGATTGGTAGGAACTTGTTAAAAATCTTCTGTTCTTTTTTACGTCGTTATTTTGGTTGCTGATCACTTCTGTTGTCATTTCTCAAGTTTGCCAGAGTCTTCAATTATGACAGCGATTCAATGCCTAGGGTTTGGACTGGGAACGAAGACATTAGAAGTATTACCAAGGATGCACGAACTGATTCACTGGGAACTTTTGTGGAAGTACATGTTATCTTTCTGACTTAAACTGATGTTTTAGTTGTTTGATCATCTTTTTCTTGCAGTCTCTGAAGCTTTTGTCGACCATGGCTGCCATTTGCTTGGATGAGAAGCCAGATAATATTGAAAATGTCCTCGTTTCTTCTCTGGTGGACGGGACTGTTACTGTTTAGGAAACTAGGACCTTCTACTGATCCTCTTGCCTCAAGCTCTTGGGAAGAGGTACCATTAATTTATGGGTTTGGATTTTAATGTAAAATTTTTCTATGATGAAATTCCTTTCTTATTAAGGTTAACTCTGAACTAGGTTTCTTCAAAGGATACCTTAATTACCCCAGTACAGTGCTAGTCACTGTTGAGGCAGTTCAAAGCAGAGACCAAATATAGCGTCATTCAAGCTATTTCGGCACAGGTATACTTAAGTTTAACTTCAGTAGTCTAATTTTTTTTATATCGTTTAATCAGAGTTGCATTCCTAATAAATGGATTTTGTGTATAATAAAATGTTCTTTAAAGATTTGGATTATGAAAATATGAATACTGGAACATGTTCCTGCAAAAGTAATGAACAACTAGTAGGAGGAACGTAGAAATAGGACGCAAGCTTTGTCCTTGGATGACATTTTGGGCGGGAGTTCTTATGTAAATTGGATTTAGTTTAGTAGTGAAACCAAACATATGGAAACACTTCATATTGAAAATTGCGCTGATTCTTGACTTGGGAACGGTTTAGTCAGATAGGACCAACTTATAATCAAGTTCAGTGTATTCTTGTTTTTTTCTACAAAGAAAAATCCTAGCATCCTAATACTATTTTTGTAATGAGCTCCCTATCTTTATGCTTATAGCTCTGCTCGATCATGATGTTGTTTGCTTTTGTACTTTCAGGAGGCTCACAAGCGGAGTAACAACTGGTTACCTCCTCCATGGGCTATAATGGCGATGATCGTTCTTGGTTTTAACGAATTTATGATGCTTTTAAAGTAATTACTTTCGTTCTTTTTTGTTTCCTTTTGCGAGTTTTAGGTTTTGGACATTTTTAAGTGTCCAGACCCTAATGTCTTGCACATCTGTTAATCACTGTGCTTTTTTCTTCAAATGAAACAGGAACCCTCTCTACCTCATGGTTCTATTTGTTGCATTTTTACTTTCAAAGGCCTTATGGGTACAGATGAACATTACGGGACAGTTCCAGCATGGCGCTGTAAGTATAAAACTGATGTTTTTTTGTCTCACTTAGTAGACTGGCCTTTTTGGTTACAGTCTCTCATCAAATTGTAATTTTCTTGATTGAAGCAGTTTCTAATTTTAGTTTCCGTTGTTTGTTTTTACCAGCTGTCAGGAATACTGTCCATCTCATCAAGGTTTCTTCCAACCGTCATGAATCTTCTAAGAAAACTCGCAGAAGAAGCTCAGGGGAATCAATCACCGGAAGCACAAAGGCGGCCAGTTTCTCTTGCTTCTCAGAGTTATAGAAGTGAAACACCTCAGCCAAATCCAGTAACAAGCTCATTCCCGGAGTCCTCAGTGTCATCCAATATCTCGTCTTCAGATACCGGCATGGAATACTCAAGCCCTCCTTTAAGACAAAGGCGAACGGCAAACGTTGAGGAAGTTGAATCTTCATGATGTACGATCTCTGTTGTTTGTACCATGTGCATCAGATTAAGGTCACTACTCATTCGTGCGATAGTTTTCTTTCTTTTTGATTTTGTTTCTTGTTTGTAGTTACTGAAAATTTGAAATAAAAATAAACGGGGTTTGCTCAGTGCCTGGTTTTACAAATTATAGGTTAGTTGTTATGTTTCGAGGAATTAGATTGTAAAGTTTGTGCATTCTAACATTGCCTCTCTTTCTCGACAACTTTTTCTTCATATTAGTATTGTCAATAAAACAAATGAAAAAATCTTATGTGGGGCCCAGTTTGCCACTGCACTTTGCTAAGTGGTGCTAAATCCACTTTTTATCATTCTTCTATTTTAAATATAATGCTATTTTATCATTCTTCTATTTTAATTTTTCATAATTATCTTTTCCACTAATTAAGGGTAAATTAATTAGGATCATATACTACTAATTCATATACACAATGAAAATCATATCAGACTGGTAAAACGAGCCCTAGAAAATATCAATTTAATTAGAGCTTTGCATTGTCTTGAAAATCATGTAGTATATTACACAGGAAAATCAGACAAAAATGAAATCAAAATATAAAATATAGCACTTAAGTCCAACTACAAAGTTTTTTCTCGTGTTCAGCAAAATATGAATGATTGTGCATGTATGCTTCTTTCCTTTCATCATAAGAATATGAATGGTAAACAAAAAGCATTGTGGATACTAATATTTTATCAATAAAAATGAATTATAGTATCTACTTTGACTAACAACAAAATTGAATATCACAAAAATATATTAAATTGTCTGTATGTTTGTTTTCTTTTTCTTTTCTTCTACCTTGACAAGCAGTAGTAGCCTGACATTTAGATCGTGGGTGGATTTTCTCAATTAAGATGCAGTTGGGGATCAAAGATAATTTGAACTATGTTTTTGAAATTGAATTTTTTTTTTCTTTTCATTCCATGAAATTGAATTTTTTTTTCTTAAAAAAATCCTTTCATCTCCCATGGTTGTCATTCTGCACTCCCATCTACTCCTCCGTAGTCATCCAAACCTCTTCCTTTTCTTCATCATTTGACATCTCTAAATTTCTAGAGCACTAATTAGCTTAATAATCGGTATGAGCTTCTGGTTAGAGTGTTTAATGAGTTTGGTATGTTTCAATTAAATGAGAATCTTCTAGCCTCTATATTCCTATTTGTGGTAGAAAAATGGGTACGTCCATGATAACTTTTGGTAAATCAATGAATAATTTTAACCGTGGATATTTATTAATTACAAAAGTTACGGACAACAATTCACATTACATTGAATTGCGCTGAAAAGTATATTGCCTTTGCACGTTTTATAGGCGAACTCATAGCTAAGCAGTTTTTATTGTGGAGCAAAACTTCGGGAATTGATCTAACCTAGATGTGTAATTGAGTTTATGCATTTTAATGATTAAACTAATAAATATTTCGGCCATATATGGATTTAAAATCGTAGTATCTTTTAAATATATGCCACAAAAGTTGTGCACAAAAATTTACAATAATAGAACTGTGGTTAAAAAGTATATCGCATTTGCACGTTTTATAGGTGAACTCATAAGTAAGCAGTTTTATTTTTGACCAAAACTTCGGGAATTGATCTAACTTGAATGTATAATTGGGCTTATGCATTTTAATGATTAAATTCATAAATATCTCAACCACATATGAATTTAATATCGTATATTCTTTTAGCCTCTATATTGGTATTTGTGGCAAAAAAATGGGTACCTCCATGAGAAAATTTTGTAGATCGACGAATATTTTCAATCTAGATATTTATTAGATACCAGAAATTATAAGTCTATTTGCAAAAGTCTAAGTTAATGCCACATACAATATTTGTTAAGACATATTTAGGGAACTGTTATTAGCGCTCTAAAAATCTCATTCTACACTTTGCACTAGTGTATTTTTCTTTCTAATTATAGAAAGTTTGGAGTGTCAAATGAGATTTTTGGAGTGCTAATAAATTTTTTTTATATTTATATACATTTTATTTTAGTTTGGAAGTCGACTTCCTTTTTTTTTCTTCTTTCTTTATCAAGTTGGGAGTATCACTAAGTGTGATCCTGTGCAACTAGTTGTTGATTCGTTTTGAATATTCAACATTATTTCTTACAATGTCTTGGGCATATGAATAAAAGAAAGAAAACGGTCATGATACAAGCTAAATAGTAGCAATACTAATTAGTAAACAACTTGTGCATGATGTTTGCTTATAACCAAGTGACACAAAGACACTAATGTGTAGGTTTCATGCATGACTTGGAATAGTATTAGTAAATGGATGATGTTTGCTTATAACCAAGTGGCATGAAGGCACAAATGTGTATGTTTCATGCATGACTTGGAATAGTATTAGTCGTTCGGGAGATTTTGCATCAATTTGTTTTTGTTTTTAATATGTATATATTAAATTATATTTTAATGGGATTGCTCACCACCCCTAAGTTGTGATAATGCCTTTATTTATCGATGTTATGTGAGTTTAATTAAATTTTGAGATTGTGTTTATCCACTACATACATTTCGATTTTTTTTTTAAGTCGAGAGATAGCAATAATAAGTTAGATGTTAGATTAGTCACTGATAGAATTTGAACCCACGCCGTCATTGTAAGAGTTGTAAGAGTACAACACTTTTTCACCACTGTGGTAAAAGGCCACTTGCCAACAAGTTGATTGGCATGTGTGACTTTACTAATACTATTCCAAGTCATGCATGAAACATACACATTTGTCCCTTCATGCCACTTGGTTATAAGCAAACATCATGCACAAGTTTTTTACTAATTAGTACTACTCTTATTCAGCTTGTATCATGACCGTTTTCTTTCTATTCTTCATACGCCCATGACATTGTAAGAAATAATGTTGATTATTCAAAACGAATCAGCAACTAATTGCACAAGGTCACAGTACTCCGAACTTGATAAAGAAAGGAAAAAAAAAGGAAGTCGACTTCCAAACTAAAATAAAACGTATATAAATATAGAAAATTGTTATTAGCACTCCAAAAATCTCATTTTGTACTCCAAACTTTCTATAATTAGAAAGAAAAATATACTTGTGCAAAGTGTAGAATGAGATTTTTGGAGTGCTAATAACAGTTCCCTAAATATATCTTAACAAATATTGTACGTGGCATTGACTTAGACTTTCACGAATAGACTTATAATTTCTGGTCTCTAATAAATACTCAAATTGAAAATATTCATCGATCTACAAAATTTTCTCATGGAGGTACCCATTTTTTTGCCACAGATACCAATATAGAGGCTAAAAGACACTACGATATTAAATTCATATTTGGTTGAGATATTTATGAATTTAATCATTAAAATGCATAAGCTCAATTATACATTCAAGTTATTTCAATTCTCAAAGTTTTTGTCAACAATAAAAACTGCTTACCTATGAGTTCACCTATAAAACGTGCAAAGGCAATATACTTTTTTACCACAATTCTATGTATTGTGAATTTTTGTCCGCAACTTTTGTGGCATATAGAGGCTAAAAGATACTACGATATTAAATCCATATGTGGTTGAAATATTTATCAGTTTATTCATTAAAATGCATAAACTCAATTACACATCCATGTTAGATCAATTCTCGAAGTTTTGCTCCACAATAAAAACTGCTTAGCTATGAGTTCGCCTTTAAAACGTGCAAAGGCGATATACTTTTTGGCCACAATTCAATGTAATGTGAATTGTTGTTCGCAACTTTTGTATCTAATAAATATCCAAGGTTAAAAATATTCATTGATCTACCAAAACTTATCATGGACGTACCCATTTTTCTACCATAAATAGGAATATAAGGTCTAGAAGATTCTCATTTAATTGAAACATACCAAACTCATTAAACACTCTAACCAGAAGCTCATTTAATTGAAAAAAAAGGAATCAATACGTAAAAATTGAACCAATCGATTGAACACATACCAATTGTTAAGCTAATTAGTGCTCTAGAAATTTCGAGATGTCAAATGACGAAGAAAAGGAAGAGGAAGAGGTTTGGATGACTACGGAGGAGTAGATGGGGGTGCAGAATGACAACCATGGGAGATGGAAGGATTTTTCAAAAAGAGAGAGAAGGGGATTTGCTCCATGGAGATGATGGACTGGTTAGGGTTTCATTTAATTTTTTTTTTAAGTAGATTGAGTTGGGTGTAAAAAGAAATTTGATTGAGTTGAGTTTTGATAAATAAGGGCGGTTTTGGAAATAACGTTGGGTGTAAAGAGATAATGATAGATAAATCAAATACAATGTGGGTATAAAAAGTAAGCTGGGTGTTGAGATACAAAATATAGATTCAAATAAAATTTCCTTTAAATAACATGTCTATTATTTAAAAATAAAATAAAACATGTATTAAAATATTATTAAGTCAAATTGAAAAATATTATATAGGGTATTCAGTATTCTAGTGAGTACAAAGTCTTAACCTAGAATTTTTGCCAACTAAGAAAATGGCGGACTATCATGGGATAAATTACCAAGTTTGACCTCATTCTTGGTGAGTATTTGCTGCTTTGCCATTTGTTGCGGGGTCCATGGAAGTGGTATGCTAGATATTTTTTCATGTACCAGGAACACATTTCGATACATCAAGTGTAATAATACAATTAATTGAAAAATTTGAAGAAAAAAAATTCAACTAATTATATTATGGCACTTGATGTATTAAACTGTATTTTCAGATACATTATCCCTTCCCCTGCACTGCACACCATTGTACACCTCACGGGTCCATATGTCAATGGCTGCATGGTGTAAATAATGTCTCTCTCATTGGTTAGATCTTTACAAGTTTACGAACATCACCATCTTCCAATCTTAAACCCGAGACGAGAACAATGATGCTCACAGTTTGATGAAACAATATTGGCTTTGCAATTTTTTTCCATTAATCTAGTTATTCGTTCAGTCTACAAGTCGGTTGGACTTGCCAAAGATTCTTTGCACAATTTTTTTTTTTAAAATTTAATTGGATCCCTCAGTAAAAAGAGGGCTTCGAACTTAAAAAGTCTTGAGGGTTTTTGAACATTGAAGATAATAAAGTCCATGGTTTTGTACTGGTTGTTTGTTCATTCTTTTTGAACGAATGAAAACTGTTGGTTTTGAGATCTAAGGTTTTAGGTCTAAAAGTTAAAAACACTAGGAAATGTGTCGGATTCAGCTTTAAAATTTGGAGATTTTGGACCTTGAAGCTTTTCTTAGGGAATAAAATAAATATTAGAATCCTTCTTTTCCTATTTAAACACTAGAGTAAATGACAAAAAACTACCTCAACTATTGGTGTCACGGCACTTTCATACCTGATCTTTTAAAAGTGACAATGTCATACCTCATCTTACGAATTTGTGACAATGTCATACCTTCCGTTACTTGGCCGTGAATTTTTTCAGTTAAATGCTGACGTGGCTTGATTCGGGACCCACTTTTTATTAAAAAATTAGTAAATTATTATTAAAAACTAAATTTTTTTAATAATATTTTTTTTTAAAAAAAAAAGTAAAAAAAAAAAAAAACTATGACAGACCCCAACCCCCTCCTCTCTCTTTCTCTCTTCCCATCTTCCTGCAGAAAGAAGAAGAGGAAGAAGGAGAAGGAGGAGGAGGAGGAGGAAGGAGAAGAAGAAGAAAGGGAAAAAAAAAAAAAACCCAAATCTGGGCTGCTCCGTGCGGACAGAGAAGAGGAGGAAGAAGAGGAAGAAGGAGAAAGGGAAAAAAAAACCCCAAATATGGGTTGCTCTGCACGGACAGAGAAGAAGAAGAAGAAGAAAGGAAAAAAAAGAAGAAGAGAGAACTGGGTTGCTGGGTTGCTCCGAGCGGGGGGGGGGGTTTACTTTTTAATATTTTTAAAAAATATTAAATGATTTTTTTTAATAGAAAATGGGCCCCAAATCAAGCCACGTCAGCGTTTAACTGAAAAATTGACGCCAAACTAACGGAAGGTATGACATTGTCACAAAATTGTAAGATGAGGTATGACATTGTCACTTTTAAAAGATCAGGTATGAAAGTGTCTTGACACCAATAGTTGAGGTAGTTTTTTGTAATTTACCCTAAACACTAATTGTTTTATTGTGATTTTGTATGTTTTCTTTGACGCCTGCTATTCTTAAATTAAAATAGTTTTTTTTTGTTAGGGAGTGGAGATGAATTTTAGAGACAGAACAACAAAATTAGTAACATATAAACTTAAAATTGCAAATTAATCCAAAAATAACAAATAATTAGATAAAAAGTTATAGCCATATACATTTCTATATAATTTTTGAAAAAAAATGAAAAATTATGTAATACGAATTTGTCTGTCAGAACATTATAATTGATACTATTAGTCAAGACTCAAAAGTTGGATCTTAATTTGTTGATTGGTATGCAACTACGAATTTTTCTAGATGCTAGCAAATATATAGACCGAGAGAAAGCAAAGCCGTTTACATACATACAAAATATTAAATTCCCAATTAAGACGTTATGCTAGCAAATAAATAGATCAAGAGAAAGCAAGTTGTTTACATACATACAAAATTATCTCAGTCATCCCGATTAAGACGTTACTAGCAAATATATTGACCGAGAGAAAGCAAGTCAAAATTACCTTAGTCGTCCTAATTAAGACGTTACTAGCAAATATATAGACTGAGAGAAAGCAAGTTGTTTACATACATACAAAAGTATGTCAATCCCAATAAAGACGTTATTGTAAATATATTAACTGAGAGAAATCGAGTTGTTTACCTACAAACAAAAATATCTCAGTCCCAATTAAGATGTTACTGGCATATATATGGACTAAGAGAAAGCAAGTTTATATACATACAAAAGTACTTTAGTCGTTCCAATTAAGACATTAGTAGCAAATATATGGACGGAGAGAAAGCAAGTTGTTTACATACACACAAAATTATCTCAGTCCCAATTAAGACGTAAGAAATTTCGTAACAACTGGCTATGTGGATGAGAAAATTATGTAGTACGCTACTGATAATTACTCATTTCAATGTACCTTTCCATGTTTTTGTTAAAGAAAGAAAAAAGTGACTATTAATTTTAAAACAATAGAATATTATATTGGCACTCTAAATTTTCATTTTGCACCCTAAATTTTTTATAATATTACTTAATTAGAAAGAAAAATACACTTGTAAAAAATGTAAAATGAGATCTTATGAGTGGCCATCAAGACATCTAACATTTTTGGACTGATAGCATGAGTCATGACTTGGATGAGTGGTGATGTAATTAAATGAAGTGAACCATTTGGCGTTTGCATGCATGATGATGATCTTGGCGTTCTGTAGCGAAGAAGTCATCGATATTAACAGCAACCAAGTTGCAGCTGGTCAGGACATATGTTATCTACGTCCCCAAGTGAATGAGAACATTCAACAACGGCAAGTCGCTGATGAGGGAAGCGTATGCAGAGACTTGGTCCAAACGTGAAGTTGGGTGTGAGAATGTGAGGATAAAAAGAGACTAAATTGTCTAAATGTTTATAAGAGGTTGGATTACTTCTTATATAGCTAATTGATATTACAAAATGCTACTTTTACCATATATTTGTACCATCATTTATACTATCTCTCTAATAGAGATATGATTGTAGACATTGAAATTTCGGTAAAATACATATTAACAAATACATTAAAATTACATTTGTATACATTAAAATTTTGGTGAAATAAATGTTAACCATTGCATTAAAATTACAACATCCACCTGTTGCACCTACATCATACACCTACTTCACCAACAAATGAAAAATGGACGGTGATGATTCATTCTCACCAACAAAAATAGATGGTGGTGATTCATTCTCACCAACAAAATGGACGGTGGTGATTCATTTTCACCAAAAAAACGGACGGTGATGATTCATTATCACCAACAAAATGGATGGTAGTGATTCATTCTCAAGGCCTATAAATAGGCTGCTCCATCAAAAGATCAAGGGGGAATTTTTGACATACATTTTCTCGACTCTAAAATTGGAAGAATTCACGTCAAACAAAAGCCTTGAAATACTCAAAACTCTAAAGTTCTCAAGCAAACCCCGAAGGATCAAGAAAGCTCTCTTCGTTCTTCGTCAAAATCTGCTTCAAGATCAAGTGCTCGACGCCCCTTGAAGAAGTGTACATCGTTCATTAACCGTCTATCCAAGATCAAGCCCCGACGGCTGTCAAATATAAATTTTATATTTAAAATTTGACATCTCCTTTGAAAATTAATATCATGTTGGAAAGCACAAGAAAAACTCATGGGTGTTATTCTAAAGGGTAAATTACGTCATATCTCCTCAGGTTTGAGGTCTATTACAACCCCATACAACATCTTTAAAACATTTCACTTTCATACCTCAAGTAATATTTTATTTCAATTTCATACATCCATTACATTTTCCATCCATTGATCTGTTCAATTTTTTTTTCTTTCTTCTTCTTCTTTCTTTCTTCTTCTTGCAGTCGCTTGGGGGGTTCAATTTTTTTTTCTTTCTTCTTCTTCTTGTTGCAGTCACTTGGGGGGGGGTTCAATTTTTTTTTCCTTTCTTCTTGTTGCAGTCGCTTGGGGGGTTCAAAATTTATTTTTTTTCTTTCTTCTTCTTCTTGCAGTCGCTTGGGTTCAATTTTTTTTTTCTTCTTCTTCTTCCAGATCTGGTCGCTGGGCCCTATTTTTTGTGTAAAAATTCAGGTTTATAAAAAAAATTAAAAATTAATTTTTTTAACCACGTGGCACACAGTTGGCAGTCATGTCAGCACCTAATGGATCAATAGATGAAAAATGTAATGGATGTATGAAATTAAAATAAAATAGTACTTGAGGTATGAAAGTGAAATATTTTAAAAATGTTATATGAGTTGTAATAGACCTCAAACCTGATGGAATATGATGTAATTTATCCTATTATAAATAACTCCCACTTTTTATGACGTTAAATTGTTGTACGCTATTAACGTGGTCACAGATTAGGTAACTCCTTTCACCCTATATATTGACACTCGCTATCATTAATGTGGACATACGGATATGATATGAAGTTGATTTCATGTGCTTGTAGAACTGCAAATAGCACATCACATATTAAATCTAAAAAAGGATAAAATAAAATTAAAAACCAACATGTTTTAATGAAATTAAGTTGGAACAAATTCATGTAATTAAAAGTGATTAGCCTCCTTCTCAGTGGGTCACCCATCATGGGAGTGCTCTAGCCTCCTTCTCGCTTAACTTCGGAGTTCATACGGAACCTGAAGCAAGTGAGCTCCCAAAAGGCCTCGTGCTAGGTAGGGATGAGAATATACATTTAAGGATCACTCCTCTGAGTGATGTGGAATGTCACACTATCACTTAGAGTAGTGAGCAAAAATATTTTTCATATATATATATATATATATGTCAAGTAGGATAATTCAATTTTGTAGTGGCCCGTATTACTATTATGTAATTACTGATGACGACTGAATATCTGTTACCTTTTTTTTCTTTTTGTATCTAGAGTTGAGTGTATTTTTGCTCATTCTCTCGAGTGGTGGTAATACTTATTACCCTATTTATTATTATTGGATGAGTTTGAATTTTGATATTTGTATCTATCTACTACACTAATTTTGAAATTTAAACTTATCTAATGGTGATAAATAAGATAGTGAGCAAAAATATTCTCTCTACAATTTGTTTAGCAATAAAACACTGGTGTGAATTTGGGTTGCAACCATCTTTGGTCCTCTGAAAAAGCTTCTGATTTCATCTAATTGAGTCGCTAGGAGTACTCTAACATAGGAATTTTCCTTTAAAAAAATTAGTTTTTATTTCACAATCCTACCCGAAGATTTAAACATGACAGTACGTATGCCCATAGTGATAATAACCCTACGAACATAGATAAGAAAAGGTTTTATATTAGGAGATGTCTATATACATGTAAATTAGTAATTTCAATATTAATTGGAATTGGATATTATATAGAGGTGGTACAATGATATTGGTCGAGAGCATGCTGCGAGCAAACCTTTACTAAAAACTATTTTTCAGGTGCTCATCTATAACTAACTGTAGCCATGTATGCATATCTTAATTAATATGTAGCCAACATTCAGTGTTATTATTTGACATTCTGGTTTCTGAATTTTTTTTTGCTTTTTTGTTTTTGTCAATGTTTCTGAATATGTATTCATATGAAGGTAATGATGCGCTTATCCAGCGACCCTCCAAAGAAAACGACGCTAATATTTGTTGTGAGTGACAAGCCATCAAAGGTACTGAGAAATAAATGAAAAGAAGGATTTTATTTTTATTTTTATAAAAAATATAGAGAAGTGATAGAAGCACAGTCAATTTTCTTTCCTATAGACACTTTTGGTTAAGTATGTTCTTTATTTCAATTTGATGGTAAGAAATAAAAATGGTAAATTATATAATACCTCCTCAGGTTTGAGGTCTCTTTCCCTGCATTGCACACCATTATACCACCTCACGGGTCCATGTGTCAATGGATGCATGGTGTAAATAATATCTCACTCGTTGGTTAGCTCTTCTCCTCTACAAGTTTACGAACATCACCATCTTCCAATCTCAAACCCGATAACGATGATGCTCACAGTTTGAAGAAATATAGATTATGAGTTTGGATATTGGCTTTGCGATTTTTTCCATTAATCTTGTTATTCGTTCAGTCTACAATTTGGTTGGACTTGCCCAAGATTCTTTGCATAATTTTTTAATTTAATTGGATCCCTCAGTAAAAAGAGGGCTTCGAACTTAAAAAGTTTTGAGAGTTTTTGAACATTGAAGATAATAAAGTCCATGATTTTGTACTGGTTGTTTGTTTATTCTTTTTGAACTAATGAAAACTGTTGGCTTTGAGATCTAAGGTTTTATGTTTAACAGTTAAAAACACTAGGAAATGTGTCAGATTTAACTTTAAAATTCGGAGATTTTGGACCTTGAAGCTTTTCTTAGGGAATAAAATAAATATCAGAATCTTTCTTTTCCTATTTAATTGCTAATTGTTTTATTGTGATTTTGTATGTTTTTTTAATGCCTGTTATTCTTAAATTAAGATAGTGTTTTTTTGTTAGAGAGTGAAGATGAATTTTAGAGACAAAAAAAAATTAGTAACATATAAACCTAAAATTGCAAATTAATCCAAAAATAACAAATAATTAGATAAAAAGTTATAGCCATATACATTTCTACATAATTCTTGAAAAAAAAATGAAAAATTATGTAATATGAATTTGTCTGTCAGAACATTATAATTACTTTAGTCTAAAGTAGGGGAGGTGGCACTGTGCAATTTTGGGGTAAATTTCAGTTTTTTTGCGAAATTGCCACTGAGTCTCTCTGCCCTCTGATTTAACGTTATTTGCAAAATTGCCACTGGACTTCAGAAAGGGTTTTGGGTCTTTGGGCTGGAGAATTTTCGGTTTTGCGATCCACACGTTGATCATCACTGTGTAGGATCGCCGGCTGTGTGGGATTTGGTGGGGGGATGGTTATCACTGTGTAGAATTTTCGGTTCTGCTTCGACTGCAACGTCTCGACTTTTCTTTCCGTTTCAACGTCTCTGTCACAAGCCTCTGCTTCGGTCGCTCTCGATCTTCGCCTTTTCTAAGGCGTCCGAGGGACAAAAACCGAAAGCCAAACCTCCACCACAAATGAAGTCACGAACGCCACTCTCACTCACCCTCCACCGCTGCACACGAACCCAATCATAATTCTGAAATCCAAACACAGCCCAGATGTTAATCCTTCAGAGAATGGCAATGGCCACTTCTTCTTCCTTCCTCTCAATCCCTCTCCTAAAGACCTCTTCTTTGCTTTCCCCAGTTAAACACTGCGCTTCGCCACTGAGCTCCGAGTTCAGGGCTCTGTCCCTCTACGGCGGTAGAAATGGAGTCTCCACCTCCTCGGCGATGGCCACGGAGGCTCAGATCTCGACCCAAAACGACAAATTGAAGGATGCCCAGGTAGAGGTAGCTGATAAGCCTGGGAAAGTCGTACTACCAACCAACGAGTCCTCCGAAAGCCTCATCAAAATTCGACGCGCGGTATTTATTGAAATTTCATTGCTTTGGATTGGATTTATGATTGTGTTATGTTAAATTGAAGTAGGAGTGCTTTCCTGTTGAACTTTTAGATTCTTAGGAGCTTCCCGTTTTTGAAAGTTTGATGCTTTTAATCAACTATTTTCAATTCTACGTTACTAATTGTCACCTGATTCAGTGAAGAATGAGCAAGTGAGGATGAAGAAAATAAGAACATAACTTTTCGGTAATTTGAAATTTGATCGAATAGGACATGGAAAAATGGGTGTACAGCAGTAGATAAGCTGCGAAAATTTTCATCCTGTTTTTGGGAATGTGAGAAGATACATGGGTTTCTATATTTTGATAAAGTGTTGAGGTCGAGCTATGTTCATTTTTTTTCTGAATTTCCTTGTAGTTTGGTATTAATGGTGCCTTTTCCGCTGTTATGGTGATGGACCATTTATATGTGTTTGACTGCAGTGTGCACACGTGATGGCCATGGCTGTTCAAAAGCTCTTCTCGGATGCAAAAGTGACAATTGGTCCGTGGATAGAAAATGGTTCTATTATGATTTTGATATGGAGCCTTTGACGGACAAAGAGTTGAAGAGAATCAAGAAGGAGATGATAACTGGAATTTCTGTATAAGTTATCATGTTTGTATCAAAGTTTTGGAACCATGAAACTATTGAAAACTATTCATGAGCATTTCTTTTGTGATTTGTAGGATCGCATCATTGGAAGAAACTTACCACTCATAAGACAATAAGTTTCAAGAGATGAAGCTCACAAAAGAACAACCGCTCTCAACGAACCATACAAATTGGAAATTTTGGATAGTATTAAAGAAGATCCCATTACCATATATTATATTGGTAAGGGTTTCACTATTTTCAGGCTCAATATAGTATGGAAGGTGATGATTTAATGTGCAGGAACTGTGCGTAAAGGAATAAAAAAAAGAGGGCGGGGGTGTGCTCAGGGAAAACAATGTTGTTGGTGCTCTTTAAAAATGAGTTATTGATATGCAGAATGAAAAGGAGACTAATTTGAAGGTGGGAGGAACCTTTTGGTCAAGCTAACCAAATTATACTTATGTTTATACATATGCATTGTTGTACTTGGATTTGATTGTGTTTTGAACTAGCATCCTGTCATATTAGACTGTCTTTATGTCATAATTCCTCATAGTATGCCGAATTCTTCGTAGGTGATGAATGGTGGGACCTATGTGCGGGGCCCCATGTTGAAAAAACTGGAAATATTAACAGAAAAGTTATCGAACTTGATTCTATTGCTGGTGCCTACTGGAGAGGAGATGAAAAGAAACCGATGCTGCAGAGGATCTATGGCACTGCTTAGGAGAGTGAAGATCAATTGAAGGCATTTCAAAGAGGAAGCTAAACATTGAGATCACAGGCGCCTTGGTCAAGTTCTTGATTTGTTTTCTATACAGGTACTCAGAATTGCCCTGAATCTCTTTCTGCTGTTTACGCAGATTTATCAGTTAACAATCCCATTATTTGTAATTATGAGGATTCTTGCATTGAACATTTTCATTGTTGAATTTTCACAGAATGATGTTGGTGGGGGTTTAGTGTTACGGCATCCAAAGGGTGCTATTGTGAGGCATGTAATGGAAGATTTGTGGAAAAAGATCCACATAGAACGTGGTTACGATCTGTTCTATACTCCATATGTTGCAAAGGCGAACCTTTGGCAGATAAGTGGTCATCTGGATTACTACAAGGAGAATATGTATGATCAAATGAATGTTGAGGATGAACTTTATCAGCTTCGACCGATGAATTGCCCTTATCATATCTTGGTTTACAAAAGGAAGCCTCACACATATCATGAATTTCCTATTCGAGTTGCTGAGTTGGGAGCCGTATATAGATACGAATTATCTGGAAGCTTGCATGGTCTTTTTCGTGTAAGAGGTTTTACTCAGGTATGGTGTTAGTATTTGCAAACTGTTAGTCTATAATCCTAGGTGTATGAAGTGTTTTATTTTTTATTTTTTATTTTAACCTCGGGACTTGTTGCAGGATGATGCCCACATATTTTGTCTAGAAGATCAGGTTAAAGATGAAATTAAGGGTGTCCTAGATCTTACCGAAGAACTTTTGTTGCAATTCGGCTTCAGCAAATATGAGGTCAATCTCTCTACGAGGCCAGAGAAAACTGTTGGAGATGATGATATATCATATATGGTTGAAACCGTGAAAGCAACATCTGCCCTTAGAGATGCTTTGGATGATAAAGGTTGGAGCTATTAAATTGATGAAGGTGGTGGTGCCTTTTATGGTCCAAAGATTGATCTTAAGTTGATGATGCCCTTGGAAGGAAGTGGCAGTGCCCAACTATACAGGTTAATCCTGAACTCATGACAGGATAATTCTAACGTGTGCTTTGTTTTTTAATTGGTAGTCTCTCCGTCTATCTCTGTATCACTTTGTAAATTGTTCATTGGAGATTTGAGCATCTTTTTTGAATTGAGCGAATTACATGGATTTGTTTGATAGACTAAAGCCACTTATTATTGTTATTTTAAATTGTTTCATCTTTTGTATTTCCCAAATTGTACAGGTTGATTTTAACCTACCACAGCGTTTTGACTTAACATATGCTGACTCAAACTCTGAAAAGAAGCAGCCTATAATGTTTCATAGAGCTGTTCTTGGGTCATTGAAGCGATTTTTTGGGGTCCTTATAGAGCATTATGCCGGGGATTCCATTATGGCTTTCGCCGGTACAAGCTCATGTTTTACCAGTTACTGACTCTCAGGTTTGTAAAGCAGTTGCATGTTTAATGTTTCAATTAACTCAAGAACCCTCAACACACCTGCACGACGGTTACCTGGGCTACGATCCCCGACTCTCCTCCCAGCGATTTGACTCGTGTGTCGACTCCGAGTCGCTCAAGGACTCCACTCCACCACCGATTCCCCAATCTTCAACGGCTCCGCTGTAGACGACGCTTTCGCCACTCAGCCGGCATCGGAGGCCTTCTCCTCCGTTGATCTACGCCGAATCGAACGGCTAGGGCTTTGATGGAGGGTTTGGTGGGTCCGACGATTCGATTTTGCTGGCTCCATCAGAGATGCTGCCTGAGGAGGGCTTCGCTCTCAGAGAATGGAGGAGGTAGGGTCTCGAATTCTAATTGTTTTCGATTGAACCGATAATTCTGTATAACAATTAAATTTTGACTCTTTTGTGCAATTTAGTTGAAAGTTGTTGGTTTTGATTTGGCTTGATCTTTCTGTTGCTGAGAAATTGAGTGGAAGTTATTTTTTTGATTTCGGTAGTTTTCAAGAATTGGATGCTTAGTGATCAGTAATAGTTTGGCTTTATTGGGTAAGGAGATAAAGCAATTAAATTTCAAAATTTGGATTTACAGTTCATATTTTGAGCCTGAATTCATGAAAACAAACATAACCCATTATTTATTAGCGATTAATGATATGATTAATTTTGTTTTTAATCACAATCAATAGCATGTGGCTTTAGCAGAAGTGGGGTTTGGGAAATTGGCTAGCACCCATGTTGCTTTTTGTTTGTCCGCTTTTCATTTCTCCTCTCTCTTGCCATCTTCTCTGTATTTTGGCTGCTTCTCTCTCCCGCACTCCCTTTTTTACTCTTGGTTCTGTTCTCTGGCCGCCATTAGGTTTTTGTGGTCGGACAACGATGGAATCTGAGGACGATGACTACTGCAGCAGCGACGATGACTACAAGAAATTTTTATTTTGAATTCGTATCCCCTAATCACCGATCTCCTCAGGTTTGCCCCAAGCTGGCAAAGGAATCAGGGTAATGGAGCTCAGACTATCAGAGGTATAAATTCACATCCCTAATTTTTTTTTTAATTAATTTCAACCAGATCTGAGAAATTCTAAGTCATGGTTCTATGAGTAGTGTCTGTTGAGTCTCTGAGCATCTCTATTTTTTTTCATCAAATGGTCTCTGTATTTGTGCATCCATACGGGAATATGATATTTAAAAGCTCATTATTGTCCTGGGAAACCTCCTAAATTATCGATTCCTTGCTTTCTACGTACAATGTTTCATATTCTATTTTCTAATTTTCTGATTTTGGGGTGGAGGGAGTGCTAATATGGTAATTTTCAGGGATTTTGGGTCTTTGTGGGATTTTTTTGGGTACATTTGTGATTTGCAGTTGATTTTAGGAATTGATTTATGGGTTTGGTTTGAATGCATTGACAAAAGTTATTGTTTCTGTTAATGCAGATGATGAAAGGTAAGTTTGAAAGGAGAAAGGGTTGAAGTGGTGTCTGGTTAGAAGGAGAGAGATCCATGGCAGTTGGCAAGACCATTGCCACGACCACAAAGAGGAAACATTGTTGGCGATATCGAAGCTTCTCAAGTAATTGACCAAGGATGAGGACATGAAAGTACAGATTTGGATTTCATCAGCACGACCAAGATCATGAGCATTTTGATTGTCTGCAGCTCTCAGTTCTTGGTATTTCTTCTTACATTTAACCTGGTTGAATTTTTTATTTTGTGGGTTTGGAAATTCAAGTTATTTTTCTACAATTTATATTTCCATTGAAGTTTTTGAACTGTTCTATTTGGTTGCTAGTATGATTACTTATAGACTATCTCGCCATACGCATTTGCTACAAAATGTAAACTTATTTTAAATGAAACATGTTGAAGTCTCTTTGCATTTGCATAAGCTATTGTGTGTTGTTAAAAGAGAGGGGGCATCTAGCATACAACACACACGCCATGGGTGTACAACTAAGTTTGCCATGGAAGGATTTCTGGATTTCTTCGATGCCTCTCCTTCAGCCAAACCTCTGCATTTACATGAATTTTTAGATTGCAAAGTCTGACAGCATGAAGCATATAGACCGTTAGCAGCTATAGATTTATTTTTCAAAACATTTTGGATAGAAAATTAATGGATGGTAAAGGTAAAACTGAAATTGAAAAACACTGAGGTTAAACATGTACAGTTGAAACCGTACCATTTGTATAATTTTTTCCAAAAAAAAGAAAAGAAATTAGGGTCACATGGCTTTGCCAAGCTCACAGCACACACCATGAGAAGAAATTTAATGACTATTGTCTGTTGCTAAAAGAGAGGAAAGGTAAAAGGTAATGGAATAAATCTGTTCTCAAAATCTAAAACTAATATTCTCAATGTGTTTGAATTCTATTATTTTCATTGTCATTATTTGGCTTCCTTCTTTCATTGTTTGTTCATTATACAACTGTTTTACTTACCATTAAAATCCAACTGATATAGTTTGATATTACAGATATGAATTCTAGGAATTAATTAAACAGTTTATAATCTAATCAAATTAACAAGAAAAACATATGTTCCCATGCATGTAGAAACTCAGTGGAGATAAAACGACATTTGCAAATGAGGCAGAGCACCAATGAAGTGATTATGGTGCGCGTGTTGTGTGGTCTCTGATATAGGAAGTACATTAGTTGTACAAGTGACAATGCGACTTACTGCATGTAAATTTATCATCAAATTTGAAAGATATTGTACATTTATTTTGGAGATCGACATATCATTGTTTGATTTCCGTCTTTTGTTTTTACCTTTTCAAATAGTTGGTCTGCTTCTCTATATTTTCTCATTGCCTCCACGCAAGGTCAGTTTCTTTTTTGTCATTAAAATGTTCTTAGATTCTAGTTATATGTGTTTGGTTTTTTGCTGTTGTATCTTTTGAAGTTTGCTTATTTGTATATTTGTTTGCATCTGGTTTTGCTTGGTTGGTCTGTAGGTGGCTTGGTTGTATCTTCCCTCTTCCTTTTTATCAATTTATTGCTGGGCAATGTTAATTTGTAACTGCAATGCACAAAAAAATTAGGACTGGCAAGAGAGTGGATGATACAAGAAAGACGTAATATCCTGCTTTAACTGGTGCACAAGTGTGTAATGACAATATTTATCATGCTAACAATGTGGAAATCAACCTGCATTATTAGCTTTTACTGCCCTCGTGTAAATTTGTAATCAGTCATTGATTTCTGTTCTTTTATGCACAGTTTTGGGTTTGTGGTATTGTGTTGATTGATGCTATTGGGGCTGGAGAATGTTAAAATCCCATGTCGGAATCTTAACTAAATGAAATACAAAAAGAAATGAATGTTGGCAATGTTAATTAGTAGTGAGCCGCTAGACCGCCTCTAGAATGACGGCTGGCTAGCCCCACCAATTTTCTCTTTTGTGTTTCCATTTAATTTGGTGTATATCTTTGGCAGATGGATCCGGGAGATGCCGATTGCTAGCAGATGGAACAATTGCTTCTTGGGCTCTTCTAACTAACCGACATTCAGTATCATGTAAAGAATTATAATGGTTTCGATTCTTCTGTACTTTTCCTTTTAAGTTTAGTGTTGTAGTAATAAGTTTTCTGGATGTCACATTGAGTCATGTGACCATCGTATTCTCTCTCACAGCTCACAACAACGAAATCGCGCAGGGCTTCGTTGATTTCTGTCAACTTCGACCTCAACCAGCATCGGGTAAGCTATCGACCACCCCCTCTCCATCTTCTTTTTCTTCTTCCGCTTCTCCCTGTGCATTCCAGTTTGATTGTCTGTGATCGAAAATGTCAGTTCATCTAAATTCAGCGATTGACTCTCAAACTCTGAATCTGATTTCATCTCCTTCTGCTGTTCTCCTCCATTCCCCTCTTCTCTCTATTTCTTTTGTAAATTTAATCAACTAATTTGATTATTCATTTTTTTGATAGAACATCTGTAGCTCCACGAAAGATTCGGTTTTTGCCTGATCATTGTCAAAAGTTGTAGCAACTGTAAGTTTGTCAAAATTTATAATCATGGTTATTGATTGCTGGAATTTTGATCGTAGTGGTCCAGATTTACTTGCTCGTGATCTTTTTATTGCTTTACTGTGAAAGGATGGATAATTTACTGCAAAATATGCTTAATTTAATGGAGATTTGCTAGGTTTTTAATACAATTAGGTTAATTGGATAATGGATATTGGAGATTTTCTCTAAAGGATTATAATTTATATAGAATTTATAAGTTTGTTTTATCTCTTTTGGGATACTTTATGTTTCGAATTAGTTGGATTTAGCATTCTTCACAAGTTTTGATAATTGTTTAGTTTCTAAGTTTTGTTCCTTGCATGGTTGATTTTCTTTGATAATTGTTGAATCGCTTCTATATTTGCTAGGTACTTAGGATCTAAAGCATTTTGCCTTTTGAAAAGCAGCTGCAGCGAAAGTATGAGGTACCCTTTTCTTCTTTGTGTGATTTTTTTTTTCTTTCTAATTTTTATGCGAGACATGAAATATTGTGGGAGTCAAATGTATGATTGTCACCAAATATATATATCTTTTGTGGAATATTATTGGTGATAATGGTCAAGTCTATGCATAGGTAGTTATCCTTATTCTGTTCGAATTTCTCTCTAATTTTCTTTACTCTTCCTTATCTGCTATGTTGTATGTGAAAATTTGAAATGATAGCATTTGTTAATCTGTGTTTTGGGTTGTGATTTCCATATTTTACTTCCAAGTTCTGAGTCATTTATCTGACCTGAAAAAATTATTCGGTCCTACTCCTAGGCTAACATTTATTAGTTTTATTTTTATTCCTTATAGAAATTCAAACCTCATCTTGCAATCAAAACACTGCTGGAAGGTGGGACTGTTCCCTATAAGTATGCTGTCAGCACTGAATGAAATGTTTATTCAAGAGTTAAGGTATGAGGCTTTAAGAACAGGGTTTCTTAAAGCTCGAGTTCTCATTGTTGTCAATCATAGTGATTTTATGTAAGATGTAGTTAAAGCACACTACAAGCAGAAGTAGACAATCTGTTGCTTATTGAACTACCCTAGTTATCAGTTTTGACTCAAAAAAATATTTGATGATGACATGCTGAATTGAATATTGGCTAAAATTTTATTGAAATTTGCAGGCCGAAGCAGATATCGTTAAAAGATCTCTAAGTCACCCTCTGAAACTAATTGCCAAAAGTGATGTTGTAAATGGAAGCATTGTCAGTGAGAAGGCATTTTTTTCGTTTCACTTTATATATTATGCTCACTATCTGTTTAATATGTTTCATCGTATAAATTAAAGTCTCATTTCTCAGGTGCTTTCAAGTGACAACCCCAACTATGGATGCATGTTGCCACTGGACACTATGAAAATTTAGTAGTTGTTGGGATCATTGATCCAACTAAAGTGGGTTTCTTTATCAAGTACTTCATGAATAGAATATTTCGGAGATCCAATCGCTGGGACAGATTGAAGAAGGTGAAGATCACGGGTGGGATACTGGGGAGGGTGGTAGGGTTATGGGGAGTGAGCTCTGATTGGTTTCGATTTGACCGAGGCCATGGTTCGATGGAATTAAGGTGATGGGGACTATTCATGAGGTCACAGCCAGAAGATATGGGCCTACGCTTGGGGTTTAGGGGTTTCACGGGGAGGGTTACAGAGGGAGGGGGTGCACGCGTGAACTGCAGAGGGAGAGGGAGAGAGGGAGAAAAAGGGGGAGTAGGGTTGCTATATTCAAGTGTTCTTTTTTATTTTTACTTGAATTTTTTTTTTGCCACAGGTTGAGAATGAGAAAGCTCTGCTGGAGGTGGAGGTGAGAATTTTAATTTAATTCATGGTATATTGTTTTGATTTTTTTTTTTTATAACTTTATTTTTGTGGGATTGTGCTGTTTTTGGGGAAAACAATATTAAATTGAAGTAAAGTTTAGATATTTCTGTAATTGGGATTTAGAGTAAGAGATGAAGAACTGAATGTGATTGCAAAATTAAAAGTTTAGAATTTTTTTGGTTTGGAAGCTAATTTTAAATTTAGTTACCTGATTAATTAGTAGAGAAATGTTTAACATATGCGTGACATGTTTTTCGATGCGTATGAGCAGACATGGGTATTGCTTCAGCGGCAGCAGCTGCTATATGATGGTAGATGAGGAATTCTGAGATGTTGAGTGCTCTTAGTGTCAAAGATGAAGACTTGATAATGATCGTATCCAATTCTGCCTCAAGGTATACTTGATAATGTTGTCCTTTATGTGCAATTCACTGTATGATGTTCATGCCTTTAATGGGCCGGTCAATATATTTCAGTGCACCTACCAATTGGTTTTATCATCATACATCATTCGTGAGAAATGGGATGGTGAGTTTCTCAATACAGTTTTAATTTTT
The DNA here is from genome assembly GCA_963580275.1 of Crataegus laevigata. Taxonomy (NCBI): domain Eukaryota; kingdom Viridiplantae; phylum Streptophyta; class Magnoliopsida; order Rosales; family Rosaceae; genus Crataegus; species Crataegus laevigata. The sequence continues at coordinate 9,482,071 of OY756939.1, read as the reverse complement.
GTGCGAATAATGTTTGTAAAAAGTCTGTTTTTATTTAGTTCATTGCAGATTCTTATTCTTTTATTTAGTTCACCATTCATGCTCTTAAACATAAGAAGTGCAAGGCTCTCTCAGATGTTAGTTTTGGGTAGCAATTGAAAGATACGAGGATAAACAAAAATACCTGCCAATTGAAAGGATAAATTCAATTGAAAATATTTGGTTCATCAATTATTATAGTTTGAGCTTTCTGCATTAAATGTCCTGTTTTTGGAAAGAGTGTTTCATATAATTGGGTTTTATTAAATTTTTCATGATTTTATACAGTTTTTCGGTTAAATTTGTGGATTCTGAAACACTTTTTTGAGTGTTAAAATCTTATTGTATGTCTAAAATTTGTTTGGAATTTGGCGGTTTCTGCAATTTCATCACCACCCATTCTCACAACTTCATCTAAAGTGTTTTGCATGTATAAGATTTGTGTTCATGGAGGTCATTTCAAACAGATTTCAAGCTGAGCTGCAGAAATTTGATTCAAATTGGTGGATTTGGGTAAGAAACTAAGAAACCATAATTTTTTCTTTCGGTTTTAAGAACTGAATTTGATGGTTAAGTTTAGGGTAAATGACAAAAAACTACCTCAACTATTGATGTCACGACAGTTTCATACCTCATCTTTAAAACGTGACAATGTCATACCTCATCTTTCGAATTTGGTCCAATGTTATACCTTTCGTTAGCCTGGCCGTTAATTTGTCAATTAAATGCTGACGTGGCTTGATCCAGACCCCATTTTTTATTAAAAAATTAATAAAATATTAACAAACTTAAAAAATATCATTAAAAAAAAAAAAAAAAACTTTCTTCGTCCCTTCCCCCCTCCCCTCCTTGTCTCTCCCTCTTCTCCCCCCATCTTCATCCCTTCCCTTTCCCCTGCAACCCAGAAGGCAAAAAAAAAAAAAAAACCAAAAGGCCAAAACCTCTTCGTCCCTTCCCCCCTCCCCACCCCACCACGCCCACCCCCAACTCTTCTCCTCCACCAGTAACCCAGAAAAAAAAAAAAAAACCCAAAAAAAAAATCAGATCTCGTCTACCGGCGAAGGTGAACTGGGTAGAAGAGAGGAGAGGATGAGGGGAAGGGGAAGGGGAAGTTTGGGCTTTTTGTTTTTTTTTTTTTTCTTTTTTTTTCTTCTTCTGGGTTGCAGGGGAAAAGGAGAAGGGATGAAGATGGGGGGAGAATAGGGAGAGACAGGGAGGGGAGGGGGGAAGGGACGAACAACTTTTTGTTTTTTTTTTTATATTATTATTTTTAATTTACTTTTCTTTATTATTTTAATATTTTAAAAAATATATTAAATGATATTTTTTAAGTTTTTTAATATTTTATTAATTTTTTTTAATAAAAAGTGGAGCCTGGATCAAGCCACATCAGCATTTAACTGACAAATTAACGGTCAGGCTAACGGAAGGTATAACATTGGACCAAATTCGAAAGATGAGGTATGACATTGTCACGTTTTAAAGATGAGGTATGAAACTGTCGTGACCCCAATAGTTGAGGTAGTTTTTTGGAATTTACCCTTAAGTTTATGTTTCAAGATTATCTTCCTTTCTCCTAAACACTGAGTTTTATGAGATTACATATGGCAAGTCTGAAAATGAATTAGAATTACTGAGTTTTATGAGATCTATTTGGTAAGATTATCTTCCTTTCTCGTAAATACTAAGTTTTATGAGATCTATTTGGCAAGTATGAAAGCGGATTGTGTATGTTTATATCTTCCTTTCTCCTAAATACTTGAGTTTTATGAGATCACACCATCTTATGTTTATTGTATAATCTTATGCAATTAGAAGAATTATCATCTTTTTCCTTTTAGATTTCAACATATTTGGAAATACTTCAAACTTTTTGTAGTGCAGTTTGTAGTTAACATGATTACGTAAGTTCTATTTCTTTAGTAAATTTTTATGCAGGAAAGAGTCATTTCTCAATTTGTAGTTAACATGATTACATGCTTATCTTATCGACCTCATTCACTCGTACGTTACTCTGTTCATTCATGATTGTGTTAAATTTATTCGGATTAAATGTATCTTATTCATGCAGTTACGCATGAAATAGTTGTTCCCGCCGCAACGCGCTGGCGTATTTTCTGGTTGATACTATTAGTCAAGACTCAAAAGTTCGATCTTAATTCGTTGAATGGTATGCAACTATGATCCTATTAGTCAAGACTCAAAAGTTGGATCTTAATTCGTTGACTGGTATGCAACTATGAATTTTTCTAGATACTAGCAATCGTTTTCTAGATGCTAGCAAATATATAGACTGAGAGAAAGCAAAGTCGTTTACATACGTACAAAATATTAAAGTCCCAATTAAGACATTATTGGCAAATATGTGGACTAAGAGAAAGCAAGTTTATATATATACAAAAGTACTTCAGTCGTCCCAATTAAGACTTTAATTGCAAATAAATGGACCGAGAGAAAGCAAGTTGTTTACATACATACAAAATTATCTCAGTCCCAATTAAGACGTAAGAAATTTCTTAACAATTGGCTATATAGATGAGAAAATTATGTACGCTATTGATAGTTACTAATTTCAATGTGCCTTTCCATGTTTTTGTTAAAGAAAGAAAAAAGTGACTATTAATTTTAAAACAATAAAATTTTATGTTGGCACTCTAAAATTTTATTTTGCACTCTAAATTTTTTATAATATTACTTAATTAGAAAGAAAAATTCACTTGTAAAAAAAATGTAAAATGAGATCTTATGAGTGGTCATCAGGACATCTAACATTTTTGGAGTTATAGCATGAGTCATGACTTGGATGAGTGGTGATGGAATTAAATGAAGTGAACCATTTGGCGTTTGCATGCATGATGATGATCTTGGCGTTTTGGAGCGAAGAAGTCGTCGATGTTAACAGCACCCAAGTTGTTGCGGACAAGGACATATGTTATCTACATCCCCAAGTGAATGAGAACGTTCAACAATGGCAAGTCGCTGATGAGGAAAGCGTATGCAAAGACTTGGTCCAAACGTGAAGTTGGGTGTGAGAATGTGAGGATAAAAAGAGATTAAATTGTGTAAATGTTTATAAGAGGTTGGACTACTTCTCATATAACCAATTAATTTTACAAAATGCTATTCTTACCATATATTTGTACCATCATTTATACTATCTCTCTAATAGAGATATGATTCATATGCGTTGGTGGACACTACATTTATTAGAGATATAATATAATTGATGGTATAAATAGGTAGTAAGTGTAACATTACTCTTGATTTTATGATAGAATTTCAACTTTCTTAATTAGGGAAGGTGTACGATACAAATCGCATCTTTTGTAGTTGCCTTTTTTTTAAGGACAATACTTGAATACTCAATGAGGAGTACCCAAATTTACTCATCTCTGCATCAAAGGATTTGCTCTCTTTCACCCCCGCATCCTCCTTCCACTAGATCCCCCCACACCCCCGCATCAGAGGATTTGCTCTCTTTCGTTCTTTCTCTTCGAATCAACATCAAAAGGAAGTCGCCGGATGCAATCGACGCCGATGATGACATGGTTTCAGGCGAAGGGTAGAGAAGTGGTTCTGGGTACGTCTTTTGGGTACTCTCCATTGGCCCACTTCATTTAGTCAGTCTTTTAGGTACTCTCCATTTGAGTAATTAAGCCAAGGTGGGTGGGATGGTGGTGGATTCATACGTCGCAGTCTGACTTTTTCTGTCATCCAAAACACATCCTCTTTTGACTTTTCTCGCTGCATCATTCAAATCAACTTACAGATATTTTCATCCCGATCGAATTTTCATTTCAGCCACAATTTTTGAAAATTCCACCAGAGATTTTTCATTTTTTTTTTGAAAATCCCACCTTTGTTTTTCTTTGAAAAAATCCACGTCCACTTGTCTAAAATTCATTTTATCGTTGCATTTATAGGCAAAATTATGAATGAAATATTATTCTTTTACCGGACTAACTTACAACATACATGTAATTTTAGCAATATTTTAAGCTAATTGTAACAGTCATGAGTTCGATACTTTGTAATCTGCTTACTTGCTTGAACAAGGCCATCGATAGGTAGGGTATAATTTCCAACTAGCCTCTTTCAAATTCGAAAGAGGTGAATAACCGTGGTTCGCCACTAATGCTCATCTTTTTAGAAAGAAAAGAAAAAACTAATAGAATAGTGTCATGTGTTTTGTCATACATAATAATGTGATTAGTTTAAGAATTGTCACAATGACATCGTCGTTTGCTGTCATATCAAAATCACCAACTAACAAAGAATTAATCCGTCGTTCTTACGCTATCGAGAAAAATCCCTCCCCATAATTACAGTAATTGACCAACCGAGCGAGAATGTTTATCCATAAGTCAATTCCTTGATTTTTAACAATCTAGAATTGTACATAAATATTTCAACACTAAAGCAGCTCAATGTGTAATATTACAGTATAAAATTCAACTAATACGATCAAAGCCTTGGCCAACTCCAGGTGGGAAATTTAAAAAGTGGCGCCATTTGATCATGCAACTTGGACAAAATATATTATAAGGTAAATTATATAAAACTACTTTAACTATCGGTCGAATCATAATTTCGTACTTCATGTTTTAAAATTACAATGTCATGCCTCAACATATGAATTCGTTGCAATGTCAGGCATCCGTTAATTTTTTTGTCAATTTAACTATTAAATGATGACGTGGTAGGAGTGGGGCCCACTCATTTGCTACCTTGAGTAAAATATTAATTAATTAATAATAAATTACTAATTCTTATTTAACAATTAAAAAAAAAAGGCCACTTCTGTAGCAGGTTGATACGCATCGGGGTAGCGAATACGTAGCAGTGGTGGTAACCCAGAAAATGGGAAAAAAAGGGGAAAGAAAAAGAAAAAAATTGGACTGTAATGAACTTCCATTCTTCTATTAATATTATGGAGGATTTCGAAAATCCTGGGCGAATTTTCAAATGGCCACTTCTTGAATTTTTGAAATTTTAATTTCTCTAATTTAAAAAAAAATTTCTCTAATTTCTTGAATTTTCTGGGTTTGTATTTGTGTTTTTCGTTTTGGGTTTTGTATTTGTGGGGTTCTTCGTTTTGGCTTTCTGGAAATGTCCTTTTGCAATTTTGTTTGGTGGTTTTTCTTAGAAAAATGGTGAAGAACAAGAAATTGAAGAAATGGCAGTGGGGCGAAAGCCCCAGTCGGTGATGCGATTTGAAGAGAGGGAAAATGATAAAGGGATGGTTTCTAATGCTCTGTTTTGCGAAATCTTAGTGAGCTTATGATGAAGAAATCAAATTAGTTTTATGTAAAGACTGTTGGAGCAAGATGAATTGGGTCTGGTTTTTGTTTGCCATCAAAACCCACTTATTTGGCGTCTAGTTTTGGTTTGCCATTGAAACCTGCCTGCGTTTTGCGATCGGCAGTGTATCAGTTGTTCCCGTAGGAGGACGAAAATTAACTGTGTTTAAGGAGGACGAGGAAGAAGGGGAGCGGAGGAAGGAGTGATGGGAGGAGGAACAGGGACAATTTCCAGGGAACAAGGACGAGAGGTTTTTATTTTATTTTTAATGCTAATTTTAATTGTCAAATAAAAAAAATTAATTTTATTCAAGTTGGCAAAAAAGTGGGTCTCGTTTCTGCCACGTTATCATTTAACAGTCAGATTGACAGAAAATTTAACAGAAGTCTGACATTGGAACGAATTCATAAGTTAAGGTATAACATTATAATATTTAAAACATAAGGTATGAGATTGTGATTCGACTCATAATTGAGCTATTTTTTTTTATAATTTACCCTATACTAGCCTTCTGCACGCGCTCACATTTTTTGAATCACATCGTGTTACACGTTACTTACACGTTTTAAATGTATTTATATGCGTAAATTAACAAAAGGTGATCAAATATTTGAAGTAAATGAATAATCTTAGATCATGCTAGAAGAAACCCCTCATAAACTAATTAAAGAAGCTGAATCCACATAATAAAATCAGTCTCTATTGAATTTATTTTAAAAATAGAGAAAATAATATTTAATAAATAACTAATTGAATCACATTATTGCTAGCTCATTGTGAGGCTAAGCCCACCCCCCTCCTTAGTGTAGATAATATCGTTTGTTAAAAAAAATCATTTGACAACAAATTTAATCACAATTTTATCCGCGAAAGACCTTTTTTTTATAACTGACATTACACGACTCTTAAGATGTTTGGAACGTGTTTAAAAATAGAAAAAATAATACTTAATGAACAACTGATTGGATCACATTATTGTTAGCCTATTGTGAGGTACTAATTATTAAAAAAAAATGTACAAAAATATTAATTATTAAAAAAACACTATTAAAATGGTGAAAATAACCCCTGCCACATTTGATGCATTATTTTGAATTGTTTTTTATGTTTTTTGTTTTATGGATATTTTTGTCTAGTTATTTTTGTGTCGAGCTTGTGACACCAAAAAATTCTGTTAATTGGGCCATTGACTTTATATATAAAGATTATATATGTATACGTTGGCAATATATACGGTTGGTCGTTTAAGTTCACGCCGTCGAGGAGGGCAAGTTCTGCACATGTACAATATGAAGATGAAGTTGATGATGAGGATACTATTACTCTGCTTCCTCAGCTGCTTCTGGTTTCAGCTGTCCTTTGCTCAAAATGCTACCACTGATCCATCTGAAGGTTCTCCTCTCTCTCTCTCTCTCTCTCTCTCTCTCTCTCTCTCTCTCTCTCTCTCTCTCTCTCTCCTACACACACACACACTTTGCCACATTTAAGTGTTTTTGACCAGGAACTGGGCTTTTTTTCCCTTAAAAAAAAGACATTTTAAGTGTTTTTTGACCATATGAAATGAAGTTTCGAGGAACTTATTTGTAAAGCCCTTTTTCTTCCCATATACAAAACATAAAAAAATTAAGGGTAATTTTCCTTTGTAATAATCAATTTGATCGTTCGTTTTGGTTCGAGATAGTCTGGTAAGTGGTAACACAAGTCAAATTATGGTGTGATATAATCTAATACACACAAGGTCTGAATTAACTGAGAGTGCAGTGACGGCGTTGAACTTAATATTTGAAAAATGGGACACACAAGCAGTGCCGGGGCAGTGGAATATCAGTGGAGAACCCTGCAGTGGATCTGCCATCAACCGCACCGACATTTATAGCCCCGATATCACCCCAGCCATCGTTTGCAACTGTTCTTACGACAATAATGCTACATGCCACATCACCAAACTGTATGTTAAACTACTCTCTCTTGATGAACAAGATTTCCATGCCACTGCTGATTTTTCACTTGCTACCTATACATGTTAACGTCATAATTTGTCTGTGTTGCTCCATTTTATGCTGTTCTAAATGTTCAATCTTTTTGCTTTCCAGGAGAGTGTTTCATCTGAACAAACGAGGGGAGTTTCCAAAAGAATTTGTGGATCTGAGATATCTCACATTTTTGTATGAATTTTTTCCAACTCCCTTCTCTATTTTTGGTTCATCAAAATGATATTGGATATTAAAAATTGTAGAATTATCAAAGAGACGGGCCAAAAACTCACTTCCAACAACACCAATACTGTCTCCAACTTAGTAATTACCACCTGCACAATCCGTCAAGTGTGGGGTTTATCTCAAAAGGCATCAGCATTAGTTGGAGTGAGATTTGGATATTTAAACTCTTCCTTCTTTAGTTCTCTAGCCGATGTGGGATTTCAACAAAAATATGGTGATGTTGTAAGATTAAGAGTTAACGATTACACTTTCTTTCAATTTTTGTAGGGAACTCGATAATAATTATTTCACCGGTCCCCTACGGGCATTCATTGGCAATATGTCTGCATTGACTTTCTTGTAAGTAGTGAGAGAACATTTCTTTAAGTACTCATACTTCTAATGAGACCCGTAGCAATTTGTATACTTCATTATGAATATCATAATCTACAGTTATGTTCTATACATCTTTTCGCTACTATTTATGCCGTAATCTACAAAAAAATCATTATGCTTTTATTGAATAATGCAGTACTAGCTTCCTGTTGTGCAATGTAATTAAGTTTAATGGTGCTTATCTTTCACTAACTGATATCTCTATTCAGCTCAATTGGCGGCAATTCATTCTCTGGGCCCATCCCTAAGGAGCTTGGAAACCTTAAGGAGCTAACATATTTGTAAGCCATGAAATTTTTTCTTAAGGTTTCTCTCTCTACAAAATCTAGCAGAGCATATTCTCTTCATCTCTCTACAATTCACACACACTGTGCTTTACATAACCGTTAGAATCCAAGGTAGATTCTCTCTCTTCACAAAACAATCTCAGCCTTACATCTAGCTAGTTGCTAGGATCATTACACCTGGCTTTATTTGCCTTACTACATTAGAGCTGCACACTTGGTATTTTAAACTCAAGTGAATACACAAATTTGATACATAGCTTATTTCCTAATCAGCTATAGACCTACAATTCAAAACAACCTTCTATCACTCTTCAATAATTGCTTTCAAGTAAGTGTTTGCCCGTTCAACATGACTTGCAGGGACATCGGATCAAATAATTTCTCCGGAACACTCCCTCCAGAACTTGGTAATTTAGTCAAGCTCTATAACGTGTAAGTGCTTCGTTAAATCATCAAATTTGAATTACATGTTAATTCCTTACGGATGAGCAAAAATTGCACTTTATTGTATGAAATGGGTATTAATCAGTTGCCTTGTGATTTTCACAGTTACATGGACAGCTGTGGACTCGGTGGTGAAATTCCTTCAATATTTGCCAAGCTCACCAACATGCAAATCCTGTAAGAACGGCTCTTAAATCGTATTTTAGATTTGTTCGTTTATCCAGTACTTTGAGATTGCTTTTCTTGGATGAGCTTAGTATAAGTCAACTTTTTGAATTTTAGCTGGGCATCGGACAATCCTTTCTCAGGAAAGATACCTGATTTCATAGGGAATTGGACACAACTCACTGATTTGTAAGTAGAGAAACCTTTGATCTTTTGCAATTTATGAAAGAAGACCTGAGATGGATAATTTGTTCACAAGCTTCTTATATGTTTCTGTAGGCAATTGCAAGGGAACTCTTTCGAAGGCCCAATACCAACCAGCTTTTCTCAACTGACCTCATTGATCACTCTGTAAGTACAAATGTTTCATAAGTTGTAATTCTCCCTCTCTTTCTCCGAAGACGGGATTTCAGTTTATTTTGCATATAATGATGTAGGCGAATAAGTGATATATACAATGGGAGCTCCTCTCTTGATTTCATAAAAAATATGAAAAACTTGACTGATTTGTAAGTGAAGATTCTCATCGATCCAGATACTTTCATCCAACTTCTTTTTCCTTTCGAAATTTGATATCTTACTCCATTTACTTTTTATCAAATTTTATGTTTTTGGAATACAGAAAACTGCGAAACGCATTAATCACTGGTACCATCCCATCTCATATTGGAGAATATCAAAGTCTACAGACACTGTACGTACCAGCAAATATAAGTTTGTGTCCCAGCGACACCAATTAGTTTTCTTTCATTCTGATTGCTCCTCTCAACTTATCGTTGGTGTAGCAGGGATCTGAGTTTCAACAATTTGACAGGCCAACTGCCAAGTTCTTTGTTCATCTTGAGTTCTCTTACATCCTTGTAATCCCCGTCTTTATTATTATCTTTTTCTTGCCTTATCATACATAAGTTATCAAATCTTTAACATTCCCTACTTTGATTGAAGATCCAGTCCTTCTAAATTTTGTGCACATCTGACCTTTTTCTTGCTCATCTCTTTTTCTTTTCTGGGTGACTTCTACTATAATCGAAATGGCCAGATTTCTTGGAAACAATAGTCTCTCCGGACCCCTTCCGAGCCAAAAGAGCTATTTACTTCAGACTATGTAAGTCCTCATTTCTTAGAGTAGTCATATAGAATGCACGGTGCATGTATGTGTTTGTGTATAATCGTAAGCATTCTAATCCTATCTTACACAAGTTCTTAATAACTTTCATGCATTTTGTGTCTTTTGATTCTATTTTGTTATTTGCAGAGATTTGTCTTACAATTTTTTATCAGGAAGCTTTCCCCAGTGGGTGACCACAACATCGCAACTGTACGTGTTCTTTTATCTTTCACCTTCATTTTACAGTTTAAATCACCAAAATATGTTCGGACAAAAAGTTATTGCTGAGATTCGTTTTCACAGTGCTACTTGCCTGCCTACTAAGTTTTGATCTTGTACATGGAATTTTCCTTTGATAAAGATATATTCTTCATATGTTGATTGATTAATGATTTTATGCAGGAACTTAGTGGTCAACAACTTCACATTTGACAGTAAAAACACGGAGTGGTCAACAACTATCACTACTCTTCCACTACATGATTCTATTTGGATAACTAATAATTGTTCTGTGTGTTTGCAGTACTCTTCCTGGATTGAATTGCCTCCAGAGAAATTTTCGATGCAATCAAAATACCACACAACGTAATCTGCTCTTATGTCACCCATCATTTACTATTTTAACGCAACATCATGTTAGAGGAAAAGGCATTGCTACTCTAGTTATGTATACATATGGATATAGATTGCAACATCATGTTAGAGGAAAAGGCATTGCTACTCTAATTATGTATACATATGGATATAGATTGCAAGCATGTTTTCATAAGTTCAGTAATACGCATAACTGGTTAGAAATATGTAGTCTTCAATTTGACATTTCATCGCCAATCATGGCTCGCTTCTGGTATTACATGAAACTTTATAGATGCAAGCTTCTCAATCAACTGTGGTGGAAAACAAATGATGGGAATTGATGGCATATTGTATGAGACTGAAGACTCAAATCTTGGCCCAGCAACATTCTATGTAACCAGTACAGAGAAATGGGCTGTCAGTAATGCTGGTTTGTTTTCTGAAAGAAAGAACCCATCGTTTCTGGAAAATACCCTTGCACAAGTCACTGGAACAAATGTGACCCCGGAGCTTTTCCAGACTTCAAGAGAGTCTCCAGGATCACTAAGATACTATGGCCTGGGCCTTGAGAATGGGCCTTACACTGTAACATTGAGCTTTGCAGAGACGGTTTATGAAAGTCGCACTTCGCAAAAATGGGAAAGTCTAGGACGGCGTGTATTTGATATCTATATTCAGGTAAGACTGCTTTTCGATGTTTTAAGCTACATTAACTAAAGATAGTGATTTAAAGGAGACTAGAATTATCACCTACCTCTTCATTTGGTTGCTAGGGTACCCGCAGGACAAAGGACTTTGACATATCGAATGAGGCAGGTGGTGTTAATCGAGCAGTTGTGAGAAAATTTAATGTTAGCGTATCAGAGAATTATCTTGAAATTCATCTGTTCTGGGCTGGTAAAGGGACCTATTGGATACCCAATAGGGGTTATTACGGCCCACTAATAGCGGCCATCCATGCTGCTTCAGGTATAATTTGTGTTAACTAGTAGAGATATCCTGTGAATGGTTTAAATGTATTTTTATGCTGTTAATTGACACTGAAGAATTTGTATTTTTATGTATTTTACACCAACAGTTGTCGAGCTTCCACTAACTACTCCAGGAAAGAAGAGCAAGACTGGGTTGATAGTTGGTATTGCAGTTCTTGTTGGAGTTGTGAGCTTGCTATTAATATTTGCGATTCTATATATGAGGAGGAAAAAATCAGAAAAAGAAGATGAAGGTAAACGACCATATCATTGCTGGTACCCAATTCAGGTTTCTCCGCTCTAACATTAACACGCAGAAGTAAGAATGCTTTCACAAAAGTAAAACTTATGTCATACTGTTTTGTGAATGGCAGATATTCTAGGATTAGGCCCCCGGCCATATACTTTCAGTTATGCTGAATTGAGAGCTACAACTGAAGATTTTAATCCTTCAAATAAGCTAGGAGAGGGAGGATATGGCCCCGTTCATAAGGTGAAATCCGTATTACATCAATATCATGTACTTGAAGTAATGACAAGAGAACGGAGAAAGAGAGAGAGCGAGAGAGGAAAATATAGCTTCTGTTTTCTTTCCTTTGACGTCACTAAATTGTGTTTATGTGCACATTGTAGGGTACACTTTCTGATGGGAGGGTAGTGGCTGTGAAGCAACTTTCAGTAGCATCTCACCAAGGGAAGAGTCAATTTGTATCTGAAATTGCTACCATATCTGCTGTGCAACATCGGAATCTAGTGAAATTGTATGGATGCTGCATCGAAGGCAGCCACCGCATTTTGGTTTATGAGTATCTTGAAAATAAGAGCCTTGATCAGGCACTTTTTGGTACAAACCTATCTACTTTTAGGTTGCACAGAAACAACATTGTTTTCACTTTCAAGCACTCTAAAATTGTTAAGAAATGTTTTTGATTGGATGGGTTCACTAATATTTCAGGAACAAGTAACTTGCACCTTGACTGGCCTACTCGATTCAATATATTGTTAGGAACAGCAAGAGGACTTGCTTACCTTCACGAGGAGTCAAGGCCAAGGATTGTACATCGAGATGTCAAAGCGAGTAATATTTTGCTTGATGCAAAACTCTCCCCAAAAATATCAGATTTTGGACTGGCAAAGCTTTATGATGACGAGAAAACCCACATCAGCACCCGGGTTGCAGGGACAATGTAAGCCATCCTTTATTGTTTTTCCAGAGGATACATACATTATGGCTAAACACATTTATACTTGCATGAAATTTTAACCCACATGTTAATAATGCCTCTAATGATCTCAAGCAACATTGTGTAACCATTTGATTATCTTGCATTGCAGAGGCTATTTGGCACCGGAGTATGCAATGTTTGGACATTTGACAGAGAAGGCCGATGTGTTTGGTTTTGGAGTCGTTGTTTTGGAGATCCTCAGCGGGAGACCAAACTCTTACAATAACTTGGATCCAGAAAAGATTTATCTTCTTGAACGGGTAGGAATTGCATTCGCCTAGCTTCATTTAGGCATTGTTGTGAAAAACTTATTTATACTTTCCTTTGACCGTGGCATAATGTTTTTCAGGTATGGACTTTATATGAAAACGACCAAATTATGAGGCTGGTGGATCCGAGATTGACAGAGTTTGATGAAACTGAAGCAACTAGAGTGATAAGAGCAGCACTCATGTGCACGCAGGGATCACCGATGGCGAGGCCATCTATGTCACGCGTGGTTGCGATGCTCTCTGGAGACATTGACATAGGCACTATCATGTCGAAGCCAAACTATTTGACAGATTATGATTTTAAAGATGTAACAACATCGTTAACAAGTAGATTTTTGGTGGAGGATGATACCCCATCAACTTCATCCAAGGGTAGTAATGTTCGCCTCAGTTATCAGCCGGGTGGTAGCAATGCAAGTGGTGCTAACACTCCCTGGATTGACCTTGCGCCTTCTGTAAACGTCACTCAATCACTGCTCAAAGGAGAAGAAATGTGATAAATATCGGGAAATGATTTTTGCATGCTCTTTATACCCCTTTGTGCACCCTTGTACTTGTTTTGGACCATTTCCTTTTATATGATACACATTTTAATAATTAATTGTAATTGTACTTTAGCTTTGGCTTTTGGTAATGGGCAGGGGACTGGCATGCCAGATTTGAATATACCTTAGCAGATGGATGTATATGCTACTTATTCATACACAATGTTTCTAGATACATTCATGAACCACCACACTAGATGGGGATCCCACCACTAAAATTTAAGAATGTGTTCAGGGAATTCAGATAATTTAATAAGGCATTTTTGGGTCTATAAATTGAGCCTTGATGTTGATGGTCCAGTTGCAGAATAAAGAAGTAAAGGCCTTTTTGGGTCTATAAATTGAGCCGTGATTTTGATTGGATGTGTTCACTAATATTTCAAGGACAAGTAACTTGCACCTTGGCTGGCCTACTCGATTCAATATATTGTTGGGAACAGCAAGAAGACTTACTTACCGCCATGAGGAGTCAAGGCCAAGGATTGTACATTGAGATGTCAAAGCCAGTAATATTTTGCTCGATGCATAACTCCCCCCCCCCCTTAAAAAAATATCAGATTTTGGACTGGCAAAGCTTTATGATGACGAGAAAACCCACATTAGCACCCGAGTTGCAGTGACAATGTAAGCCATCCTTTATTGTTTTTCCATAGGTTATGTATATTATAGCCACACATTTATACTTGCATGAAATTTTAATACACATCATGTTAATAATGCCACTAATGATCTCATGAAACATTGTACAACCATTTGATTATCTTGCATTGAAGAGGTTATTTGGCACCCGAGTATGCAATGCGTGGACATTTGACAAAGAGGGCTGATGTGTTTGGTTTTGGAGTCGTTGCTTTGGAGATCCTCATCGGGAGACCAAACTTTGACAATAACTTAGATCCAGAAAAGATTTATCTTCTTGAATGGGTAAGAATTGCATTCCCCTAGCTTTATTTTGGCATTGTTTTGAAAAACTTATTCACCCTTTCCTTTGACCATGGCATAATGTTTTTCAGACATGGACTCTACATGAAAACGGCCAAATTCTGGGGCTGGTGGATCCGAGATTGACAGAGTTTGACAAAAATGAAGCGACTAGACTGATAAGAGCAGCTCTCTTGTGCACGCAGGCATCACCGATGACGAGGCCATCTATGTCACACGTGGTGGCAATGCTCTCTGGAGATATTGACATAAGCACTGTCATGTCGAAGCCGAGCTATTTGACAAATTTTGATTTTAAAGATGTAACGACATTGTCAACATGTAGCATTTTGATGAAGGATGATACCCCATCAACTGCATCCAAGCATAGTAATGACCGCCTTAACTATCAGCCCGAAGGCCAAAAATTGAGAAGAGTGGGTGGAGGTAAAATAGGTGTGAATAGCAACACCCTTTTCTATATGATAGCCAAGTATGTATAATAAAACATAAGCAATCTTAGTAGATGCCTATAAACAAAAGCCATGAGTTGGCTCTAGATGAGTTATTGTCAATTGTTGATTCATTACGGTGTCACCCTAATGTGACTCTTTAGTAGGGTTTTTGCATAAGCCAACTCTTTTACATGAATGGTTGTTAATTGTTGGTCGATCAGTGTCACCTGAAGAAACTCTTTGGTCAAATTGCTATGCAAGTGTCACATTTCTCACGTGAATGGTCTTAATGCTGGGGCTGGGTAAAACCAAGATGTAGGGAAGTTCATGCTCACCAAAGGAAATCTCAGTTGAAAAATAACCTCGGATCAATCAAAAATACCAAAGCAAGATCAACCCGTTTAAGGCTATGGTGCTTGTCTAGTTGTCTTTGTGCCTTTTTTCTTTACATTTGGAAGTGCCAGTGCCAGATCACTTTAGGCAACAAGTCCAAGCCCCACATTTTATTCGATTTTATTGCCTCCACTGAAAGTGACTGATAGAATTTGAACGTTATAAGCCTACCGTTTTCCAGTCCCACTTTTTTAGTTCTTGTCACTCACTTTGCACTTCTCTACAAAAGTATTTAATTACACACACACACACACACACACACACTTAATAGCAGCATATATACAATATATATACACCTATATATATACTCCCTCTTAGTCTCATAGAACTCAAAGAAAGAATGAGAGATTTGGAGAAGTGAAAATAGCAGAAGAAATATACACCTATATATATACTCTCTTAGTCTCATCAGAACTCAAAGAAAGAAGGAGAGCTTTGGAGAAGTGAAAGTAGCAGACGAAACTAGAAGAAGAAAGGGAGACATCTTAGTCTCTTCCCAAAAGCTGAAGTTGCTGCCTGTCAAGAAGTGTTTGTATGCGGTCAAGGCAAGCACCTTCTTGACCATCTTCTTTGGCTTCAAATTCGTATTCATTGCCTCTTCTAGAATCACATCGAACACCTTCCCGAAATCAACCATCCAGTCTTGGCTTTTGATCAAAGTCTGCATATATTTGGCCCTCGAATTAAGATCCTCGCCTTGTATCAAATGTAGCCGAGGGTTTTTGCTGTAGGTGACCACCTTTCCTTTCCATGGCTCGTCACTCAATTGAGGCAACAAAAGCCCCAAAGCCAAACCCGCCGACAAGGTGTTGTCAACATCACACACAGCTAACCAATTCTTCAGCTTCCCTGCTTTAATTAAACCTTCACCATTTTCTTCCACTTAACATCAGCATCTTGCTCGAGCTCGGGATATTTGAGACAGCTTAATATGTCATGCAGAAGCAGGCATCGCCATGATCAATCTAATTGGATACAGCCAGTTGCTCTCGCTTGTACTCCGCTTTATAACCCCATTGGTTGGCAGGTTCCTAGCCCTCTGACGCCGTAGTTTTCTCAAGGGCGACAAAACCTTCTTCCTCAGTCGGTCAATACAACAAACACTACCATCCCCTTCTCGGCGGCATGATTCTGGCGGTAAAACCTTCGTTCCAATGTTTTCGAACAGGATCAGCAGTGGTAGGCAAAGAGGTAGCTGCTTAGGTAATCTGCAAGCAGTAATCATCATGATGGTCATGGTCATGATCCTTGTGATGATGAAATTTTTCAATATCAGACTTGAGGCACTGGGCGAAAATATCCGAGACACAGTCGTGCAAGAAGCGGTAATCAGCGTTGTGCTCTTATCTCTAAGCCGCCTTGTTGACCATCGCCATCTTCCTCAACAACAATTTGCTTGCCTTTGACTTGGCATCCTTTTCCTTTACCTTCACCATTCCTTTTGAATCCACCTCCTCCCTTGTCTTCCCAGTAAATTTCAAGGGAGCTTCGCCCCATAGAACCTGTGATAGAATGTAGGGAAGGTCTAGGATATGTCCGACGGAGCCGAAAAATGGCACGAGATTGTATCAAAATCAGCCATCCAGTCCTGGATACATCGAACACCTTCTCGAAATCAACCATCCAATCCTGGGTTTTGATCAAAGTTTGCATATATTTGGCCCTCGAATTAAGATCCTCGCCTTGTATCGAATGCAGCTTAGGGTTTTTGCTTTAGGTGACCACCTTTCCCTTCCATGGCTCGTCACTCAATTGAGGCAACAAATGCCCCAAAGCCAAACCCGCCGATAAGGTGTTGTCGACATCACGCAACCAACAAATCTTCAACTTCCCCTACTTTGAGTAGACCTCCATCATTTTCTTCCACTTAACATCAGCCTCTTGCTCGAGCTCAGGATACTTGATATAGCTTAATATGTCACGCGGAAGCAGCGCCGCATTGCCATGATCAATCTAATTGGCTGCAGCAGGTTGCTCTCGCTTGTACTCCGCTCTATAACCCCACCGGTTGGCAGGTTCCTAGCCTTCTAGCGCCATAGTTTTTCTCAAAGGTGACAACCTCCTTCCTCAGTCAATCAATACCACAAACACTACCATCCCCTTCTCGGAGGCATGAAGGAACAAGGATTGTTTGTTACACGACTTATCCATTTCACCGGCTAGCTGAAGCTAGCCCGTACTAACAGAAGGTCAGGAATGAGACAGCTACTAGTGGCAGAAGGAAAGAAAGAACTTTCAGAGGGAAGCAAGCCTATGACAGGAAGGTGGGTCAAGGTTTAAGGAGCCCGACGGTCAGTCAATCACTCGTCTAGGGCCTTCCTCGCGGTCAGGCAACTCTTTCCTCGTCGGAGGGATGACAGTGGAAGATGGATCATGGGCTTTGGACTCAATATAGGAGGAGTATGCCCTGTGACCGCAGCAGAACTTTGGGCTTTATATTCCAGTGGGAAAACCTTCCTTGCAATGTTTTTGAACAGCATATGATGATCAACGATGGTAGGCAAAAAGGTTGTTGCTTGGGTAATCTCCAAGCAGTAATCATCATGATGGTCATGGTCATAGTCCTTGTGATGATGAAATTTTTCAATATTAAACTTGAGGCATTGGGCAAAAATATCTAAAACACAGTCGTGCAAGAAGCGGTAATCAGCGTCGCACTCGTATCTCTGAGCCGCCTTGTTGGCCGTGTGGATCGCCTTCCTCCTCAACAACAATTCGCTTGCCTTTGACTTGGCGTCCTTTTCATTGACCTTCATCATTTCGTTTGAATCCACCTCCTCCTTCGTCCTCCCAGTAAATTTCAACTGAGCTTCGCCCTGTAGAACCAGCGAGAGAATGCAGGGAAGGTCTAGGATGTGTCCAAATGAGCCAAAAATTGGCAAGAAATTATATGCAAGGGTTTTGGGGCGGTTCTGCTGGAGCCAAACCACCGCCGTGAAGAAAGCTTCGTCTTGGTTGCGTTTTCCACCGTCGCCGCGTCTGTCTATTAAGTTGTAGATGAGTTTGACGGTGGTTAGATGATTGTGCGACCAGGCCGAAGGAAGCACTTGGTTCATCAAAGTTTTGTGGAATTCCACGATCGACATGGCGTCATTGGCACAATGGAAGTACATATCAACGCAAGGGTTGTTGATGTTGTGCAAGCCTAATTGGGGTTGTTTGAATTTGAACCGTTCGGGCCGCGGCAGAGCAATTCTTGTGAATTGCGATCAAACGGCCTTGTTTTGGCATGCTTCCAGAATCGATATCACTAGCAGGAATGCCCACGTTTTGCTGCGGATTTTCAAACCATGAATAATATTCTAGAAAAATTAACTGAAAATGCTACAGGAATACAATCACATTCTTAAATGTAGCAATTCAAACAACACATGTTTCACATGAGTAACGCTCACAAAACCACACATTTACACAATTATCTCCAAATGAAAGAAAAAAAGCAAGAGATAGGTGAATTGATCCATAAAATAAGCAGTTCAACTTATTAAAGTTTCTTTGCAGATCAATCATAATGATTTCTCCATTGCTTTCACCAGATATTTCAATAGTTTTACTCTAGTAGTCCAGTTGCCAGAACAAATAGCAAGTGTGATTATAGTCGCTGCTTTGAATGTGTTATAAAGATAATACCACCAACTAAGGGTGGCAATTGATTCTTGCAATAACATACTATAAAAGTAAAGGTATGGATAATAAAAAAAATGCCTCCCTTGAAAGATATAGAACAAACCTGAAATTCAACGAATTGTTCTTTTACAAAGCGCAATACCAGACTTGATTTCCCAGCTCCAACATCCCCAAGAAGCACCCGAAGAACATCAAACATCACTGTGGTGATCACGACATGCAATACCCAAAGAAAAATAATTTAAGAAAAAATAAACCTATTAATCACATAATGCTAAAATAAATATGCCTACATATCCATAATTCCTATGTTTACAGAACATCTTTCGATAAAACACAACCTTCATTTTAAAATGGACTTTTGTATTTGTATTTTGCTTGTGAGTATGGTCTTGGTTAAAATTTAGCATTCTAGCATTTACTTGTATGATATCATATAGCAAGAAAGCTATGAGATCTGAGTCACAGTATATTGTATTCTCGGAGACCCTCAAACTACCAGAGCTAGTAGAGATAAACAACACCACGAAAGAAAAACTTCTGCTTTACATGTACACTGACATTTGCATGTGCATAGCTCTCTCTCCTCATTTCCTTTCTTTTCTTCCTCACCTTTCAGTTCTTTCTCCTAGATTAAGGAGATTGTTGTTTTGTTGTTAGTGGTTGCCATCATCATCCCATTCAAATCAACTTTAACTTTAATAATTGTAATAGGAAGTAATGATTATGTCCAACCTTTGGGTCAACATTGTATGCTATATCTAAAAAAAAGTACTTAAAAAGTATAAACACAAAACCCCCAAAATTATAAAATTAAAATATAATGTACTACCCCTTTTCTCCCGTTTTTCACTCACCCTCCATTTTTGCTAATCACCTACCTCCATCCCTCCCTATATACTCCCTACCTCTCTCATAATATCAAAACTCTCAAACCCAATTCAATGCCTCATTACCTAGTTTTTTTTTTCGTATATCTTTTTCAACTAAACCCTAAACCCTAAACAATCTACTGATGCAAGCAACATAACGTCCACTTTGCAGATTTTTGTGGAACCACTTTGCAAGTTTTGTGGAACCACTTTAAAAATTCAAATTTTTAAGCACCTGATGATTAGATTTACTGGAAATTCAAAACTTCAATAAGTATCCCTCCTTACCACAGATATGTAGTTTTAAAAATAAAACCAAAAGGATTAATTCCAATTAACATATACTTGAAAACTACCATGGTAATATTGATTAATTAAAATACTTTTTTTTTTGGGTTTGACAAAAATTTTAAACCTACGAATGGATATATCAAAATCATTTTGTAAGTACGATAAAAGTCCCTATGACAGTATCAAAGCAACTATAATCCCAAAGAAGTTAAAAGATTACTTTCTGATTATCAAAACCACTACTGGATTTGCAGACACAAAATATCACAATATTATTACCATGACCTTATGCATAATAGGAACAACACTATAATCATCTGCCTACCAGAAATTAACTCTTCTACAGCAGCAAGTTTAAAAACCAACCAACCTTTGAACAAAGAACACACGGACAGAAAGAAGCAGGATACATAAGGGGCAAAACAATTTTCTTACTTCTACATCATAGCAAAAGAACAACCATTATATAGGTATTCCGTTATCATCTGGGGAACAGATTCAATTGGCAGCTTTTACGTACCTACAATTATAAGCAAAGTTTGGAATTCATAAAAAATACTGGGCAAATACTAAGGCTGCCATTTGAAAAAGCTAAACAACAACAAACTTTGACAAATTAACTACACCTAAATTCAGATGACATTCGATATATGAAGACAATCTGAGAAATCAAAGGCTCTAAAATCAATACCATATTTCATGTGTGTTTTATTGATAGTGAACCCAGTAGTAGAACCAAGATAAAAATTGGATTTAGAACCTTGCTATCTTTGTCTTTGTAAATATGATATTTTGACATTGGCAATATATCACATAAAAAAAAACAAATATATCTGAACTCAAAGAAAATATAGAACGAAAATAAAAATGCAAATTATGAACGTTTAGAACCTAATTTCATTAGCAATTAAAGCAACCAAGCTCTCTCAACATCAAGATTCAGAACCCCCCAGGAACCCATAGATTTGATGAAAATTTTTCTAATCACTCAATTGGAATAGACAAAATCATGAATTTTTTTCTAAAACCCAATTATATTAAATCACAAATTTGAAGCAAATTTTGACATGCAATAAGTCAATAACATAGGAATCGCTTCAGACTAACCTCGATGACAGGGCCTCCGGAATCGCCCGATCCGAACCAACCAAAAAAAATCTATTAACATGATCTTCAACCTAACTATAAAGAGGAGCGTTATAACATCAACATGCCAAAACAACCAAGCCCAACAAATTAACGAACTAATTTTTCTTAATCAATAATAGCATACATATTATCAAATTGTCAATCAATAATTCACATATCGTTAAGGGTTAAACACATATATGAAGACTAAAAATTTACTCACACGTCTAATATATCCTTGCATTTCTATTTGAATTTAGAGTATGTGGAAATCACATCAACAAATCAAAGCCCTAAATTTTTATCATCCTAAATTGGAAAAATCTTTAAAATCTAAAAATTTTGACTAAAAATGCTAACTTAGGAATGAGGAAATTTGCAAATTAGCTAAACAATGCTATTATTTATCCAATCAAAGGCAAATTGGAATGGTGCAGAACTAACTACAAAATTCGTTAAACTAAACAATGGATAGAATGTTTATAAGATTTATATTTTATACAAAAATTAATCTTCTAAAAAAGCAAAAAACACAAATTTTTTGTTAAGCAATCGCATGGATTATATATGCCAAAGATTAGATGATGGTAGGCGTCAGATTACCTCTTTCGCTGAAGATGCGAAACACCTCACTGCTGACATGGCGGGGCGGATCCTCTGCCCCAAAATTTGAACCAACACAAAGATTAGGCAGTAAATCACATAATAATAAATTAATCAAGTGTTTTATATAATGAAAGTTCATAAATTGCAGAAGTAGAGAGTGTACGATAGCTGATGAGCTTCCAACTCCTACTTTTTGCCTTAAAATTCCCAACATCTTTGATTCTTTCACACAAAATCACACTGAACGCAAACAAAAATCAGAAAAAAAATATGATCTAAGAATTAAAAATTTCAGTGAAAGCACTGAGAGAGATGAAGAGGAATAACAAATGATTTGCTGGAAATATGGAAAAAAAAATCGGATCAAAAGAAATAAACAATACGAATTAGGGACTTGGGAGGGGGGACGAACCTGTTTGGTGGATTGGAGCGGGGATCAGATCGACGATGCGATGTGTAAAAAATGAGCGTTGAGGGAGCGGAGCAGCAACAGCCAACACTTTCATTCAGAACTTACTTGGAAAACCCAGATCAAACCGACCTTTAAGTTTGAAGGTTTTCACCCTGGAATCCAGGCAAAACCCAGATCAGATTCTAAATGGGTTTATCAAAAATAATAATTTGATAAAAAATGCTTATTCTTGTAAGTAATGCTTATTCTTGTAAATTGTCGTTGCAATACAATAATACTCGAAATGATGCAGTGGGTGTACGGATTAAAAAGGGTTTTAGGTGAACAGTGATAATTTGGAGAAGATGGAATACTTATCTTCTCCGATGGATTTTCCCCAAACAGTGGAGAGGGCAGCGGCGGTATGGGGCCTGCTCTCGGTGAGCTTCTCAGCACCGGCACCACTCGGGTTGAGTGAGAATCTGATAGTTCAAGTCTATAGGTTTCGTTGGTGGCGGCGATTCCTCTCGAGCATCGTTTCCTAAAAGCAAAAAACGAATCAAATTAGACAACCACACGCAAGATCGAAGCACAGAGACATAACCCCAAAAATCACAAGAAAAAAAAATTCAAACATCCACCTGCAAATCAAAAACCACAAAAAAGAAATTAAATTAGGCTCACTGAAAAAGACCTTAAAATCACAGGAAGATGCTAGATCACGCGAGGAAAAAATGAATTTCGATGAAATTGAAAACGGCAAAAACTTGTAGCCAACTAAAGGTTTCGAACCAAAGAAATTCGTAAGAGTAGAAGACTATTCATGCAACAAAAACGAAAGCAGATGATCGCCGAGACAAAGACGAAAACAGTAGACAGCAAAAAAAGGGGCAGTGCGAGAGGAGTTCATCGAAATGGTGAGTGAGGAGAGAAAGATGAGGGACGGTTAGGGTTGAGAGAAACTTGGGCGGCTAGGGTTTTTTTTGTTGTTTGTTTTTTTGGAAATAGGGTTTTTTTTGTTTTGTTTTTGTTTTGGAGAAAAGATGAAATGAAAAGAGAGAAAAAGCTGATGAGAGGAAGAAATCCACTCCGAAAAAGCAACACCCTGGTAAAACCGTAATTATTTTGAAATCTATTTAGAGACAAAATTACCCTCCTAACTTTTAAGAATTACCTTCCTAACCCAGCCCAAATCTGATGGGTTTCTTGTAAATAAGGTGAAATCAAAGGCCAATCCGTCCCATACCCTACAGACAAAATTACCCTTCTAAGTTCTAATAATTACCTTTCCAACGCAGCCCAATCAGATGGGTTTCTTGTAAATAAGTTGAAATCAAGGGGAACAAATTTAACTGTAGCTGAATGAACAGTAAATCCTTCCTCAATTTTAGAATAGACAACAAAATATGTCTGTGCGTTGCTGCGGGACTTGAATGCATCACCTTGAACTGCGTGAATAAGACACATTTTACCGAATAAATTCAACACAATCATGAATGAACAGAGGGATAGATGAGTGAATGGGGTCAGTAAGATATGCAGCTTCGTTTTTATATACATTCAACTTAGTTGACGTGAAAAGACATTGTACAATTAACAGGACGAAACAGAACGTTCTGTTTCCCAAATAAACAGAATAAACAGAAGCAACATGCTGTTCACACCAATCTTGCTCCTGCAATCAAGGTGGCAAAATATATATCCTATAGGTTAGGCACATGTTTTAGCAGTCGACAAAAAAATACATAAAAATTGTTCGTTCTTATTCTAGCATCTAAGTTTTCAAGCACAAACGTGCAAAGCAAAAAACATGCTGGACGCCTGTTTCCATAAGAAACAAAAGTATGAGAAGTGTATTTTAGTTTAGAGAACATGCATGTATTTTCTAACAACGAAAACATGAGCAAATATGATTGGGCAGAAACATGAGAGTTAAAAATCCAAACCTCAAGAATATGATTGTATTACAGCAAATATGATTGAGTCGTACTTGAGGATCAAATGGGGACTTGAGATTTTGGTAACCGTGTAGAAGAAAAATAACACCAATGGAACATTCCTCGAAACTAACCCTCAAACCCATCCAAATCAGATCAAATAATCAACCAAATTATCCCAATCAATAACCCTAAATTTACTCAACCAAATTTGCCCAATCAATAATCCTCAAGGATAAGATTATTTTTAACTATACACAAATTCACATGCTAGTCATTTGATACATTTAACTAATTCTGCAAGTTGTAAATGATTAAGAATAATTTAGAATGATACGAACCCGATTCTAGCTCATTTAAGTATTAAGATGCAAATATTCTCAAGATAAATTAAGCGGAAAAATGTATCTAAAAAAATTATATTAGGATACCTTATTTGCATTATATTTCAAGGGTGTAGCAGGATAGGCTTCATGCAGTAATCTTTCTTCTGCTATTTCCTCCACGGTTTGTAACTCATTCGTGAGTTTCGTTGCAAGGCATTCAAAATAATATAAATATATTATAGTTCATTTTTATGACACAACAACAAAGTTATAATTTATCAGATAAATTATCAAGGAATATCATGTATGAATGACAAAACCAAATTATAGTTATTGCAATGATTTCAGCTTTGTTTATTTTTCTTTTATAATGGTCTTGTATATGTGTTAATTTCTTATAAACTATTATTTGGTTTAGTCTGTAATCTTCAGTCGAACATTCCAACCATCAAAACCAAACGTTTGATCCATTCAAACTACGTATTAAATCTTCATGGCCATTAACTTCGCTTCCAAAATCCAATTCACCATGTGAGGGAAGGATTTATGAGTAGAATGACGGGTAGCGTCATTGATCCCTGAAATCCAACATACAATACCAGAATTTATCTCTTGGGAGTGAGAGGAGTCGTTTCCAGGTAATGGCAATGGCCAATTCGCCTACGGATTTGGAATTTAAGATCTAATATCTTCCCTCCAATTCGAAAAAGCTCTAGAAGGTCGTGAAATTGCCCATGAATATCGGTTGTAAGTACATGCAAATAAATAATAATAAGTATCTAACCCATATAATTTGAAAGATCCAAACCAGCGTTACCAATTCAAATGAAAGACAATAATAACGCTTTTTTCCCATACAAAATGAAATAACAGTGAAATATGTATTGTAATACAAATATAATAAGAGACTAAAGAAACCAAAATCTTCACCTAAACATTGCTTTCTCCCATTAGAATTTCCTTTGCTTTCTCGCATAACATTCTCACCTACAATAAAGCAATGAAGAAACGATCATGTACAGAGACGGTTCTAATACTAAAAGATAGGAGATAAGTTAAAAGAAAAAATAGAAAACATAACATAACTTAAAATGTGCTTAAACAAACCATTCTCGCATATAGCCAAGTTCTATACAGAGGTAAAAGTCATGGATTATACTTTAGTCCATTTCACATAGTTTACTTTGTATGTGCTTATATAATTCATTTTGAAAAATACAACTGCCCTTTCATAAAGTGGCAATACAACTGCCTTATCTATAGTCAATCGCTAAAATATTTATTGAATCCAATACATTTTTAAAATAAATGAGAAGCATGTTGTAAGACAATTTGGTTCTTCATGTTATCAGCTCAAAGGTCCCCTTGCCAAAATACATTCTTTGACTGAAATAGATTTATGAGACTATACGTATCCCCTCTTTTTAAGCCATATCTAACTAATTTCATGTCATTCCGGAAATGGCCTATCTACCATTTCCCACAAGATACAGATTAGATCTAATAACAAAATACACTCCTCAACAATGCACATGAACATGTGAGTTGAAATTTTGAAACATTCGACAACAAAAAGAAAGAAGCAAAATTAGAAGAAAAGAAAGAGATGCTCACTCAAAAAGAAAGAACAAATAATACTAGACTTCTTCTCTTCGGCATCCAAAATTCCATCGCTGATTCCTTCTTCAACCTTAAACATATTTAAAATACAAAATGGAAAAACCTCAGATGAAATCATGACATAGAATTAAATCATCCAAGTAAAATTAGACCATGGACACAAAAAGAAATGAAAGCAGTTTAATCTGACTTAATCAGTGAAAAAAATTATAGATCTAAAGAAAAAAAAATTACCCAAAGTTCCACTCAGCACAAACATAAGGGCCAATGCGAAGGTGAGCATAGAGCCCAGCCTTGTGTATGGCCTTGAGAAACCTCATCAGATCATACATCCCTTCAAAATTGTACTAAAACCCAGCATAAACCTAGCAAAACCCCAGAAGGTGAAATTAACTATAAAACCAAATGTACAAAAGCATTCGTTATACCCCTTTATACAGGCTCCAAGGTGGTTTTTGTCGTAGCAATGTCCAAGACACTGCACCCTGTTGAGAATATCGCGTTTAAGAATGGGAAAACAAGAACAAACTTCGGAAATCGAGAAACAAATAACCAAGATAAATAACACCAACAATTTACGTGGTTCGGCAATATGTGCCTACGTCCACGGGACAGCAACAACAATCTTTCACTATATCAATAATGAGTACAACCAATAATCTTGCCAAATCTCTAGAACTAGGACTTGACGAAAAACCTGAAAGAACAAGAACAAGAAATACTCTCTTTTCTTTTCTCTCGCACACTTATTGTTTTGCTCCTCCTCAAACCTAGTACAATAGCCCCTTTATATAGACATAATAAAGGTCTTCTTCAATAAGGATTAGTAATCCTAATTAGAATCTAGTTAAGAATCCTTCTCCAATTGGGTAAACAACTCCAATTGGGTAAACAACTCCAACTGGAAAACAACTCCAATTGGGAAAAACAATTTAATCCTCTAAGACTATTAATTCCCAATAGACTTAGGACAACTTAACATGGGCTGGAAAAAACCCAACAATCTCCCCCTCCAGACCATGAGGAAGGTATACCAAAAAAATATAGGATTGCTCCTCTTGACCAAACTCCCATTGATCGAACTTTTCATGACCAGACTCCCCCTGATCGAATTACCCATAACCAAGCTCCCCCTGATTGAACTACTCATTAACCAAGACCCTCTTGATTAGACTTCTCTTGACCAGGCTCCCCCTAATCAGAACTACCATTGTCATTGGCAAAGGCAATTATAGACTCTTTGCCAGAAAACCATCAATCACCTGCATTAAAAAAGATCTTCACCGTAAGTCACAACACTTGCAGTATTGTTCCCATCCTTTTGTTCCTTTTTCCATTTACGACAATGCTTCTTCATGTGACCCTTTTTCCCACAATAATGGCAGTCGCCATTGAATCTCGTCTCACCAGAATTTTTGCCTCTTTTCTCTGTGACAAAGAGTTGTCCAGCACCAGCGCTTGCACCTGAAGCTTTTCTCCTTGTTTCTTCATTAAACATGCTATCTTTAACAGCATCCATAGACAGTACGCCATTAGAAGCCGAATTGCTTACAGTTACGATGAAAGTTTCCCAACTATGTGGCAAGGATCCTAGCAATAAAAGTGCTAGCAGCTCTTCTTCAATATTCAAACCCATAGTGGCTACCTGATTGATCACGTTCTGAAAGTTGTTCAAGTGCTCGGTTACACTAACATCTTCCACATACTTCATGTTGACAAGCTCTTTGATAAGGAATGCTTTCTTGGCAGCGGTCTTCTTCTCAAAAAGGGATTCTAACTTCTTCCAAAAGAGCTTGCGCATCAGTTTCTTTAGACACATGGTGATAAATGCTCTCATCCACCCATTGTCTAATCGTACCAATAGTTTTACGATTCATCTTGGTCCAATTGGCATCAGACATATTTTCTGGCTTGCTATTAATACCTTCAATTGGCTCATGGAGATCTTTACAATAAAGCATATCCTCCATTCTTGATTTCCACGTAACCCAGTTGGAGCGGGTGAGTTTCATCATAATTGAACCCTCCATTCTAAACGGATATCAGCCAAACTTGGCTCTGATACCACTTGTTGAGAATATCGCGTTTAAGAATGGGAAAACAAGAACAAACTCCGAAAATCGAGAAACAAATAACCAAGATAAATAACACCAACAATTTACGTGGTTCGGCAATATGTGCCTACGTCCACGGGACAGCAACAACAATCTTTCACTATATCAATAATGAGTACAACCAATAATCTTGCCAAATCTCTAGAACTAGGACTTGACGAAAAACCTGAAAGAACAAGAACAAGAAATACTCTCTTTTCTTTTCTCTCGCACACTTATTGTTTTGCTCCTCCTCAAACCTAGTACAATAGCCCCTTTATATAGACATAATAAAGGTCTTCTTCAATAAGGATTAGTAATCCTAATTGGAATCTAGTTAAGAATCCTTCTCCAATTGGGTAAACAACTCCAACTGGAAAACAACTCAAATTGGGAAAAACAATTTAATCCTCTAAGACTATTAATTCCCAATAGACTTAGGACAACTTAACATGGGCTGGAAAAAACCCAACACACCCAAGACTCCATATATCCACAGCAAGGTTTGCACCACTTGAGTTCTGTATAATCTGGGCAAGCAACCGAAATGAAGACTCAAGTAAAACCATCAAGAAGCATGCTACAGAGGAGAAAAATACAGTAACAAAAAAACTCACCCTCACACACTTATCCTGCTAATCTTCATTAAGAAGATTGGTACCTACCAAGATACATTACAAACTTCATTTAATTAAAGAAAACAAAAGCCAGAAAAGTAGAAATCCAACACAATTAATGTAAAGAGAAGCATATGAAATCATTAAAATAATATACTAATACTACAATGCAATCAAACAATGATTCTTTGACATTAAAACTAAGCTGAACAGATGCGTAACTTGTTAAATTGGGGGAACAAAAACCTTTGAACTTGGTACATTGAAGCACACAGTCTTAACTGTGCAAACTCTATTTCGAACATTCTGAGAGCCCCAAAAAATGTGAGGACACTAACAGAATATTTCTGTTTCGAAAGGTGAATGGAATGTAAAAAGTTGCTCTTAAATATTATTCACTATTCCCACCTTGTATACATAATCAACTGATTTACCATTAAATTTGTCATTCTGACTATTCTACCACATTGTGAAACACAGAAAACTAAAGCTCAATTAACAAATTACATTAAATCTAAATATTGAATTGCAAACCAACCATTGCCATGTAATAGATAGTAAAAAATTTGTACCCAGTTCATCCAATTCAATCTCGATCGGCTCCACACCAAGCCTTCTAAGCAACGATTTGACCTCAGATGAGTACCTTCAAAGACAATTTGCAAAAGAAAAATCCAATTCAAATTTCTTGAAAAGAAACCAAATTTACAACAATATCAACACCCAAATTGTAAATTTACATGTTTCTGTCACAATGCTTTGATCCCAAATTATGTTCAGACATGTTGATGTGAATATCTCCACATATGCATATAATATTCATTATATCAAAAAGGGAGTTACCATTAGTTTGTCATGCCGAAGAAAAAGAAAAGGTTACCGCAATAGCTTACCATTAGTTCTGTTATTTCATGTTACTGCAAGCTTGGAGCCACTCGGGGTTACATTCTCCTTACTCTGCAATCATACAAAACAATTCCAAGTTCAAACAGTTTTAAAAGATATATTAAAAAATCGTACCAATTAAAGAGAAAGAAATGGTAAGTATAAAGAAAGAGGAGTGTGTGTATGGACCTATAACTCGTGCAGCAATTTTCAGAGGCTGTGTAATCCTTAATATCCATGATGAATTTATCAAGCAAGACTTCTTGAGGTTCCTGATATCATTAGAAACTATTTATGTGTCAAGAAAATTCATTATTCAAACTGTAGACATGTCACAAAAATCTAACAACTTATGAATCGTCTCTTGAGCACCTAGGACTGGGTGGATCCCGGTCTTGAAATATGATGTTTTAAAGAACTGATGAACATGAATATCGACTGTCAAAACAAAGAAGATAACCAATCATGACTGTGCTTACAAGAAAGGAAAAAAGATATGGCAGGAGAAAAAAAAGTGCAAGTAAAGTTTCAGCAGCAATCTCAAAACATTTATCAGTAGAAGCATGAATTTCTAATAAATGCCATCTCAACATCCAACATATTACACAATTCCATAGCACACAACAATCCAAAAACAGATCAAACAGTTAGCAAATGGCTGAATTAATAATTTGACCATTAAACTAAACAAATCCGGTGATTTAATGCAAAGATGGACACAATTGTAGTAGCTTCATCACATGAACAGTTCCATATCGGTAACAGAAAAAAAAAATTGATGCATTAGGATAATGTAATGTAAATATTTCCCCAAGAAAGCATATCAAAGAAAAGGTTAACAGAAAATGTGAAATTTGGCACCTTTATTGTTCGTAACAGCAGGATGCCATCAACTTTCAATCCTGGCACAAAGCTAACAGTCAAAAGGATGTCATAGGTCACATCCTTTGCTGGTACAGAGCAATCGTCATCACTTCCATCACCACAAACCTCTCCCCACTTAACCTAAACAATCACATTTCATCCGAAATCAGTAAAGACTTGAACTTGCTGCAAATTACTAAACAAAAACCTGGAAAACACAAAAAACACAACCACGAAACCTCTTTGAATTCATGGGTAAGAGCATCTCTTCCAAAAATTCAACTTGAAGTAGAAATGATGAATGGAACACTGGACCCCAATTTTTTTTATATCTGTAATTTCAAACAAACAACAAAAAAAAAATCCATAATTTGCTTCTCTGAATTAAAATGTATCTCAATTATATACTAATTAAGATTAAGGGGTTTATATGAGTAAGAACATATACATGCTTGCAAGTGTCATACAATCCAAACCCAGTTCCAATATTAGTCACAATGAAATGAAGCCGTATCGGCTCAGTGAGAACCTTCTCGATAACCTCCTTCAACGCAACCTATGAATTCCAACTCAAAAATTGAGAAAAAGTGCGAGAAAATTTGAGCTTGTGATTTTCTCAAAAACCAAACAGGGGTCTAGACTCTAAACCAAACCTTAGGCGAGCGGTGGGGTAGGGTGGAAAGAGAGGGCAGAGCGTTGAGGCGAGCCACCACCTCTACCCTCCTATCCACCATATCTAAACATTCACAGAGACAAATTGTCAAACACTTAATGGGTGCACATATACAAACACATACACAGACCTATATATACAAAAATTACCACAAACAAAACGAAAACCACAAACAGAAAACTCGTCAGAAACCCTAGACTATCAAAATTCAAAGAGACCCATAGCCCCCAGCTAGTCCATCCACAAAAAATTCATAAACCAAGCAAAAAATTAAAGAAATCTCATACCTTCCATAAAAAATCAAAACGAAAACCAGAGAAGCTACATTCGTGAGGATATGAAGAGAATTGATTTGCAGCATGGAGGCACTAAAGGCGAAGGAAATGATTCGCAGTATGAAGGGGATCTGGAGATGAGTGTTGAGGGGCTGGGGCCGACTGATTTGCAGAGGTTCTGTGTAAAGAGGAAGGATTTGTAAATCCCTGAAATCCCTTTCTCTCTCTCGCTCTGTCTCCGTCTCTCTGTGTCCCTTTCTCTCCATCTCTATCTCAGAGGCGGCATGGCGTCATGTCTGCCCTACAATCCCCTCACCATCGATTCCAATCAGTCCCGACAATTAAGATGACAAAAGTACCCTCCAGACTTTTAATCTGGGCCGTCCGATCTTAACCCTAGATGGGCATTCCCATCATTTGAACACAGAAAGGGCCGGCCTCATCAACAATTGAGGTAAGCCCAGCAAACACAAATCAAAACGAACTAACCTAGCCGCGGCAGGGCGTCATGTATGCCCTACAATCCCCTTACCATCGATTCCAATCAGTCCCGACAATTAAGATGACAAAAGTACCCTCCAAACTTTTAATTTGGGCCGTCCAATCTTAACCCTAGATGGGCATTCCCATCATTTGAACACCCAAAGGGCCGGCCTCATCAACAATTGAGGTAAGCCCAGCAAACACAACCCAAAACGAACTAACCCAGCCGCCTTCACCTTAGTGGCAATATTGTAAATAAACTAAAATGTGGTCCAAAATATTGTTTACATGAATAGTGCCAATTTCCCTCATACTTTAGACTAAGGTAATAGTAATAACTAGAAAGTGTAGCTCGCGCGTTGTTGTGGGAAATGTGATTTACGCGTTAGTGCGGGATTGGAAATTGTATGACATATTTTGATGAACTAAGTTAGAAAACGACTACATGTGCAAACAATGCAAACAACTAAGGTGCAGTTTAGGATTGAGGTGATTAAAAAAAAGTTGGTATGAAAAAAAGCTGGGAGGGTTTTTGGTGTTTGGTAAACATCCCAAAACAACTTTATTTCAAGTTTCACATGAAAAAAAGTCAAAAAGTGGAAGCTGCATTTTGCAGCTTCAAGAAGCCACTTATTATACAAAACACGAAGCTACAGTACATTGTTAATGAGTTTTTTCAATTTGCCAATACTGCCCCCTCCTTTCTCCTTTTTCCTGATTCCTACACTCTGCACGCCCTCTCTCTCTCGCTAAACACTCTGCACGCCCCTCTTCCCTTTTGCCGCTGCACTTCTTCCTCCTCCTCTTTTTCCTTTCTCTCTGTCGATCTCAGCGCCACACCGCCGTCGCCTTCCAGGTACTCGATTTGCTTGAATATTTTTGCTGTAATTAATTAATTTAATTTTTAGGTTAAGGTTTGGTTGCTCTCTCCAGTTGACTTCTATTTTTGTAGTTTAATTTTAATTCAGGGTTTGGTTTTAGCAACTAACATGGATGATGAATCGATTTTTTTGGAGTTTTCTGAAACAGGGTTTTGTGTGGCAACCAACGAACGAGCTCAATCTCATTGATTATGTAAACATAACTCTCTCTCTCTCTTCCATCGTTGAAGCAATTTCAGTTTTGGTGTTTGAATTAATGTTCTAATTTTCAGTTTTGGGGTTTGAATTAATTCTCTAAATTTTAGTTTTGGGGTTTAAATTAAGGTACTAATTATTATCATGAGATCCATGAGGCAATTTCAGTTCTTAGGATTTGATTGGCAACGATGGTGTTGCTCTGTTTGTTATCATGAGATCTATGAACCCAAATCTCCTCCTCTTTTTCTGCCTTTTTTTATTT
The DNA here is from genome assembly GCA_963580275.1 of Crataegus laevigata. NCBI lineage: Eukaryota > Viridiplantae > Streptophyta > Magnoliopsida > Rosales > Rosaceae > Crataegus > Crataegus laevigata. The sequence continues at coordinate 9,448,766 of OY756939.1, read as the reverse complement.
TTAATTTTTGTTTATGTACTCTGTTTGTTTATTTCTTAAACACACTACCTGTTTCCTGCAATGTGGGTTTGTTTTTTCACATGGGTTATCTTTAAATTTGGGATTTTCTCATTTTCATTCCTCTGTGTGTGTCGATATGAAATGTTGTTGAGTAGTCTTTTGTGTGGTTCTTTCTAAGGAGTGGAGAGTTAAAGCTTCCCACTTTTTGGGGTTCAGTTGTGGTTTCTGAAAGTTTGATCCTTTTGAGCACATCTTCATTCAATTGTTAGTTTAGCTTATTGCATATATATAGTTGCAGGTAGCAGCTGACATTTACTCTTTAAGTTTTGTGGGGGCATGCCTTTGATTTTATAGCAGGCAGCGTTAGCAAAGTCATTATTTGTTTCTACTTTTTGTTCATGCCAAGTTGCAAGTGTTGAAATATGTATTTCATTTTGTTTCTTTTCAGCCAATTTTCCTGAACATGTAGCTGTTAATCACGAGTATTACTTGTTTCCTACAATGTGGGTTTGTTTTTTCACATGGGTTATCTGTAAATTTGGGATTTTCTCCTTTTCATTCATCTGTGTGTGCCGAATTTTGCTAATACCTTGCTATTTGTCAATGTCAGGTGTTTTTTATCTCTCTTTTTCGCATTTTAAAGATTTAGGAGTTATTTTGACATTTCATAGGTCCAATCATGTTTCATAATTTTGTATCACGCATAGTAGTTGCATAATCTGTTATATGATCCAATCAATGAGTGACGCTTGAAAAAAAGGAAATTATGCACTGGAATTTATCTGTCGTGTGTTATATGATTCAATTGGAAAATATCTTGATACCAAAAAAAGATCATTGAGTCACAAATTGGCAATACATTGTAGAAATAAAAGGAAAATGAATGGTCTTAGGAAAAGTTTGCATTAAAACGTGTATTTTCACCATGCTATGGGTATATAGTACTTCATTTCTTGGATAAGATGAGGAACAAAACTAGGGTGTTGAGGTGGCTTTATAATGTGTTGATGATATATCTGCCTATGTGCCTTGGCGCTATGATAGATGGTTTATATCAGTATATTGCAAATTATTGAGAGCGAATGCCTTTTCTGTAGTAAAGAGGTGCTGTGAGAGATGGAGACTCATTAATATTGTTTTGATTTCTCCATCAAGGTCATTATAACAAAAATTCTTTTATTAGGTATATGATGGGCTTATTGTTCTTTGTTTCATGGAATGTTGGAGAGCAGATGCTTAATAGTACCGTGAGCAACAACTACGAATTCACTGCATCTATATTCTTTTTCATGCATATGCTAGATGCATTGTATGTTTATTTGGTATATCAAAGGGAATGGCTGAATCATGATTATCATTGAAAACCATGGAACCATCATCGACTTAGATACTTAGACATAACCTCCAACACACACACACACACACACACACACACACACAAATGATCTCTTCTAAATAGTGCATGTGTTGCATTCGGTCCATGCATGACTAGTAGTATTGGTTCAATTGCATCATAATACAATACACTTGTGGTAAGCTTTCGAAGTGTGGTTCAAATTTTGACAATGTGGTGTCTGTTAGGTTTACTTCTGCTTGCGAGTTGCGACTGTAGTATTTGTTAGGTTTACTGTGGTGTCTGCCCAATCATATGTTCCTATTAATGTGGTGTCTGTTAGGTTTACTACCTGTTTTCTGCTTGCGAGTTGCTTCTGCTTATGTTAGGTTTACTACCTGTTTTCTACTTGGTTATATTACAATATTATTTGTTCTTGTTTTAATATATATATATATATATATATGTATATATACAAATCACTAGTTGGTATCGATGGCAAAGAAGGAAGCATCTTCGTCAAATCCTACAACTACATGGAATGCCCACAATATATCTATATTTTTTTATGTATGCATCAAGGAGGTTGAGGCCAGACATCGTCCTGGCACCCACTTTGACAAAGATGGATATGCAAATATTAGAGCTAACTTCAAGGCAGAGACAGGGCATGATTATGAAAGAAAGCAATTGAAAAATAAGTAGGATGCACTTAAAAATGAGTGGAAGTTGTGGAAATAGTTAGTTGGTAAAGAAACTGGCCTAAGGTGGAATTCGAGCAAGGGTACCGTTGATGCCTCTGAGGAGTGGTGGAATAATAAAATTTAGGTTTGTGTATTTATCTTTTAATATGTATTATGATATCATGAAATATGTATTAACCATATTCTTTCTTTACTTGTAGATAAACAAAGAATATGGAAAATTACGAAAAAGGCATTAGTCCTGAGATGGAGGAAAAGTTAAATAGGATGTTCTTAAACACAGTTGCTACCGGTGAACATGCATGGGCACCTTCATCTGGAGTACTACCACCAGAGACAAGAGAGGAATCCATATGGCAAATTGATTTAGATGATGAGGAAGAAAGTGAGACTATGCAGGATCTAAGGCAAGCTACTAGGAAGGGAAAAAAAGAGCGATTAACCAAGGAGAATTGCAAAAGAAGGTTAATAAGAAAGGGAAAAAATTGGAGGTGCTGCAAAACTTTGTGGTCAAATTGACCGTCTTGTTGAAGCTTATGAAAGTAGGAGTTCTACAAACTCATTGATGAGGCCGCTGCATATAGGCTATAGTATTTGCGGAAGTTATAGCGTCTGTTGCACAATTGCTTGGTTGTGATCCATCTAGTGGGTTATGGTTGTTTGCTACATGTTTATTTTGTTGTGCAGAGAAGCGAGATGTGTTTGCCACTATGAAAGATCCTAAAGTGCAGCTAACTTGGTTGAAATATATGTTCAACAAAGAACAATAAGGAGCTAAAACTATAAATTAGGACTGTGTGGTTTGTACTTTGCATTAAGATTATGTGTTGAATGTTGCATGTGCTTTGTGTTTATTGAATGTTGCTTGTACTTTGTGTTTATTGAATGTTGGATTATATGTTGAATGTTGGATTATGATTTCTTATTAAACGTTGGATTATTCTTGAATGTCGGATTATGACTTCTTAGTGATTGTTGGATTATGACTTGTGGAATGTTGAATTATGTGTTATGTTACATGTGTATATTCAATATGAACACCTATGATGATGATGTTGAGGATTTGGAGGATGGTCTAATTATACGCACTGTAGTGAAAACTGTTGAAACATATTATTTAAAATATGTCCACAAAACTCCGTGTATGAATTCTTCCCAAACAGGTAATATTTGGTTGATGGAAGTACTACAAGGAAATCATGTGCGATGCTATATAATGTTTATGATGAACAAAGATGTCTTTTATAGATTATCCAATGACTTGCAAACTAATTATGGATATAAAGTTTCAAGGAGAATGAGTGCAATTGAAATATTAGGAATGTTCTTGCATATGTTGGGACATAGTGTGAAAAATAGATTAGCGCAAGAGAGATTTCAACATTCTGGTGAGACTGTTAGTAGATATTTTGGTGCTATGTTGGATATTGTATGTAAGATGACAATAGATATTATCAAACCGATGGATTCAGAGTTTCGTGGCATTCCCCAAGAAATAAGGAGAGATTCAAGATACATGTCTTATTTTAAGGTAAAGTTTGACTCATCTTCTAACTTATTTGCAAACTAGAAGTGTAGGTTGAAGGTTTTCTTCTATGTTATTATTTTTAAGATTGTATTAGTGCTATAGATGGAGTACATGTTAAGGCTTCAATACCACCTCCGGATCAAGGTCCATGTAGGAAAGGAATACCGACTCAAAATGTTATGGATGCATGTAATTTTGACATGCAATTCACATTTGCTTGTGCCGGATGGGAAGACACTGCACATGATACAAGGATTTTTCTATCTGTGCTACGAAATCCAAATTTAAACTTTTCTAAGCCTCCAAATGGTAATCTTCATATTTGCTATGTATTATTATAACATTTTACATACTTGCTTTGTATAATTATTACAATACAAAACAAAATTTTCAATTGTCAGGAAAATATTACTTGGTAGATGCGGGGTACCCACAAATGAGAGGTTATTTGGGACCATATAAAGGTGAAAGATATCATCTCCCGGACTTTCGTAGGGGTGCCGAACCAACATGTCATAGAGGTATTCAACCACATGCATTCTTCTCTTAGGAGCATCATTGAACGAACTTTTGGGGTATGATCGGATCATATTTATATATATTTTTATATCAAATTCGCTCGTCTTTTCTTAGTTAGTTCGTTATATTTTTGGGCTTTTTACTTTGTTTTTGTGTTTTATAGAATTTATCTAGCTAAGAAAATAAAAATAGAATAAGTGAAGTGTTAAGTATTAATTTCATCTAAACTATCTTGTCTGTTGAATTATACTTATCATTTGGAAAATAATATATATATATATATATATATATATATATATTTATATTTAAATATATTTTTGTGTGTGTGTGTAAAGCAGCATGTGGGAAGATGCATGTGGACAAGCAAAAGGAAGGAGTGGAAGGGGCACATGCATTCGGTGGAAAAGCTTAGTCAAAAGCAGAAAATAATGAAGAAAGGCATGCGGCCAGCTTAAAAGAAATGGAGCAGCATGATTAAACGGGGGGAGCCATTGGAGAGGCACGGGGATAAGCAATATAAAAAAATAAAAGAATATGATGTGTGGGGAAGAAAGGAAGATGGCATGAGATAAAGCTTGAAACGGGGGGGAGAGTCGGAGGGGCTCCTCGGGAGCGAAGCTGCGAGAAAGAAAACAGTCCAAAAGAGGGGAGCTCCTGGGTGCTGTGAGGATTTGGCAGAGGCTTAGCCTCGGGGACGAAGCCAATTGGCAGCGCACAGGGGAGATAAATCCGTAGCCTTGGCAGTCAGAGCTTCCACAGAAAAGAAAAGAGGTCAGAGCACGGAACCAGGGGGGAGTTGACTGGCAGCGCGCGGAGAGCATTCATAGAAGACTTGGTGAACCTCGGGAAAGGGCCAGAGACGCCAGGCCTCAGGGTCAATCAGATAACTTGCACAGAAAGCACACGGTGCAATCCTTGCATTTTCCTCGTTTCGGTTTAATCCTCCAAACTCAGATTTTAATTATATTTTTAATTTCTGTTTTTAATTTTTATAATAATGTGTAATTAGTTTATATTGGTTAGAGGTTAATTCGAAACCATGATTATATTTGTAATTTAAATTGGTAACTTCAGTTGTGATTTCTGAGTTGTGATTTAATTTACTTAACTGCTTGATTAATAACTTATTTATGTTTGTCGATTAAGAATGCATACTTAATTTACATGCATGAATTTGATGCTAGAATATAAGTGAATTTCACCTAATCGTTATGAACTTATATTCATGAGTAGTGAAGGTTGCTAGTCACAATCGCGTTAAGTAAATTCCTGGCAAACGTATCATGCTGTTCATAGTTACGAATGCCTTGTCAACACTTATGATTTTCTTAGAACTTAATGATTCTCGCTTGTATCTCTATTATGCAATTCATGTAGGGAACTTGTGGGGAATGTTTTGGGTTGTCGTATGCAATCATCCAATCCATTAACTTAAGGAAAATCTGAGAATTAATCTATGCAATTCATGGTTAATTTGGGGCGTTGAAATTTACAATTTATTGAAAGAACAACTGAAAATCAATTTAGGTTGCTTATGTGTCATGTGTGGAGAAAAACCCTCTAGCCAATCCGTCGTCTATCCGTTCACCTTTATTTTATGTTTTTGTCAATTTTGTAATTTATTTAAGTTTAATTTACGTTTCTTCAAAAATCAATCCCCCCATTATTATATTATATTATTTAGTTAATTTTTATTATCTTTTAATTTACTTTCCGTCCAATTAAATTCCTAGTTTTTATTTTAAATTGTTTTCATTATTTTGAGTCATTTTTAGTGTGTTTCGAATTTTTATTTTAGTTTTGTATTTTAAACTTTGTTTTTACGTTTTTAAATTATTTTAGAGGTTTTAGCAAGCCCTCCTAATCCCCAGCCTAGCACGATACCCTACTTACATCTTTACTACAACGACCAAAAAGAGGGTTAAATTTGTGCGGTTTAAATTCCCGTCAAATTTTTGGCGCCGTTGCCGGGGATTAGCAACTTTGCTAATCCCTTTATATTTTTGTTTGTGTTTATTTTTTTTTATTTGTGCTTATGTTTATATTTGTGTTTGTGTATTTTACTTTTGGTATTTGATTTATTTTTCTTTCTTTGATTTTAGGTACAATTGGAGTAAGACATGGATTTTGCTAATATTCAAGCTCAATTGGCAAATCTTACTTCTCAATTGTCGCAGAATGCCGAAAGGACCTCAATGCCAAGTGTCCCTACACTTGATGTGCCCTATGGGCAAGGTTATCAGACTCATCAATATCCTCCATTTTCTTCATATGAAGATGATTGGGGATATCAAGGCTATGATCAATCAAGGGGCAACATGTATTCCAACGCTTGCAATTCGGATTGGAGGGATTATTCAAATCAGATGTGGGATGAACCCCAGCAATTTCAACAAAGTGGATATTGGCAGCAAGACGAGTTCTATTCCAGACCTATGCAGCCACCACAGCATCCCCCACACCAATTCCAATCGAATTCAAGTATGCCCGTGAATTATAATGAAATCATTAATGAATTAAACTCTTTGGTGCAGGGGTCACAAAATCAAGCTAAGGAGACTCACCAAGGAGAATATTGGCAGCCGTATGATGAGTTCTATACATCACCACCACAGCCTCCATCACAATCTGCCCAATTTAATTCAGGTACATATGTGGATAATGATAATATTATTCAATTACTCATCTCTTTGAACCAGGAAGTAGAAAATCAAACCAAGGAGATGGGAGAATTGAATAATCAAATGGGGCAGATTGTGGAAATCAAGGCACAAATTCAAGAGCAACGTGAATTCTCCAACTCCACATTTGCAAATTCAATGGAGGAAGTTGAAGTTGCTGAAGCCATCACTTTGGAAGAAGAGAGTGAAAAAGACATTGTGAAAGCTCTTCCAGAGGTGCAAAGTGATATCTCGATTCTTGGTGCACCAAAACAAGTTCCCGAACCTTGCACACCAAGAAAAGAGATTCAAGATATCGAAATGGTTGGAGAATGCGTTGCATATCAAGAATACATTCAAGAGGCTGTGCAGACAACAAAGGCCCAAGCAATTGAGTTTGATGACACGGAACAGGCCACAACCATCATAGTCAATCTGGCCAAGTTCAAAATCCCGAAAATATCCAAAAATATGGTTTTTGTTATTCAGTTTGTTTCGGAAAAATATAATAAGCCATTTTCTCCAATTTTAATTTTAATTTTATTTTATACTAACATGTTTCTCATTTTAATGATTCAGGCACCCACCCGAGAATTTAAACCACTGCCGAATCATTTCAAGTATCACCTCCCATTAAAAGATAAATTCCATGCTTTGGAGCCGAGGGGAGGTTAATGGAAAGATTCGTCCGGCTAAAGACGTTAAATCAAGCGCTTCTTGGGAGGCAACCCAAGCAATCAGATTTGCATTTCTAATCCTCTTCTTTATTGCCTTTACTTTCATTTTGTTTTGTTTTGTTAGTTGTTTTATTTGGTTAATTTTTGTTTAGTTTGTGTTTAAATAAATTAAGGGCGTTGTTTATTTTAAGTGCGGGTAAATAAAGTTTGCAATAATTTACTTATTTTACTTTACATATTATATATTGCTTAAAATAAACCTAAAAAAAAAAAAAAAAAAATTAATAATAATAATAATAATAATAATATTAGTACTATATATATATATATATATATTTAAATAAACTTTAAAAAAAAAAATTAAAATTAAAATTTACATTAATTTACATATTTTGATTTACATTTATTTTATTTTGCTTAAAATAAACTTAAAAAAAAAAAAAAATTACAATAATACGAAAAACTAATAGCAATCATTGGTTTTGGTTAGGTGGCGCCTCAGAGGTTGACGGAGCTCCGGGAAGACGAAGAGCCAGCGTTGGAATCTCCGGAGCCGGAACGCTTAGTGCTGCTCCAGAGGACGAAGGCAACATAAACCGCGGGAGTAACGCCATGAACCGCTCATGATCACTTTGGATTCGACCGTCCGACTCCTGCAGCTGGTCCAGCTTCCTCTTCATGCTGGTCGAGTAGCTAGTTGCGAGCATGTGCAACTCCTTGTTCTCGTGCCTGAGTCCTCTGACTTCTTGCCGAAGACTGACCACCTCCGCCATTAGCGACTCCACCTGACGAGATCTTGCAAGCAGGCGCTGACCCATGTTTGAAACTGAGCCTGCACACTGGACACTGAGAGCCAGTGAGTCCTGATGAGCCAGCTCGTCTGACCGCATAGACAGCAACCTAGTGTCTCTGGGAGTAAGAAGGTTTCTTGCAACCACCGTTGCGGTTATATCGTTCCTCATCATTGTGTCCCCGACTGTAAGAGGACCATTGGGGGATATGAAGGATGGATTCCAAATGTTGTTCGGAGAAGACGAGTCATCGTCTTCCCCGACATTCAAGTTTAGGCGACGGTCGGAAGGGCAAGACATTTTTAGAGGGGGTTGAGGAAGAAAAGAGTTCGGAAGGAATAAGAGTGCAGAAGTGCAGGAAGAGTTCGGAAAGATTATGTGTGTTTACAGAAGAGAGTGTTTGAGGAAGCAAGTTTAAGTGTGATGTGAAGAAGAATTAGTGCCTCTATAAAAAGAAGAAAATGAAGAGCGCCTGCTCCTCAGAGATCAAAGAGCGCTCCTCGGAGGTTGAAGACGCGTCCTCGCGCAAATCGAAGGCCGACGCTCCTTTCTCAAAAGAGCCGTTTCCTTTCTCAAAAGCTGGGCTTGACTCAGCAATCACGTGGTTCTGTTTTTCCAGTTTGTCGTGACTCATGACGTGCAGCGTGGAGCGTTGCGAAAACCACGAGCCGCACCCGGTTTTGAACCCCGGTTTTCAAAAGATCATCATTCCAATTTGTCGTCACTCGTCGTATGCGCAGTCAGCTTCGCGGAAATTATGGACGCGTTGTCAGAAAGCGCGTAACGGGCACTGTTCATCCATCCACCGGCTGCCGACAAATAGTGAGGGAACAGTTCCGGTTGTGAAGGAAAATTTCTATAAGTTCGACCTTAGCCTTTCACAGCAAAGGCACACCTTCACACCCTCTCAACCTCTCAACCTCTCAAACTCTCAACCTCTCTTCATCTCCGATAATGTCTTCCCAAAGAAAGCTTTCGAGTTATTCAGTGTTCTTCATCCCTTGGATCACCCCAGAAAACAAACCTTCCAGAGCAAAAGTATTTCATATTAAAAAGGTTAAAAGCAAAAGTATCTCATATTATGCTTTCTCCTTTCCTTCATCTGAGGAACGTGGAGAAAGTGAGATCCTGATTGCTTACCTAGTCTTGCTCTCGAGTACTCATCTCAGACCCCTCCCAGCCCACTTCAAAAATAAACCTGTGTTGAGGTACTTCTTCAAAAACAAAAGTACCTCACAGACGAAGCAGGAGGAGTCTGAGGTGCACCCAAGAGCAGATGAGTCTGGGTTGATCCAAGAGTTCAAGAAGATGCCACACCTGCGTGGAGATCGGACTACTTGAAGCATGTGGAGACACGTGCTGATTCATCCTCAACTAAGCTGAGGAGCACTTGCAAGAAGGAGGCCCATCCTGTTCAAGAAGAAAGCTGTGGAAAATCAACAAGGATGACCAATGACCACCTATTAGTTCTTTTCGTTATCTTTTATTTTCATTTTCAATTTTCGTTTGCATTTTCTATATTTTCTTGCGTGCTTAACTGATTTATTTCTTTTCTTTGCAGGAACGTTTGGTTATTTTCTCCCTTGAAGTTGATTGCAAAATTTACGCTTAGGGGTCATCGCTTGGTTTTCTGCAAATTAGAGAAGTTTTCAGTCTCTTTTCTTTATTTTGTTTCGTATTATTTATTCATTTTATTTTTATTTGCATATTAATGTTTTCTGACATTGGGGACAATGTCTAGTTTAAGTGTGGGGGTATCAAGTATAAAAAATGACCAAATTGAAAAAAATTTGTACCTTCGACTTTGAACTGGTTCCATTTGTTTCCGTGTTGTTGCTTTTTGTTTTCTTAGTGTTTTATGCTGTTTTGGTGTGTTTTATTGTGTTTTGAGGAAATCTTACGAAAATGACATAAAAATTTGAAAAATATTTTGAAAAACCCAAAAAGAATTTTTTTTAGTTGTTTTTGTGTGTTTGTGTCTTAGGTACCTTCCAACACAATGATGAGGATTTGGTTTTTAATTGCATGACTGTTAAAGAAAGTTATAAACATGGATGGAAGTTTGATATGCTCTTGGTTTATGCTTAGTTGTAGTTGTTGTTTATGAATTTAAATTTGATCACAAAAGGATAAAATTAGTTTTTGTAACATGCTTGAAGGAAGGAACTCAAACTAATGCTACATCCCTGTGAGACTTGAGCTTATACCTTGTTTGGAGAGTTATTAATCTTGATGTTTTTGTTTTCTAAAGTCGTTGCATGATCTCATTATTCTTTGCTTGGTTGCTACTTAGAAGGCGTTTTATCATCTTAGTTCCAAATACTAGAACTCATATCCGTTTCATTCAAAGCATGACATTGAATTGCATAACACATATCAAGATGAAGTTGTTTAGTAAACCACCTTAACCAAAAAGCCTTACCCTCCATCTTTCTTATGTTTTGTAGGCTTAACCCATCTCGAGCCTTATTTAGCCTATTTTTGTTGTTAACCTCATTAAACCGCACCAAACCTACTGTAGGACTGTCTGCACCCTTGTTCTTAAAGAATAGTGAGCATGACTTAAAAAGAATTCATTTTATTCTACACTATGCAGAAAAACAAGTGTGGGGGAAGGATTGGTTGTTTCGAGCTCAATTGTACGTTTTGTTCTTTTGAAAAAAAAAAAAAAAAAAAAAAAGAAGAGAAAAACGCGTGAAAAGAAAAGAAAGAGGAAAAAGAGTTTGAAATTTGGCCATAAAATGTGTGAATCCTCCCCTCGGGTTTAGAGTTGAATTTTCATTCAAAAGTGAATTCTATGCGTTAACCTTATTACTTTGCTTACTATTTCTTTAAGAACATTTGTTTTTCCATAGCCTTCTTTTGTTAAGCCTCCTTAGCCCCGTTACAACCCTTTGACTTCTATCTTGGTTGTTGTGTGTTCAATATGTGGAGTTTGGGATTGGTATGAGCATATAGTGTCCCTGGTTCTCGCATCTAAGTAGTAGCATTCCGTTCATGAGATCATATTCATATGCACATTAATAACTCCAGAAAATGCTTTCTTTGCTATAACATATGTGAGTGATCGTTTCCTTGCTTACATCATTCTTCTCACATATATCTAGTGTAGGGAGTGTAGTCAGAAAATCTGAGCGAAAAATTGAGTGCATATCTAGTAAGGAATAGAGTAAATTCTCTAAGGCATGTTACTACATTCAAAATGTTGTTTTAATTGATTAAATGCGAACTAATAAATGGTGACTGTGATTAAGTATGTGCTTAAGGGTATGGATTGCCAAAATCTGTGTAAGTGATGATTTTTAATTTGTCATGTCCATTGGAAATCCCTGAGATAAATGTTGGAAGGTTTAGATTGAGTTTTGTTTTTGTTTCTTTGTTTTGCTCGAGGACTAGCAAAAGCTAAGTGTGGGGGTATTTGATCGGATCATATTTATATATATTTTTATATCAAATTCGCTCGTCTTTTCTTAGTTAGTTCGTTATATTTTTGGGCTTTTTACTTTGTTTTTGTGTTTTATAGAATTTATCTAGCTAAGAAAATAAAAATAGAATAAGTGAAGTGTTAAGTATTAATTTCATCTAAACTATCTTGTCTGTTGAATTATACTTATCATTTGGAAAATAATATATATATATATATATATATATATATATTTATATTTAAATATATTTTTGTGTGTGTGTGTAAAGCAGCATGTGGGAAGATGCATGTGGACAAGCAAAAGGAAGGAGTGGAAGGGGCACATGCATTCGGTGGAAAAGCTTAGTCAAAAGCAGAAAATAATGAAGAAAGGCATGCGGCCAGCTTAAAAGAAATGGAGCAGCATGATTAAACGGGGGGAGCCATTGGAGAGGCACGGGGATAAGCAATATAAAAAAATAAAAGAATATGATGTGTGGGGAAGAAAGGAAGATGGCATGAGATAAAGCTTGAAACGGGGGGGAGAGTCGGAGGGGCTCCTCGGGAGCGAAGCTGCGAGAAAGAAAACAGTCCAAAAGAGGGGAGCTCCTGGGTGCTGTGAGGATTTGGCAGAGGCTTAGCCTCGGGGACGAAGCCAATTGGCAGCGCACAGGGGAGATAAATCCGTAGCCTTGGCAGTCAGAGCTTCCACAGAAAAGAAAAGAGGTCAGAGCACGGAACCAGGGGGGAGTTGACTGGCAGCGCGCGGAGAGCATTCATAGAAGACTTGGTGAACCTCGGGAAAGGGCCAGAGACGCCAGGCCTCAGGGTCAATCAGATAACTTGCACAGAAAGCACACGGTGCAATCCTTGCACTTTCCTCGTTTCGGTTTAATCCTCCAAACTCAGATTTTAATTATATTTTTAATTTCTGTTTTTAATTTTTATAATAATGTGTAATTAGTTTATATTGGTTAGAGGTTAATTCGAAACCATGATTATATTTGTAATTTAAATTGGTAACTTCAGTTGTGATTTCTGAGTTGTGATTTAATTTACTTAACTGCTTGATTAATAACTTATTTATGTTTGTCGATTAAGAATGCATACTTAATTTACATGCATGAATTTGATGCTAGAATATAAGTGAATTTCACCTAATCGTTATGAACTTATATTCATGAGTAGTGAAGGTTGCTAGTCACAATCGCGTTAAGTAAATTCCTGGCAAACGTATCATGCTGTTCATAGTTACGAATGCCTTGTCAACACTTATGATTTTCTTAGAACTTAATGATTCTCGCTTGTATCTCTATTATGCAATTCATGTAGGGAACTTGTGGGGAATGTTTTGGGTTGTCGTATGCAATCATCCAATCCATTAACTTAAGGAAAATCTGAGAATTAATCTATGCAATTCATGGTTAATTTGGGGCGTTGAAATTTACAATTTATTGAAAGAACAACTGAAAATCAATTTAGGTTGCTTATGTGTCATGTGTGGAGAAAAACCCTCTAGCCAATCCGTCGTCTATCCGTTCACCTTTATTTTATGTTTTTGTCAATTTTGTAATTTATTTAAGTTTAATTTACGTTTCTTCAAAAATCAATCCCCCCATTATTATATTATATTATTTAGTTAATTTTTATTATCTTTTAATTTACTTTCCGTCCAATTAAATTCCTAGTTTTTATTTTAAATTGTTTTCATTATTTTGAGTCATTTTTAGTGTGTTTCGAATTTTTATTTTAGTTTTGTATTTTAAACTTTGTTTTTACGTTTTTAAATTATTTTAGAGGTTTTAGCAAGCCCTCCTAATCCCCGGCCTAGAACGATACCCTACTTACATCTTTACTACAACTGTCAAAAAGAGGGTTAAATTTGTGCGGTTTAAATTCCCGTCAGGGTATGGAAGAAAAGATGGGCAATTTTAAGGGATATGCCTAATTACCCGTTCAATAAGCAAGTGAAGATTGTCATTGCTACAATGGCTCTTCATAACTACATACGGAGGTATTTTGAACGTGATCGTCATTTTGATGACCCCAGGGACTATTGTGAAGAGAGCGATAGTAGTGATGATGATGATGAAGAGTACCAAAATTATCAAGTTGAAAGATCACATGAGATATAAGTATTAAGAAATAGAATAGAGGCAAGTTTGATGAATGCATCTAATTAGATTACTTTCAAGTACATTAACAATATTGTACTAATGAATTCTAGCTATTTAGTCTAAAATATTTCAATTGAAGTAGTTTGTCATACTGATTAATATTTAAGATAAAGTTTATAAATATTTTTCTTTTACAAATAAAGTATATTTAGTAATTCACCTTTATTGGTTAAGAAAATTAAATTAATGGCACATCTAGTATTATACCCTTATTGGTCATTTTACACAGTCACAACTGTTTTACATAAAAGTTTACCAAACACTATCATACTGTTTTTTTTTTCTTTTCCAAAAGCACTTTTACAAAAAAGTTTACCAAACACTCTGCTGCTTTATTTCACAGCCACTTATTTTCACAGCACAGCAGAAGCATCTTTTTTTTCAAAGCACAACAATACCAAACTAGCCCTAAATTAGACGCAAACCAACTAATTTCGAATTTAACCAAATTAGAAAAAAAAATCACAATCGAACTAATCTCTACTTCCCATATGAAGTAGAAGATGTCCCCTATTTTGCATCTGTGAACAACGCGGTTTGCACCCTCTACGAACAAAAAGATGAAAGTGAAAATGTTTAACAACATTATAAAAATTATACATACAAGATTATATATGTATTTGCACAAAGTATAAAGATTTACTAATAGATTCGAGGTTAAATTTAACAAAATAAGTAATTATGAATTGAAATCAAACTATATCGTAGTTGTTAAAAAATACTTTTGGCTAAATCTTACAAATAGAGTGAAAATGTCGCTTTCTTATCAACTAATCAATTGTCTCAGCTGCAAAAAAAAAAAAATTGATTTCAAAGTGTCCTTTACCAACTGAATGATGCATAAAATCGTTAATTTCAAAGTAAACCAACTTTCAAAAATCCTAACACGATATGACATTGTAAAAAACCTTAAACCCTTTACTAGAACAAACCTCAAAATGCCCACTAATTGTTCTGGATGGGACACACCAATTTTCACCATGAGAAAAAAGCAACTCAAAATCCAAATTAAGCATTTGATAAATCGTATTTACTGAAGAGAATTTTTTTTTAAAGGGAAGGTTACCAGTGTTAGCAAAGTTAAATTCAGTGTAAGAAAGTGGAAGAATATTGACATAAACATAGTAGTGGGATTGATGATGGATTCAGTATGTTATTTTGTATCAATTCAAATGGATGAAAAATATTAAAGGAACTATAGGTCACAGTTTGGAAGTACTACTTCAAATTTTCAACATGCTCAGTAGATCTCTAAATTTCAAAAAGTGTACAAATTGAAACTAATAGAGCTATTTCTAACTTTCCAAAAGTATTTAAATTGAAACTAATAGATCTTTCTTCTGTATATTGATAATTTAAGAATTGAAACTAATTTAACTCTTTTGGATATTGATACTTTAATATTTGCTACAAAAAATGAATCCATAACTTTCTTAGAGCACGAAATTGGAGCTAACACCAAAAAAAAAAGTATCAAATTAACAATATGCAATCAATTAACAATTTCATAACAAAACAACTAAAAAGTCAGACCCAAAGAACACAGATTTTATTCGCTTTTGCATACCAATTAAGAAAAAATCTTATGATAAAAATCAAAACCCGCACAAACAAAAAATTCTATTAAACTGAAATCTCACCCTAGGAATAAAGCATGCTTACAGAAACTTTCCTTTATGTTGAGATTGATTCTGGCAATTAATGAAGTTGCAATGTTTTCTTTGTTTTGGGAGCCATTCATACCTGAAAAAAACATTTAAAGTATCAAATTCCTTCGCAAAATGAGTTTTCACATAATCTGAAAAAGGTCTTTTAATCACAATCTTAAGAAGCAGAACAACCAATAAATACACAATTACAAAGCTTAATAAAATGAAAAATGTAACCACAGTAGACCAAACAAATGTAACATTTTGAATAAAGTATTTTTACATCATTCGCTGCAAAAGCAGGAAACACAAATGGCAAACATAGTTAGTTTTGGATTAGGTTTAGAATATAATTCAAAACCTCATATGTAACCTTGTTTCCATCTTGATTAGCGGCAGTTAAAACCGATTTGAAAACCAAATCACATAATCAGTTTCTAGCTCGAACAAAAAAGAAATTTTTTTACAGCGATAAAAAAGTCTGTAATAAAAGGATTTTTACCATCCATGAACCAGCCCCTATCCGAAGATATGTATGCTTTCATAACAATAAGGTTGAGATCAATAAGTACTTCTACAACTTCCAGAAGTATTCCATGTTTGTTTGCTCTGTTATTAATTACAATCCTAAGAGAAACAATATTGGATGAAGAGGTGTAAGTTTGAATAAGGGAGATGGTAAATAATTGAAGTGCTTTTGAGGAATTTAAGGTATGATTTATGCATATAGCTTGGTAGGTTCATTATCTGTATGAGTTTCTCATACTCATCCTCCATGTCATGCAAAAAGCTCATACTAACTTTTGCAGAAAGCCACCCAAAAAATGAAAAATAAAATTAGACAAAAGGTTAGAGAGAACAAAAAAACTAACTGGAGAGATGAACATAACCATTGTAACCAATCGGAAAAGGACTTGTAAATGTCACTCAAAAAAAAAAAACAAAACAAGAGAGAGAGAGAGAGAGAGAGAGAGAGATTTCAATTGGGATTACACAAACAATATAAGTAAAAATCCCAACTTTCTCAGAAAACTATCTCATAACATACAAATATCATTGTTTAGGAGTTAGTTGTAATTGCAAAATTTAATTGGAAGCTCTACATAGAAATGTATAATATATGAATATGGACATACCATTCTGAATATTGTGTGGAATCTACTACTCCAATCATTCATATTTGTTCTCCAAAGTGCCTATTAACTGTAAGAAACATTTTTGCAGGTGTATGTAAGAATGAACATTCAAGTAAAAAAGTATAGTGAAAAATCATTTGTAAATCGACATAAACACGAAAAATTAATAAAAAAAATAATCACGAAAAATTTAAAATAGAAGAACAATAAGATATTATATTTTAAAAACTTACCGTGTGTCGAGTTTTAACTGAATTCTAACGTCACTTAGCAAAATCCAATGGCAACTAAACTCGTCACAATTTTTATCTCACAACGAAAAGCATGTAGGTTCAGTTCACCCTAGTTTTTATTGACATCTAACTAAAAAAAATTAGATATAAGTTTAAAAAAAATTAGATATAAGTTTTTTTTCAAAGAACAACACTTTTGTTACCAAATTAAAACATCACATTCGGTTCACCCCAATGTAAAGATACTTTGTTTTTAAAGCTCAAGACAAATTAAATAATATGTCTATTATTTTTTAAAATAATAAAATATGTATTAAAATATTATTAAGTCAAAATTGAAACTAAAAACTGCAGGTCTCGGGTTCAAAACCTGTTGCTGGTGTGGAAGCCAGACTTGTGGCCAGGGAGGAGCTGAAATGCTTCTGTGAATCTTTCTGGCTCCCGAAATGGGTAAATAACCATAACTTGCTACCAATTGTCCCTCTTTAAAAAAATTGATTATATATGATATTCAGTATTCTAGTGAGTACAAAGTATTATCCTAGAATTTTTGCCAATAGAGAAATAGCGGACTTTCATGGGGTAAATTACCAAGTTTCACCTCTTTCTTGGTGAGTATTTTGCTACTTTGCCATTTGTTGCAGGGTCTATGATGGAAGTAACATGCTAGAGATTTTTCCGTGTATCGAAAACACATTTCGATACATCAAATGTAATAATACAATTGATTGAAAATTTAAAAAACAAAAAATTCTATTAACTATATTATGATACTTGATATACTGAGTTGTATTTTCAGCATACTGAAAAATTTCTCATAGTATGCATATTTGTCTCTTTCCCTGCACTGCACACCATTGTACACCTCACGGGTCCATGTGTCAATGGATGCATGGTGTAAATAATGTCTCACTCGTTGGTTAGCTCTTCTCCTCTAGAAGTTTACGAACATCACCATCTTCCAATCTCACTCGTTGGAAGGAATTATTGAGCTTTTGCAACTATATAGAAATTTTTAATTGTGACGGGAACACAAGTGGTGCACCAAGTATTTTAATAGAAGTTGTGAGAAATTTTATTTTTTAAGTTATTAACTTTTTAGCACACATATCTCACTATTTATATAGTGACACATAGTGTACCATCTCGTGTACTGGTCACACTGAAAAATCTCTCGCAACTATATATGTACCAGCAGTTGTGGCGTTACATATTTCAATGCTGGGCCTTGGGCATTAAGTTTTGCCATTAATATCCCAACGCCGTTGCCAACTATATATGAACTACCACGCTTCGCTACAGTTGTCTACTTTTCCAATGAATGAGATAGGCCTTGGGCATTAAAAGCGATTGTATTTTCTGTCAGCACTTATTTTTATTTTTCACACATCTTTATTAATTTTTTATAATTGATCTTTTTCATCTCATTTGATTTGACTGCTTAAAATTAAGAAGGATTTGTGAAAAGCAAAAATAGGTGTGAAGAAATCTTGTTAACGATGAAGTGAGAAGATGAGATAGATTCGATAGTGACCAGTACTGATTCCCGGCAAAAAACCATGGAAGACCAATATCTCTAGCGTGTGGACGTCGTCTCACGCGAAGCAAGTATGAAAAAAAGACGTTGCCTCACGTTTTGGTATGCACGATTTTATATCAACTTAATGGACGTGGATGACTTTTTCTTTTGTTGACCGAAGGAGGTTGACTTGGGTTTAGATATTTCAATATGTATCAGTACCCACCGCAGAAGTTGCCAATGATCTCGACCGTATTCATCTATGTATCTTTTGTGAAACTTCAATCTTAGCCGTCAACCTCCTTTACTTGTACTCTCTGTCACTTTATTTTCTTGACATAATATTTTATAACATTAATGTAGAAATTATATAAAGAAGATGAAGTGTTCGAAAGTTGATGAAAAATTCTATTTTGAAAGATTCTTTTTTATATTTCTTCTCTTTTTTTTTTTTCAAAAAAGGCAGCTCTGCATGTTTTTCCACCGTCCAATTATGTGTCGGTAGGGTTACAGGACCATTTTTGTCTCCCCGGGGCCTCGCCTGAAGGTGGTTTTCTTTCAGAGGACACTTTAAGAGTCTTTCACTTGGAGTAGATGATTACACACATCATTTTTAAACAAAACACAACCACTGCCATTTTTTTCAGTCGTGATCTGAACCGCTGCAGTGCCATAACGATGGGTATCGCCATGGCAGCCCATCTCATGGAGCCTCCTCTTCATCCTCCTTCCAGTCAAAATTTCAGTTTTTAATAACATGGTTTGTTTATTTATTATATGACTATTAGATCATTAAATTTGGCTGAATTTTAGTATAATTAATTTTTAAAGAGTGACTTTGAAAGTAAAAGATTCAAATTATGTATACCAGATGAAAATAAATAAATAAAATAGAGCGCAATTATTTTAATGAGAATATTACTATCATTATAATTAAGGAAAACTAACAAAAAATTAAAAAAAAATCCCTTTGAATGAAAAGTTATTTTTCAAGGTATAGTGAATAGTATCAGGGAAAGTGTTTCGTTAAAACTTCCTTACAATTAATGGAAGAGGAAATATAATGAGCTAGTGTTATCTACATCCCCAAGTGAATGAGAACATTCAACTACAGCAAGTTGCTAATGAGGGAAGCGTATGCAGAGACTTGGTCCAAACGTGAAGTTGGGTGTGAGAGTGTGAGGACAAAAATAGACTAAATTGTGTAAATGTTTATAAGAGGTTGGACTACTTCTCATATAGCCAATTGATTTTACAAAATGCTACTTTTATTATATATTTGTATTATCATTTATACTATCTCTCTAATAGAGATATGATTCATATGCATTGGTGGACACTACCGTTATTAGAGAGATAATATAACTGATGGTATAAATAAGTAGTAAGTGTAACAATACTCTTGATTTTATGATAGAATTTCAACTTTTTTAATTAGGAAAAGTGTATGATTAAAGTCGCATCTTTTGCAGCTGCCTTTCTTTTAAGGACAATACTTGAATGCTCAATGGAGAGTACCAAAATTTACTCACATCTGATGTGCCCCAATAATATTACAACATGTGTATTTCAAAACTATATCCCAATATTTGTATCTTACTAACCAAACACTCAATTATCATTTTAAACTCATAATTTTTCTCATTTCGTTAGATGCCATGCCTGATCTGCCATAGCTAATCCATATCTATAGACCCCAGCCACCCCATATCCTCCTTCCACCAGATCCCCCACACCCCCGCATCAGAGGATTTGCTCTCTCTTTCGTTCTTTCTCTTCGAATCAACATCAAAAGGAAGTGGCTGGATGCAATCGACGCCGATGATGACATGGTTTCCGGCGAAGGGCAGAGAAGGGGTTCTGGGTACGTCTTTTGGGTAAATTATAGTATACAATTCAACTAATATGACCAAAGTCTTGGCCAACTCCGGATGGTAAATTAGGGTAAATTATATAAAACTACCTTTATTATCAGTCAAACCACAATTTCATACTTTATGTTTTAAACATTGCAATGTCATACCTCAACATGTGAATTCGTTGCAATGTCAGACCTTTGTTAAAATTTTTGTCAATTTAACTGTTAAATGATGACGTGATAGGAGTGGGACCCACTCGTTTGCCACCTTGAATAAAAAATTAATTAATAGTAAATTACTAATTCTTATTTAACAATTAAACTTAATTTTAAAAAAAGTAAATTACATAGTAGCTCCTCAGGTTTGAGATCTATTACAACCCTATACAACATCTTTAAAACATTTCACTTTCATACCTTACCTACTATTTTATTTCAAAATAATACATCAGTTAGATTTTTCATTCATTAGTCTGTTAAATACTGACGTGGCAAAAAATAATTTTTTATACATTAAAAATATTATAATATTAACCCTATTAAAAAAACTCTCTTTGAGTTCAATTGGCGAAAATGGAGAAGTGTTGGCCAGTCGGAATATAAGTGTTGGCCGTTTAAGTTCCCGCCATCGAGGAGGGCAAGTTCTACACATGTACAATATGAAGATGAAGTTGATGATGAGGATACTATTACTCTGCTTCCTCAGCTGCTTCTGGTTTCAGCTGTCCTTTGCTCACAATGCTACCACTGATCCATCTGAAGGTTCTCTCTCTCTCTCTCTCTCTCTCCCCCCCTACCAAACACCCCCCCCCCCCCCCCACACACACACACACACTCACTCTGCCACATTTAAGTGTTTTTGACCAGGAACCGGGCTTTTTTCCCTCAACAAAATGACATTTAAAGTGTTTTTCGACTATGAAATGAAGTTTCGAGGAACTTATTTGCAAAGCCTTTTTTCTTCCCATATACAAAACATCCAAACTAAGGGTAATTTTCCTTTGTAATAATCAATTTGATCTCTCATTTGATTCTAGATAGTCTAGTAAGAGGTAACACAGTCAAATTATGGTGTGATATAATATAATACACAAGGACTGAATTAACTGAGAGTGCAGTGAGGGCGTTGAACTCAATATTTGTACAATGGGACGCACAAGCAGTGACGGGGCAGTGGAATATCAGTGGAGAACCCTGCAGTGGATCTGCCATCAACGACACCGACTCCTACGATATCAACCCAGGCATCGTTTGCAACTGTTCTTACGACAACAATGCTACATGCCACATCACCAACATGTATGTTAAACTACTCTCTCTTTATGAACAAGATTTCTATGCCAATGCTGATTTTTCACTTGCTACCTATACATGTTAACGTCATAATTTGACTGTGTCGCTCCATTTTATGTAGTTCTAAATGTTCAATTTTTTGCTTTCCAGGAGCGTGTATCAGCTTAACAAACGAGGGGTGTTTCCAAAAGAATTTGTTGCTCTGAGATATCTCACATTTTTGTATGAATTTTATCCAACTCCCTTCTCTGTTTTTGGTTCATCAAAATCATATATTGGATATTAAAAATTGTAGAATTATCAGATAGATGGGTCAAATACTCACTTCCAACAACGACGACAATGTCCTCAAGTTGGTAATTCTCACCTGCATAATTTGTCAAGTGTGGGATTTGGATATCAAACTCTTCTTTCTTTATTTCTCTAGCCGATGTGGGATTTCAACAAAAATATGGTCATGTTGTAAGATTAAGAGTTAACGATTACACTTCCTTTCAATTTTTGTAGGTATATCGATCGGAATTATTTCACCGGTCCCGTACCGGCATTCATTGGCAATATGTCTGCATTGATTGAATTGTAAGTAGCGAGAGAACATTTCTTTAAGTACTCATATTTTTTATGAGACCCGTAGCAATCATAATCTACAGTTATGTTCTTTACACCATTTCGCTACTATTTATGCCGTAATCTACAAAAAATCATTATGCTTTTATTGAATAATGCGGTACTTATCTTTTACTAACTGATATCTCCATTCAGGTCAATTGGCGTCAATTCATTCTCTGGGCCCATCCCCAGGGAGCTCGGAAACCTTAAGGAGCTAACTAAGCTGTAAGCCACGAAAAATTAGAGAGCGTACAATAAAATTTTGTGTCGTAAACATTAGATACAGAATCTGTTGTTATAAGCTAAAAATCTGATTATGAATGAACGATCGAAGAACAAAAAATGAGAAGGATAACAATGGAAGAATTTTCTGAAGGTTTCTCTCTTTCTGCAAAATCTAGCAGAGCATATTCTCTTAATCTCCCTACAATTCACAACCGTTAGAATCCAAGGTGGATTCTCTCTCTTCACAAAACATTCTCAGCCTTACATCTAGCTAGTTGCTAGGATCATTACACGTGGCATTATTTGCTTTACTACATTAGAGCTGCACACTTGGTATTTTAAACTCAAGTGAATACACAAATTTGATACACAACTTATTTCCTAATCAGCTATAGACTTACAATTCAACACAACCTTCTATCACTCTCAAGTAAGTGTTTGCCCGTTCAACATGACTTGCAGGTACATCGGACCAAATAATTTCTCCAGAACTTGGTAATTTAGTCAACTCAAGCAACTGTAAGTGCTTCGTTAAATCATCAAATTTGAATTACATGTTAATTCCTTACGGATGAGCAAAAATTGCACTTTATTGTATGAAATGGGTATTAATCAGTTGCCTTATGATTTTCACAGTTACATGGACAGCTGTGGACTCGGTGGTGAAGTTCCTTCAACATTTGCCAAGCTCACCAACATGCTAAACCTGTAAGAATGGCTCTTAAATCGTATTTTAGATTTGTTCGTTTATCCAGTACTTTGAGATTGCTTTTCTTGGATGAGCTTACTGTAATTCAACTTTTTGAATTTTAGCTGGGCAGAGGACAATCCTTTCTCAGGAAAGATACCTGATTTCATAGGGAATTGGACACAACTCACTGATTTGTAAGTAGAGAAACCCTTGATCTTATGCAGTTTATGAAAGCAGACCTGAGATGGATAATTTATTGACAAGCTTCTTATATGTTTCTGTAGGCGATTTCAAGGGAACTCTTTCAAAGGCCCAATAGCAACCAGCTTTTCTCAACTGAACTCATTGACCTCTCTGTAAGTACAAATGTTTCATAAATTGTAATTCTCTCTCTTTCTCCGAAGACGGGATTTCAGTTTATTTTGCATATAATGATGTAGGCGAATCAGTGATATATACAATGGGAGCTCCTCTCTTGATTTCATAAAAAATCTGAAAAGCTTGACTGAATTGTAAGTGAAGATTCTCATCAATCCAGATACTTTCATCTAACTTCTTTTTCCTTTTGAAATTTGATATCTTACTCCATCTTCTTTTTATCAAATTTTATGTTTTTGGAATACAGAAAACTTCGAAACGCATTAATCACTGGTACCATCCCATCTGATATTGGAGAATATCAAAGTCTACGGACACTGTACGTACCAGCAAATATAAGCTTGAGTCCCAACGAGACCAATTAGTTTTCTTTCATTCTGATTCCTCCTCTCAACTTATCGTTGGTGTTGCAGGGATCTGAGTTTCAATAATTTGACAGGCCAACTCCCAAGTTCTTTGTTCAACTTTAGTTCTCTTACATCCTTGTAATCCCCGTCTTTATTATTATATTTTTCTTGCCTTATCATACATAAGTTATCAAATCTTCAACATTCCCTACTTTGAAGATCTGGACTAATCCTTCTAGATTTTGTGCACATCTGACCTTTTGTTTGTTCATCTCTTTTTCTTTTATGGGTGCATTCTACTATAATTGAAATGGCCAGGTTTCTTGGAAACAATAGCCTCTCCGGACCTCTTCCGAGCCAAAAGAGCGATCAACTTCATACTATGCAAGTCCTCGTTTCTTAAAGTAGTCATATAGAATGCACGGTGTGTTGTGCTAGGATAGCACCAAACCAAGCGGAACCAAATAAAGCTAACCCACAAAAAATATATCAAATGAAATATAAGTGCAATATAGAAAATAACACCAAGATTTTAACGAGGTTTCTCAACAGTCAGTGTAACTGGAGTACGTTCTCGGAGTAGTAGGAGCTCACCCAATAATCCACTATCAACCAAATGGGAGTTTACAAAGTGTTGACAATCTCACAACCCAAAACCCCAATACATCCAATAACTCTCACTCACCAAATACACAAATAGATAAGGAAATATAGTGAATAATTTCCTCTCTATACAAAGCTCAAAGCTAATACACAAATACAACTTTGATTGAGTGAGAACTAACAAAGAAAGAAAAACCACCTTTCTTTCTTGTGAGGGGGCTGCGGCACCTCTATTCTTTCTACTCTACTGATGATTTCTCTTTCTCAATTTATCCCAACAGCAACAACCTCTCAATTATGAAGAACCAAAACTCACGGGTGTAAAAGAAAAAAAGGTTGCCCTTTTTCTTTTCCTCAAAACAAGGAAGGGACACAATGATGTGTCCACCTTCTTTTTCTTTTCTTTACAATATTTTAATAGTCGAAAGTATTGTTGAATTATTTGGCCACTATTCCAACAATCTTCACCTTAGCCAAATTCCGAAAGCGCAATGACAAACCAAAATGCTCAAAAAACTCGTATTGCTCAACGCCTTCTTTATATAGGCAAAATGTGAGCCAAGTTTAAGCAATGAACAAACTTGGCTACACCAACAACCTTAGTCAACATATCAGCAGGGTTGTCTTTAGTTGGAATCTTCTGGAGAATGATTTCCCCTTCACCAACAACTTCACGAACAAAGTGATAACCCACATCTATGTGCTTGGTCCTCGCATGATGAACCTGATACTTAGCCAAATAAATGGCACTCTGACTATCACAATGTACCTCCACCTGCTTCTAATTAACCCCCAAATCTCTAATAAGTCCATGTATCCAAATGGCATCCTTTATAGTTTCAGCAACAGTCATATATTCTGCCTCTGTAGTAGACAAGGCTACAGAAGACTGCAAAATGGACCTCCAACAAACTGGCGCTTCAGCCATAGTAAACACAGCCTGTAGTAGACTTCCTTTTATCCAAATCACCCGCATAATCTGAATCAACACAACCAACTGCAAAGTGACCAATACCAGAGTCATCCATCTCAAAGCATAAACCAACATCTTGAGTACCATGGAGATACCTCAATATCCACTTAGCTGCATGCCAACTGCATGAGCAATATCGACTCACTGTAGCAAATATCCGGTCTAGAGCTACCAACCAAATTTGCATATGGTATATTTTTCATTTGCAGCTTCTCTTTATCAGTTTTAGGACATTGTAGAGAACTCAATTTAAAATGAGGAGCCAAAAGGGTACTAACAGGTTTGGTTGAATCATGAACTCCAAACTTCTTAATCAACTTCTCAAGGTATTGCTTTTGATTCAAGCACACCAAACCTTTCTCTCTATCTCTAGTGATCTCCATGCCAAGGATCTTCTTTGCTTCACCAAGATTCTTCATCTCGAACTCATTCTTCATTTGTTTCTTCAATTTCTCAATTTCTTCTACATTCTTTGAGGCAATCAACATATCATCAACATATATCAACAAATAAATGAGAGACCCATCTTGCAACTTCTTGAAGTACACACAATGATCATATTGACTTCTAGAATAATTTGGGCCTCTCATAAATTTATCAAATCTCAAATACCATTGTTTTGGAGATTGCTTCAAGCCATAAAGTGATTTCTTCAACTTGCAAAACCAATTTTCTTTCCCTTTCACTTTATACCCATCCGGTTGACACATATAAATCTCTTCAGTCAAATCACCATAGGAAAGCCGTCTTCACATCAAGTTGCACAAGCTCAAGATCATATTGTGCAACAAGAGCTAACATAATGCGAATTGAGGAGTGCTTCACAACTGGAGAAAAGATTTCATTGTAGTCAATGCCCTCTTTTGTGCATACCCTTTAGCAACTAATCTTGCTTTGAATCTGACATTGCTTTTCTCATCAACACCTTCCTTCTTGGCATACACCCATTTGCAACCAATATCTTTCTTACCTTTAGGCAATTTAGCTAACTCCCAAGTCTTGTTTTTCAAGAGAGAATTCATCTCGTCGCCCATGGCATTGCACCACTTCTCCTTTTCTTCACTCTCAATGGCTTTCTCAAAGTTGGATGGAATCTCATCAATGATAATAGAAAGAGCAAAAGAAACATAATCATTATACCGAGCTGGCTTGGTAATATTTCTCTTTCCTTTGTTCTTGGCAATAGACTCTTGAGGTGAATCTTGTTCTTCATCTTGAAAAGAGCCTTCAACTTCAACTTCTTCAACATCCTCAACATCCTCAACATCCTCAAGGTCTCCCACTTCTTCACTTGTAGTG
This sequence comes from Crataegus laevigata, assembly GCA_963580275.1. Lineage (NCBI taxonomy): Eukaryota > Viridiplantae > Streptophyta > Magnoliopsida > Rosales > Rosaceae > Crataegus > Crataegus laevigata. Next base: position 9,422,161 of record OY756939.1, on the reverse strand, counting down.
GCTTCGACATCAGTGGAAATAGGATTTGAAGTACTAGAGGCAACTTTCTCAAGCTCCACCTGTTGGACATCTTTCAAATTCTTCTCAAAGTCTCTGAACATATTTTCTTCATCAAAGTCACATCTCTGCTGATTACAAGTTTCTTCATTTCTGGGCACCATAACCTGTAACCTTGGACACCATACTAAAACCAAGAAAGATAGCCTTTTTGGCTCTAGGATCAAATTTATTTTCAGTTACGTGAAAATAAGCAGGTGAACCAAAAATACGAATATAACATAATCAGAAGAAGGTTTTCCAGTCCATACCTCCATTGGTGTCTTACCCTGAACAGCAGCTGAGGGTAACCGGTTAATGATGTGACATGCATAAGTAATTGCATCTGCCCAAAATGACTTGCTCAAAGTCGACTAAGACAACATACATCTAACCTTCTCAAGCAAGGTTCGATTCAATCTTTCTGCAACTCCATTTTGTTGTGGAGTTCCCCTGACACTAAAATGTCTCACAATTCCTTCTTCTTTACAAACTTTAAAGAAAAGGTCAGATGTATATTCACCACCATTATCCGATCTCAAAATCTTAATCTTTCTTCCAGTTTGGTTCTCAACCATTTTCGTCCAACTCAAGAAAATGCTCAACACTTCACTCTTGTGCTTCATAGTGTAGACCTAAGACCTTCTTGAATAATCATCAACAAAGGTAACAAACCAATGTCTACCACTCAAAGAAGGAGTCTTTGTAGGACCCCAAACATCCGAATGCACATAATCAAGAATGTCTTTCATCTGATGTACTGCAGTACCAAACTTCACTCTAGTTTGTTTTCCCAAGACACAATGCTCGCAGAAATCAAGCTTACAAGTCGTGGCACTTTTTAGAAGACCTTGTTTCACAAGTCCTTATAGAGCTCTCTCACCAGCATAGCCTAATCTCATATGCCACAGTCTAGTAATATCTGAATTAGATATGCCACAAGTCCTTATAGGATTGTCATCGCCCATGAAAACAACACCACCATCAAACTCTTTCAAGCTTGAAAACCAATCATTGTGAGGAGTCATATGATGAGTACAACCCGTATCCAACACCCACTTAGTAGCACAATCAAATGATAAAGAAATGGTTAAAGCAAAATCAGAAAAATCAGCTTCAAGCTCAACAACATTAGCTTCAGAGCTCACTTTGTCTTTAGTCTTCAACCTAGGACAATCTTTCTTCCAATGGCCTTTATTATGAAAAAAAAGCACATTCATCTTTTTCCAAACTTTTTCTACCTTTAGAAGTTCCTCTAGATCGAGAATGTGATTTTTTCTTACCAGAGAAAGATCTCTTCTTTGATGATCTACATCTAACAAACTCTGATGATCTACCTTTAACAAACAAAGCCTCAGAGGTACTATCATGATTTTTATCTCTATGCCTCATTTCATAATTCATCAAGGCATTCGACACATCTTCAAATTTCACAGTTTCTTTACCATGCATAATAGTGGTAACAAAATGCTCATAAGAGTCCGGCAAAAAATTCAACAATATTAAGGCCTTATCTTCATCCTTAATATCCTCATCTAAATTCAACAAATCGGCAATCAACTTATTAAAAGCATCAAGGTGCCTGATCATTTGTGTACCTTCTTTATATTGGAAGCAGTAGAGCATTTTCTTCAAATGTAGGCGGTTCTCTGCACTCTTCGTCATGTATTTGTCTTCTAATTTTTGCCACAACACATTTGCCAATGTAAAATACTTCTGAGTTTTTGCAAGGCACAACCGAATTGTAAAGCAAGCTAACAAATTTAATTTCACCCATTCCGACTTTGACATAGCTTCCGGCTTATCTTCCAAAGCGGCTAGTAGATCTTGTTGAGCCAACACATCCTTGACCTCACATTGCCACATCCCAAAGTTGTTTGTGCCATCAAATTTTTCCACTTCAAACTTTGCATTTTGCACTGTAGTTCTTGCAATCCTGGAGCTGTTTCCAAAAGGATTCTCATTTTGCCCGTCTGACATCTTTGGCAACTAGACGGTACCCAAAAGCAACTAGAGCTCTGATACCAATTGTTGTGCTAGGATAACACTAAACTAAGCGGAACCAAATAAAGCTAACCCACAAAAAAATATATCAAATGAAATGCAAGAACAATATAGAAAATAACACCAAGATTTTAACGAGATTCATCAACAGTCAGTGTAACTGGAGTACGTCCTCGGAGTAGTAGGAGCTTACCCAATAATCCACTATCAACCAAATGGGAGTTTACAAAATATTGACAATCTCACAACCCAAAATCTCAATACATCTAATAACTCTCACTCACCAAATACACAAATAGATAAGGAAATATAGTGAATAATTTCCTCTCTATACAAAGCTCAAAGCTAATACACAAATACAACTTTGATTGAGTGAGAACTAACAAAGAAAGAAAAATCACCTTTCTTTCTTGTGAGGGGGCTGCGGCACCTCTATTCTTTCTACTCTACTGATGCTCTCTCTTTCTCAATTTATCCCAAAGGCCTCAATTATGAAAACCCAAAACTCACGGGTGTAAAAGAAAAAAAGGTTGCTCTTTTTCTTTTCCTCAAAACAAGGAAGGGACACAATGATGTTGTCCACCTTCTTTTTCTTTTCTTTACAATATTTTAATAGCCGAAAGTATTGTTGAATTATTTGGCCAGTATTCCAACACGGTGCATGTATGTGTTTGTGTATAATCGTAAGCATTCTAATCCTATCTTACACAAGTTCTTAATAACTTTCATGCATTTTGTGTCTTCTGATTCTATTTTGTTATTTGCAGAGATTTGTCTTACAATTTTTTATCAAGAAGCTTACCCGAGTGGGGGACCATAATATCGCAACTGTACGTATCCTTTTATCTTTCACTTTCATTTTACAGTTTAAATCACTAAAATATTTCAGACAAAAAATTATCGCTAAGATTCGTTTTCACAGTGCTACTTGCCTGCCTACTAAGTTTTGATCTTGTACATGGAATTTTCCTTTGATAAAGATATATTTCTTCATATGTTGATTGATTAATGATTTTATGCAGGAACTTAGTGGTCAACAACTTCACATTTAACAATTCAAATATAGCGTGAGTTGAAGTTTCTCTTACTCATTTTAGACAAACGATACTATCACTACTCTTCCACTACATGATTCTATTTGGATAACTAATAATTGTTCTCTGTGTTTGCAGTCTTCCTGGATTGAATTGCCTCCAGAGAAATTTTCCATGCAATCGAAATACCCCACGATGTAATCTGCTCTTATGTCACCCATCATTTACTATTTTAACGCAACGTCATGTTAGAGGAAAAGGCATTGCTTCTCTAGTTATGTATGCATATGGATATAGATTGCAAGCATGTTTTCATAAGTTCAGTAATACGCATAACTGGTTAGAAATATGTGACTGAAGAAAATTAGTATGAGTCTTCAATTTGAAGTTTCATCGCTAATCATGGGTAGATTCTGGTATTACATGAAACTTATAGATGCAAACTTCTCAATCAACTGTGGGGGGCCGCAAAGGATGGGACGTGATGGCATATTGTATGAGATTGAAAACTCAGCTCTTGGCCCAGCAACATTCAGTGTAACTAGTACAGAGAAATGGGCTGTCAGTAATGCCGGTTTGTTTCCAGAAAACAGTGAGAACCCATCGTTTACCAGAAATACCCTTGCACAAGTCACCGGAACAGATATGACCCTGACGCTTTTGCAGACTTCAAGAATGTCCCCAGGATCACTGAGATACTATGGCCTAGGCCTTGAGAATGGGCCCTACACTGTAACATTGCACTTTGCAGAGACGGTTTATGAAAGTCGCACTTCGCAAACTTGGCAAAGTCTAGGACGGCGTGTATTTGATATCTATATTCAGGTAAGACTGCTTATAGAATAAAAATTATAACTTATTTGAAGTAAACACCTCATTGGACATGTTTTTGATGTTTTAAGCTACATTAACTAAAGACAATGATTTAAAGGAGACTAGAATTATCACCTACCTCTTCATTTGGTTGCCAGGGTACCCGCAGGACGAAGGACTTTGACATATCGAAGGAGGCAGGTGGTGTTAACCGAGCAATTGTGAGAAAATTTAATGTTAGTGTGTTAGAGAATTATCTTGAAATTCATCTATTCTGGGATGGTAAAGGGACTTGTTGCATGCCCGATTATAGTGATTATGGCCCACTAATAGCAGCTATCCATGCTGCTTCAGGTATAATATGTGTTAACTTATAGAGATTTCCTGTGAGTGGTTTAAATATATTTTTCTGCTGTTAATTGACACTAAAGAATTCACCTATTTTATAGCTCATATTTTACACCAACAATTTCCGGGCTTCCACCAACTCTTCCTGGAAAGAAGAGCAGGACTGGGCTGATAGTTGGTATTGCAATTCCTGTTGGAGTTATGAGCTTACTATTAAAATCTGCGATTCTATATATGAGGAGGAAAAAACCAGAAGAAGAGGGCGACGAAGGTAAACGACCATATTATGAGTGATATCCAATTCAGGTTTCTCTGCTCTGACATTAACACACACAAGTAAGAATGCATTCACGAAAGTAAAACTTATGTCACACTGTTTCGTGAATGTGCAGATATTTTAGGATTAGGACCTCGGCCATATACTTTCAGCTATGCTGAATTGAGAGCTGCAACTGAAGATTTTAATCCTTCAAATAAGCTAAGAGAGAGAGGATATGGCCCCGTTTATAAGGTGAAATCCGTATTACATCAATATCATGTACTTGAATTAATGACAAGAGAAAGGAGAGAGAGCGAGCAAGCAAGAGAAGAAAATGTAGCTTCTTTTTTCTTTCCTTTCACGTCACTAAATTGTGTTTCTGGGTACATTGTAGGGTACACTTTCTGATGGTAGAGTAGTGACTGTGAAGCAACTTTTAGTAGCATCTCACCAAGGGAAGAGTCAATTTGTATTTGAAATTGCTACCATATCTGTTGTGCAACATCGGAATCTAGTGAAATCGTATGGATGCTACATTGAAGGCAGCCATCGCATTTTGGTTTATGAGTATCTTGAAAACAAGAGCCTTGATCAGGCACTTTTTGGTACAAACCTATCTACTTTTAGGTTGCATAGAAACAACATTGTCTGCAGTTTCAAGCACTCTAAAATTGTTAAGAAATGTTTTTTTATTGGATGTGTTCACTAATATTTCAGGAACGAGTAACTTACACCTTGACTGGCCTACTCGATTCAATATATTGTTGGGAACAGCAAGAGGACTTGCTTACCTTCATGGGAGTCAAGGCCAATGATTGTACATCGAGATGTCAAAGCAGGTAATATTTTGCTCGATGCAAAACTCTCCCCAAAAATATTAGATTTTGGACTAGCAAAGCTTTATGATGACGAGAAAACCCACATCAGCACCTGGGTTGCAGGAACAATGTAAGCCATCCTTTATTGTTTTTCCAGAGGATACATACATTATGGCCACACACATTTATACTTGCATGAAATTTTAACACGTTAATAATGCCTCTGATGATCTCAAGAAACATTGTGCAACCATTTGATTATCTTGCATTGCAGAGGCTATTTGGCACCAAAGTACGCATTGTTTGGACATTTAACAGAGAAGGCCGATGTGTTTGGTTTTGGAGTCGTTGTTTTGGAGATCCTCAGTGGGAGACCAAACTCTTACAATAACTTGGATCCAGAAAAGATTTATCTTCTTGAGTGGGTAGGAATTGCATTCGCCTAGCTTCATTTAGGCATTGTTGTGAAAAACTTATTTATACTTTCCTTTCACCGTGGCATAATGTTTTTCAGGTATGGACTCTACATGAAAACGACCAAACTCTGGTGCTGGTGGATCTGAGATTGACATAGTTTGATGAAACTGAAGCAACTAGATTGATAAGAACAGCTCTCATGTGCACGCAGGGATCACCGATGGCGAGGCCATCTATGTCACTCGTGGTTGCAATACTCTCTGGAGACATTGACATAGGCACTGCCATGTCGAAGCCAAGCTATTTGACATATTATAATTTTAAAGATGTAACAACATTTTCAACAGGTCGATTTTTGGCGGAGGATGATACCCCATCAACTGCATCCAAGCATAGTAATGTTCGCCTCAACTATCAGCCTGAAGGCAGCAATGCAAGTGGTGCTAACACCCCTGGGGTTGACCCTGCGCCTTCTCCAGTAAACGTCACTCAATCACTGCTCGCTGGCATTACAGAAGAAGGAAGGTGATAAATAATGGGAAATGATTTCTGAACGCCTTTTATCCTTTTGTGCACCTTGTACTTGTCCTTGGATTTTTTCTGCCTATAAGGTTTTGGCTATGATGATGTATATCTAAAATAAGATACGATTTTATAGATATTTGAGTCAAACTTACAATTCAATTTTGTGTTAGTATGCTGCGGTGTAAATCTCCTCTTTTAATCAAAAGGAAAAAAATGGATGTTTCTTTTTCTATAGTTGGTGCTATTCACACTCCCATTTTAACTTCTCACACATTTTTTTGGTAATTTTTGTCTTTTGATCTTTTTTAATTCATTCGATCCGACAGTAAAAATTTGAGAAGAGTGGCTGGAGGTAAAAATAGGTGTGAATACCACCATCTTTTATATCTGATAGCCAAGTACGTATAATTAAACATAAGCAATCTTAGTAGATGGCTATAAACAAAAGCCACGAGTTTGCTCTAGATGAGTTATTGTCAATTGTTGATTGATTACGATGTCATCCTAATGTGACTCTTTTTTGGGAAAACTGGAAATAGAATTCCAGGGCCAAAGCTAGACAAAGTACACACAACAAGGTTCAAGGTACAAGATTAGCACAAAGCCAAAGTGGACCCAAACCAAAGCCCAAAAAAAACTAAATACAAGCACAAACGGGCCAACAAACATAAACAAAAAAAGAGCCCAAAAGAGCAAAGGAACCCTAGGCTTCTGCTTCCACCGCCTCTGCTACAATAAACCACCACAATAAGCTAGCCTTAGCGCCTCCAACCGACAAGCGCCGCTTCGATCGCATCCAGCATCCGCAAACAACTGTTCGAACGCAGCCACAAAAGAAGAAACAAGCCATAAAGGGGAAGAAACCCAGGCAAGGACCCGAGCAATGCTGCTAACAATGGCAGCAAACAGTGAGAAAATGGTGGCGTGGTGAACTCCCGAACCAGTGTGAACACTGGAACTCTACACACTATCCCGAGGAGCCGCAACAAATCGTGGTAAACTGTGACTGCGGATCGAAGTAAAGATGGTCGAAGAAGGCGAACGGTGGGAAAGTGGAGACAGAAAAGAGGAAGGAAGAGTCTATTCATTCATTTCATGCCCATTCTCAGATTACAACAAATTATATATATACAATCTGAAAAGGGAACCCTAACACCCTAACAGGCTGGGCCTTGAGCAAAACTTAGTAAAGGGCTAACAGGTAGAAGCTGGGAGAGAAAGCTGTAGGCCCAAACCATATGGTTCTAACTCCCCCCCCCCCCCCCCCCCCCGCCGCCGCTTAAGAGTAGACCTGTCTTCAGGTCTGAAAATCTGGGTAACGGGTAATGATCTCATCAGCCTCTTCCCAGGTAGCATCTTCAGATGGAAGTCCTGCCCATTTGATTAACCATTTAGTCACGGCCTTGTTCTTTTTCTTGAATATTCCTCGATCCAGTATTGTTTCTGGTTACCAATGGAAGAGTCCAGTGGAGTCCATCGGTGGAAGACCTGTCCTCAGGTCTGAAAATCTGGGTAACGGGTAATGATCTCATCAGCCTCTTCCCAGGTAGCATCTTCAGATGGAAGTCCTACCCATTTGATTAACCATTTAGTCACGGCCTTGTTCTTTTTCTTGAATATTCCTCGATCCAGTATTGTTTCTGGTTGCCAATGGAAGAGTCCAGTGGAGTCCATCGGTGGAAGGGAGAGATTTGTAGGGATCTCGGGGCCAACCTTCTTTTTGAGGAGTGAGACGTGAAAAACAGGGTGGATCTTTGAGTCATGGGGAAGGTGGAGGCGATAGGCCACGGAACCGATGCGTTCTTGGATTTGAAATGGCCCATAAAACTTAGGTGCAAGTTTGTGGGAATGGCGTATGGCGAGAGATTGTTGCCGATAGGGTTGGAGCTTGAGGAATACCCAATCACCGACCAGAAATTCCCGCTCAGTTCGACCCTTATCATGGATTTGTTTCATCCTGTTTTGAGCAAGTTGAAGGTTGGTCATTAAAAGGTGAAGCAATTGATCACGGTCTTGGAGGGCGGCATCTACCGATTGCACTGCAGTTGTGCAAGGCAAATAACTGTGGACAGATGGGGGATGAATGCCGTATAGTGCCTGAAAGGGTGACATTTTGATAGCAGATTGGTAGGTGGTGTTATACCACCATTCGGCCCAGGGGAGGAGAGTGGACCACTTGTTTGGTTTATCTGCAGAAAAACAGCGGAGGTAGTGCTCCAACGTGCGATTAAGTACTTCCGTTTGGCCATTTGATTGAGGGTGGTATGCAGAGCTATGGCAGAGCTTGCTACCTTGGTGTTTGAAAAATTCTTTCCAGAAGTTGCTGAGAAACGTTGGGTCACGGTCAGACACAATGGATTTGGGCATGCCATGTAAACGGAAAATTTCCTTAATGAAGGTTTCTGCAATGGTGGCGGAAGTGTATGGATGTTTGATGGGAATGAAGTGGCCATACTTTGTTAATCGATCCACCACGACCAAGATAACTGTGAAACCTTGAGATGAAGGTAAGCCGTCGACGAAATCAAGTGCAATATCTTGCCAAATGCCGTTGGGAATTGGTAAGGGCTGTAAGAGACCAGGGGGTGAATGGTCTCATGATTTTGTCGTTGGCATTCAGTACAGTGGGCAACAAATGTCTTGACATCACGTCGTATGCCGGGCCAAAGGAAACTGCGTTGAACTCGGTGATAGGTTCGAAGGAACCCGGAATGGCCACCCTGCAGGGAAGAATGAAGTTCTTCAAGTATTTTAGAACCCCAGGATGATGAAGAGGGAACATAAAGTCGGCGCTTGTAGTGTAGGACGCCATGAAGGAGGGAAAAACCGTTTATGATGGTATCTGGGGCCGATAGTAAAGCAGGCCATACATTTTTCAGAGAAGGATCCGTGGGATATGCTTGTTGAAAAGCAGGGATACAGTCTAAGATTGGGGAAGAAAGTCCCATCAGTGGCAGTGACTCGGGTTGGCGGGAGAGAGAATCAGGAGCACCATTTTGAGCACCCGGACGGTATTCCACCGAATAGTTAAAGCCCAGAAGTTTGGACAACCATTTCTGTTGGAGTGGGGTTGTGATTCGTTGCTCGAGGAAGTACTTGATTGGCTTGTGATCAGTGATAATCCGAAATTGTTGGCCTAACATATACGATCTCCAGTGTTGGACAGCAAAAACAATAGCTAATAGCTCTTTGTCATAAGTGGAGAGGGCAAGATTGCGTCCTGATAACGCTTTGCTAAGATAAGCAATTGGGTGACCGTCCTGGCACAATACTGCGCCTATGCCAATGCCAGATGCGTCAGTTTCCACAACAAACGTCTTTGTGAAATCTGGAAGAGCAAGGACCAGAGTAGATGTCAAGGCCTGTTTAAGGTGCTGGAATGCCGCAAGAGATTCAGGTGTCCAGGAGAAGTTGCCATGCTGTAACATAGTAGTTAGTGGCTTGGCGATCAACCCGTAATGCCGGACGAACTTACGGTAGTAACTAGTCAATCCCAAAAATCCTCGAAGGCTTTTGATGCAAGTTGGATGTGGACAATTGAGGATGGCATCAATCTTGGAAGTGTCCACAGAAACACCGCGACCTGAAATGGAATGGCCCAAATAAGCAATTGTGTGTTGTCCAAATGAACATTTGCTGAGCTTCACTTTCAAACTGTGTGTGGATAAAAGTTGGAAAACAATCTCCAAATGGGAGAGGTGAGCGGGCAGAGAGGAACTATAGACTAGTATATCATCAAAAAAAACTAAGACAAACTTACGTAAGTACGGACGGAAGATTGAGTTCATCAAAGCTTGAAAAGTAGATGGGGCATTGGAGAGACCAAATGGCATTACCATGAATTCAAAGTGCCCATCATGTGTACGGAAAGCTGTCTTGGCAATGTCGTCTGGGCACATACGTATCTGGTGGTAACCGGAACGAAGGTCAAGCTTGAAAAAAATGGAAGCACCGTGTAGCTCATCAAGTAACTCATCCACTACTGGAATTGGAAAACGATCTTTGATGGTTGCAGCGTTGAGTGCTCTGTAATCAATACAGAGGCGCCAAGACTCGTCTTTCTTTTTAACCAAGATAACCGGAGAAGAAAATGGACTGTTGCTATTTCGAATTACACCGGAGTTGAGGAGTTCCTGCACTTGTCTTTCAATTTCTGCTTTCTGAGAGTGCGGGTAACGATAAGGGCGGACATTTATAGGCGGAGTATGTGGGAGTAAGGGAATTTTATGATCAACTGGGCGTTGTGGGGGAAGGCCGATAGGAATCGTAAAGAGCTCGGTGTATTGGAGCAAGAGGGAAACAATTTCGGGAGGTGTATGAGGTGGGGGAAGAAAATGGGGGTCAGTGGAGGGAATAGGTGGTGGGTGAATGATGTTGGTGGGATCACCGGGTAGTAAAGGTGGGGGGTGGGAAAAAACGGGATGGGCTGGAGTGCATGGGTACAGTGTGGGTTGGGCTGTAGTGAGGCCGTGTAGGGTGTATGTTTGGCCCTGGACATTGAAGAGCATGGTTTTGTTTTTGAAATGCCATCCGATGTAGCCGAAAGATTCGAGCCATTCCGCTTCCAATAGCAGATCATATCCCGGAATGTTTAAAAGGAGAAAGGAACCCGTGAGGGTGTAATTTTGGATCTGAATTGTCACATCATGGGCCCACATGGTGGCTGAGACTTGCTTATGGGCAGCTGTTGTAAATGGGATCGGGGTGATTGGCTCAATAAGGAAACCTAATTGATGTGCGATGTCAACCCGCAGGAGGTTGCAGGCAGCTCCCGAATCGATTAGTATCCTGATAGGTGTTGAGGAAATGAAGCCAGTTAAGCGCATAGGATGGCCCAAACCACATCCAGGTATGGAGAATAAGTCCAACATGCGGCACGGAGCGGCAATGGGAGGGTCGTCCTCGGGATTGCAGTCATGGAATTCAGTGGATTCGTCGTCTGGGTTGTCAACATCCAACATCACGATCATGGGTGTTTTACATTTGTGGTCAGGGACAAAAGGTTCGGTGCAATGGAAGCACTCTTTCTTTCGGATTTTTTCTTGAGCCTCCGCAGGGGAGAGGCATTTGAAATGAGCACTGGAGGGATGAGAGTGAGCTGGAATGGTAGGGTTATAAAGGTGGGGTCGAGGAGGGAGTGGGGGTTGTAGTGGGCGAGAAAAACTAGAGCGAAATGAACGTTTAGCCTGATTTTTTGTTTCAAAAATTTTAGCTAGTTTTTGGGCCTGATGGAGGGAGTCCGGTTCCAGAGCTAAGACGTCATGACGGATATCATCGCGGAGACCACCAAGGAACACATGTTTTAATTGGTTTTCTGTCCAATCAATCACTCGGCAAGAAAGTTTGGTGAACTCCGCTATGTAATCATCAACGGAGCCACGTTGTTGGATATGCGTGAGTTGTGATTCGATGTTTGCTCGATCACCACCCCCAAAACGTTGAAGCAGTAAATCGACAAAGAGACTCCAGTTATTTCGACCATACCGTTGTTCAAACCCTCGCATCCAAATCGATGCGTCGGCCCCAAAGTTACAGGCTGCCACCAAAACCCATTGAGTTGGGGGAACCTCATAATAATCCAGGTATCTTTCGGCCATAGCCAGCCACCCATAAGGGAAATCGCCATTAAATCGAGGTAACTCCATTTTGATGGGTTTAAACTGAGAGGAATGAGGATGGGGGTTGGGTGTGATGGGTGGGTGAGTGGGGGGAGAAAATGGAGCGGAGGAAGACAGGTTGTGCAATGCGTAGGTTGGGTAGGTAATAGGGGTTGGAGGGTTGTGAGAAATGAATGAGGAGGGTGGGTGTTGGACGGACGTGGGTAGGGGATGGGTAGGGGTAGTAGAATGAGGGATGGTTGCGACATGGAAAGAGTGAGAAAAAGATGAAATCGGGGTGGATGGGTGTGGAAAGAAAATGGGAGAAGAAGCCTGGGATGGGTGAGAGAAAGTGGGCCTGGGTGTAGGTGGGTTAGGAGAGGAAATGGGTCGGGTTAAAGGGATGGAAGGGGGGAAGTTGGGCCAATGGGTGGGAAAGGCCCAAACCTATAGGGGATGCAGTCAGTGGGGGAAAAAGGGATCAGAACGAGGGGTGTATGATTGGCGGAGAGAAGCGGGAGAGGGTGGGGATAGCAGAAGACGGGACGGGAAGGGAGGTAGGTGGGGTGGTTGTTGACAGTGTTGTGAAGGGTGGGGGTGCGGAAAGGGTGGATTTAAGGAGGCGTATTTCTTCCAACAGCAAGGATTGGAAAGCAGCGAACTGGGAGGTGATGGTGGTTTGAAAAGCTTCGTGGGAATCTTTCATATGGCCTATCGATTGTTGGAAAGAAGTTTGCTGGGTTTCTAGAGCCGAGACGGACTCGGAGATATTGTCGACTTGGGTACAGAGGTGGTCGTTGCGAACGTCCAAGGCCGCTGCCACGGCGTCGGGGTCGGAACTAGAGGAGGGGGTGTTTTTGCCCATCGAAGGGCTCTGATACCAATTGGTACGCCAATCGGTCCACTCAAGCAGAAAACAGGATTGACAGACAAGTTGCAGGAATTGTAAGGTGCAAAAAAAGGAAAGTGGAGACAGAAAAGAGGAATGAAGAGTCTATTCATTCATTTCATGCCCATTCTCATATTACAACAAATTATATATATACAATCTGAAAAGGGAACCCTAGCACCCTAACAGGCTGGGCCTTGAGCAAAACTTAGTAAAGGGCTAACAGGTAGAAGCTGGGAGAGAAAGCTGTAGGCCCAAACCATATGGTTCTAACACACTCACACAACCGGTGAGAAGGAAACTCTCAGACAGAGAGAAGGGAAACATAAGCCAACTCTTTTACACGAGTGATTGTTAATTGTTGGTCGATCAGTGTCACCTGAAGAAAATCTTTGGTTAAATTGTTATGCGTCACCTTTCTCGCATGAGTGGTCTCAACGGTGGGGCCGGGTAAAACCAAAATGTAGGGAAGTTCATGCTCACCAAAGCAAATCTCAGTTGAAAAATAACCTCGGATCAATAAAAAATTCCAAAGCAAGATCAACCCGTTTAAGGCTATGGTGCTCATCTAGTTGTCTTTGTGCCTTTTTTCTGTACATTTGGAAGTGCCAGTGCCAGATCACTTGAGGCAACAAGTCCAGGCCCCACATTTTACTCGTTTCTATTGCCTCCGCTGAAAGTGACCGTTAAAATTTGAACGTTATAAGCCTACCGTTTTCCAGTCTCACTTTTTTAGTTGTCACTCACTTTGCTCTTCTCTACAAAAGTATTAATTACATGGTTGTATATATATATATATATATATATATTATACACACACACACACACACTTATTAGCAGCATATATACACCTATATATATACTCTCTCTTAGTCTCATCAGAACTCAAAGAAAGAAGAAGGGTTTTGGAGAAGTGAAAGTAGTAGCAGAAACTAGAAGAAGAAAGGGAGACATCTTAGTCTCCCCCCAGAAGCTGAAGTTGCTGCCTGTCAAGAAGTGTTTGTATGTGGTCAAGGCAAGCACCTTCTTGACCATCTTATCTGGTTTCAAATTCGCATTCATTGCCTCTTCTAGAATCACATCGAACACATTCCCGAAATCAGCCGTCCAGTCCTGGCTTTTGATCAAAGTCTGCATATATTTGGCCCTCGAACTAAGATCCTCGCCTTGTATCGAATGCAGCTGAGGGTTTTTGCTTTAGGTGACCACCTTCCCCTTCCATAGCTCGTCACTCAATTGAGGCGACAAAAGCCCCAAAGCCAAACCCACTGACAAGGTGTTGTCGACATCACACAGCCAACCAATTCTTCAGCTTCCCCTGCTTTGAGTAGACCTCCATGTTAGGTTTTTCCATTCCATGATAAGTTGTCCTAAGTCTATAAGAAATTATAGTCTGAGGATTAAATTGTTGTCCCAATTGGAGTTAGTTTCTCAATTGGAGTAGGATTTATAACAAGATTCCAATTAAGATTAATAATCCTTATTGCAGACGACCTTTATTATGTTCTATATAAATGGGCTATTGTACTAGTTTTGAATGGAAGGGAACAAAACAATATTTTGTATGCCACTCAAGGGATTAGAGTGAGAATATTGTAAAGTGTGCGAGAGAGAAAAGAAAAGAGATAATGTATTTCTTGTTCTTGTTCTTTCAGGTTTTTCGTCAAGTCCTAATTCTAGAGATTTGGCAAGATTATTGCTTGTATTCATTATTGATATAGTAAAAAATTGTTGTTGCTGCCTTGTGGACATATGCACATATTGCCGAACCACGTAAATTCTTGGTGCTATTTATCTTGGTTATTTGTTTTTTTTATTTTCGGAGTTTGTTCTATTTTCCCATTCTTAAACGCGCCATTCTCAACATTTTCTTCCACTTAACATCAGCCTCTTGCTTGAGCTCAGGATACTTGATATAGCTTAATATGTCATGCAGAAGCAGCGCGGCATCGCCAGGATCAATCTCATTGGTTGCAGCCAGTTGCCCTCGCTTGTACTCCGCTTTATAAAACCTCCTTCCTCAGTCGGTCAGTACAACAAACACTACCATCCCCTTCTCGGAGGCATGATTCTGGCGGGAAAACCTTCCTTGCAATGTTTTCAACATCAGACTTAAGGTACTCGGCAAAAATATCTGAAACACAGTTGTGCAAGAAACGGTAATCAGCGTCGCGCTCGTATCTCTGAGCCGCCTTGTTGGCCGTGTGGATCGCCTTCCTCCTCAACAACAATTTGCTTGCCTTTAACTTGGCGTCCTTTTCCTTGACCTTCACCATTCCGTTTGAATCCGCCTCCTCCGTCGACCTCCCAGTAAATTTCAAGTGAGCTTCGCCCCGCAGAACCTGCGAGAGAATGCAGGGAAGATCTAGGATATGTTCGAAGGAGCCGAAAATTGGCACGAGATTGTAGGCAAGGGTTTTGGGGTGGTTCTGGTGGAGCCTAAGCCGCCGTGAAGAAAGCTTCGTCTTGGTTGCGTTTTCCATCGTCGCCGCGTCTGTCTATGAAGTTGCAAATGAGTTTGAGGGTGGTTAGAGGATTGTGCGACCATGCTGAGGGAAGCACTTGGTTCATCAGAGTTTCATGGAATTCCATGGTCGACATGGCGTCTTGTCCCTTGGTGCAATGGAAGTACAGATCAACGCAAGGGTTGTTGATGTTGTGGAAGCCTAATTGGGGTTGTTCGAATTTGAACTGGTCGGGCGGCGGCGGAGGGGGCGAAGGCGGAGCAATTCTTGTGAATTGCGGCCAAACGGCCTTGTTTCGGCATGCTTCCATCATCATCACATTCAAATCAACTTTAGTTAATATAATTAACTTTAATAATTGTAATAGGAAGTAATGATTATGTCCAACCTTTGGATCAACATTTGTACTTTTGTAGGCTATATCTACAAAAAAAGTACTAAAAAAAGTTTAAACACAAAACCCCCCAAAATTATAAAATCAAAATATAATGTACTACCCCTTTTCTCCCGTTTTTCTCTCACCCTCCGTTTTTGCAAATCACCTACCTCCCTCTCTCCCTATATACTCCCTACCTCTCTCATAATATCAAAACTCTCAAACCTAATTCAACTAAACCCTAAACAATCTACTGCTGTAAGCAACATAATGTCCACTTTGCAGGTTTTGTGGAACCACTTTAAAATTTCAAATCTTTAAGCACCTGATGATCAGTAAAGATTTACTAGAAATTCAAAACTTCAATAAGTATCCCTCCTTACCACAAATATGTAGTTTTAAAAATAAAACCAAAAGGATTAATTCCAATTAACATATACTTGAAAACTACCATAGTAATGTTGATTTATTAAACTACTTTTTAAATATACCCAGAAAGGTAACTTTTGGGTTTGACAAAAATTTTAAACCTACGAATGGATATATCAAAATCAATTTGTAAGTATGATAAAAGTTCCTATGACAGTATCAAAGCAACTATAATCACAAAGAAGTTGAGAGATTACTTTGTGATTATAAAAAACACTATTGGATTTATGCAGACGCAAAATGTCACAATATTATTACCACAGCCTTATGCATAATAGGAACAACACTATAATCATCTGCCTACCAGAAATTAACTCTTCTACAGCAGCAAGTTTAACAACCAACCAACCTTTGAACAAAGAACACACGGAAAGAAAGCGCAGGATACATAAGGGGCAAAACAATTTTCTTACTTCTACATCAAAGCAAAAGAACAACCATTATATAGGTATGCCATTATCATCTGGGGAACAAATCCAATTGGCAGCTTTTACGTACCTACAATTATAAGCAAAGTTTGGAATTCGCAAAAAATATTGGGCAAATACTAAGGCTGCCATTTGAAAAAGCTAAACAACAAAAAACTTTGACAAATTAACTACAACTAAATTCAGATGGCATTCGATATACGAAGACAATATAAGAAATCAAAGGCTCTAAAATCAATACCATTTTCATGTGCCTTTTATTGATAGTGAACCCAGCAGTAGAACCAGGATAAAAAATTTATTTAGAACCTTGCTATCGTTGTCCTTGTAAATATGATATTTTGGCATCGGCAATATATCACAAAAAATAAAAACAAATATATCTGAACTCAAAGAAAATATAGAACGAAAATAAAAAAGCAAATTATGAACGTTTAGAAGCTAATTTCATTAGCAATTAAAGCAACCAAGCTCTCTCAACATCAAGATTTAGAACCCCCAGGAACCCAAAAATTTGATGAAATTTTTTCTAATCACTGAATTGGATTAGACAAAATCATGAATTTTTTTTTTCTAAAGCCCAATTATATTAAATCTCAAATTTGAAGCAGATTTTGACATGCAATAAGTCAATAAGATAGGAATCGCTTCAGACTAACCTCGATGGCAGGGCCTCTGGAATCGCCCGATCCGAACCAACCAAAAAAAAATCTATTAACATGATCTTCAACTTAACTATAAAGAGGAGCTTTATAACATCAACATGCCAAAACAACCAAGCCCAACAAATTAACGAACTAATTTTTCTTAATCAATAATAGCATACATATTATCAAATTATCAATCAATAATTCACATATCGTTAAGGGTTAAACAATATATGAAGACTGAAAACTTACTCACACATCTAATATATCCTTGCATTTCTATTTGAATTCAGAGTACATGGAAATCACACTAACAAATCAAAGCCTTAAATTTTTATCATCCTGAACTGGAAAAATCTGTAAAATCTATAATTTTTGACTAAAAATGCTTAGGAATATGAGGAAATTTGCAAATTAGCTAAACAATGCTATTATTTATCCAATCAAAGGCAAATTGGAATGGTGCAGAACTAACACTACAAAATTCGTTAAACTAAACAATGGGTAGAATGTTTATAAGATTTATATTTTATACAAAAATTAATCTTCTAAAAAAGCAAAAAACACAAATTTTTTGTTAAGCAATCGCATGGATTATAAATGCCAAAGATTAGATGATGGTAGGCATCAGATTACCTCTTTCGCCGAAGATGCGAAACCCCTCATTGCCGACGTGGCGGGGCGGATCCTCAGCCCCAAAATCTGAACCAACACAAAGATTAGGCAGCAAATCACATAATAATAAATTAATCAAATGTTTTATATAATGAAAGTTCATAAATTGCAAAAGCAGAGGGTGTACCATAGCTGATGAGCTTCCAGCTCCCACTTTTTGCCTTCAAATTCCCAACATCTTTGATTCTTTCACACAAAATCACACCGAACGCAAACAAAAATTAGAAACAAAATGCGATCTAAGAACTGAAAATTTCAGTGAAAGCACCGAGAGAGATGAGGAGGAATAACAGATGATTTAATGGAAATATGGAAAAAAAAATCAGATCAAAATTCGGACAAAAATAAACAATACGAATTAGGGATTTAGGAGGGGGGACGAACCTGTTTGGTGGATTGGAGCGGGGATCAGATCGACGATGCGATGTGCAAAAAATGAGCGTTGAGGGAGTGGCAGCAGCCAACACTTTCATGCAGAACTTACTTGGAAAACCCAGATCAAACCAACCTTTAAATTTCAAGGTTTTTACCCCGGAATCCAGGCAAAACCCAGATTAGATTCTAAATGGGTTTATCAAAAATAATAATTTAATTAGAAACGCTTATTCTTGTAAATTGTCGTTGCAATAAGACAATAATACTCAAGATGATGCAGTGGGTGTTCGATTAAAGAGGGTTTTAGGTGAATGTGATCAGCCCACCACCCAAGTGTCTAATGAATTAAAATAATAAAATGGTATGTGATGTGATATGTTTTAGGTCAACATAATAATAAAATACTAAACAATGAGCTGTAAAGAAAAATACAGATGCTCTTATCTTCTTCGTGAGTTTTTCCAGACAGTGAGATCAAGCCCAAATCTGATGGGTTTCTTGTAAATAAGGTGAAATCAAAGGCCAATTAGTCCCACACCCTACAGACAAAATTACCCTTCTAAGTTCTAATAATTACCCTTCCAATCCAGTTCAAATCTGATGGATTTCTTGTCAATAAGGTGAAATCGAGGGGCAAAATTTTAATTGTAGCTGAATGAACAGTAAATCATTTCTCAATTTTAGAATAGATAATAACTAAAAAGTGTAGCTCGCGCGTTGCTGCGGAAAATGTGATTCACGCGTTACTGCAAGATTGGAAATTGTATGACATATTTTGATGAACTAAGTTAGAAAACGACTACATGTGCAAACAATGCAAACAACTAAATTAGACGCAAGCCAACTAATTTCGAATTTAACCTAATTAGAAAAACAATCACAATCAAACTAATCTCTACTTCCCATATGAAGTAGAAGATGTCCCCCGTTTTGCATCTGTGAACAGTGCACCTTTCACCCTCTACGGACAAAAAGATCAAAGTAAAAATGTTTAACAACATTATAAAAATTATACATACAGGATTATATATGTATTTGCACATAAAGTATAAAGATTTACTAACAGATTCGAGGTTAAATTTAACAAAATAAGTAATTATGAATTGAAATGAAACTATATCATAGTTGTTAAAAAATACTTTAGGCTAAATCTTACAAATATAATGAAAATGTTGCTTTCTTATCAACTAATCAATTGTCTCAGCTGCAGAAAAAATTAATTTCAAAATGTCATTTACCAACTGAATGATGCATAAAATCGTTAATTTCAAAATAAACCAACTTTCAAAAATCCTAACACGATATGACATTGTAAACAACCTTAAACCCTTTACTGGAACAAACCTCAAAATGGCCACTAATTGTTCCAGATGGGACACACCAAATTCTTACCATGAGAAAAAAGCAACTCCAAACCCAAATTAAGCATTTGATAAATCGTATTTATTGAAGAGAAATTTTTTTTTGAAAGGGAAGCTTACCAGTGTTAGCAAAGTTAAATTCAGTGTAAGAAAGTGGAAGAAAATTGACATAAACATAGTAGTGGGATTGATGATGGATTCAGTATGTTATTTTGTATCAATTCATATGGATGAAAAATATTAAAGGAACTATAGGTCACAGTTTGGAGTATGCAAAACTACTACAAATTTTCAACATGCTCAGTAGATCTCTAAATTTCAAAACCTGTACAAATTGAAATTAATAGAGCTATTTCTAACTTTCCAAAAGTATTTAAATTGAAACTAATAGATTTTTCTTCTGTATACTGATAATTTAAGAATTGAAACTAATTTAACTCTTTTGGATATTGATACTTTAATATTTGCTACAAAAAAAATGAATCCATAACTTTCTTAGAGCACAAAATTGGAGCTAACACAAAAAAAAAGTATCAAATTAACAATATGCAATCAATTAACAATTTCATAACAAAACAACTAAAAAGTCAGACCCAAAGAACACATATTTTATTCATTTTTGCATACCAATTAAGAAAAAAATCTTATGATAAAATTCAAAACCCACATAAACAAAAAAATTCTATTAAACTGAAATCTCACCCTAGGAATAAAGCATGCTTACATATAGAGATTGATTCCGGCAGTTAATGAAGTTGCAGTGTTTTCTTTGTTTTGGGAGCCATTCATACCTGAAGAAACATTTAAGTATCAAATTCCTTCGCAAAATGAGTTTTCACATAATCTTAAAAAAAAGGTCTTTTAATCACAATCTTAAGAAACAGAACGACCAATACATATACAATGACAAAGCTTAATCAAATGAAAAATGTAACCATAGTAGACCAAACAAATGTAACCTTTTGAATAAAGTATTTTTACATCATTCGCTACAAAAGCAAGAAAAACAAATGGCAAACACAGTTAGTTTTGGATTAGGTTTAGAATATAATTCAAAACCTCATCGATAACCTTGTTTCCATCTTGATCAGCCGCAGTTAAAACTGATTTGAAAACCAAATCACATAATTAGTTTCTAGCTCGAACAAAAAAGGACAATATTTTGAACCGAGTTTATACTATCTGAAGCGTCATAATTCTTGTCATCAGCATTTTGAACAACGTTTTGATTGGTAGAAGACATGCTAGTACTGCATTGGTATTCAGTGGATGAATGACGGGATTTTAAACCGCACAAATTTAACCCTCTTTTTGACAGTTGTAGTATAGGTGTAAGTAGGGTATCGTTCTAGGCCGGGGATTAGGAGGGCTTGCTAAAACCTCTAAAATAATTTAAAAACGTAAAAACAAAGTTTAAAACACTAAACTAAAATCAAAACACTTAACTAAAATAACTCAAAATAAAACTAACAAATAAACTAAAACAAATCAAAAGACTCAAAATAATGAAAACAAATTAAAATAAAAACTAGGAAATTAATTAGACGGGAATTAAATTAAAAGATTAAAAATAATAAAAACTAACTAAATAATAATATTTTAATAATGGGGGGGGATTGGTTTGGTTTTGACGAAGTAAATTAAACTTAAATAAATTACAAATTGACAAAAACATAAAATTACGGTGAATGGATAGGCGACGGACTGGCTAGAGGGTTTTTCTCCACACATGACACATAAGCAACCTAAATTGATTTTCAGTTGTTCTTTCAATAAGTTGTAAATTTCAATACTCCAGATTAATTAGGTACGCTTAAATTAACCTTCAGATTTTCCTTATGTTATTGAATTGGATGAACAGCATACAACAACTCAAATTATTCCCCAAAAGTTCCCTACGTGAAAAGCACAATAGAGATACGATTAAAGATCATTATGTTCTATGAAAATCATAAGTGTTGACAAGGCATTCGTAACTATGAACAGCATGATACGTTTGCCAGGAATTTACTTAACGCGATTGCGGATGGCAACCTTCACTACTCATGAATATAAGTTCATAACGATTAGGTGAAATTCACTTATATTCTAGCATCAAATTCATGCGTGTAAATTAAGTATGCATCCTTAATTAACATACACAAATAAGTTATCTATCAAGCAGTTAAGCAAATTAAATCACAACTCAGAAATCACAACTGAAGTTACCAATTCAAATTACAAATATAATCATGGCTTTGAATTAACCTCTAGCCAACAAATTTAACTACACATTATTTATAAAGTAAAAACATAAATAAAACAGAGTTGGAGGATTAAACCGAAACGGGAATTTTCTGTGCTGTTGTTTTCTGTGCACCGCTGTGCACTGTGCAATCTGTGCTAATTGGCTCGGTGCACTGCCTTCAGATTTCTCTCGAGACTGCACTGCTCCGAGGCTTTCTTTCCGCGCGCCCTGATTCAATCCGTCCAAAGCTGCCTATTGGCAGCTTCCAACCTTCTGTTTCCGTCCGAGACTTTTTTTTTTTTTTTCTATAATGCTCCTGCGCTGCCTTATAGGCAGCATCCGTTTTGTGCCTTTCGTTTCTTTATTATTTTTTTTATTTGCTTGGCTCCCTTTCCCCCAAGGACCTCACACGTTTTCAGCTGCCAAAGCAGCTTTCCAGCTGCTCCCCAAATTCTTTCGGTGCTCCACTTCCTTAATGGCCTCCCAATTCTTCTGTTAATCAATCACACACACATTAAATATATATATAAAATATATAAATATATAAATATAAATATATATATATATAAATAAATATATATATATATATATATATATATATTATTTTCCAAATGATAAGTATAATTCAACAGACAAGATAGTTTAGAAGAAATTAATTACTTAACACTTCACTTATTTTATTTTTATTTTCTTAACTAGATAAATTCTATAAAACACAAAATCAACGTAAATAGCTCAAAATATAACGAACTAACTAAGAAAAGACAAGTGAATTTGATATAAAAATATGTATAAATATGGTCCGATCAAATACCCCCACACTTAACTTTTGCTAGTCCTCGAGCAAAACAAAGAAAACAGAACAAGAATAACATGAAAAACATTAGCTCCCCCTTATTTGACCCTCATAGAATTTCATTCGAAAACATAAATCAGCAAGAACCATAGCTAGCACCAAACAAGCTAATTCAAGCTCATCTTCCTTATTCAAATATTAGTAGTAATCTTTAAATCATCCTTGAAGTGTAGTGTGTGAGATAGCCATGCTAATGCAATTTCAAGTTTTTATTTTTAAAATCATCATATGCAAACCAGCAACTTTCTCACGGGATATGCACTCAATCACATATGTGTTTAGTTTTAATGTGTTTCGCTCAAAGAAACAAATGTGAAAGATCTACCATAAGCTTGCATAAAGATCACTTCTCCACAGTCATAATTGCAAAACTTAAATCAAGAGGACTTTTATTGGATGTAATGAGGCTTAGTGATAGGGCTATTGAAACGAAAGAATAGGAAAACACAAGTTCCAAGCTACATTGCAAGCAATTCTTTTAGTTGAGATTTATAAGAACTCAAGTTCTCCAACGATTCTTCTAACACCTCCCATCACACCCTTAAACTGAAACTTTAGAAACTTTTTATTTTCTTCGTATACAATCTTTCTTTTTCTTTTCTTTTCTTCTCTTTTCTCTTTTTTTTTTTTTTTTTTTAAAATAAAAAATACAAACATGAAATACCCCCACACTTATTCTTTTGCCAAACCTTCCAAGTACTTCACAAACATTTCTCATAAGACAGTCTCAAATTGCTCGCTTGGAAATGGTAAGGAAACATGTTTTGAGGTATAAGGGTAAACATATCTGGTGATAAGAAATAAAAGGCTCAACATAACGGCTCAAATTGGCAATCTAATGATATCATTTTTCTTTGGGAAAACATGCTTATTTGGGCCATGGTGGTAAACCTAATGCCTCCTTCATTTTCAAGTTCACGCAATCAATGACAAATATTTCAAAAGATCGTTACGCAAGTTCTAGAGATGCATCTCACATAAGTTCATCACACATGAAAGAATAGGAGTGTATGAAAAATGCACACACTTTCAATAGGCTCAAAACCTCACATAGGATGTATATGGTCACTAAATTTACATATGAAGCTTTAAGTCATGCTTTAGTTTCACATCAACAAGGCTATGTGCATTCGGTTTTTCAAAGATGATCAAATATGTACAAAACTAACACGAGAATTAGGAATTTCACACAACACATGTTAACTAAGTTCTTGATAATCATGGTTCAAATTTAATCCAATTATATCATTGGGTCGGGAAACTAACAAAAATCTAATTCAAAACAATAAGGAAAATAAAACAATATTTTTGGATTTTTAAATTTTTTTCGAAAAAATTAAATAAAACAAAACTAATTAAGAAAACAAAAACAACAACATGGAAACAAATGAACCAGTTCAAAGTCGAAGGTACAAAAATTTTCAATTTGGTCATTTTTTATCTTCATACCCCCACACTTAAACTAGACATTGTCCCCAATGTCAGAAAACAATAAAATGCAAATAAAAATAAAATGAATAAATAATACGAAACAAAATAAAGCAAATAAAAATATAAAAATAAAAATAAAAAAAATAAAAAAACGAAATGAAAAGAAACAAAATAAAGCAATAGGACTGAAAACTTCCCTAATTTGCAGAAAACCAAGCGATGACCCCCAAGCGTAAATTTTGCAATCAACTTCAAGGGAGAAAATAACCAAACGTTCCTGCAAAGAAAAGAAATAAATCAGTTAAGCACGCAAGAAAATATAAAATAAAAAAAAGCAAACGAAAATTTAAAATGAAAATAAAAGATAACGAAAAGAACTAATAGGTGGTCATTGGTCATGACTGTTGATTTTCCACAGCTTTCATCTTGAACTGGATGGGCCTTCTTCTTGCAAGTGATCCTCAGCTTAGTTGAGGATGAATCAGCACGTTGTCTCCACATGCTTCAAGTAGTCCGGTCTCCACGCAGGTGTGGCATCTTCTTGAACTCTTGGATCAACCCAGACTCATTTGCTCTTGGGTGCACCTCAGACTCCTCCTGCTTCGTCTGTGAGGTACTTTTGTTTTTGAAGAAGTACCTCAACACAAGTTTATTTTTGAAGTGTGTTGGGAGGGGTCTGAGATGAGTACTCGAGAGCAAGACTAGGTAAGCAATCAGGATCTCACTTTCTCCACGTTCCTCAGATGAAGGAGAGGAGAAAGCATAATATGAGATACTTTTGCTTTTAACCTTTTTAATATGAAATACTTTTGCTCTGGAAGGTTTGTTTTCTGGGGTGATCCAAGGGATGAAGAACACTGAATAACTCGAAAGCTTTCTTTGGGAAGACATTATCGGAGATGAAGAGAGGAAGAGAGGTTGAGAGGTGGAGAGGGTGTGAAGGTGTGCCTTTGTTGTGGAAGGCGAAAGTCGAACTTATAGAAATTTGGCTTCACAACCGGAACTATTCCTTCACTATTTGTCGGCAGCCGGTGAATGGATGAACAGTGCCCGTTACGCGCTTTCTGACAAAGCGTCCGTAAATTCCGCAGGGCTGACGGTGCAGGCGACGAGTGACGACAAATTGGAATGATGATATTTTGAAAACCGGGGTTCAAAACCGGGTGCGGCTCATGGTTTTCGCAACGCTCCACGCTGCACGTGATGAGTCACGACAAACTGGAAAAGCTGAGCCCTCGTGATGCCACGTGAATTCTGAGCAATTCCGACTTTTGAGAAAGGAAACGGCTCTCGAGAAAGGAACGTCCAGCTTTGAAATTTGACGGGATTTTAAACCGCACAAATTTAACCCTCTTTTTGACAGTTGTAGTAAAGATGTAAGTAGGGTATCGTTCTAGGCCGGGGATTAGGAGGGCTTGCTAAAACCTCTAAAATAATTTAAAAACGTAAAAACAAAGTTTAAAACACTAAACTAAAATCAAAACACTTAACTAAAATAACTCAAAATAAAACTAACAAATAAACTAAAACAAATCAAAAGACTCAAAATAATGAAAACAAATTAAAATAAAAACTAGGAAATTAATTAGACGGGAATTAAATTAAAAGATTAAAAATAATAAAAACTAACTAAATAATAATATTTTAATAATGGGGGGGATTGGTTTGGTTTTGACGAAGTAAATTAAACTTAAATAAATTACAAATTGACAAAAACATAAAATTACGGTGAATGGATAGGCGACGGACTGGCTAGAGGGTTTTTCTCCACACATGACACATAAGCAACCTAAATTGATTTTCAGTTGTTCTTTCAATAAGTTGTAAATTTCAATACTCCAGATTAATTAGGTACGCTTAAATTAACCTTCAGATTTTCCTTATGTTATTGAATTGGATGAACAGCATACAACAACTCAAATTATTCCCCAAAAGTTCCCTACGTGAAAAGCACAATAGAGATACGATTAAAGATCATTATGTTCTATGAAAATCATAAGTGTTGACAAGGCATTCGTAACTATGAACAGCATGATACGTTTGCCAGGAATTTACTTAACGCGATTGCGGATGGCAACCTTCACTACTCATGAATATAAGTTCATAACGATTAGGTGAAATTCACTTATATTCTAGCATCAAATTCATGCGTGTAAATTAAGTATGCATCCTTAATTAACATACACAAATAAGTTATCTATCAAGCAGTTAAGCAAATTAAATCACAACTCAGAAATCACAACTGAAGTTACCAATTCAAATTACAAATATAATCATGGCTTTGAATTAACCTCTAGCCAACAAATTTAACTACACATTATTTATAAAGTAAAAACATAAATAAAACAGAGTTGGAGGATTAAACCGAAACGGGAATTTTCTGTGCTGTTGTTTTCTGTGCACCGCTGTGCACTGTGCAATCTGTGCTAATTGGCTCGGTGCACTGCCTTCAGATTTCTCTCGAGACTGCACTGCTCCGAGGCTTTCTTTCCGCGCGCCCTGATTCAATCCGTCCAAAGCTGCCTATTGGCAGCTTCCAACCTTCTGTTTCCGTCCGAGACTTTTTTTTTTTTTTTCTATAATGCTCCTGCGCTGCCTTATAGGCAGCATCCGTTTTGTGCCTTTCGTTTCTTTATTATTTTTTTTATTTGCTTGGCTCCCTTTCCCCCAAGGACCTCACACGTTTTCAGCTGCCAAAGCAGCTTTCCAGCTGCTCCCCAAATTCTTTCGGTGCTCCACTTCCTTAATGGCCTCCCAATTCTTCTGTTAATCAATCACACACACATTAAATATATATATAAAATATATAAATATATAAATATAAATATATATATATATATAAATAAATATATATATATATATATATTATTTTCCAAATGATAAGTATAATTCAACAGACAAGATAGTTTAGAAGAAATTAATTACTTAACACTTCACTTATTTTATTTTTATTTTCTTAACTAGATAAATTCTATAAAACACAAAATCAACGTAAATAGCTCAAAATATAACGAACTAACTAAGAAAAGACAAGTGAATTTGATATAAAAATATGTATAAATATGGTCCGATCAATGAATTCTGACTAACAAACACATCACTGTTGCATAAGACGTTGGTGACATGATTTTCTAAACAACTTAATTTTACACACTCTTTTAAACTGATGGTTATCTTTAGCTAAGACCTTAGACTGAGTATGAACATAATTTTTTTTCTGCTCTACATCATTATCTGTTAAGGCATTTATAGATCTTTTTGGCATAATGGAAGCAAATTATTACAATAATTTTAAAATGGATTACTGCAAACCGTATTGCAAGAGAAACGGAGAGGAAAATAAAGTGTCAAGAAACACATAGCACAAATTTGAAATAAACATACATCACACTTATAATAGCAACAAAAAACCAACACATTACAAATCTTTGATAAGATAGCCAAAATAAAAAAAAATTGAAAAAGGAAAAAAAATTAAAACAAAATTATAAGATGTATTAAAAACCAAATTACAGTAATAACAAATATTAAAAATTTAAAGCTAGCATTTTAAAAGTTTAAACTGGTTACCTTAAAAATGCCAAACTTTGAAATCACAGCTCTACGAATTTCTGCAAAATCAAGTCATGACTCATTACTATATTCACAATCAACTAAATAGAAAACATAACATGAATACAATTGAAAATAATTAGAAAATTTAATCTAGATTTAAAACCGTACAATCATATACAAAAACGAAAGGACATGATGTATACAGGTTTTTTTTATACCTTTGGTTTTCCCTGTTTGTATTGGTTGTGAAGAAACAGCAGTGTTTGTTTTTTAATTTTTTTTATTCCCATGTATAATAATTGCTAATTGCTAATTTCATATCCATGTATAATAATTAATCGTTACCGCAGCATAGGTAACGATTCTCATCCCTCTTTATTCCCTCCATAGCTGCTTTGTATCAATCTTTCTTATTATTTTCAATTTTATACTTTGGGTGTTGTGATCAAATATCTTGTTCAGGGTTTGGATTAAAAGGTCAAGTCTTGTTAATTGTTGAATATAATTGAAATTGAAGTTATAAACATGAATTCTGAATTGTGTGGAAGCATTCTGAAAATGTAATTTGGATTATAAGAGTATAGGTTCTAAATTGCAGAAAATTTATTAATTCTTCACAGAAAAACTAAGTTACAAGTAGCCTATTTTGGCTCTTGATTTCTATGTCCTCATGGATTCCTTTTGAGCCAATATTACGTGGTTTAAAACTAGACATGTCCATGATCAAAACCCATCTGACTTCACTTAATTCCTGTGGTGACCCGTCCCTAATTTTCTATGTAAATTATCTCCGTACATGTATATTGACGATTATAACCTTATCGTCGAGTAACATGAACACGTTATATTAAGTTTATTTCGAGTAAACTATATATTCTAAAACTTATATTATTAGAAAATATATATGTAGAATTGAAAGGGATCCGTATCCCTATCACCTCACCAACTCATTCCATTAACAAACTCACCAACCTAATGCACTAATTCACCAAACCCAATCCATTAATCTCTCACCAACCCTATTCCATTCAAACTTCCCGAAGCACTCCCTCCGTCAATGATCATTCATCATTCCATTTCGTTGGCAAGTAATCTGGTCCAAGATAAACAATAGTATTCCACTCTCTCTCTTATTCCAGTCACTCTCTCTCTAAACTCACAGACTCTCTCTCTCTCATCAAACTCTCGACGCTATCTCTCTCTCTCTCTTCTTCATACACGGAGCAAATTAGAAATCGACTCAAACCTTGATGAATTGAATATCCAAGGCTACTTTTGGATTGCAAGGAACCTTGACCGTTTCTGACATTAAGCTTCAGCTTCTGATGTATGAACTTATCACCGTGTGTCATAAGTGTACTTTAGTTGCTTGACTACTCTTCAGTAGTCGTCCTATCTTTAAGCTCTGAATAACTATAGTGGGCTAAACCCA
This sequence comes from Crataegus laevigata, assembly GCA_963580275.1. Taxonomy (NCBI): domain Eukaryota; kingdom Viridiplantae; phylum Streptophyta; class Magnoliopsida; order Rosales; family Rosaceae; genus Crataegus; species Crataegus laevigata. The sequence continues at coordinate 9,393,164 of OY756939.1, read as the reverse complement.
CGTTTGTGCACTCTATCACTATCTATATTTGAATTAGTTCTAGTTCGATTTAAATTTATGCACTTCTTACATCACTTACCCCTATGGTTACGTCACTTCACAGTGACGGCCAGCATGCGTCGACCTCTCCGGGTCGGGGCGTGTCAGCTTGGTATCAGAGCACTAGGTTTAGATAGTCCTGTTATTCCTAGTGTGTTTAAACTCTTGTCTTCTTATGTCAGAAACATGCCACCTCGAAAAGAGCCCCGTGCTCCCGTCGAAAACAACTTTCCTGGTTTTGAGCAATTTGGCGAGGTTATCGCTAATGCTATCCAATCGGCACTTCGTCCTCCACCGAGAAACACCCTAGACTCTATGGCACGCCTGAAGATAGACGAAATCCTCGGTAGTGAAGGGCCAGAGAAGTAAGAGATCTGGCTGGATCATGTCGAGAAAACGTTTGAGGTCATGCATCGACAAGGGAATCTGCCTAAGAAGATATGGGTCGACACAGCGACTTGGTTCTTACGCAAGGGAGCAGAGTCTTGGTGGAAACAGGAGAAACGATTTATGTCTGCTGAGGATGTCATAGATTGGGATACTTTTAAACACATCTTTCAGGCCAGTTTCATTCCCCCAACTTATTTGGATAGGAAGAAGAATGAGTTCACGGAGCTAAAACAGGGTAGGATGTCAGCCACTGAGTACCACCGAAAGTTCACGGACTTATCCCGCTATCACCCAGAGACTGCTGCTAATCCTCAGGAGATGCTCCGTCTATTTAAGAAAGGAACCCAAAAGAAACTACGCACATTAGCGACCGCTGTTCACTGTAATACCTATCAGGAATTCTTTGAGGTCTTGCTTCGAGTAGAGGAGTCAGAGAATGCTCCTGATGATGATGATGAGGATAAGGGCAAGAATACCCAGAGGAACAATAACAATTGGCAGTCTTCGTTAGGTCCGCGGAGAACGCAGAACTTTAAAAGGAATGGAAATGGTTCAGGACCATCCAACGGGAGTTCTAACTCTGGTACACATAACAGAGGAGGCAGATTCAATGGCAACTCTCATTTCCAGACTCAGGGAAGCTCTAACAGTACAGAGCCCCAATTTTGTCACAGGTGCAACACTCATCATTATGGTGAGTGTAAGAAGGGAACGGGAGGATGTTTCACTTGTGGACAGCCAGGGCACAGAGCCTATAATTGTCTTTAGAAGCAGAGAAATCAGCCTGCTAGATTGCCACTTATAGTTCCTATACAACAACGTCCTGCACCTGGTAATCGTCAGCAGATAGGCTATGGAGGAGCTTTTCATTATCAAGAAGACATAGCCCCGTACCAGGGAGGACCACACCAGTATCCAATTGAGGCACCCTATTACCAGACGGGGAACCAGCAGATTCAGGAAAGCTACCCGCAGTACCAGGGAGATTATCTGCCATATCAGGGTGGTAGAGCTCAAATGAATACTGGAGGACAGTATCAGAATCTAGATGTAGCTTCTGGCAGTGGAGGTGCAGGCAGGCAGGCATTTCCACCCTTTCAGGGTCGAGGGAACCAAGCTCAGGCAAACAGAGGTCGTGGAGGCAGACAACAGGTTCAGGGAAGAGTCAACAACATCACCTTCCAAGAGGCCCAGGCAAACCCGAACTTGATAATGGGTACGTTGAATGTTCTAGGCCACTTTGCTAAAGTTTTAATTGATTCTGGTGCTACACATTCAGTTATTTCCCATAAGTTTGCTCAAACAACTCAACATCCCACTTCACTCGGTTACGAGTTAGAATTCTCGATGCCTAGAGGTGAAATTTGTTATGTTAACTGGGAGTATCAAGGATGTCCCATCCTTATCGAAGATGTAGTAATGTCAGCTACTCTTGTTCTATTAGATATCGTTGATTTTGACGTTATCTTAGGCATGGATTGGTTGCACTACTACCATGCTCATTTGGATTGCTATCGAAAGGTAGTTACTTTTCATCGACCGGACGTGCCTAGTGTCACGTTTGTGGGTGAACGAAGTGGTCTAAGACGTGGAGTTATCACCACGGTGAGGGCGAGAGAAATGTTAAGCAAGGGCTGTCAAGGCTACTTAGCTCATGTAATACTATCTGGAGAGACTACTACGTCGGTGAACAACATCGAAGTGGTCAGACACTTTCCAGATGTTTTCCCTGAAGATTTACCTAGTTTACCCACGAATCGCGAAGTGGAGTTCACCATTGATCTACTTCCAGGCACTAATCCCATTTCTCTTACACCTTATCGTATGGCTCCAGCAGAGTTGAAGGAACTTAAAACTCAGTTACAAAAGCTTGTTGATAAAGGTTTCATTCAACCAAGCACTTTCCCTTGGGGAGCTCTAGTCCTGTTTGTGAAGAAGAAAGACGAAACTATGAGATTGTGCATCAATTACAGACAGTTGAATCGAATGACGATTAAAAACCGTTATCCGTTACCTCGTATTGATGATCTCTTTGACCAGCTTAGAGGAGCTTGCGTATTCTCGAAGATTGATCTAAGGTCTGGTTACTACCAATTGAAGATCAGACATGATGACGTCTCAATGACAGCCTTCCGAACTCGATATGGTCATTACGAATTCCTTGTGATGCCATTTGGGTTGACTAATGCACCAGCAGTTTTCATGAACCTGATGAATCGAGTATTTCATCCATACCTCGACAAATTCGTCATTGTTTTCATATATGACATCTTAGTGTACTCTAAGAATGAAGCTGACCATGCCAGGCACTTACGCTTAGTGTTGGAGACACTAAGGGAGAGTAAGTTGTATGCTAAGTTTAGCAAATGTCAGTTTTGGCTAGACCAAGTGTCCTTAAGGGAGCACGTGATATCGGCTCAAGGTGTGCTTGTTGATTCCCAGAAAATATCAGTTGTTGAGAATTGGGAACAACCTCAGACGGTTACTGAAATACGAAGTTTTCTTGGTCTTGCTAGCTATTATCGACGCTTCGTGAAGGATTTTTCAGCTATTGCACTGCCTCTGACGAAGCTGACTAGAAAGGGAGTTCCATTCGTATGGAGTGAGGAGTGTAAACAGAGTTTCCGACAATTGAAGTACTTTCTCACTCATGCACCTGTCTTAGCACTTCCCGATGACAAAGGGAACTTCGAGATCTACAATGATGCGTCTTTGAATGGTTTTGGATGTGTGCTGATGCAACATGGGAATGTGATCGCGTATGCTTCACGTCAGCTAAAGCCTCATGAGAAAAATTATCCCACTCATGATCTCGAGTTGGCAGCGATCGTGTTCTCTCTGAAGATATGGAGACATTACCTCTATGGAGAGAAGTGTACGATCTTCACTGATCATAAGAGCCTAAAGTACATTTTCACTCAACCAGAGCTTAATCTCCGGCAGCGAAGGTGGATAAAGTTGCTTAGTGACTATGACTGCACTATTGAGTATTACCCAGGTCGTGTGAATACCGTAGCAGATGTTCTTAGCAGGAAACCTCATGCTCGACTTAATACTCTTATTGCAAGTCATCTTCCTGTATTGACTGACCTACGATCTACTGGGGTAACTTTGGAAGCAGAGCAACGAGGAGCCTTAATTGCCAGTTTTCAGGTCAGACCAATCCTGTTGGATCGTGTTCTTGAAGCCCAGGGGAACAATACAGAAATTCAGGAGTTGATACAGGCAGTATCAGAAGGGAAGAAGAAAGATCTAAAGGTCAGAGACACTGATGGCATGTTGATGCAGGGTACTCGGATGTATGTACCAAATATTAGAGAACTAAAGAAGGATATACTGGATGAAGCACATATTTCTGCTTATGCGATGCATCCCGGAAGTACCAAAATGTATCATACCATCCGACAGTTTTACTATTGGCCAGGTATGAAAATAGAGGTTGCAGAGTATGTCAGTCGATGTGCAATTTGTCAACAAGTTAAGGCGGAAAGAAAGAAGCCTTTCGGGTTACTACAACCACTCCCGATACCTCAGTGGAAATGAGAGAACATTACGATGGATTTCGTGTACAAATTACCCCGTACACGAAATGGTTATGATGGTATTTGGGTTATCGTTGACCGACTCACTAAGTCATCACATTTCATACCCGTTCGTGAGAATTACTCGTTGGACCAATTGGCCGAACGGTTTGTCTCTGAAGTAGTAAAGTATCACGGAGTCCCTATTAGCATCATTTCTGATCGGGACCCCCGATTTACCTCGAAGTTCTAGAGAGCTTTTCAGGAAGCTTTGGGTATGAGATTGCTTTACAGTACCGCCTATCATCCTCAAACCGATGGACAATCAGAAAGAACGATCCAAACTTTGGAAGACATGTTGAGATCGTCGGTTCTACAGTTTGGAGACGCTTGGCACAAGCGCTTGCCGTTGATAGAATTTGCCTACAACAACAGCTTCCATTCTAGCATTCGTATGGCCCCATTTGAAGCGTTGTATGGAAAACCGTGTCGTACTCCTTTGTGTTGGTTTGAAGTAGGTGAACGGGTTTTGGTGGGCCCGGAGATCGTGGATGAGACGACACAGAACATTCAGGTGATAAAAGCTAACCTGAAAGCAGCTCAGGATCGACAGAAAAGTATTGTTGACCGACATTCCACTGACAGAATTTATAAGGTTGGCGATTTGGTGTTCTTGAAGTTATAGCCGTGGAAAGGTGTTGTACGTTTTGGAAAGAAAGGGAAGCTTAGCCCTAGGTACGTTAGACCGTACTAGATCATTGAACGAATTGGTGAGGTTTCTTATCGACTCGCTTTGCCACCGGAGTTAGCAAGAGTACATAATGTATTTCACGTATCGATGCTACGGAGATACGTTTCTGATCCATCACATGTGATTCCTCTTCAACCATTGGAGATCAACCCAGATTTGACCTACGACGAGATTCCAGTGACGATTCTTGACTGGAAAGATAAGGTCCTTAAGAACAAGACCGTACGAACGGTGAAGGTCTTATGGAGAAACCACTCCGTAGAAGAAGCTACTTGGGAAACGGAAGAGCGTATGAGAGAATTGTATCCACGCTTGTTTTATGGTTTTGATATGTAGCTAATGTTGAAATTTCGGGGACGAAATTTTTATAAGGAGGGTAGATTGTGGCGACCCGTCCCTAATTTTCTATGTAAATTCTCCCCGTACGTGTATATTGACGATTATAACCTTATCGTCGAGTAACATGAACACGTTATATTAAGTTTATTTCGAGTAAACTATATATTCTAAAACTTATATTATTAGAAAATATATATGTAGAATTGAAAGGGATCCGTATCCCTATCACCTCATCAACTCATTCCATTAACAAACTCACCAACCTAATGCACTAATTCACCAAACTCAATCCATTAATCTCTCACCAACCCTATTCCATTCAAACTTCCCGAAGCACTCCCTCCGTCAATGATCATTCATCATTCCATTTCGTTGGCAAGTAATCTGGTCCAAGATAAACAATATTATTGCACTCTCTCTCTTATTCCAGTCACTTTCTCTCTAAACTCACAGACTCTCTCTCTCTCTCATCAAACTCTCGACGCTATCTCTCTCTCTCTCCTCTTCATACACGGAGCAAATTAGAAATCGACTCAAACCTTGATGATTTGAATATCCAAGGCTACTTTTGGATTGCAAGGAACCTTGACCGTTTCTGACATTAAGCTTCAGCTTCTTATGTATGAACTTATCACCGTGTGTAATAAGTGTACTTTAGTTGCTTGACTACTCTTCAGTAGTCGTCCTATCTTTAAGCTCTGAATAACTATAGTGGGCTAAACCCACGTTTGTGCACTCTATCACTATCTATATTTGAATTAGTTCTAGTTCGATTTAAATTTATGCACTTCTTACATCACTTACCCCTATGGTTACGTCACTTCACAGTGACGGCCAGCATGCGTCGACCTCTCCGGGTCGGGGCGTGTCAATTCCATTGAGTATTGATATGTCAAAATCATATTCAAACTTGAGTCCCACTGGGTTTCCAGTTTCGAGACTCTATTTTGTAACTTGCCTTACTTTCAACTTAGAACCCCATTTTCTACAAATCTTTTATGCTTTTGAAGTACACAAAACAAGTTTTGAAACCCATGTAAGTTTGCATCAACCGGTATAGTTATGAGTGTTCAAAATCAGGTTAATCTTGGTTGACTAAAACTGCTTTTCTGCAGGTTTTGTGGAGAAGAGGTTGCTGTTTTGCAATGTTCGTTCTTCTCTAAATTTTAATTCTAATTTACTTATCGATATTGAGTTTATTAAATCACTTTATATGGCATGTATTGGGTTTCAAAGAACCATTCTCTTATACAATTATAAGCTCAATGACCTAATGTATTGGTGCACTTATGCCTATTGAAACACATAATCACTTATAGTCCAGAATTATTTCCGTTCAAACGTATTGGCAATGATGAAGCTATATTAGGTCAACCAAAATGGCATTTGAATTAGGGGCTGTTTAATTAGTATTCCAAGTACTTTGACTAGGATTAAAGTTCATGTCACACATTTAGTAATGTCTTATATTGTGAAAATGGATTTGGCCATGTTGGTGGATCCTTGTATTAGTAACTGAGAGCAATGCTTAGAAATCCAGGTAGAGGAAATAGGACAGACATTTTCGGAGTTTGATTATACTAAACTTCGTGGAATGTTATCTTAATATTCATCTCATTGGTTGATTACTTGTGTACATAATTGGATTACATGAATGGTGTGATTACGGCTTGCTTTGATATGAGATGGAATTCTTATCAGAGTGAGGTATGTTAGGGAACTACGAATAGTTTGATCCCGTCTTAGGGTACGTATGCAATTTAACACAGAGTTAAATGCAACCATATGATAAAAGAAAAATTACTACTATTGACACAATGATTCCGATGAAAGGGTATGGATGACGTCACATGTAGATTCTAAGAATTTTTCTTAATAGTAGTAATTGATCAATACCCTTGACGTCACATGATAACAGAGTGCATATTGACGTCATCCATACCCTTTCAAGGGTATTGATTTCAATGGTCTTCGACATCTCAAACTTGAAGAATTGATCAATAGATTTTAATTTTTCAAGTTTAGTTTCAACTAGAAACTTCAATATGCGCTCTGTTGCGGGATTGAAATTTGTATGGAAGATTATTTTTGAAAGATAAGAGAGCAATTCATCAATTGTGCAATGGAAAACATAGCATTAGAACACTTCAAACAGAGGAAAAAAATTACAACAAACCTTCGTTAACTGTCAATGGAATACTAACAACACAAATTTTCTTTGTTTTGAAATCATTGCCAAAGATTTTCAAACTCACGATCATTAATCATGGGATCATCTGGAAGAGGAAGGAGCAATCGTCATTCCTTCTGAGTCTCATAAGTTGTGCCCACTGCAATAGGTGTCCCTGAAGCAGCACATAATTATGTAAGCAACAAAAAAAATTCATAAAAGACCATTGAAATCAATTTTCAAAATACAAACATTTAAGAAGCTTATACTTGAATCAAATGTCACTATTCGATAAAAATAAACTCAATATTTACTAAATGAATGTAGAACTTGTATTGCATAATATGCCTAGTTCATATAATCTCTTACATATAAAGCGAGCGGGCTGATGAACAGTGACATTTGGTGTCATTGGCCTTGACAAAACTTTTTAGACACAAATGCCCTCAAAACAAAAAAAATTCAAAAGAAGTCCAAAATAATACATCAAATAATTCAGAGACATTTTCGTCATGTAAACAGTATTTTTTAAATAATTATAATTTTTATTATAATTTGGGGTTAATATCTGACAGAGTCATTGGAATACTCTTAAACTTAAGCCTGGGCACGGTTCGGTACCGAAACTGAACCCGTAATAAAATTTCGATACGGTTTGGTTCGGTATGAATAGTTGTATCAATTTAATACCGAATCTTATAGGTTCGGTTCGGTTCGTTTTTGGGCCTTTGAGGAACAAGACTTATTTTTTAGTTTTTATAAAAAAAAAAAAACTCAAATTGGTTTTTTGTCCAAAACTAATTTGATACAATTCGGTACCAAACGTAAAACCAAAACCGAACCAACTAAGTACCAAACCGAACTAATTTTATATCGATATAGAATGAACCGAAAAAAGGAACCGAACCGACCGAATTCGGTTCGGTATTTTTTGCCCAGGCCTACTTGAGCTCAATTGGGTTATCTTCCGTTTCTTCTGCTTCATTTCCTTTGCTCCGTTTGTATCGGCTTCCTCTGCCTCAGTGACTCACTCTCGCTCTCGAACAAAATACCCATAAAAGGGATTTTGTATTTTGTTGTTTTGGGGATTTCCCTTTCACCTACCCACTACTTATCCTTCGAAACCCAGATTTCTCACGTTTTGGTGCCTCACGGATTCTGGCTGTCTTCGTACCTGTCAGACCATAGAAGCCATCATCGATCAAGCCTTTATTTCGACGACATCCTCTCAATTTTTGTCTTGCTCTTGCTGATTACAGAGTGAGAGGGAGGGGAGAGAGTTTCCACAGTGACTCTCTCCAGCGATATCTCTGGGGCAAGGCATATGGATCAAAGTTTGTTTCCTTTTACTAATTTCGTTTCAACTTCTATTTAATTTAGATCATCGGCTTAATTTCAAGGATTAATTAGTCAAAATTTGATGAAACCCTAATTGCAGTTGTGCTATATTTCATCGTCAAATGATTATCCAATATCTGTGTGGTGCATATATATTTATTTTTTTAAATTTTATTTCTCTCTTCTCCTTTGTAATTTTGTTAGGGTTTAGGGTTTAGATTGTTTGGTTGAAGATTGGATCTTTTTACATGCTCATCACGAAAAAAACAGAGTACAGTAGATGCTTTTTATGAGGATTAATCAAATCAAAGCCTGATGAGATCTTAAGAGAAGAAAACAACTAGAATTCCAATGATGCTCAATTAAATTGGCACCTTTCCGGTTCTGGCAACTTCTCTGATCCCAAGCTTGCTTAAATTTCTTTGTAGACCAATCATCTTCCCAGGATCTCCTGTCACCTATATTATCAAAAAAAAATTAACACAAAAAATCTAACTTGGTTTACTTTCTGTTTTCTTTTGGTTCGTTTCGTAGCATTACTTGGGTAGTTATATTGGTCAGGATGCTATTCTTTGGGTTCTCATAACACATCCACAGCTTCTGTATCAGCAAATGCTTCGCCTTTTAGGAATGATTTTGGTCATTGTGAAAGAGTTGTCAAAAAATGGGCCTCTTCTTCACTTGAACAAGAAATTAAAGAAGACAAACAGAGACTGAGGGATTTGCTGTTTTTCCTTCATGTCCCCAGAACAGGAGGACATACGTATTTCCACTGGTAATTCCACATAAGTCCAACTTTCTAACCTATAGATTGACACTCACAGTTTTAACAACCGTATTAATGCATGGTTCTGGCTATATATACACTTGCAGTTTCTTGAGAAAGTTGTACTATAGCTCTCTGGAATGTCCTCGATCTTATGATAAGGTTCGATTTGATCCTAGGTAAGATACTGTGTTCTCTTTTCTAAGAATTCAATTGTATTTATTTGTGAATTTTTTTGTGGGATTAAGCTCTCTCTCGGTGAAAAATGGCGGGGCTCCCTTCAGCTACTCGATCAGGTCTCTCTCTCTCTAAGAATTCAATTGTAATTATTTGTTAATTTTTTTATGGGATTAAGCTCTCTCTCAGTGAAAAAATGGTAGAATTTAACTGTTAGGTTTGTGGGTTTTGAACAGACAAAGCTCCCATTGCAAAGTACATATTTGGATATCTCGGTTCTACATCAAAAAAATAGCTGCAGCGGATCCTATTTAAAATGAATCTAATTGAAGAGACTAAGGATTGGGCACCTTCTACAAACTGCAGTACTACTACTCTTGCTGAGGTCTTTTTCATTTCCTCTCTGCTCTCTCAATCTTCATAACTTGCTTTTATGTGCATTTTTTGTTTGGTTCTTATTTAAAATTCATCTAATTGAATATTTATAACCAAAAGAATTAATTTTTTTAATTGCCCAATTTTGCAGGTTTTGCATCATTGCAACATCAGGCCTATGTTATTGCTTTACCTAAGGTAGTTGAAATGTACATACAATATCTTAACTTTTAGTTTTTTTTCTTCTCTGGCTGCTTAGAGATTATGTGTCATGAGCCTGGCTTTTAATAGTATAGCTAAAATTTGCATCTTTTTGTAAGCTAGGAATTTAGCTTTTGGGTTCCTTGAACTCAGAATTTATATATGTAACATTTCAAGACTTATGTTGGTATGAAGCTGAAAATTGCAGTGTCTTTATCTCTTTGATTTGCCACTGTAAGCCTACTTAGCTCCAGCTGAAGCCATTCAAGTCAAACTGTCTTTAGCTCGAAGTTTACTTTTATTTTTAGAAATGTTTATTAATTTTTTAAAATTTCAGCAGAAATCAATTGAAACGAACTACAATTTGATGATTGAATGCAGGGAAAATGCAGTGGAGAACCTTTTCTTGCTCTCAAATCTGTGATATTTGATTTCAATGGATAGTTTGGTATTTGGGCGGCTTTGATCCTTGATTTCAAATCTGTGATTTTGTCTAATTTTTTCTGATCCTCGATTTCTATTGATGTTTAGGGTTTAATGAAGATTCTCGACTGAGGTTGGTTAAGACAAAAAAAAATGGTATGTGTCAAATTTTTGTTTTTCTATTCCTTTAATTTTATACAGAGTTTTGTTTGCGTAATTTGGCTGATTAATTTTTGGTTCAGCTTTCAATTTGATCTCACTGCCTTATTTCTTTGATTTTTGAGTTCTTAGAAGGCCAACTAAAAAAATGGTGACTTTTGAGTTCTTATAAGACCAGTTGAAAAATGGTGCAAGGAGAGACAATTAGAGTTCATCTCTTTCATTATTATTATTTTTCATTTGATTTAATAGGCTGTCAATCTACTGTCTCATAGTTTAGAGCTTTGTTTATCACCCAGATGTGTTTATTTTAATTTTTCATTAACATATTTGGCTGATTTCATTGATTTGTTTATTTTAATATTGAATTAATGGAGAGGGAGCAAGCTCCAATGCTGACTAACGGTTTTAGAAGGAATTTAGGTTTATTTGTGGCTGTGAAGTTTAATAGTAAGTTAATTACATTTACAAGCCATGAGATAGTTTTTGCCTATTCTACCACTTGGTTTTTGAACTGCACGGAATGATACTTTTATAAAATTGACAGTCAGCCCGTGCATTAAGTGGACTGTTTATTATCTTTCAGTTAATTAGATTCAAGCAGTTGAGGCTGACTAATGTTTTGATCATCAATTGTTGATTTGCTACTTATCTAATTGGGTACGTTGTATATATGCATGACCTGATGGTATTCCGTTAAATTACTTATATGCAAAAAATTGTTTTCTTTGATGGTTCTAAATGATTTGGTAGATGCTATTTTGACTTCAATTGTTTTTCTTTTTCTTCTACTAATTTTTTCCTATGTGTTTGATTTATAGGCCTCTTCAATTTTGAATTGTGATTGGAAATTGGAGTCTGCACATGGAGTATAGGTAAAACCACTACTTATTTTTCTTATTACTTTTCCTTTAAACGTCCTTTGAGTCTGAGATTGAGTTCCTATATATTGTAAATTTCCGACAGTTATTCATACTTCAATACATACAAGAAAGCCAATGTTTTTCTTTTAGGTATAAAGAACTAAATACATTATATAATATATATATATATATATATATATATATATCTTCAACGAATGCTTTGCTGTTTTTACTTTTTAATTGTTTAGTTTAATGGTTGTTCGGATCCTTAAAAATATTCTTCGTTCAAATGTCATTTTGGATGGATAATTAAATTGATATAAATTCTGTCTTTTTTGATGGATAATTAAATCGATATAGATTATGTTATCTTTTGCTTGATTAGTTTACTTAGTTGAATCAAATGCAAATTCCAATATTCCATTGTCAAGCCCTGAAATTAGAACATAATTTTTTCACATGAAATTGAATTTTTCCATGATTGAGAACTTTCTTTTTGTTTGAATTGTGTTACTAGTTTTGTGGTTTTTTTTTTTTCCATCTAGCAGGTGAATTTAAAAGACATCAAGTATGCAGGGGAAATGGTAGGATTATCATTTTAAAGGTAGAGGTCAACTCTTTTTCTCATGTTAAACTTCTATACTGTGGTATTTTTATCATTAAATTTTGGTGAAAACATTGTTTAATGTAAAGTACAAGACTAGCTTGCCATGGAGCTTATAATAATCTAATTGATGCTAAAATCTTATTTGGCCAATTTGCTAGAACTAGAGTGTTATAAGGTTACATTCATTCTTTTGATGTTTAATTTACTTTTCAAATCCATGTAGATAAATACATTTAAATTGTATAAGTCGCGCGTAGAACATTATAATCATAAAAGGGCCTTCCATATGCGTGTGAGCGCGTGCATGGAGGCTAATAATATATAAAGCCAACACAAAAGATGAATAGTGTTTTAGTGTCATAAGGCTTCAACAAAATAATGGGACAAAAATGCCCCCAAAACAAACAAAAAAAATTCAAAGGCATCCCAAAATAATGTAAGGGCATTTTCGTTACTTTAATAATAATTTTTTTAATAATTAATAATTTTGTGGTTGTTTTTTGTTTTAATTAGTACTTCACAATAGGCTAGCAATAATGTGATTCAATTTATTAATTTTTAAACACGTTCAAAACATTTTAAGAGGCATCTAATGTCGGTTATAAAAAAGATTATTTGCATGCGGATAATAATATGATTAAATAAGTTGTCAAATAATTTTTTTTATGTAAAAAACTATATTATCTACACTAAGGGGAGGGAGTAGACTTAGACTCATAATAATGTGATTCGATCAGTTGTTTATTAAATATTATTTTCTTTATTTTTAAACACGTTCAAAACATCGTAAGAAGCTTGTAATACTGGTTATAAAAAAAATTTCGCACGCAGATAATAATGTGATTAAATTCATTGTCAAATGATTTTTTTTAAACAAACGATATTATTTACACTAAGGAGGAGTGGGTGAGCTTGGCCTCACAATGTCTAGCAATAATGTAATTCAATCAATTATTTATTAAATATTATTTTCTCTATTCTTAATGTAAATTCTATAGAAACTGATTTTATTATGTGAATTTAGCTGCTTTAATTTGTTTATGAAAGGTTACTTCTTAATTTTTAAATGTGTAAGTCACGTTGGTGTCACCAAGCTTCAACAAAAAAATTTAGACAAAAATGCTCCCAAGACAAAAAAAATCAAAGGCATTCCAAAATAATGCATCAAATCAGACATGCATTTTCGTCATTTTAACAGTATTTTTTTAATAATTAAATTTTTGGTGTTGTTATTTTATTTATTTATAATTAGTGCCTCACAATATGTTAGTAATAATGTGATTCAATTTTTCTATTTTTAAGCACATTCAAAACATTTTAAGAGGCGTGTAATGCCAGCTATAAAAAAAATCTTTCACACGCGGATAATAATGTGATTAAATAAGTTGTCAAATAATTGATTTTTTTTTTTGTAACAAGGGATATTATCTACACTAAGGGGAGGGGTGGGCTTAACCTCACAATGAGCTAGCAATAATGTGATTCGATTAGTTGTTTATTAAATATTATTTTCTCTATTTTTAAACACGTTCAAAACATCTTAAGAAGTGTAATGCTGGTTATAAAAAAGGTCTTCGCACTAAAATAATAATGTGATTAAATTAATTGTCAAATTATTGTTTTTTTAATAAACAATATTATCTACACTAAAGGGGAGTAGGTGAACTTGGCCTCACAATGACTAACAATAATGTGATTCAATCAATTGTTTATTAAATATTATTTTCTCTATTCTTAATGTGAATTCTATAGGGACCGATTTTATTATGTGAATTCAGCTGCTTTAATTGGTTTATGAGAGGTTACTTTTAGCATGATCTAAAATGATTTATTTACTTCAAATATTTGACTTTCTTTTTGTCAATTTACGCATATAAATACATTTAAAACGTGTAAGTCACGCGTAGCACGTCGTAATTCAAAAAATGCCTTCTACACCCGCGTGAGCACGTGCACGAGGGCTAGTTGTTAATAAAAGGAACAATTCCTTATCTCTATGAATATTATAAGGAAAATCAATTCCATAGAATGTCCATTGCTTTCATTCTCAAGCACACAATACAAATAAACAACGGAGGATTAAACTCTGAAGTAAACTAATCAATGTCATTATATATTTACTAATTGCTATAACTCAAAAACACGGAATTGTCTTTAACTTTTTTTCTCAATTCTCTATATAACAAATCATAACATAATACAAAAGTGTATATTTATATTTATTTATTATTTCTATACTGAAACCGGGTGTACTGTTGACCATCTATCTTTTCTTCATACAACAACCCCATTGTTCCCATTTGCCAATATAAAATACAAAAAAAGGGCAAGGAGACCAATACCTGCCATCCCATTTAATAATGTCCAAAGTCATTATGTGGGTACCGACACTACTAATACGACAAATGTCCATTTGTTAATATTGTTTAATGTAAGCCTATCAAGAAAAAACATTTAAATCACAAAAAGAGACAAACTTTCACCTTCTCACAGGACAAATTTTTAAAAGCCAACAAATACTTTAAATAAACAATCAAATCTTTATGTATTGTGAGATATAATAGTGGTGGTTGTTACCATTACAAAGTGATGCAAAAGAGAATGGTCAACAGTACACCCTTGTTTTTTCTACATGCAGAAAAAGTAGATGATGATAAAAAAAAAACTGATGACTCTTGACAGCAGCACATAAAAAATACTTCGAAAAACGAAGTTGTGTGCTTAAAGGCTTCGTTTTAAAAGATGGGGAAGGGCAGAGGAACTTTACCCAAGGAATTTTTGTGCCTCCGCTCAACCTTTTTACACACCCTAAAAAATACTTGAAATCCGATCCCCCTGCTAGAACACACCCAAAAATATGTTAATTAGCCACCTGCCCACTACAATATTTAGAACCTTTGCAGAGTTTTCTGAGAGCAGTTCCACAGTGGGCTATTGCTCGGTGGACTGGCATTGGAACAGGGTTAGATAGCCCGAGGGAGATGGTCCAGCGTGTGCTGGCGATGGAGCCGAAGGGAGAGGCCCGGCACGAGTTGCCAACCCGAGAGCCCGAAGGCAACGTGACAGAAGGTTGATGTCAGGGCGACGTCAGCCACAATATAAAATTAATCAAAATATAAAATATTAATACAAATATAAAAAAATAATTAATAAATTAATAAATTAAAAAAATGTAAAACCCAGCATGCTTCGAACTCAACGGCTCTCGCCGGACTTCGTCGTCGAGGCTGATGATACACCCACAGACAAATGGGAGTTCGTCGCCGAAGTCTAGTCCCTCCGCAGTAGCAGCTGTCGCCGCACCCCACACCGTCTTCACCCCCACGCACTCGCGATTCCCCTCCTTCCACTCGCGCGCCCAAATCGCACGATTTAGGATTTGTTTTTGAGAGAGAGAGAGAGAGATTTTAACTAAGGAGTTGGCGATCCTTTACCTACTTAACTAAGGAAAAATTGTGAATTTTTGCACGGATCGGCTATTGATGTTGTCAGAGTCTGAGGCCCTACCTCCGGAGCTCAAGTGAGAGAGAGCTGCTGAGCTTGAAAAAGAAAGAAAAAAAAAACACACCTTTTGGAATAGTGCATTGGCACCATGTGAAAAGAAGAAAAAAAATAATTAAAAAAAGGTTTTGGAATGGTGCATCAGCACCATGTGAAAAAAACAAAGGTTTTGGAATGGTGTGCTGCACCATGTGAAAAGAAAAAATTTAAAAAATAAAAATAATTTTTTTTAATAGAAACTAGTACAACGAGACCGATAAAAATCTTATTCGAAATTACAAATAAAATTATTTTGTATTATTTAAAAAAATACTAATATTTTATTCCCTATTGCTAGAGCTATTCAGTGTAGGAGTAGAGATGCAAAAGACAAGTACTGTTCATTAAGGGTAGTTACTGTTCACTGGCTGAATTAAATAGTGAATAGCCTGGGGGGGCCTTAGCAACATTGGAACTGCACTGAGAAAGATGACATTATATATATGCAACTGTTGGAAATTATATATTATAATTAATATTATAATATTTAATTTTTATATGAATGAAAAATAAGAGTTATGTGTCATAGTTGAATTCAAATTCATGAGCTGCGTTTGTTCGTTGGAATTTTAGTCAACAGTCACAATGTTTCAAAAGGGGTGGCTTGAGTTCTATATAAACTCAAACATCCCACATATCTAAAACCAAAGAGAAGAGTTTTCTCCAATGTCTTAGTAAAAATCCGAGTCGTGTCTTGAGAGTACGAAATATATGAAGTTCGCCAGAGTCCGAAGATTGAAGTGCTTTGACTTCGGACTATAGATTGTTGAATCCTGGGAGACGGACGCCTACTGAACTATAAGCACAAGAGGAGGGACGAAATTCTGTCTTTAGGACATTGTATTTATGCAAGCCTCAATCTCCAAGTTTGTCAATTTTTCTAACTTTCTTTCTAGTTATTTATATTAATTTTGTACACATGTGATGTTGTGAATCTTTTTATAATAATTATTATTGTAATTCTTGCTGTTATTTTCATATTTTTTAAAATTGCTCCAACAGCAACTACGAGCCAATTGCTGAGTATATATATTATAGGCAACTACCACTACGAGCCAACTGCTGAGTGTATATATATGCAACTAGCCATCATATACAATTTCCAATTGAGAGAACTGTTAAATGCGATAAGGGTACATAATTAACATTAATAATGTGTTAGTCTTAGGTTTTGGCTAATTAGATCGGTTTGAGTTGAGCTAGTCTTGCACATGCACTAGTTGGCGAATCCAAGATTTTAGCGTCGGTTGGTCTCAATATAAAAATTCCAAAACATTAAACGAAAATAAAAATTACACAATAAACTACCAACTTTTTAGTCATAATTTTTGTTAGCAACAATACAAGCTACAAAGATTAAATTTATTCACGATATCAATTATGAATTTAAATAATAATAAATTAAGACTTGGCAAGGGTAACGTAAGCCTACATATGTAAACTCTGTAAACCATGCTAATTGCTAATTTCATATTCTTGCATCATAGATAATCAAGGTACATTACAGCTTCTATCATCTCTCCCTCTCTCTCAGAGGCTAGATTGGACTCTCAAAGTCATGAACGAAGATATCTGAGCCACGCAACTCATCTGTGGCAACAGCGAATTCAATGTTGCTGGGCTCAATAGCTTCTTACAGAAAGTTAAGTTCGATAAGTGCGGGAACTCCTATAACGAAGGGCATTTGGATAGCCAAACAACGAAGGGCATTTGGATAGCCAAGTGTGTATAATTAATTAAATATTCAGGAGTTCGATAAGTGCTGGGCTCAACAGCGAATTCAATGTTGCTGGGCTAGATTGTGTATAATTAATTAAATATTCAGGAGCCAACAACGAAGGGCATTTGGATAGCCAAGTGTGTCGGCATTGAGCCTTGCACCATCGCCATGGATTTGGAGGGTAGCGATAGCAGCAAGAGAGGCGAGGTAATCATTTTTATGTTTAAAGTAATGTTAGGAAGATTAAATTTGCAAACTAAATTATGTGTCATCAATAGAAAATGAGGACGTTTATCGATGTTTAAATAATAATCTAATAATTAACTTTCACGTCATTTAGTTTACAAAATTTAATCTACAACTTTAGTTTCTCTAGCATTACTATTATATTTAGTCGGATTATAAAAAAATGGCCTTTATATTTTTGCGACTCATCAGCTTGGTTTTTTATGTTTCAAGCTCTTCAGTTTAGTCATTTATCTATTGCCTTTGTCATTAAAATTGTCCTTGCCGTCCACTTCCATTAGAAAGTCTGTTAGGATGCTGACGTGGCATTCATGTGAGGATAAAACCAATTGTGTAATGCCATGTGGATTAAATAAAGAAAATAAATTCTGTAGCATAGTATAAAAATTAAAAGGAAAGTGGGCGGAGGGGTTTGGGGCGGTGGCGGAGCCCTTTTCTCCAAGAAAGTTAGCGTCTTTGTGGTATTGGGTTAGGTTGGTATTGCTGGTCATGTGCTTAGGGTTGATGGCTGGGGTTTCTGCAAAATGGGAAACAAAAACATTCAGTAATCCAGTGCTTGGTGTTCTGGTCTTTGCTTCTGTGGCATTATTTCCCACCATACTTTTACCGTCTTCACATAATCACATGGCTATATATATGACTTTTGATGAGCGATTAAAATCGAATTTAGAAAATATATATAAGATTAAAAACGATTCATGTGAAACCAGCCTTTTCTCCCTCTCTACTCGATTGTAACCACCCCCCTCTCTCCCCCACCCACTCCCTATCAGTAAAACTCCCTAAAATTTATCATTTAGTGAAAATTTATCATGACATCTCAGTTTTTAGATGGAAAAACTAACAAAATGATTTTTTTTGAAAATAATTTAAAACCTTATACTAATGTTATTTTTGGAAAGCAGAAGAAAAACTCATGGGCGTTTTTCTAAATAATTCCCACTATTTATAACGCTAAATTGTCGCACACTATTAACGTGGTCACATATGATATAGGGGTGGTTCGGGTCGGGATCCCGAACCGAAACTCCTTCCCCGAATCCCAAACCAAAACATTTCGGGATGAGATTTTATATCCCGAAACCCAACCGAATGTGTGCATTTCCCGAAATTCGGGATTCCCAAAAGTGTTTCGGGATTTTCGGGATACTTCGGGATTGGGCCTTGAAGCCCAAAATGTTGGGCTTTTAAGATTGCAGCCAGCCACTGCCCAAAAAAAAAAAAATTAAGGTTACACAGCCACTGCCCAGCCCACCTGTTTCAATTTCACCACAATATGAATATCACAATACCGCATGTTTCAATTTCAGCCAGTCCCTAAAATCTGACCTGAATACAAATTGCCAAAATTAAGTATCACAAAGCTTGAAAATCTGAGCTAAAAACAAACTGCCATTAGCTAAAAACAAACCGAGATCATTTGAAATTCATTCTGGCAAAGCGGGCAAAGGTTTGTAATGGTAGCCCAATTGTCAATGCATGAGAAACAGAACCTGAAAACCCAAGATGAACCCATGTCATAAAACAAAATTCCTCTCTCTCTCTCTTTCACACACACACAAAGCCACACTAAAGCACATACCAATGCTGGCAGTAATCGAGAACTCTCTCTCTCTCCTACATGTTTCACCCTCCAAATTGGGATTGTCCTGCACATTATCATTATGACAGCAAAATAAAATAAAATAAAAATCCTAACCTGGATTTTGGGATTCAATTGGTTCCTTCCTGTGTCTGCGTGAGTCGTGGAGGATGAGGAGCAGCGTGGATTCGACGGAGGAGTAGAGCGGCGGGAGCACGGGCGGCGGGACTGTTTGTGAGAGTGTGTGTGAAGGAGACTGAGACTGTGAGCAAGAGAGAGCGGAGAGAGTGAGGGAGAGCGGAGCGCATAGAGTGAGTGAGAGCGGAGCGGAGAGACCGAGAGTGAGTGAATCCGAGAGATCTGATCACCAACCTAATAAAATGACCTAACTAATGGACGGTTGGATTAGATTTTAACAAATCCAACGGTTCAAGTAATTTCTAATTAAAAATTAAAAATAAATAAATAAATATATATAATAATCGGTTCGGTTCGGGATTACCGAAAGTTTCAAAGTTGTGGCCGAATCCCAACCCGAAACTTTCGGGACGGGTTCGGTTTCGGGTACCGAATGTTTCGGGAAATTCGGTTTGGGAATTTTTCGGTCAAATTTCGGGACAGGATCGGGACGGTTCGGGATTTTCGGGAAAAATTTCCACCCCTAGTCACATATCAGGTCACCCGTTTCATCATTTATGGACACTCGCCATAATTAATGTAGCTGCAAAAAAATGAGGCTGATTTCATATCCAAAGTCTCTCTGGATCCTCTTTGTGAGGATTTCGGAGATCTGTAAATCGTATCCGTTAATCGTACATCGTGTGGTCAATTTTCTTTAGGTACTATTTGTATTCAATTTTGAATAATAAAACTTAAAATGATTTTTGACCACACGATGTATGATAAACGGACATGATTCACGGATCACATGGATCCTCACAAAGAGAATCCGGAGAGGATATCCTCATAAAGAGAATCCGGAGAGGATCCTCGTTCGATTTCATGTGCTTGCAGAACTTCAAAGAGCACATCAAATATCAAATCTAGGGATATGACATGATTGTTGATGATTGACTTATTATTTAAGTATAGGGTTTAATATTGATTAAAGTCCTTATTTTTTATTAGTAACACTGACACATAGTTTATAAATTTGATTTAAAAAGTTGATCTACCTAATATTTCTCTAAAATAAAAAAAAATAAAAAAGCAACATTTTAAATGAAATTAATTTGGAACAAATTCAGGTAATTATAAGTGATCACAATATATATGGCAAATACAGCTCAAATCCTCGTATATATTCACTCTGCGTACTTCTGCCTCTGCAATTTGGTTTAATCAGGATGACAATACATTCGAGAAACGGATCGCCCTATTTGCGCTGGCAGTTTCAGACATTTTGCTCATAAATATGTAAGCTCATTAACTAGATAATCCAGGAATTACTTGACTGATGGCCAATCTAGCCATATACAGGTGGTACCATGATATTGGTCGGGAGCATGCTGCGAGCAAACCTTTACTAAAAACTATTTTTCAGGTGCTCATCTTAACTGTAACCATGTACTTATATCTCAACACTCACTGTTATTATTTAACATTTTCTGGTTTCTGAATCTTCTTTTTGGTTTTTGTCAATGTTTGTGAATATGTAAAAGGTTATGATGCGCCTATCCAGCGATCCCCCTAAGAAAACAACGCTAATGTTTGTTGTGCGTGACAAGCCATCAAAGGTACTGAGAAACATATCAAAAGGATGATGTTTTTTAAAAAGAAAATATAGAGAAATGATAGATAATGCATGTCAATTTTCTTTCCTTTAGACACCTTTTTGATTAATTTTTGTTAGTTATTTCAGTTTGATAGTCAGAAATAAAAGAAAAGTGTGTAAGAGGATAAAAAGAGTGCGTGGGAAAAATTCTAAATTTGTTTACATATTAACTGTCTTGTTTGCCGCTGTTCGGCCCCTTTTGTACTGCTGGAGAAGCGCTTAAGGGAAGACACAGAGAAGGTAGTTTTGTCGGTCCCCTTTTTATTCATTTTTTTTTCTTCTGTATCTGCTCATATATATCTATATTCTACACTCTGCAGATGTGGAATGCAGTTTCAAAGCCCCAAGCCCATAAAAATTCCCCGCTCACTGTGTTTTTTAATGTGAGTTCGATCTCTTACACCTTCCACTGCTCGCTGACAGTCTGACAGCCTGTGTGTTCTTTGTCTCTGATTTTAACATTTTTGAAATAAAGGTACAAGTAGTTGCTTTGTCCAACTATCAAGAGAAGGAGGAGAAGTTCAAGGAGGAGGTAACCCTTACACTATATATATCAGAAGCAATTCACCATGTCCTCAAATCTTTGTATTGCCCATTCCATTTTCTTTTTTCTTGTGTTTTAATTCCTGGGGTGTGTTTTAGCATCTGTTCGAAAGCTGCACCTGCATATTTACATCAGGAGAAACATTTCTCATACCTGAAGAGTGTTGATAATCATTTTGTTGAAGTGCTGCACGTGCATATTTTCATCAACTTCCTTCATGGCATCATAGCAGATTATTCCACATGTGAAGCTCACGGCCACACGTGCTCCACATCACCTAATTTGTGTTATACATGTGTTAAGCTAAGAAATTCACCACATGTGAGGGGGCGTGCTGAGAGTATGAATCCACATAGGGTGTAGGGTTGTACCCATGCGTGGGTTCAAAATTTCACCTCCCCTAAATTTTTAATTAATTAATTAGTTACCAAACAAATATTATATATGTTTTTATTTTTGTTAAATTGAAAGCCGAAAACTGTTGTCAAACAGCCTTAAGTAAATTCATTCATTGTTAAAGTTTAGTAGATAGATACTTACAAGTATGGCCTGCACATATCATGCAGGTTGCTCAACTGAGGCAGCGCTTTGTCAATTCTATTTCTCCAGGAGGCCTTGTTGGTGATAAAAGGAGCGTTGTCCCTGCCTCAGGATTTTCTCTTAGTACACAGGAGATGTGGAGAGTAATCAAACTGAACAAGGACCTGGACCTTCCTGCTCACAAGGTTTATTAGTTTCCTCAATTCCCAGTTAAACAATTTAATTCATTTGTGGCCATCACCTCTCTTATGCATACACTGTACCTTAATTAGGTTATCGTTGCCACTTTGCGGTGTGAAGAGATTTCCACCGATATATTCAAACAGTTGATGGAAAATAAAGTATGTATCTTATACTTAACTATAATCCATTTGATGCTTTGAAATTCTTCTACTTAATTCTATATCATGAACAAAGTCTTACATGAACATAATTTAGGGCTGGTTGGCATTGCAAAAAGCTGCTGAAACTGGTCCTGTACCAGATTTCGGTAGAAGGGTCAGCTCAATTCTATATACAACTATCTTTCAGAGTAAGTTCCACTCTAGCTTTACTACTTATGACTTTATTTGTATGCCTTGAGAAATATTTATCTTGCTTATTTGTGCATCACATACAGATATGACAAGGAGGTCGTGTACTATGACGAAGGTGTAAGGAAGACGAAACGACACATGTTGGAGTCGAGAGCATTGCAGGTATGGCTACTTTATCTTCCTCTCTGGCTAATTGTTTTGTGTCAAAGACTTATTGTTTACGGGTTAGGACGGTTCTTTGTGCCCAATGTAAACTTGTACTGAGTAAGTATTTTTGCCTCAAAACAAAAGAATACAGATAGAACTAAATTGTTCTTAATGTTAGAAAATAGGGGCACAGTATGATATTTGTGCTTGTTTGTGCTCTACGAGTATTTTTCTAATAGTGTAGTTAACAAAATTTTTAGTTAGGTCTGCATACTGCAGTTCAAGAAAATAGGGGCACAGCAGTATGATATTTGTGCTTGTAAGTTCATGTTCTTGGTAAATATACGGGTTCAGTTTCTTAGGCAGTTCTGCATGTTCAAGAGATACAATATATAATACTGAAAATTTGATATTACCCCTTGAAACTATATTTTTCTCTACTAAAACCCATCTCCTTTTGTTTTCTTGAATAAAACTCATTGACTAGCCTCTAACTAAACAAATTCTTTAATTAAGTTTGACTTTTCAAATTGTGTATTTTCCGAATACCTAAACTACCCCTATTAATACTTGAATAAAGTTTTTGGATCAGTTACTTGTTATATTATATTTTACAAAATAATTCATGCCATTCATTGTATATTGATTATATTCAATGTATTAACTTTCAAATTGTTATAACGTGCCAATTGAAAAATAATAATACTAATTTCATAATTTTGTGCATTAAATATATAAGTTAATTTACCTACCAACACAACAATAAACCTAAAACAACTTCAGCTAATACTCCAATCCCTAATACACAAAAACAAAAGCTATATGTTCTGCGCAATTTTTACCTACAAAATAGTCTAATTTACCTATTCCATCAAACCAAAATTTAAAGGGTCTAATTTAATTCCAAAATGGTCTAATTTACCTACATGATTTATGTACATTAGATTAAAAGTTTATTTAATTGCCTACAAGCACAAACCCACAACATTCGAACATTATCTAATATCACTAATTTTTTTTTTGGAATAGGTAAATTAGTATAATATTTGTATGTAGGTAATTACATGATTCAAAATGCAGGTAAATTAGTATAATATTTTATAAGTAGGTAAATTAATTTGTATGTAGGTAATTACATGATTCAAACAATACTATTTTTTCCGTACAAGATATGTCATTTTTTGTAATTTGGTAAATTAATTTATACATATTGCTAATTTTATGATGCAAGAAAGGTAAAATATCCATATGGATTTAATTGCTCATCATAATTAGGATGAGTAATAACATTTATTGACTAAATTTGGATTTTGTGGCATAAGTTGTAAATGTATTGTAATAGTTGGTCATATATTTGTCTACATGACAGGCTATTTGAAATTTGAATGTTTAAATTTAGGTAGGTTTTTATTTGAAAAATATGAGTTTCAAGGGCCTATATAATATATTCAACCGAACCATAATTCAATGTCAATCACCCTTTTATTTTATTTATATTTATTACCATTCCCATTCGTAATCTTGCTTTCTTCTGGACTGTACAGTGTGCCCAGGCTGTATACAATACCATGTTGGGACACTTATGCTCTAATGCATTTGAAAGGTTTAAAGTGGGGGTTACGTCACCGGACCCAGAAAAAGGATTTGCTGCATCTCTTCGTGCCTGTATTCTTTCTTCCATGCATGAATTTCGCCAAGGATGTGCTGGTATATATAATATCCTTTGTGATTCTGTTAATTGTTTCTCAAGACACACAAATTTCTTTAAACTTACATCATTCTTGGCATTTCATCTACTTAATTGGATGAATTGAATTAACCATGCAAGCTATCCGTTCAGATGCTGCCGTACAACATGGTAATTGGAGTTTCTCAAGCATTGTAGAAAAGCTTCAACGTGATATAAAAGCACATGCATTATGTGTCCGTGGTGCAAAGTTGTCAGAATTGAAGGACAAATATGAGGTAATATTTCTACACAAAACTAACTTCATTCCACACTGTCTAATATATGTTAGTCGCACATACAGTGATACAGTTAATCTCCATATTAGAGACCGTATACCAGTAACTTGTTGATTTCTTAGAGACTAATAGATAGTGTATGAGCAATGATAGGGTTAAAACTTCTTAGAGACTAAACTCAATGTAGTCAATTATATGTGCTTCATTCAATATATAGAATTATTAAATAAATTATATGTTGATTATACATTATTACTTAAATTACTTAATTAGGAGCACCTAGTACTACGGTATAATGATATTTTCTCTCTATTTATAAGTGGAAATTCTTAGATCAGACTCCCTTGAATGACAAGTTCGTTATCAATTTATCATGACTTCGTCATTGTGGGGCTTAGCCAAAAAATCTCTCCACCCCTCAGCGTAAATCATATCGTTGTATTAAGAATAAAAGAAAATTACTTATTTGGGAAACTTGTATAATGTTGACTGTAGGAACAACTTGTTGCATGTTTAACTAGTCAAGCAGACCCAGCGTTTGGGCATGGTGGAGAAGACATGTGGGTTTCAATAAGAAGAATTCTTATGCTTGAGACTGAAAATGCAATAGCAAGGTTATCAACTATAAAGGTTAGTTTTGAGTTGAACGAAAAAGAATTCAACGCAATGGGGCAAGATTTACGCAACTTTGCCAGAAACGTGGTGGAGCAAAAAGCAAGAGACAATATTGTTGCTGATAAAGTTTTGACCCAAATGAAACTGAGGTAAAGCAAATTTGTCACTGTATATAATACTCTTGTCATTTTCTGGTTGCCTAATCTAATTGGTTAACAATTTTCAGGTTTGCAAGCGTCTTCTGTTACGATAGCAATTCACAGCCTAGGGTTTGGAAAAAGAAGAAGCAAATCACAGCTGCTACAAAAGAAGCCCGCTCTGCTGTAATCACTGAGAACAACTTAATATTTAATATTAGTCAACGGAAGATTAACATTAACATTACATTATTGTGTTTTTGTTTAGTTAGTAACTTTTTTTCATCTCTTTTTTGTGCAGAGTCTTAAGATTTTGGCGGTTATGTCAGCCATTGACTTGGATGAGAAACCGAATTATGTTGAAGAAATTCTCTTTTCTTGTTTAATGAAAGAGACTGAAGATGCTCTTCCCTCGAGCTGGCAAAATGTATTACTAATTTAATGTGTTTTGCTTAATTTATATAATGAGTAATGTTAGGTTGGCTAAATTTGTAAACTAAATTATGTGTTATTAATATAAAAAAATAAGCACGTTAATCAAGATTTAAGTAATAATCTAATCAACTTCTATGTCATTTAGTTTATGAAATTTAGTCTACAAATTTGGTATCCCTAGCATTACCCTACTAGATAAAAGTCACACACTATGTGTGTGTTTAAGGATAATGCTAGGAAGACTAAATTTATAAACAAAAGACATGAAATTTGATTATTACTTAAGTGTTGATAAACGTGCTCATTCTTATTGGTGACACATTATTTAGTTTGCAAATTTTACAAATTTAGTCTCCATTGACAATTTAAAAAATTAAGAAATTGGAATTAAAATTAAAAAAAGAAAAAAGTAGGAAGCTGGGTAGAGAAGTAGAGGAGTAAAACTATGGTCATATGTGGGTGAGGAAGGAAAAAAAAAGCAGCAAAAACTTGCTCGCGTAATGTGTTACAGCCCGTCCCGAAAATATTAGTTCCGAAGATGTGAAATTACAAAAATACCCTTGATCGGGATTAAGGTGTGTAATGTGATGTTGATTTTAGTTTAAGTACCTACTCTTTTGGTTAAAAACTTAGGTTTAATTGTTGTAGTATTAATTTTGTAGTTAAGTTAGGGTAGGACCCCAATTGGATCCCACCCCCTTAATTCCTTCCCTAAAACCCGTAAGGACTGTCTCTCTCTCTCCTCAAACTCAAACACTCGTCTCTCTCTCTCTCTTCCTCTCGACCGTGAACCTCAATACTCAAACTCAACCAAAACATCAACCAACGCCAGAGTTAAAGCTACCATTGCAACCCTGAGGACTTCACGATCACGTAGACATCATTTTCAGGTAAGTTCGATTTCGAAAATCCCTAGTTCTCATGTCCCCGTGATATTGCACTGTTCATAAGCTTCGAATTGGTTGTGTTCTAGGCTAAACCAAGATCGCAGTGAACCTTAGGGAGTCCTAAGGAAGCTTGGAGTATAACTTTTGGAAGTTTTGGACGTCAGAATCACCTAGTTCGACGTTTAGCCGATTTTGTGAAATTTTGGAAGGTATGATTCTGTGATTTTTCGTGTTTAAAACTAGTTCAACGTGATTCTACATGTTAAGGGCTTCAAATTGGTATAAAATTCGAGAAAAATGGATGAAAAACGAAGGAAAATAGTGAGTTTGAAATTTTCCAGATTCCGGCGAGTTTTCCGGCGAAACCAGTCGCCGGCGCCGGCGAGGTCGCCGGAGAAGACGACGGAGAAGGAATATTCCGTCAACTCTGACGGAATATTCCAACGCCGTTAACCTGACGCCGTTAACCTAACGCCGTTAACGTTGACGGAATATTCCTGACGCCGTCAACTGACGTCATCACTGTGCAAGGCTGACGTCAGCACTGTGCAAGGCACGTGGGCCGCGCGTGGGGGCGCGTAGGTCCGTGCCATGTCAGGCGCATGGGGGCGCGTGAAGGGTCCAAAAATTATTTTAAAAATATGGGGATGATCCTGAGGTTGTGTAGATCATGTTAGAGTATTCATTTGTCAAATTTGAGCATCGTATGAGAAAGTAATTGCCTAGTTTGGTTTACGTGCGTTAAATGTGCGTTAAATGATGTTGTATTAGTGATTTCGCCTTTAGGTGGAACTTATAACGAGGACGAGCACAACCAGGGGCGTCAAGGGGGTCACGACCCGGCAACATACCAGTGAGTGGGCATTTGTTTTTATATATATACCTATATACTCGATTTCTCCCAGAAATCAAACGTAAATGAAAAGTATGTTGAAATAAGATATGAAATATGTTTTGATTGCCATGCATTGGATGTCATGAATATTATGAATTGTTGTATGATGCATATATGTGAAATGGTGCGGCGGACGTACAGGTGAGTATCAGGTGAGTATTGTTATTGTATGATGATGTTGATATATGTTGAGCTCATAACCTGCACCATGATATTAGTGCTTATAATATTCACCGCATCGCACGCTCACCTTGGATCCAAGTAGATGCTAGTCGTACAGACCATAGGAGGTGGTTCCGACAGGCTAGTCGTACAGACCTTTAGAGAGGTTCCGACTGGTGGGTGACCTTAGATTATGCGCATAAATGATTGATGAGAAAAGCACTAGAGCGTAATATTAATCATTAAGTCGTACAGACTACATTAGGTGGTTCCGACCTATGTGCAGAAGGCCGTACAGGTCACAGGTGGTGACTCCGGCAAGATGGGATTTTGAGCTCTAGATTCGACCGTACAGGGCCATTAGAGGGTCTCCGGTTGATTACTTTCTTTCACCTGATTTGTATTATGTTAATGCATTCATACTAAACTGTTGAATTTGGCATAGTATATTCTCTATTGATTTTTGGATATATATATGCTTACATACTATTTTTCTGGGAAAGTATATAGGTTTTTCAAAGAGGGGTTATAAATGTGGATTTATGAAATGATTTGAAAAAGCTTGATTTTCGCCCACTCACGTTTTCTGTTTTGCGCCCCTCCAGGTTCTAGTTGATAGTTGAAGCGTTGGTGACCTACGAGGACTCCTTCGGCGTTCTGACAAGACTAAATAAATGTAGGGTGCACCCGAGGGTGTTGTAAAATAGTTATGGTCCTACTTGACTGCACCTAGATGCTTATGCTCTGTTTATGTGTGTTTAGTATCGTTTATGTACTTAAAATGCTAGGTTGTTAATATCTGCAATAAGTGGGTTTTTGCATTTCGTTGGCTCGTATTTGCTTATATTATCGTTTCCGCTTGCACTTATGGTTACGTCACACTCACGTGACGGCCAGCACGTCCTAGTCTTCGGGTTAGGGTGTGTCATAATGCCCATATTTTTTATTTTCTATTATTTTCGGTTATGCATAAAGGGTATAATAGTAATTTTATTAGTTTTTGTTTGACTTTAATGAAATTGTGTGGTTGAGATTAAAACACAAGCCACAGAATCTCAATCACAGAATTTCATTAAAGTCAAATCTAACGGTGGGGAGACAGTCCCCATTTTTTTGAAAAAATGGGGATCCCTCTTGGGAAGCTCCCTATATATATATATAGGCCCCCTGTATATATATAGGCCCCTTCTCAAGAGGGATCCCCATTTAAAAAAAAATGGGGATACCCTATTCACCGTTAGATTTGACTTTAATGAAATTCTGTGGTTGAGATTAAATCACAGGCCACAGAATCTCAACCACACAATTTCATTAAAGCCAAATCTAACGGGTTAAGAGAAAAAATGGGAATCCCTCTTGGGAAGGGATTCCTATATATATATATATATATATATATATATATATATATATATATATATATATATATATATATATATATATATAACTGAACTACAAATTTGTTATTGAGAATTAGAAACATATCGAGAAAAGACTCAGAAACAATTGTGGGACATGTTCAAAGAAAAGACTCAGAACTATATCGAGAAAGCTACTTCAGACATGGTATATTTTATAACGGATCATCTCTTATCCTACATTTAATTTAATTTAATTCCTAGATTATATCGTGAAGCTTTTATAACACTTTGCTACTTTGTATTTTCAGGAAGCTCACAAACACCATAAAAGGAAAATAGCTAAAAAAATAGTAATTGGTACGGCAACGACTGCGTTTAATGTGGGTCGCGCAATTTTAGGATTTTCAGCTGGTAACTAGTAGTTTAATGCCCGATTTTATTTCTTGTACACGATATTTTTGTTTTATGTCCGTTAAATTTGTTTGACTTGTAGTTAAATTGGTTAAGAACATGAATTCGAATCAAGCTCTCCAATATCATTTGTGTAAAAATAAAATGGTTTGCTTCGTGTTGAAGGTACAAAAAGTTTTAATGTATTTCCTTGTGCCAATACATTAATGTCATTCTAAGCTATTCTTCTTTCTTGAGAACTTTTACAACTTTATCATGGTTAAATTAACGGATAAAAATTGTTTGAGAACTAATAAGAGATATCAACAGCAACTAAAACAGCTCTAAGCCGTCAAACTACATGAACACAGGAAAAAGCAATTGTAAACTAGCAGAGATTTGTTCTGAGCAATTCAAAAATAAAGCACGTAAAATGTACGTGAGAATCTGCAACAGGAACATATTAATGAAGCAAAAAGAGCCTCGGCATGCCCACTCGCTCAGCTCCAGCCACACCAGACTGGCTTCCTGCAACAAGAACACAATCGCATACAGCTCTCAATGCAGCAATTATCTTCTCTAAGCTGGCACAAAACAATTAACACGTCAAATCAAAAGTTGGAATCAGCCCAAGCGAACAAAAAGTTCGGTCATAGAATAGACAGCGTATTATTCTACTCAGTTATTAAGACTACTAATATGACGCTGAAATATTAAATTGAGATCAAGAAAAGTAAATGCCACAGCAAAGAAAACAAGGAAAAGAATTTGCACAGCATTTGCCGACCATAAGAGCAAAGAATTAAATACCAGATATATGAAATCACTCTTTAAGTTCAGCGCTGAATCATACATAATCGCACAGACGGTTCAAAAATTGACATATAATCTCTTCCTAGTCTAATGTAAGCAGAATCATATATAAACGTGACAAAATCAAAAGTCTCTTAAACCCTGAACATTAGAAAACCCACAAAACAAAAATAATCAGTGGACACAAACCAACCCTGAAAGCACCGAATTAACATTAACAAACAATAAAAATCAATGAAACATGCTAACCTTTCAGACGGGCCAGTATCAATATCTACACTCAGCTTTAGCATATAGATGCAACCTCCTCTGCAATCCTTTGTTTCTCAGCAGAAACTGGCCCATAAACCAATAACAGAGCCCTTTAGTACCCAACCTTCTGCACTGGAAAAATGTATATCACAAAACTGTAAGTTCTATATGAGAGCAAACACTTGGTGATTTGATTAAAGACATTTGGAATGATAAGGAGATTAGGATTGACACTTGTGGTAGACTTATCAGGAGTTGTATTATTTAAAGTTTCAAGTCAGATACATTCTTGATAAAACTAGAACTCTTCTAGCTGATATAATGCATAAGTGTTTCACGGTGATAGGGCTACTATTTGATAAGGATCACTTAATGGGAGGAATCCTTATTGAATTCCATCGTATGAAGTATAAAACTGAGGTCCCTGCTCTCTCACTAATTACGCACAAAGGATATCAAGCCCCATTGATTGTAGCAGTGCATTCGGTCTGTGCAGAGAGTAGAAGAACCCTTAGTTCATTGCAGCAACAGCGTCACAAGGTTAGTGGTTAATATGGTATTGTGATTTACTTATTCCGCTATTATAATTAAACTTACATTTGGTATCAGAGCCCTTCACATATCATTTAACCCTATGTTGAAGGCATCAAGAAATTTTCCTTGTCTCGCAGGTTATAGAACTGGTAGTATATCATTAGGGAAATATATATGAACACGATCAAGTGATAGCTAAAGCTATCCTTGATCATAAAGACATGTATTTTCATTCAGATATACATACCAGTGATGGTGCTTAAATTCAAGACATGATCACTGGTCATCTAAAGAAGATCATTCTTTCATGCTTAGAATTTAAGTAGTGTATCACTTTATATACGAATGTTTGAATCGAATTACTATTGTCAAACCACAAAGGTTTATAATTTTGATTACAGAAATTCAAATGTTGGTTATAAAGGTGATATGATTAAAGAAAGTCTTCACTGTTCATCAATCCAAAGATGTTGAAAAGGTGATTTATAGTATGGGGATTTAAAGATTAATACTTGAACTATGTGCTTTGACAGTTATGAATCCTAGCACCATGCACCTTAATACAGTTGAACCACTAACTGGTGTCAACTATAAGAAATGGAAGCAAGATCTTGAGATCGTGCTAGGTGTCATGGATTGGGACTTAGCACTTAGAACTGAAGAGCCCCTGAAAAGTGGCACAAATCAAACAGAATTTCCTTGTTGATTATCAAAAGAAGCATGACTGATGTGGTTCGAGGAGCCTTCACAGATGCTACCAATGCAAAAGATTTTCTCAAGTCCATTGAGCAGAAGTACCAAGATTCACCAAAAACTGAGACATATGCTACCAATGCAAACAATATCATTAAGTCCGTCAAAAAAAAAAGTACCAGGAGCCACCGAAAATTGAAATAGGAAATCTCATGAATTCACTGACAATCATGAGACATGATGGCATAGAGAGTGTGCGTGAGTACATTTTAAAGATGGTGGACATCACTGGAAAACTCAAAGCTCTCGAGGTACTAATCCCTGAAACTTTCTTGGTACATGTGATATTGAATTCCTTGCCTGATAGTTATACACATCTCAAATTGTCCTACAATGCATTGCGTGAAAAGTGGGATATGAATGAGTTAATTTCAGTATGTGTGAGTGAAGAGGAAAGGATGAAAAAGTCTGAAAAGGAGAAGATTGAGTATTTGAACTATGTACAAAGTACCACCAAGGCCTTTACCACCGATGCTACTAGAAAGAATTCTACCAAAAGGGTTCCCTCTCCTAAAAGAAACACCAAACCTAACAAGCCATCGATTCTCAAACGTTTTTCTTGTATAAGGCTTGGCTTGCCACATGAAGAAAGGTAAAAACCTTTTTTGCTTGTTTTGAGTCTAATTTAATTGATATACCTAGCACTAAATGGTGGCTTGACTCTAGCTTTTCTATTCATGTTGCAAATTCATTGCAAAACTTCATAACAAGGAGAACTCCAAATAAGGATGAAGTTAAAGTTTCAATATGCAATGGAAGAAGAGTTGCAGTCAAAGCTTTCGGAAGTGTTAGGCTAAAGTTAGAATTTGAATTTTAGTTTAGAATTAGAAAACATTGTCTATAAGCCTTCCATGAGAAGGAAGTTGATTCCGTTTCAAAGTTAGTTTTGTTGAGTTTTTATTTTACTATAAATGATATTGGCTTCAACATATTTTACAAATCTTCTCAAATTGGTACTGTTTTTATTATTTATGATGGCATGTTTCAAATAAAACTCAACAAAGTCGAATTTATTTTAGCATTCAAAATGAACATACTAAGACTCAACAATCATCAAACTTATTGCAAAGGAGGCTAGGTCATATGTTTATACAAAGGATGAAGTTGCTAGTCAAAAATGATGTTTTGCCTCCAGTAATTTTTATTTTATTTTTTATTTTTTAATGATTTTGAGTTTTGTGTGGATTATGCTAAAGGAAAAATGACTAGTAGAAAGAAAGGTTCAACAAGAAGCAAAGAAACTTTAGAAATCATCTACATAAGGACGTTTGTGGTATTTTTCCCCACGCAAACTATAGAGGGACAAAATATTTCATAAACTACCTTTTCTCAATTTTGTTTCATTTATCTAGTTTCAGAAAAATCAAGTGCACTTGAAACTTTAAGATTTCAAAAGTGAAATTGAAAACCAATTGGAAAGAAAATTAAGGAGGTTAGGTCTGATAGGAGAGGTGAATACAATGGTAGATACACTCAAATTGGCATACATCTTAGTCCGTTTGCCCATTTTTTTTTTTTTTTCTACAAGAAAATGGAATTGTAGCTCAATACACCACACTGGAAATCCCGAGCAAAACGAAGTGGCTGAGAAAAGAAGTAGAACCCTAATGAACATGGAAAGGAGTATGATTTGTAAGACTAATCTACCAAGTTGTTTATGGAGTTACAGATGGACAATCATGCAAGTACAAGAACCGAAAATTTCATATTTGAAGAAGATGGTCAAATGGAGATTAATACTGAAATGGCACATGAAGTGCTGTTGCATACTAGGGAATGGTAATGACATTGATGCATTATTAAATGATGAACAACATGAAGAAAATGAGGAAGGGCACGTGGAGAATGCAGCTGCAAATGGCAGCCATGATAACCGACTAGAGCACCGACTGGAGCACCGACTGAAGTAGCATGCAAATGTTCATGGAGAGCATGTGGAGATGGCTGATGTGAATGACAATGAACACCGACAAGATGGTATGGGATTAATACTGAGCCAACACCGACTGTAGCAATAATGATTGAACTTCCAAGTCAAGTGGAAGAAAATGAGGGCAATGATGATTGCAATTTTTAGCATGGCACAAATGATGTGCTGTTGGATGGTAAGCAGCAAACTCATCATTATACAAGGCACGCGGAGGAAAGAGCTTCAAGTGGCAATGGCCACCGACTGAAGCATGACACTGAAATTGATGTTGTTAGACGGTGAATCGCATGCAGAAAATCAGCAAGGACGTGTGGATGAAGAAGATGTGAATGGCAGTAACCACCGACTGAAGTCAATAGTTTTGGTAATGTTCCACCGTTTTGAGGAAATCAAATAGGGTAAGAAAGTCAACACTCTCATCATATATCATCATATTTGTGTATTTGGTAGAGACAGATTTTAATTTATCAGAGTTTAGTGATCCTGGGATTTTCAAACAAGTCATCTCGAATCCAAAAATAGACAATTGGATTAAAGCAGACATAAGACAATCGTATCTAAAATTTTGTCGTTCTAGTTCTTTATGACAAATAGTCTTAGCTTGTTGGATGAAACCAAAGTTTTCTTGCAAAGACACTTCGAGATGAAAGACCTGGGAGATGACACTTATGTCCTAGGAATTGGGATAAAAAGAGAGAGAATAAGAGGGCTGATGGGTTATGCCACAAAGAGCATATGTAGAAAAGATTTAATATGTCTTCATGTGAGACTACAGAAATGCCCATATCAAGGGGTGATATATTGAGCGAACTATAGTGTCTCAAAACAGACTTGGATAGGAAGATGATGGAAGATAAGTAATATGCGTCCTGGGTTGGGAGTTTGATGTATACACAAGTGTCCACACGGCCTGACTTAGCCTTCACCATTTTGGTGCTTGGTAGGTTCCCATCCGCTGGAGAGGCTTACTAGAATGCAGCAAAAAGAGTGCTGAGATATCTTTTAGAGAACTGAAGATCATACGTTAGTCTACAGAATGACATAGAACCAAAGATCATATGTTAGTCTACATAAGGACATAAAACATCGTTTAGATGATATGAAATCAACATGGGGCTGTGTGATCTTAATGGCATGTGAAGCAGTATCTTGGAAGAGTGTAAAATGACAGACTGTGGTTGCTTCAAACTATGTTTGCAGAATACTTGTCCTATTGTAAAACTGTGAATCTAGCCATTTGGTTGAAGAATTTCATAACAGGATTAGAAGAGGTGGACTCAATCTTGAGACCTATACAGATTTATTTGACAACAGAGTAGCTATAAAATGCAACAAGGAACTTGGATATGAAGTATCTCATTTCTTGAGAAAAAGGTGGTAGCTAGTTTGGTCAAGATTGATTAATTGGAGACTAATTCAATGATTGTTCATCCATTGAATAAGGAAACCAGTGGGAGCAAACTGATGCAGGAAATCAGTGGGAGCTGCAAATCAGGTTCATTTTAAATGTTAGTTTTTCTTCAGTTGCAGTTCATGTTCTAGAAGTTGTATTCGAATATTAATAATAAAGGCTTCTTAGCTAATAAAGTAAATGTTGTAAGGTTGTTAAAGTTCCCAAAAAGTATACAGCATATAGTTATGCATGAATGTTTTATGCATGATGATTAATGATCTTGAATTATTATGAAGGAAAAACAACCTAAGGGCTTCGTTCAGAAGCATTGGGATTGCTTTCAATCCTGAAGGGGACCAGATGTTTGACATATTACAAATACATATCCAGTCATGTCTTACATTGTTTTTATATCTTGTTGGAGTCTCATGTGTTGGTTAGTTTCATTGTAAGTAATTATGGGGACGGTACTCTTTGAAAGTTGAGTGTGTTGCCCTGTAGTTCTCATGAATACTTGTTAATGACAGAGACTGATAAATCGAGAAAATGTCAAATACTAATCTCATGGCCAATTAAGATTCATTCCATATTAAGTATAAACTATACAAGTTGACAAAGTATTTGCTCTAGTGGGAGAATGTAAGTTCTATATGAGAGCAAACACTTGGTGATTTGATTAAAGACATTTGGAATGATAAGGAGATTAGGATTGACACTTGTGGTAGACTTATCAGGAGTTGTATTATTTAAAGTTTCAAGTCAGATACATTCTTGATAAAACTAGAACTCTTCTAGCTGATATAATGCATAAGTGTTTCACGGTGATAGGGCTACTATTTGATAAGGATCACTTAATGGGAGGAATCCTTATTGAATTCCATCGTATGAAGTATAAAACTGAGGTCCCTGCTCTCTCACTAATTACGCACAAAGGATATCAAGCCCCATTGATTGTAGCAGTGCATTCGGTCTGTGCAGAGAGTAGAAGAACCCTTAGTTCATTGCAGCAACAGCGTCACAAGGTTAGTGGTTAATATGGTATTGTGATTTACTTATTCCGCTATTATAATTAAACTTACAAAAACAAATACATGACTATCAACCCAAGATGAAGAGTCTACCTGCTTTTATTGCCTCCTTAGCTAGTTGCTCATCCATACCAGATGATAATCCTGTATCATTTACTAGTTGGGTACACAACCTCTGTTCAACCTCCTTATCTCTGACAATCTTTAGCTTTGAAATTCTTTCCTCACCAAGCTTTCCAACAACTGATCTGACATTTACAAAGTGTTAAATGGAACATCCATATGGAACATAATGAACTAAAACTGGTACGTGGTGGTAGGGATTAATAGAGAGTACTTAACTGCAGCTTTTGGCTCAATATTATATGCACAAATATGTATGCGTATATGTGCCTGTCTGTGTACTTAACTACAGTTCTTAGCATACTTTTATTGTATTTAACTTGCAAACAAAGAGCTAATGACAAGTTCTTAAGAATGATTAATAGATCAACCAGTCGCATTAAAACTTATCATAATTCTATGTACTATTTTCCACAATGGAAATCGCATATGCTGTCAAGTGACACTAGAATCTGTGCTATTGCAGAAATTTGGAATGAAAAAAATAAAATATAAAGTTGCAGCCATGTCAGTGGCTGAGTCCTTTATGACCACATCGAAAGAAACTACTGTCCAATTATAGCCATAGCTACAGTGCATTCCATGGTCCCCAAAGCCCAGAGCATGTTCATAACTGTCTGGAAACTCAACCAAAAACAAAGAATAAAATGTTTGTTATTACCTGGCAATTCGATCCCCACTCTTACTATAAGTTGTCAGTACAACCACAGGTATCCCTTCCTTGTATGCATCATCAATAAACCTGCAAATGGAAAGGAGAAAATAAGTCTAACTGTTGGAAACAATGGAGAAACAGGATATACGCAAACATCCAACTGGACATGGCATTGACATGAAAATGAAATCTCACTAAAAGTCAACTGATTATTTCTAGTCCAGTTGTTTTTGTTTGTCCATGGTTCATCACTTCTAGCTTCCTATAGATTTAGGATCATCAGTTCATCTAGACTATTAAATAGACTCGCGAATATTTGTCAAGAATAAACTCCCAGCATGCCTAAGGCCCAGTCTAAGCCAAAACTTCTAAGAGCAAAAGTCTGGTATATTCTTGAAATAAAATAACAACACTTTGATACGTAGGTAGAAAGCTACCTTTGATTTCACATCATTTCTTTGGCAACACTTCAGCAAAATTTCCAAATGCTGCTCATGGTGAAAATATTCATACCCAAGTTCTATATATTGCTTTAAGCTAATTCCAAAATTTGGAAATTCTGGAAGTATAGCTGAAGCCAGGAATGACTAAATGAGTACAAATAAAGAGGTTTTGCACATGGTTTTAGTCTACGATATCCATATTTGAAGAAGGTAAAAATATCAAGCAGAAATTTAGACTCGGTATATTTGAGAGCTAAAAGATTGTGCAATCATCCAAGTAAATTTTATGTCATCAGAATCTCACTCTTCAACTCAGGTCGTAAAGTCAAGCTTTCTGACATCAGAAACTCATCCATTGCAATTTTCTGTCAAAAACAAATTAATATTAGCTACTTTCATTCTCCATATGGGAGAGCATGACTTAATTACTTTTTAGATACAAGTGGAAAATTAAAGGACATTTACTCTCCCATTCATTAATGTGTTTTGCAATTTTACTTTTTTACCTTGTATTGTAAGATACAAAATAACAAGCTATCAAAGTAACAAGTGAAATGAGTTTGCAATTATCTCAGATAAGCAGCCATTTCTTTTGTGTAAAAATGATAATTTTCATAGGTGGCTTCAAGTGGAAAATAATAAAAAGGTCCTGTTGTTTTTAAATCAGCCTGCTCACCTTCCCTGGAAAAATATACAAACAGTTCTCTTATTATTGTTATTAACCGAAAGCAGATTCCTCATTAGCCCTGGAATTATAAATTTTCCTTATTTTTGTTCCTCAGTATACATAACTATATAATCAAAATATTGACTCAAAGACTATAATATTTCCCTTTGTGTATGATCAAGTACCTAAGTCTAGACTTGTATCTCAGTGGTAAGATCAGATATAAATGTTGAGATGCATCCCTAAAACCTAAGTTAATAAGACCATACCTTCTTTTGCAGAACATTTTTCACAAATGATTCCTTCTCACTTGTAGGCAATGAACTAGGCCAACCAATCTGCAGGACAGATTAACAGTAGATTCAGAAGAAAAGATACTAAATGAAGGAAGAAGAGCTACTTCAAGCTATTCATTCTTTCCAAAGACGACAAAAGAGTAACACACCCGATTAAAATACAAATTCGTTGATGAATAAGGCAAAGCATGATTGTAAAACGAACGAGTAATATGGGTCAGAATCTTGTGATTTTTCATATCCAAAAACTCTACGACCAAGATACGCACTCGGAAAGGTAATTGAATTGACTCATCGTAGATTGAAGCAAGTCATGAATCATGATTTCAAGCCTACTAAATAACTTAAAGAAAAAGAAACCAAATAAATAACTTAAAGAACAAGAAACCAATTAAATAATCTAAATTCATGAATGAGTCATTTTAATTTCCCACCTTAGGAGATCCAAGTAAACAGGCTCTGTCCAACTTGCACAGTCAAGTCCAAGCTTCTTAAATGCTGCCAATATATCACAAGAAAAAACACAGTAATATTAACACATAAAACGCAATTTAATCAAGAAAACTTAATACAATAGGATGAAAATACTGCATTTTCTCACCTGCATTGAAGGTTTGGCGGGTCCCCAACTGATAAGCATCCATAACTTGGTAAGCAAGTTGAGCTACTCGCCATCAACGTGAGACTCATTCTCAACAATTTTTTTCTTTGTTTGTCAGTTTTCCAATGTGAAAATTTTAACATTTTGTTTTAAAGTATATATGGATATATCATTTTTATTAGACAAAGAATATTATTAGTGGATTAAATTATTAAGTTATTAAAAGAGAAAATGATCGACCCCGCACTAAAATTTATAAACATAATTATTTTTCTGCAATAAAACCACCTCAGTGTTATCATTCCGAGTGCATTTCTTTTTCCTATATGTTGACCATTGTTGTCGAGCTTGAGCGCGAGCCCAGTCAATCAATCTTGGCAGCCTGCCGCAGGAGAAATACTGGCAGCCAACTACAATTGGCATGAAAATTCAATGTCTGGGTGGAGAAATTTTTTATTATGACGGGAATACGAATGATATATCACGTATTTTTATGTAAGTGGTGAAATTTTTTATTTTTCAAGTTATTAACATTTTAACACATATATATCACAATTTATATAAGAACACGTGGTGTACTATCTTATATGACGGTCACATTGAAAATCTTCCGTCTACGTGTATGATTTTACAAGTAATTAAGGGTGTTGATTAAAAGTCAATCTAAAAGTTGACCTTTTGTAAAGATACTAATCAAGTTTTTACAGATCAAAGTTTTTAATCTTCGGTTTTTCCTAAAAAAAATGTTTTTAATCTTCGGTTACATGTATGAACGAGGGACGGAGTAAATAACTTTACATGGAACCCAATGAGAGCTCTATTCCCTTTAGTTTCATTCTTTGCACAATTTAGACGTGAATGCAGCTCGACTGCATGAGACATCGAGACTTAAAGATATTGAGAAGGGGAGTTATATTTCATGTACAAATATACATAACATTTAAACGCGTTGTTTTTATTCTCTTTTCTTTTTTAGAGTGGTATAATGACGTACATGGAGTGCCAATAATACTTTGAACAAAAAATTTCATAAGACTCTAAGAGTGAGCAATGAAAATGCCGACACCGAAGATGATTTTCGCATGAATTAATTTTAAAAAAGAATTTAAAAACTAAATAATTCTAATCGTTGAACCATATTTTGAAATAGTTTAAGTACACATATATCAAATCATTAACATCATGTATTAACGTCTTTTGTCCTATTTATTATCATATAGTTTTCCAAATGCTGAGACATTACTGCATGATATATATATATATATATATATATATATATATATATATATATATATATATATATATATATATATATATATATATATATATAGCATGCTGAATATTTGACATAGTAACTGAAAACCAGTTTTACATTCTCACTTGGGAAGAAAAAGTGAAAAACACATGTTTGAGGTTTACGTAGTTGCACCAATTTGTTTGGCATTCTGATTGGGTTATTTCGCTACATGCTTTCTTTCCTCTCAATGAAAATTAGATTAGAGCTTAGGAATTGTAAATTTGGTCAAACTTGTTCCTCTATGGGCCATATTCCATTAATTTAGCAAACATTTTTAGAGCCAGGACGTCACACTTTTTTTTAGATAAATTACAATTTGCATATTCTAGTTTGGTTGCTATTGCAACTTTATACAACATTTTAAAAATATTTTAATCTCATACATTAGTTAATCAAACTGTTAATTTAGCCATTAAGTAATTGTGTGGCAACTACACGTTCCATTATTTTGCTGACGTGGCCGTCAATAACATGCCACATGGGACAAATAAAAATAAATTTGTTTTAGATTTCTAAGAAAGAAAAATTAAAATATGATTTTTTTTCTTAAAAAAATAGTGGGCCCCGCACTGTAAATCTTCAAACCCTTCATCCCCGTGCAACCTTCTTCCTCTTGCACAGTACTCTTCTGCAGCGTTCCTCCCTCCTTCGCCACACACCAACAATTAAAATCCCTGCAATTAAATAAATCCCAGCAAATCCTTATCCAAATCCAATCCCTCGCTGCAACATCTCCCCGTACCAACCGAAAACCCATCACTCTCTGCCGCCAAATCTAAATCCAATCCACATCCAAAACTACGAGGTCCAATTCCTCCCCGAGTTCTTTGACTCTAGCTCAAATTGGACGGATTTTCGAGTGGAACTGTTCGCCATCGCCTGCAACAACGCCGCGGCCGAGTTGCTTGGGGAGGCTGAGATGGACGCATCACAAAAGAGAAAGAAAGAGAGATGGCTTTTTCCTTTCTATTTCACCAGGAGGGCTTGCTGGCGATAGAAGGGGTGTTGTCCCTGCGTCAGGATTTTCTTTTAGTGCACAACAGATTTGGAAAGTAATCAAAGAGAACAAGGACTTGGATCTTCCCGCTCACAAGGTTTATTAGTTTATTTTCTTCCCATTGATAATTTGTGGTCTTCACTTCTCATATGCGTATAATATATACACATACTGTGATTTAATTAGGTTATGGTTGCTACGGTTCGGTGTGAAGAGATTGCCAACCAGAAATTCAAACAGTTGGTCCACGATGAGGTATGTGGTCATTTATCTCCATTTTTGAGATGCTTATACTTCTAGCATATTCAAGAAAGTTTTATTCGTCATTACAAGAAGCTGTTGAAACTGGTCCCGTACAAGGCTTTGGTAAAAGGCTCAGTTCCATTCTAGCCACCTATCTTTCCGAGTAAGTTTGACTCTGGTTTAATTATGTTTTTATTCAATCATATAACTTGAATGCATTTTTCACATGTTACACTGTCCACCTTTTTTTTTTTTTTGGGTTTTAATTTTGCCACTAAAACTAAATGTTTATATGTATTCTTACCTGTTGTGTGTTTTCTTTTCGTTGGAAGGTTTATTGTTAGTGTTCTATGGGCTTGTACTGTTTCTAGTTCTGACTTTATTTTGTATGTCTTGATCTTGCTTATGCATCATAGGTATGACATGGAGGCCATCTACTTTGATGAAGGTGTAAGGAACTCAAAACGACAACTGTTGGAGTCAAAGGCGTTGGATGTATGTCTACTCTCTCTGTCTCTCTAATTTAACAGAGGGTTTAGTTAAGTTTTCAGTTTCTTAGACAATTTTTGCAACATAAGGAAGTCGTGATTAGTAGTGGTTTTAGTTAGGTTGTCAGTTTCATATACCGCGTTACTGTTGGCCTCAATCTCAGAATGAACACCATGATAATGAAGTGGTTTGGCAACATAAACTTTCCTTCAAGTATCGCTATCAAAGAATTATGATTAAATCAACAGCTAAACATCATTACCGGAGCATGACTCCATCGAATTACATTACCAGAAGCTTAAAGTCCTTAATCTCACACTGAGAAACTGAGAGGACAAATAGAGCTTGCTTGTTATGTAATACACGAAAAGTAACATAGCCTTATACTTCAGATTGTCTTCAAAGTTCAAAATAAAACTGGTTAAAGGGTCTGTTCGACTTGGTGTGGTCAACTTTGTAAATTCGTAGCTGCCACTAATGCGAATTATTATTTTTGTTTAAATCTTGCTTTCCTCTGAGGTAGTGCAAAACTGGCAGAATTGAATTCCAACTATGAGGTAGTGCTCTGATTATGTATCAAAGTCTTGGTTATTCTAGGAGTATACTTATGACGTTAGGCTCATAGTTATTCAAATTTCTTAATGCAAATGCCCTTTATTTTTCAGAAAAAACTTTCTTCGTCTTTAAGCAGTCCTGTAGAGGCTCTACTGGAAACTGGTGCAAAAGACACCTGGGCTTCGATACGAAAACTACTTAATTGTGAGACCAAAGTTGCAGTATCGGAGTTCTCAACTGCAGTTGCTAATTTTGAGTTGGACAATGAAACGGTTGTCAAAATGAAACAGCATTTGAAGGATTATGCGAGAAATGTGGTGGAGACAAAAGCAAGAGAAGAGGCTGGGAAAATTATGATCCACATGAGGATCAGTAGGAACTTGTTAAAAATCTTCTTTTCTTTTTCACATTGTTATTTTGGTTGCTGATCACTTCTGTTGTCATTTCTCAGGTTTGCCGCAGTCTTCAATTATGACAGCGATTCAATGCCTAGGGTTTGGACTGGAAACGAAGACATTAGAAGTATTACCAAGGATGCACGAACTGCGGTAATCATTGGGAACTTTTGTGGAAGTACATG
The DNA here is from genome assembly GCA_963580275.1 of Crataegus laevigata. NCBI lineage: Eukaryota > Viridiplantae > Streptophyta > Magnoliopsida > Rosales > Rosaceae > Crataegus > Crataegus laevigata. The sequence continues at coordinate 9,349,923 of OY756939.1, read as the reverse complement.
TTATCTATCTTTGTGACTTAAAGTGATGTTTTAGTTGTTTGATCATCTCTTTCTTGCAGTCTCTGAAGCTTTTGTCGACCATGGCTGCCATTCGCTTGGATGAGAAGCCAGATAATATTGAAAATGTCCTCGTTTCTTCTCTGGTGGACAGGACTGTTACTGTTTCATCTTCACAAAATAGGAAACTAGGACCTTCTACAGATCCTCTTGCCTCAAGCTCTTGGGAAGAGGTACCATTAATTTATGGGTTTGGTTTTTATGTAAAATTTTCCAATGATGAAACTCCTTTCTTATTAAGGTTAACTCTAAACTAGGTTTCTTCAAAGGATACCTTAATTACCCCAGTACAGTGCAAGTCATTGTGGAGGCAGTTCAAAGCAGAGACCGAATATAGCGTCACTCAAGCTATTTCGGCACAGGTATACTTAAGTTTAACTTCAGTAGTCTAATTGTTTTTATATCGTTTAATCAGAGTTGCATCCCGAATAAATGGATTTTGTCTTTTATAAAATGTTCTTTAAAGATTTGTATTATGAAAATATGAATATTGGAACATGTTCCTGCAAAAGTAATGAACAACTGGTGGGAGGAATGTGGAAATAGGATGCATGCATTGTTCTCGGATGACATTTTGGGCGGGAGTTCTTATGTAAATTGGATTTAGTTTAGTAGTGAAACCAAACATATGGAAACACTTCATATTGAAAATCACGCTGATTCTTGACTTGGGAATGGTTTAGTCAGATAGGACCAACTTATAATCAAGTTCAGTGTATTCTTGTTTTTTTCTACAAAGAAAAATCCTAGCATCCTAATACTATTTTTGTAACGAGCTCCCTATCTTTATGCTTATAGCTCTGCTCGATCATGATGTTGTTTGCTTTTGTACTTTCAGGAGGCTCACAAGCGGAGTAACAACTGGTTACCTCCTCCATGGGCTATAATGGCGATGATCGTTCTTGGTTTTAACGAATTTATGATGCTTTTAAAGTAATTACTTTCGTTCTTTTTTGTTTCCTTTTGCGAGTTTTAGGTTTTGGACATTTTTAAGTGTCCAGACCCTAATGTCTTGCACATCCGTTAATCACTGTGCTTTTTTCTTCAAATGAAACGGGAACCCTCTCTACCTCATGGTTCTATTTGTTGCATTTTTACTTTCAAAGGCCTTATGGGTACAGATGGACATTACGGGACAGTTCCAGCATGGCGCTGTAAGTATAAAACTGAGGTTTTTTTGTCTCACTTAGTAGAGTGTAAAATTGGGATTGAACGTGGAATACGACAGCTGGTGATCCTAATTTGATAGAGACTTCACTCGGGGCTGGCCTTTTTGGTTACAGTCTCTCATCAAATTGTAATTTTCTTGATTGAAGCAGTTTCTAATTTTAGTTTCCGTTGTTTGTTTTTATCAGCTGTCAGGAATACTGTCTATCTCATCAAGGTTTCTTCCAACCGTCATGAATCTTCTAAGAAAACTCGCAGAAGAAGCTCAGGGGAACCAAACACCGGAAGCACAAAGGCGGCCAGTTTCTCTTGCTTCTCAGAGTTATAGAAGTGAAACACCTCAGCCAAATCCAGTAACAAGCTCATTCCCGGAGGCCTCAGTGTCATCCAATATCTCGTCTTCAGATACCGGCATGGAATACTCAAGCCCTCCTTTAAGACAAAGGCGAACGGCAAACGTTGAGGAAGTTGAATCTTCATGATGTATGATCTCTGTTGTTTGTACCATGTGCATCAGATTAAGGTCACTACTCATTTGCGCGATAGTTTTCTTTCTTTTTGATTTTGTTTCTTGTTTGTAGTTACTGAAAATTTGAAATAAAAATAAACAGGGTTTGCTTTGAGATCTAAGGTTTTAGGTCTAGAAGTTAAAAACACCAGGAAATGGGTCGGATTCAGTTTTAAAATTAGGAGATTTTGGGCCTTGAAGCTTTTCTTAGGGAATAAAATAAATATCGGAATCCTTCTTTTCCTATTTAAACGCTAATTGTTTTATTATGATTTTGTATGTTTTATTTGACGCCTGCTATTCTTAAATTAAGATAGTGTTTTTTTTGTTAGGGAGTGAAGGTGAATTTTAGAGACAGAAAAACAAAATCAGTAACATATAAACCTAAAATTGAAAATTAATCCAAAAACAACAAATAATTAGATAAAAAGTTACAGCCATATACATATATATATAATTTTTGAAAAAAAAATTAAAAATTATGTAATACGAATTTGTTTGTCAGAACATTATAATTGATACTATTAGTCAAGACTCAAAGGTTGGATCTTAATTCGTTGACTGGTATGCAACTACGAATTTTTCTAGATGCTAACAAATATATAGACTGAGAGAAAGCAAAGTCTTTTACATACATACAAAATATTAAAGTCCCAATTAAGACGTTATGCTAGCAAATATATAGATCGGGAGAAAGCAAAGTCTTTTACATACATACAAAATTATCTCAGTCGTCCCGATTAAGACGTCACTAGCAAATATATAGATTGAGAGAAAGCAAGTCAAAATTACCTCAGTCGTCCTAATTAAGACATTAATAGCAAATATATAGACTAAGAGAAAGCAAGTTGTCTACATACATACAAAAGTATGTCAATCCCAATTAAGATGCTATTGGCAAATATATGGACTAAGAGAGAGCAAGTTTATATACATACAAAAGTACTTTGGTCGTCCTAATTAAGACGGTAGCAAATATATGGACCGAGAGAAAGCAAGTTGTTTACATACATACAAAATTATCTTAGTCCCAATTAAGACGTAAGAAATTTCGTAACAATTGGATATATAGATGAGAAAATTATGTAGTACGCTACTGATAATTACTTATTTTAATATAGCTTTCCAATTCCAAGTTTTTGTTAAAGAAAGAAAAAAGTGGCTATTAATTTTAAAAACAATAGAATATTATATTGGCACTCTAAATTTTTTATTTTGCACTCTAAATTTTTTATAATATAACTTAATTAGAAAGAAAAATACATTTATAAAAAATGTAAAATGAGATCTCATGAGTGGTCATCAGGACATCTAACATTTTTGGAGTGATAGCATGAGTCATGACTTGGATGGGTGGTGATGGAATTAAATGACATGAACCATTTGGCGTTTGCATGCATGATGATGATCTTGGCGTTCTTAAGCGAAGAAGTCGTCGATATTAACATCAACTGCAAGTTGCTGCAGATCAGGACATATGCTATTTACATCCCCAAGTGAATGAGAACATTCAACAACGGCAAGTTGCTAATGAGGAAAGCGTATGCAAAGACTTGGTCCAAATGTAAAGCTGGGTGTAAGAATGTGAGGACAAAAAGAGACTAAATTGTGTAAGGGTTTATAAGATATTAGATTACTTCTCATATTGCTAATTGATTTTGCAAAAAGGCTACTCTTACCACATATTTATACCATTATTTATATCCTCTCTCTAATAGAGATAAGATTCATATGCATTGGTGGACACTACCGTTATTAAAGAGATAATATAAATTATGATATAAATAAGTTACACTAGGTAGTAAGTGTAACATTACTCTTGATTTTATGATAGAATCTCAACTTTTTTAACTGAGGAAAGTGTATGATACAAGTCGCATCTTTTGTAGCTTCCTTTCTTTTAAGGACAATACTTGGATGGGGGTGCCCAAATTTACTCACCACTGATGTGGCCCAATAATATTACAACATGTGTATTTCAAAACTTGATCCCAATATTTGTATCTTACTAGCCAAAAATTCAATTATCATTTTAAACTCATAACCAAACACCTTTCATCTTCTTTCTCGTTCTGTTAGATGCCATGGCTGATCTGGCATAGCTAATCCATATCCATGGACCCCAGCCACCCCATATCCTCCTTCCACCAGATTCCCCCCACACCCCCGCATCAGAGGATTTGCTCTATCTTTCGTTCTTTCTCTTCGAATCAACATCAAAAGGAAGCCGCCGGATGCAATCGATGCCAATGATGACATGGTTTCCGGCGAAGGGCAGAGAAGTGGTTCTGGGTACGTCTTTTGGGTACTCTCCATTGGGCCACTTCATTTAGTCAATCTTTTGGGAACTCTCCATTGAGTACCTGAGTACCTGAGTATTGTCCTTAAACAAAAACAAGTCATCGGAATAATTAAGCCAAGGTGGGTGGGATGGTGGTGGGTTCAAAAGTCGCAGTTTGACTTTTTTCTGTCATTCAAAACATATCCTCCTTTGACTTTTTTTCGCTGCATCATTCAAGTCAACTTGCAGATATTTTCATTTCGATCGAATTTTCAGTTCAGCCACAACTTTTGAAAATTCCACCAGAGATTTTTCTTTTTCATTTTTGGAAAATCCCACCTTTGTTTTTCTTTGAAAAAATCCACGTCCACTTATCTAAAATTCATTTTATCATTATATTTAGGGTTATTATAACTTTGCCTGTATAAGTTTATCTTACATTGTCGGTCCCAAGTCCGGAGAAAGGAGGAGGAGGAGGGCGTCAGGTAATCGACAACTGACACTCCTAGGTTACGTCGAATCTTTATGAAAATGAATCCAGAATGAAATCCCCCACCTAGTGGGAAAATGCTTTGTTGTTGTTGTTGTATTTAGGGTTATTATACAAAATGGTCCATGAAATTTGCATTATCAATAGAAATGTCTATGAGATTGAAAATCAATAGAAATGGTCACTGAGATTGTCCACCATTCATGATTTTGGTCCTTCCGTTAGAAACTCTTTGGGTAATTTTCAAAGTTTCGTAACTCAATCGATTCTTAACCAAATTTGTCCCATAATATATCAAAATGAAGATAAGAAAGTGTAGAACAAGATTATACCTATTTGGAAGCCCAATTATTGATGGAGATGGCCGAAAAATAGCCTGAAAGGTGACTGATCCGAGGGAAAACTGGAAAACTCGCCGAAAACTGGGTAAATTTTAAACGTTCATAACTTCTTCAATACTCAACGAAATCGAGTGATTCAAAAACGAAAATCATACTTCTCGACAAGAAAAAGAGAATGGTATATTTCTTGACTGCTAACTCACCGTAATTGTGTCGGAAAACTGCTCGAAAGTGGATAACGAAATCTGTTTAATTCCTCGATATTGGTTGATAAAGGTTTCATTCAACCTAGTACGTCACATTGGGGAGCCCCAGTTTTGTTTGTGAGGAAGAAAGACGGGACATTAAGGTTATGCATTAATTATAGGCAATTGAATCGGGTAACGATTAAAAAACTGTTATCCATTGCCGCGTATAGACGATCTATTTGATCAACTCAGAGGTGCCTGTGTATTTTCTAAGATTGACTTGAGGTCTGGATTCTATTAGCTGAAGATTAAGAGTGAAGATGTCCCTAAGATGGCATTCAGAACTCATTATGGTCACAATGAGTTTTACGTGATGCCATTCGGATTAACAAATGCACCATCAACTTTTATAGGTTTGATGAATAAGGTATTTCAGCAATACTTGGATAGATTTGTCATTGTATTTATTGATGACATTCTAGTGTATTCTAATTCAAGAGCAGAGCATGTTCGGCATCTTACTCTAGTGTTGAAGAAATTGAGGGAACATCAACTGTATGCTACGTTTAGCAAGTGCCATTTTTGGTTAAATGAAGTGGTATTCTTGGGACATGTAAATTCAGCCCAAGGTATTTTTGGTAGACCCTCAGAAGATAACAGTTGTGGAGAATTTGGAACAACCGCGAACCGTTGTTGAGGTACGAAGTTTTCTTGGCCGAGCAGGCTACTATAGACGGTTTGTGAAGGATTTTTCAGTCATTGCTTTGCCATTGACGAGATTGAATAGAAAATAGGTTAAGTTTGAGTGGGATGAAAATTGTGAGCAAAGTTTCAGCAGCAGAAGTAATACCTCACTCATGCACCTGTTTTAGCACTTCCAGATGATAGTGGAAATTTTGAGGGCTACGGTGACGCTTCTTGAATGGTCTTGAATGTGTGCTGATGCAACATGATAGGGTGATTGCTTATGCTTCACAGCAATTGAAACCCCATGAGATGAATTACCCTACTCATGATTTGGAGTTAGCGGCTATCATCTTTGCTTGAAGATCTGAAGACATTATCTCTATGGTGAAAAGTGCAGGATATTTATAGATCACAAGAGTCTTCAGTATCTTTTCACCCAGAAAGAACTTAATCTTAAGCAACGAAGATGGTTAGAATTCCTTAGTGATTATGACTGCACGATTGAGTATCACCCTGGACGTACTAATGTTGTGGCTGATGCTTTGGGTGGGAAATCCCAAGGTCGGATTAGTGCTTTGTATGCTTCTTGTGTTCCTCTTCTTACAGATTTGAGGTCCACTGGAGTGAAATTGGGATTGGAAGAACAAGAAGACGCTGTGACAGAACGAGAAATAGCCTTGCTTGCTAGTTTTCAAGTTAGGCCTATTTTGGTTGATAGTATTCTCGAGACTTAGGTGAATGATGAAGAAATTCAAGAACTGATTCATTTAAAGAATCAAGGGATAAAGAAAGATCTCAGAATTTGAGAATCAGATGACATGCTTATGCAAGGTAATCAGATGTACGTGCCAAATATTGAGGAATTAAAGAAATAAATTTTGGGATGAAGCGCATATTTCAGCATATGCAATGCATCCTGGAGGCACAAAAATGTACCATACCATTCGACTATTTTATTATTGGCCAGGTATGAAAAGGAAAATTGCCGAGTATGTCTGTAAATGTGCAGTTTGTCAACAGGTCAAAGCTGAAAGAAAGAAGCCGTTTGTATTGATGCAGCCACTTCCCGTTCCACAGTGGAAATGGAAAAATATCACTATGAATTTTGTGTACAAGCTTCCTCGTACACGGAACGGTTATGATGGCATTTGGGTGATAGTTGATCAGCTTACTAAGTCAGCTCATTTTATTCCAGTGAGGGAGAAGTATTCTTTAAGTCGATTAGCTGGATGGTTTATATCGAAGGTTGTGAGGTATCATGGAGTTCTAGTGAATATTATCTCGGATTGAAATCCTAGGTTTACTTTTAAGTTTTTGATAGCTTTTAAGGAGGCTATTGGTACGAGATTACTGTATAGTACAACATATCATCCTCAAACAGATGGTCAATATGAGAGGATGATTCAAATTTGGAAGATATGCTAAGATCTTCTATGCCTCAGTTTAGTGATGATTGGCATGCGAAGTTGGATTTAATGGAATGTGCCTACTACAACAGCTTTCATTCGAGTATTAGTATGTTGTCATTTGAGGTACTTTATGGGAAAGCTTGCCATACACCTTTATGTTGGTCAGAAGTTGGCGAAAGAGTTTTGGTGGGCCCTGAGATTGTGGATGAGACTACTTAGAATGTTCAGGCAATTAAGTCTAACTTGAAAGCGGCCCAGGATCGACAAAAGAGCTTGGAAGACAGACATGCCACTGACCGGGTGTATAATGTAGGTGATTGGGTATTTCTAAAGTTATCACCTTGGAAAGGTCTGGTTCGGTTTGGAAAGAAAGGCAAGTTAAATTTTAGGTATATCGGACCTTATGTGATCATCGAATGAGTCGGTGAAGTTGCTTATAGACTTAAGTTGCCTATGGAACTGTCTAAGGTACATAATGTGTTTCATGTTTCGATGCTTCGCCATTATGTTGCAGATCCTTCACATATGATCCTCCTCAACCCTTGGAAATCAATCCGGATTTGACGTATGATGAGGAGGCAGTGACTATTTTGGATTGGAAAGAGAAGGTTCTGAGAAATAAGATTGTGCACTTGGTGAAGGTTTTGTGGAGAAATCATTCAGTGGAAGAAGCTACTTGGGAAACAGAGGATCGAATGAGAGAGATGTACCCCAGATTGTTTCTTGATTATTAGTGGATGGTTTTGGTTGTATAAATTTCGAGGACGAAATTTCTTTAAGGAGGGTAGGTTGTGATAGCTCGTCCCGAGATTTTTATCGAAAAATGTGAAAATACGAGTTTGCCCTTGGTTGTTGAGATAAAATTTAGTTATATGGTGGTGCTGTATGATTTAAAGTATGGATGTGGACCAATTATGTTTATTCCTAATTATTTGGACCTAATAGGAAGTAAGTTAATGTTTGGTTTTGGTTGGTTAGAATTGGTCCACACTACACCTCACTTTCTCTCTCTCTCACTCCCGTACTTTATCTTTCTCGAATTCACTCTCTCTCTCATTCTCTTGGTACGGAAAACCCCAAAACCTCCCTGAATCTTACAGATCGAGAGTTTAAAGGGCACCATTATATTCCTGAAGTCCTTACGAGTTGAACGGTGCCAATTTCAGGTAAGAAATCTTTCGAAACCCCTAGTTTCTCACAAGCTCGATTTGTACATTGTTCATGTGGACGTAAATATGGTTGTTTTTAGAAATTTGAAGCTCATAGGAAGCTTAGTAAGGTCCCAAGGAAACTCGGAGTGCTTCATTTGAAGAATTTGGACGTCGAGATCGTGAGTTTCGAAGTTGGCCGGATTTGGTGGAGTTTTCCCGGCGAGATCCCGTGGTTTTTGGGGCTTGAAAGAGGTATAAACTTGTTCTATTCTTCATGCATTTCATTTTGGTATAAAGATCGTGAAAAATAGTGCAAAAATGGCCGAGATATCACAGTTTGAATTTTTCCTAGTTTTCCGGCGCCAGCGACGGTCGTCGGAATTCAGAGGTAGGAGATGATGGAATATTCCGTCAAGTCTGACCAAATATTCTGACGCCATCAGTTAGTTTGGACGGTTTTCGTTAGGACTTAACAGAATATTCCTTAGAATATTCTGACGGTGTTAATTGATGTTGTCAGTATGCCTGTCACGTGGCCACGCGTAGGTCCGTGCACTCACCGGCGCGTGGTGGCGCGTGGGTATTCGGAAAAAATTTCAAAAAATATGGGGATGATCCTGAGGTTGTGTAGATCACAGTGGTATATTCATATACCCAATTTGAGCAATATATGAGAAGTTATTAGCTAGAGTTGGTTATGTGCTTAAATAATGTTATTTCAGTTACTTCTCATATAGGCGAGACTTATACGGAAGACGAGCACAGTCAAGAAAGGCTCGGGGGTTACGACCCTTCGACTTATCAGTGAGTGGGCAGTTATTTTCAGTATATATATATATACACACACACACACACACACACTTGACGTTTTTCCAGAAAAAGTACTTTTTAAATGAAATGAGATTTAAATGTCATGTCATACTTGCATTATAATTAGCATATGCATTAATATAAATATGCATAATGTTGCATGTTGTTACGGAGGCCCAGGTAAGCCACAAGTGAGTACATGGTAATGGTAGTGGTTACAAATTGTGATGATACAGAGATAATTAAGTATAGATCAGCCGTACATGTCACAAAATGTGACTCCTAACTAGATGATTGAGTATAGATCAGCCGTACAGGTCACAAGATGTAACCCCCAGCTAGATGATTGAGTATAGATCAGTCGTACAAGTCACAAGAGGTGACTTCCGGCTAGATGATTGTTATATGATTGAGCCGTACAGGTCACAAGAGGTGACTCCCAGCTAGATGATTAATTTATGATTGAGCCGTACAGGTCATAAGAGGTGACTCCTAGCTAATTTGGTTATGCATCAAATCATGTCACCTAGTTTACTTATGTTCATTGTAATAGTAGACATGGCATGAGTATCAGACATGGCATATGCATGGCATTTATTTTTATAAACGGATTCGTTATACTGAGCATGATTTTGAGATAAATACATATTTATGTATTCTATTTTCTGGGAAAGTACGGCGAAGGGTTAGTATCTTCAAAGGAAACAAGGTTTTCGTATAAGCTTGGCTTTGTTTTTTTCGCCCCTCCAGGTTCTAGGTAGCAGAGTTTGGTGGCCACGAGGAATCCAACGGTGTTCTGACAGAATTCGTAAAAGTAGGATTCACCTTCGGGTGTTGAATCTTTGTAATTGTCCTACTTGACTGCAACTAGACGTTCTTATTGCTCTAAATGTGTATTTATACACTTAGACTCACACTAGCATCCTTAGCGAGAATTGCTAGTTGCTTGGTTTTAAATTGTTCGTATTTCCTTACTCTTTATTGCTTCCGCTTTGCGCACAAGGCTACGTCACGCTCACGTGACGGCCAGCACGTCTCGACTTCGGTCGGGGTGTGTCAGTATGAGATTGTGATTCGACTCATAATTGAGTTAGTTTTTTGTAATTTACCCTATACTAGCCTTCATGCATGTGCTCACGCACGTCCAGAAGGCATTTTTTGAATCATGGCGTGTTACGCGCGACTTATGCGTTTTAAATGTATTTATATGCGTAAATTGACAAAAAGAAAGTCAAATATTTGAAGTAAATGAATAATCTTAGATCATGCTAGAAGAAACCCCTCATAAACCAATTAAAGCAGCTGAATCCACATAATAAAATCAGTCTCTATTGAATTTATATTAAGAATAGAGAAAATAATATTTAATAAACAACTGATTGAATCACATTACTAGTCCATTGTGAGGCTAAGCTCACCCCTCCCCCTTAGTGTAGATAATATCGTTTGTTAAAAAAAATCATTTGACAACTAATTTAATCACATTATTATCCGCGAAAGACCTTTATTATAAGAAAATGGACCGGCATTACACGCCTCTTAAGATGTTTTGAACGTGTTTAAAAATAGATAAAATCATATTTAACAAACAACTGATTGAATCACATTATTATTAGCCTATTTAACAAACAACTGATTGAATCCTTTACCTACTTAACTAAGGAAAAACTGTGAATTTTTGCACGGATCGGCTATTGATGTTGTCAGAGTCTGAGGCCTTGCCTCCGGAGCTCAAGTGAGAGAGAGCTGCTGAGCTTGAAAAAGAAAGAAATAAAAACACACAGCTTTTGGAATGGTGCGTTGGTACCATGTGAAAAGAAGAAAAAATAATAATAAAAAAAGGATTTGGATTGGTGCATTGGCACCATGTGAAAAAAAACAAAGGTTTTGGAATGGTGTGCTGCACCATGTGAAAATAAAAAATAATTTTTTTTAATAGAAAGTGGTACAACGAGACTGATTAAAAATCCTATCCGAAATTACAAATAAAATTATTTTGTATTATTTAAAAAAAAATACTAATATTTTATTTCCTACTGCCAGGAATATTTAGTGTAGGGGTGGAGATGCAAAAGGCAGCTACTGTTCACTGGGTGGATTAAATAGTGAATAGCCCAAGCGGGTCTTAGCAACGGTGGAACTGCTCTGAGAAAGATGACATTATATATATGCAACTGTTGGAAATTATATATTATAATTTTTAATTTTTATTCACTAGGTGTATTAAATAGTGAATAGCCCAGGGGGTCTTAGCAACGGTGGAACTGCTCTGAGAAAGATGACATTATATATATGCAACTGTTGGAAATTATATATTATAATAATATATTATAATTTTTAATTTTTATATGAATGAAAAATAAAAGTCATGTGTCATAGTTGAATTCAAATTAATGAGTTGCGTCTGTTCGTTGGAATTTTAGTCAACAGTCACAATATTTCAAAAGGGGTGGCTTGAGTTCTATATAAACTCAAACATCCCACATATCTAATGAACCGAAGAGAAGAGTTTTCTCCAATGTCTTAGTAAAAATCTGAGTCGTGTCTTGAGAGTACGGAATATATGAAGTTCGTCATAGTCCGAAGATTGAAGTGCTTTGACTTCAGATTATAGATTGTTGAATCCTGGAAGACGGACGCCTACCGAACTACAAGCACAAGAGTAGGGACAAAATTTTGTCTTTAGGACATTGCATTTATGCAAGCCTCAATCTCCAAGTATGTCAGTTTTTCTAACTTTCTCTCTAGTTGTTTATATTAATTTTGTACACATGTGATGTAAAACTTTTTATAATAATAATTATTTTAATTCTTGTTGTTATTTTCATATTTTTTAATATTGCTCCAACAGCAACTACGAGCCAATTGCTGAGTATATATATTATAGGCCAATTGCTGAGTACATATATTATAGGCAACTACGAGCCAATTGCTGAGTATATATATTATAGGCCAATTGCTGAGTACATATATTATAGGCAACTACGAGCCAATTGCTGAGTATATATATTATAGGCAACTACGAGCCAACTGCTGAGTGTGTATATATATATATATATATATATATATATATATATATATATATATATATATATATATATGCAACTAGCCATCATATACAATTTCCAATTGAGAGAATTGTTAAATGCGATAAGGGTACATAATTAACATTAATAATGTGTTAGTCTTCGGTTTTGGCTAATTAGATCGGTTTGAGTTGAGCTAGTCTTGCATATGTACCAACTGGTGAATCCAAAATTTTAGCGTCGGTTGGTCCTAATATAAAAACTCCAAAAAATTAAACGAAAATAAAAATTACACAATAAACTACCAACTTTTTAGTCATAATCTTTGTTAGCAACAATACAAGCTACAAAGATTAAATTTATTCACGTTATCAATTATGAATTTAAATCATAACAAATTAAGAATTGGCAAGGGTAATAAAATAAAAAGTAATGTGTGAGAGGAAAGCATGGAAGGAGATGAGAATAGGAGGGTAGAGATTCCTACTCCGATTTTCAGGGAACAAGGAGGTTTTTTTTATTTATTTTTTAAAGTTAATTTTAATTGTTAAATAAAAAATTAATGATTAATTAATTTTTTATTCAAATTGGCAAAAAGTGGGTCTCGTTTCTGCCATGTCATCATTTAACAGTTAGATTGACAAAAAAATTTAATGGAGGTCTATAAGTTGAGGTATGACATTGCAATATTTAAAACATTAGGTATGAGATTATTTAACAGTCAGATTGACAGAAAATTTAACGCTGCTCTTCAATTTGTAATTTACCCTATATTATACATGTATACGCAGTGTGACATCCCACATCGCCCAGGGGTATGATCCTTAAATGTATATTTTCATCCTTACCTAGCACGAGGCATTTTGGGAGCTCACTGGCTTCGGGTTCCGTAGGAATTCCGAAGTTAAGCGAGAAGAGGGCTAGAGCACTCCCATGATGGGTGACCCACTGGGAAGTTGCTCGTGAGTTCCCAGAAACAAAACCGTGAGGGCGTGGTCGGGATCCAAAGCGAACAATATCGTGCTACGGTGGTGGAGCGGGCCCGGGAAGAGATCCGCCCTGGGTCGGGATGTGACACGCGGTGGCAAAGCTAGGAATTGTCTGGTGGAGGGGCGGAAGTTTGTGAGTCTTGGAGATTTGCGCTTTGATTTTTCGAGTGCAAAGTACCCTTGTTGGACTAAGTGGAATCCTCTGTGGACATTTGAACTTACTTCGTATTTGGTCTCCTTTCTTGCCATAATCTTATGGTATTCGTCACCACAAACGTGTGAGTGCAAGCATAACTGAATTTAGAGTTAAAACAAAAAACTTATGAAAAAGAATGTTAAAGAGATCGATTCGCTCAAAAGCGAGTCCTAACGAGTCATTTGATACTTAGGGTGCGTTTGTTGCATCGGACTGTCTCGGACTGGACAAGCTTCAGGGACTAAACTGTACTGGCTTAGACTAGACTAAACTGGACTAGCTTAGTGAAGCGTTTGGTGCAGTGTCGGACTAACAAGCAGGATAATTAACAAACTCTAATATTATATTATTTAATCCATAATTATTAATATATTTTTATCCTATTTTTGTTATCCCTCTAATCCTTCATTACCGCCTCATTCTCTCCCTCTTTTTCTCCATCTTTTTCTCCCTTGTCCGTTCCAATCTTTTCTTCAATTTGGTATTTTATATGAAAATTGGTTGTGAAAAGCACCTAGTCCAATGGCTTTCGAATGTGAGTGGTCGAGGAGCAAGACGAGGAGGAGAAAGGGGACAGTCTTAGCTAGTCCCATGGTTTTTGAGGGGTTTCACTAAGAACAGCTAGTCCCTGATTTAGTCTAGGCTAGTGAGGCTTAGTCTCATTAAACCTAGTCCCTGTCAGGAACAAACATGGGACTGGACTAACCCTTAGTCCAGTCCAGTCCAGTACCCTTTAGTGAGGGCAAACAAACGCCCCCTTATAGTCCTTGCTTCTTACCATTAACATTGTAATTTTGGGCACACAAGAACTTTAAAATATATATATATATATATATATATATGTATATATATATTAATTATTTGTATGCCTCTCCCTCCCTCATCCTCTCCACTAACCGAATTAGGAAGAACTCAGAAACCAAAGAAAGAGCCTTTCAACTAACATTCACAACCTCACTTCCTTACCCAGATGCTTTATCTTTCTTGACCATCTCATTTTATAATTTTTTTTTGTTAGAAATTCTACAATTAAAATGAAATTTTAACTGTTAAAACTACAAAAAAAAAAAAAGTCTCATCCACATAATCTGGAGAAGTTGGTCCTCCCATGGCAGCCCATCTCCCATTACATATCTCCTTACGTGTGGCTGTGTGTACACTTCGTCCCTTGCTATTTAGATTTTTAATTTATTCTTTTTGAAACAAAACGACTTCGTTTACCTATTTTCATTTAAATTTTTCTTTTTTTTCTCAGCCAAAAGGATGTTGTTTGGCCTGGGGTTTTTGAAAAAAATAAAATAAAATATTAGAACGCAGCAGCACCGCAACCCTGTTGCAGAAAACCAGCGTAGCACCTGAGCACCAGATCAGCAAGACCAGAAAATAGGGGCGGAAACCTGAGCGATCTGCAGAAAATAGGAAGGATCTCTGGCGATGTGTATACGTTGTCAATATATGACTAAAATCTAATGGTCTTCTTCTTCTTACATGCAATGCATGATTCAGCCAGTCGGAATATAAGTGTTGGTCGTTTAAGTTCACGCCTTCGAGGAGAGCAAGTTCTGCACATGTACAATATGAAGATGAAGTTGATGATGAGGATACTATTACTCTGCTTCCTCAGCTGCTTCTGGTTTCAGCTGTCCTTTGCTCAAAATGCTGCCACTGATCCATCTGAAGGTTCTCTCTTCCCCCCTACACACACACTTTGCCACATTTAAGTGTTTTTGACCAGGAACTGGGCTTTTTTTCCCTTAAAAAAAAGACATTTTAAGTGTTTTTTGACCATATGAAATGAAGTTTCGAGGAACTTATTTGTAAAGCCCTTTTTCTTCCCATATACAAAACATAAAAAAATTAAGGGTAATTTTCCTTTGTAATAATCAATTTGATCGTTCGTTTTGGTTCGAGATAGTCTGGTAAGTGGTAACACAAGTCAAATTATGGTGTGATATAATCTAATACACACAAGGACTGAATTAACTGAGAGTGCAGTGAGGGCGTTGAACTTAATATTTGAAAAATGGGACACACAAGCAGTGCCGGGGCAGTGGAATATCAGTGGAGAACCCTGCAGTGGATCTGCCATCAACCGCACCGACATTTATACGCCCGATATCAGCCAAGCCATCGTTTGCAACTGTTCTTACGACAATAATGCTACATGCCACATCACCAAACTGTATGTTAAACTACTCTCTCTTGATGAACAAGATTTCCATGCCACTGCTGATTTTTCACTTGCTACCTATACATGTTAACGTCATAATTTGACTGTGTTGCTCCATTTTATGCAGTTCTAAATGTTCAATCTTTTTGCTTTCCAGGAGAGTGTTTCATCTGAACAAACGAGGGGTGTTTCTAGAAGAATTTAAAAATCTGAGATATCTCACATTTTTGTATGAATTTTTTCCAACTCCCTTCTCTATTTTTGGTTCATCAAAATCATATTGGATATTAAAAATTGTAGAATTATCAAAGAGACGGGCCAAGAGCTCACTTCCAACAACACCAATACTGTCTCCAACTTAGTAATTACCACCTGCACAATCCGTCAAGTGTGGGGTTTATCTCAAAAGGCATCAGCATTAGTTGGAGTGAGATTTAGATATTTAAACTCTTCCTTCTTTAGTTATCTAGCCGATGTGGGATTTCAACAAAAATATGGTGATGTTGTAAGATTAAGAGTTAACGATTACACTTTCTTTCAATTTTTGTAGGGAAATCGATAATAATTATTTCACCGGTCCCCTACCGGCATTCATTGGCAATATGTCTGCATTGACTTTTTTGTAAGTAGTGAGAGAACATTTCTTTAAGTACTCATACTTCTGATGAGACCCGTAGCAATTTGTATACTTCATTATGAATATCATAATCTACAGTTATGTTCTATACATCTTTTCGCTACTATTTATGCCGTAATCTACAAAAAATCATTATGCTTTTATTGAATAATACAGGACTAGTTTCCTGTTATGCAATGTAATTAAGTTTAATGGTGCTTATCTTTCACTAACTGATATCTCTATTCAGCTCAATTGGCGGCAATTCATTCTCTGGGCCCATCCCCAAGGAGCTTGGAAACCTTAAGGAGCTAACATATTTGTAAGCCATGAAATTTTTTCTTAAGGTTTCTCTCTCTCTGCAAAATCTAGCAGAGCATATTCTCTTCATCTCTCTACAATTCACACACACTATGTGCTTTACATAATCGTTAGAATCCAAGGTAGATTCTCTCTCTTCACAAAACAATCTCAGCCTTACATCTAGCTAGTTGCTAGGATCATTACACCTGGCTTTATTTGCCTTACTACATTAGAGCTGCACACTTGGTATTTAAAACTCAAGTGAATACACAAATTTGATACATAGCTTATTTCCTAATCAGCTATAGACCTACAATTCAACACAACCTTCTATCACTCTTCAATAATTGCTTTCAAGTAAGTGTTTGCCCGTTCAACATGACTTGCAGGGACATCGGATCAAATAATTTCTCCGGAACACTCCCTCCAGAACTTGGTAATTTAGTCAAGCTCCAGGAAATGTAAGTGCTTCGTTAAATCATCAAATTTGAATTTCATGTTAATTCCTTACGGATTAGCAAAAATTGCACTTTATTGTATGAAATGGGTATTAATCAGTTGCCTTATGATTTTCACAGTTACCTGGACAGCTGTGGACTCGGTGGTGAAATTCCTTCAACATTTGCCAAGCTCACCAACATGCGAATCCTGTAAGAACGGCTCTTAAATCGTATTTTAGATTTGTTCGTTTATCCAGTACTTTGGATTGCTTTTCTTGGATGAGCTTAGTATAAGTCAACTTTTTGAATTTTAGGTGGGCATCGGACAGTCCTTTCTCAGGAAAGATACCTGATTTCATAGGGAATTGGACACAACTCACTGATTTGTAAGTAGAGAAACCTTTGATCTTTTGCAGTTTATGAAAGCAGACCTGAGGTGGATAATTTGTTCACAAGCTTCTTATATGTTTCTGTAGGCTATTTCAAGGGAACTCTTTCGAGGGCCCAATACCAACCAGCTTTTCTCAACTGACCTCATTGAAGACTCTGTAAGTACAAATGTTTCATAAATTGTAATTCTCTCTCTCTTTCTCCCAAGACGGGATTTCAGTTTATTTTGCATATAATGATGTAGGAAAATCAGTGATATATACAATGGGAGCTCCTCTCTTGATTTCATAAAAAATCTGAAAAACTTGACTGATTTGTAAGTGAAGATTCTCATCAATCCAGATACTTTCATCTAACTTCTTTTTCCTTTTGAAATTTGATATCTTACTCCATCTACTTTTTATCAAATGTTATGTTTTTGGAATACAGAAAACTGCGAAACGCATTAATCACTGGTACCATCCTATCTGATATTGGAGAATATCAAAATTTACAGAAACTGTACGTACCAGCAAATATAAGCTTGAGTTCCAACGAGACCAATTAGTTTTCTTTCATTTTGATTGCTCCTCTCAACTTATCGTTGGTGTTGCAGGGATCTCAGTTTCAACAATTTGACAGGCCAACTCCCAAGTTCATTGTTCATCTTGAGTTCTCTTACATCCTTGTAATCCCCGTCTTTATTATATCTTTTTCTTGCCTTATCATACATAAGTTATCAAATCTTTAACATTCCCTACTTTGATTGAAGATCCAGTCCTTCTAGATTTTGTGCACATCTGACCTTTTTCTTGCTCGTCTCTTTTTCCTTTCTGGGTGCCTTATACCATAATCGAAATGGCCAGGTTTCTCGGAAACAATAGTCTCTCCGGACCTCTTCCGAGCCAAAAGAGCGATCAACTTCAGACCATGTAAGTCCTCGTTTCTTAAAGTAGTCATATAGAATGCACGATGCATGTATGTGTTTGTGTATAATCGTAAGCATCCTAATCCTATCTTACACATGTTCTTAATAACTTTCATGCATTTTGTGTCTTCTGATTCTCTTTTGTTATTTGCAGAGATTTGTCTTACAATTTTTTATCAGGAAGCTTTCCCGAGTGGGGGACCACAATATCGCACCTGTACGTGTCCTTTTATCTTTCACTTCATTTTACAGTTTAAATTACCAGAATATGTTCGGACAAAAAATTATCGCTGAGATTCGTTTTCACAGTGCTACTTGCCTGCCTACTAAGTTTTGATCTTGTACTTGGAATTTTCCTTTGATAAAGATATATTTCTTCATATGTTGATTGATTAATGATTTTATGCAGGAACTTAGTGGTCAACAACTTCACATTTGACAGTTCAAACACGAAGTGAGTTGAAGTTTCTGTTACTCGTTTTTAGACAAGCAATACCATCACTACTCTTCCACTACATGTTTCTATTTGGATAACTAATAATTGTTCTCTGTGTTTGCAGTCTTCCTGGATTGAATTGCCTCCAGAGAAATTTTCCATGCAATCGAAATGCCCCACGATGTAATCTGCTCATCATTTACTATTTTAACGCAATGTCATGTTAGATGAAAAGGCACTGCTTCTCTAATTATGTATACATATGGATATAGATTGCAAGCATGTTTTCATAAGTTCAGTAATACGCATAACAGGTTAGAAATATGTGACAGATGAACATTAGCATGAGTTTTCAATTTGACGTTTCATCGCTAATCATGGCTGGCTTCTGGTATTACATGAAACTTTACAGATGCAAACTTCTCAATCAACTGTGGTGGAAAACAAATGACGGGAAGTGATGGCATATTGTATGAGACTGAAGACTCAGATCTTGGCCCAGCCACATTCTATGTAACCAGTACAGAGAAATGGGCTGTCAGTAATGCCGGTTTGTTTTCTGACAGAAAGGACCCATCGTTTCTGGAAAATACCCTTGCACAAGTCACTGGAACAGATGTGACCCCGGAGCTTTTCCAGACTTCAAGAGTGTCCCCAGGATCACTAAGGTACTATGGCCTGGGCCTTGAGAATGGGCCTTACACTGTAACATTGCACTTTGCAGAGACGGTTTATGAAAGTCGCACTTCGCAAAAATGGGAAAGTCTAGGACGGCGTGTATTTGATATCTATGTTCAGGTAACACTGCTTTTTGATGTTTTAAGCTACATTAACTAAAGACAGTGATTTAAAGGAGACTAGAATTATCACCTACCTCTTCATTTGGTTGCTAGGGTATCCGCAGGACGAAGGACTTTGACATATCCAAGGAGGCAGGTGGGGCTAAACGAGGAATTATGAAAAGATTCAATGTTAGCGTGTCAGAGAATTATCTTGAAATTCATCTGTTCTGGGCTGGTAAAGGGACCTATTGGATACCCGTTAAGGGTTATTACGGCCCACTAATAGCGGCCATCCATGCTGCTCCAGGTATAATTTGTGTTAACTAGTAGAGATATCCTGTGAATGGTTTAAATGTATTTTTCTGCTGTTAATTGACACTGAAGAATTCGTCTGTTTTATTACTCAGATTTTACACCAACAGTTTCCGGGCTTCCACTAACTACTCCAGGAAAGAAGAGTAGGACTGGGTTGATAGTTGGTATTGCAGTTCTTGTTGGAGCTGTGAGCTTGCTATTAATATTTGTGATTCTATATACGAGGAAAAAATCAGAAAAAGAGGATGAAGAAGGTAAACGACCATATTATTAGTGGTATCCAATTCAGGTTTCTCTGCTCTGACATTAACACACACAAGTAAGAATGCTTTCACGAAAGTAAAACTTATGTCACACTGTTTCGTGAATGTGCAGATATTCTAGGATTAGGCCCTCAACCAAATACTTTCAGTTATGCTGAGTTGAGAGCTGCAACCGAAGATTTTAATCCTTCAAATAAGTTAGGAGAGGGAGGATATGGCCCTGTTTATAAGGTGAAATCCGTATTACATCAGTATCATGTACTTGAAGTAATGACAAGAGAAATAGAGAGAAAGCAAGGGAGCGAGAGAAGAAAATAAAGCTTCTTTTTTTCTTTCCTTTCCCGTCACTAAATTGTGTTTTTGTGTACATTGTAGGGTACACTTTCTGATGGGAGAGTAGTGGCTGTGAAGCAACTTTCAGTAGCATCTCACCAAGGGAAGAGTCAATTTGTATCTGAAATTGCTACCATATCTGCTGTGCAACATCGAAATCTAGTGAAATTGTATGGATGCTGCATCGAAGGCAGCCACCGCATTTTGGTTTATGAGTATCTTGAAAACAAGAGCCTTGATCAGGCACTTTTTGGTACAAACCTATCTACTTTTAGGTTGCATAGAAACAACATTGTCTGCACTTTCAAGCACTCTAAAATTGTTAAGAAATGTTTTTGATTGGATGTGTTCACTAATATTTCAGGAACAAGTAACTTGCACCTTGACTGGCCTACTCGATTCAATATATTGTTGGGAACAGCAAGAGGACTTGCTTACCTTCATGAGGAGTCAAGGCCAAGGATTGTACATCGAGATGTCAAAGCGAGTAATATTTTACTCGATGCAAAACTTTCCCCAATAATATCAGATTTTGGACTGGCAAAGCTTTATGATGACGAGAAAACCCACATCAGCACCCAAGTTGCAGGGACAATGTAAGCCATCATTTATTGTTTGTCTAGAGGATACATACATTATGGCCACACACATTTATACTTGCATGAAATTTTAACACATGTTAATAATGCCTCTAATGATCTCAAGCAACATTGTGCAACCATTTGATTATCTTGCATTGTAGAGGCTATTTGGCACCAGAGTATGCATTGTTTGGACATTTGACAGAGAAGGCCGATGTGTTTGGTTTTGGAGTCGTTGTTTTGGAGATCCTCAGCGGGAGACCAAACTCTTACAATAACCTGGATCTAGAAAAGATTTATCTTCTTGAATGGGTAGGAATTGCATCCCCATAGCTTCATTTTGGCATTGTTGTGAAAAACTTATTTATACTTTCCTTTGACCATGGCATAATGTTTTTCAGGTATGGACTCTACATGAAAATGACCAAACTTTGGGGCTGGTGGATCCGAGATTGACAGAGTTTGATGAAACTGAAGCAACTAGATTGATAAGAGCAGCTCTCCTGTGCACGCAGGGATCACCGATGGCGAGGCCATCTATGTCACGCGTGGTTGCAATGCTCTCTGGAGACATTGTCATAGGCACTGTCATGTCGAAGCCAAGCTATTTGACAGATTATAATTTTAAAGATGTAACAACATTTTCAACAAGTAGATTTTTGGTGGAGGATGATACCCCATCAACTGCATCCAAGGATAGTAATGTTCACCTTAACTATCAGTCGGGAGGCAGCAATGCAAGTGGTGCTAACACTCCCTGAATTGACCCTGCGCCTTCTGTAAACATCACTCAATCACTGCTCGCTGGCATTATAGGAGAAGGAAGGCGATAAATATCGGGAAATGATTTCCGCATGCCCCTTTTACCCCTTTGTGCACCCTTGTACTTGTTTTGGACCCTTTCCTTTTATACAGTATACAACACACATTTTAATAATTAATTGTAATTGTACTTTAACTTTGGCTTTTGGTAGTGGGCAGGAGACTAGCATACTAGATTTGAATATACCTTAGCAGATGGATGTATATTCTACTTATTCATACATAATGTTTATAGATATGTTCATGAACCACCACCACTGCATGGAGATTATGTTCAGGGAATTTAGATAATTTAATAAGGCCTTTTTGGGTCTATAAATTGAGCCTTGATGTTGATGGTCCAGTTGCAGAATAGAGAAGAAAAGGAAATTTTTTTTATTTGTCACCTTAACTAGGGGTGGGAAATTTTGTCATAAACCGATTTACCGATCGAACAATACCGGTCGGCTCATAATGGTATGGTATAGTTTTGGCATTTTTTCATAATCGGTTGGCATTTTACTGAACCGACAATTAATGGCATGACTTTGGTAATTGATTTTGTATGCCGGCGGTATGCCATACCTACCAATATATATAATTTTTTTTTCTTTTCTATTTGGATATTTTAGTATTTGTTACATGCTTGACTTCCCAGTTTTAGGGTTTAGAAAATAAATGACTCCTTAGTTTTAGGGTTTGAAAAGGTTGTTGATGGGAAAGCTAAGTTTATTGCCATTTGCAACATTTGCAAAGCCCATGTTCCTGCACATCCAAATAAAAAAGGTACCTCGTCTTGTAGGAACCACCTTAGTGATCGGATCATATTTATGTATATTTTTATATCAAATTCACTCGTCTTTTCTTAGTTAGTTCGTTATATTTTGAGCTATTTACGTTATTTTTATGTTTTTTAAGATTTTCAAGAAAAGAAAATAAAAATAGAATAAGTGAAGTGTTAAGTAATTAATTCGTTTAAACTATCTTGCTTGTTGATTAGAATTTATTATTTGGAAATTAATATATATATATATATATATATATTTATATATTTATTTATTTATATATTTATATTTATATATTTAAATTTGTGCAGTCGGTGGAAAGCAAGGAGCACCATGGGGAATAATGGCTAAGTTGGTGAGGGGGGACGGTGGAGTTTAAAAGAATAAAAGGAAAGCAGGGCAGCACATGCGGAAAAAGCCAATTTGGAATCAAAAGCACATGGATGCATTCGGTGAAAAGCTAGAAGAAGGCCATTGAACGAAGAGGTCCTAGAGAGAGAAGAGGGAAGATAAGAGAGCTCTCGCGGGGGTCTGCCTTGGAGGCAGTGGAAAAGAACAGAGAGGAGCGGCCAGAGGGAGTCCACCGCAAGTAGAAAAATAAGAAACGTTGAGGGGGGGGAAAATCCATTAGCTCCGAGAGCAGTGAAAACAGGGGGTAGAGAAAAGTGGCAGTTTCAAAGCCGCCTTAAGCAGCCATTCAAAAGAAGTGGCCTCGGTGAGCCGGGGAGATAGAGTGGGAGCGGCGAAAAAAATCAGAAAAAGGAAGGCAGCTTTGCTGCTCTTATTTCCTGGGAGAGAAGCACCGAGTGGGCAGAGAGCTGCCAGTTGGCAGCTTGGCAGAAGTCAAACAGAGGCAGTGCACGGGATAGGCAGAGTGCTGCCAGGAAAAGCACAGCGAGCTGCCTTGGAAAAACACGGCACTACAAAGAACTCTCCCCAATTTGGTTTAATCCTCCAACTCTGTTTTATTTCTGTTTTTAATTTAATAATGATGTGTAATTAATTATATTGGCTAGAGGTTAATTCGAAACCATGATTATATTTGTAATTTGAATTGGTAATTTCAGTTGTGATTTCTGAGTTGTGATTTAATTTGCTTAACTACTTGATTAATAACTTATTTATGTTTGTCGATTAAGAATGCATACTTAATTTACATGCATGAATTTGATGCTAGAATATAAGTGAATTTCACCTAATCGTTATGAACTTATATTCATGAGTAGTGAAGGTTGCTAGTCACAATCGCGTTAAGTAAATTCTTGGCATAAGTTTCATGCAATTCATAGTAATAAGTGCCTCGTCAATGCTTATGGTTTTCATAGAACTTAATGATTCTCGCTTGTATCTCTATTATGCAATTCATATAGGGAACTTGTGGGGAATGTTTTGGGTTGTCGTATGCAATCATCCAATCCATTAACTTAAGGAAAATCTGAGAATTAATTTAAGCGTACCTAATTAATTTGGGGTGTTGAAATTCACAACTTATTGAAAGAACAACTGAAAATCAATTTAGGTTGCATTTGTGTCATGTGTGGAGAAAAACCCTCTAGCCAATCCGTCGTCTATCATTTTACTTTAATTTTATGTTTTCGTCAATTTTGTAATTTATTTAAGTTTAATTTACGTTTCTTCAAAAATCAATCCCTCCATTATTATATTATATTATTTAGTTAATTTTTATTAGTTTTAATCTTTTAATTTAATTTCTGTCCATTTTAATTCCTAGTTTTTATTTTAAATTGTTTTTATTATTTTGAGTCATTTTTAGTGTGTTTCGAGTTTTTAGGTTAGTTTGTATTTTCTAGAGTCTTGAGTTGTTTTGAGTCTTTTGATTTGTTTTAGTTTATTTGTTAGTTTTATTTTGAGTTATTTTAGTTAAGTGTTTTTATTTTAGTTTAGTGTTTTAAAGTTTGTTTTTACGTTTTTAAATTATTTTAGAGGTTTTAGCAAGCCCTCCTAATCCCTGGCCTAGAACGATACCCTACTTACATCTTTACTACAA
Source organism: Crataegus laevigata (assembly GCA_963580275.1). Classification (NCBI taxonomy): domain Eukaryota; kingdom Viridiplantae; phylum Streptophyta; class Magnoliopsida; order Rosales; family Rosaceae; genus Crataegus; species Crataegus laevigata. The sequence continues at coordinate 9,325,493 of OY756939.1, read as the reverse complement.
CTGTCAAAAAGAGGGTTTAATTTGTGTCGAGTTAATTCTCGCATCACTTAGACAGCAATGTAAGAATTCACCATATTATATGAAAGGTGCTGAGATTGGATTACCACTTATTTAATCAGAAAAGGTGTGAAGATGTTCTCATTGAATTTGTGATCAGATGTTCTCATTGACTTTGGGTTGACAAATGAGGCAATGGTTGGTTGTGCCATTACCAACCGAACCAGCCAATAATTTTGGCTAAACCGATTTTTGGCAATTGCAAGAAGATGATTGGCTACCGGTAACTGATTTTCGATAATTATGTATATGTGGCTAGTAGGTGGCACAAGGAATTTGGCACGTTTTGCCAACCGAACCCAGCCTTAACTTGTATTCAAATTTCAATTTGTTACCCTTTTTTTAATACTTTATGACGGGAGATTTCCGAACCTGGGACATCTGGGTGGAAACTCAATAACTTATTCACTAGAATATTGAACCACATACAATACAAAAACAAACTCAAAATTATAAGTATATTTGTTATAGAGTGTTACGATTATTTCACGATTCATGTCTAGCTTCATTTAGGCATTGTTGTGAAAAACTTATTTATACTTTCCTTTGACCGTGGCATAATGTTTTTCAGGTATGGACTCTACATGAAAATGACCAAACTCTAGGGCTGGTGGATCCGAGATTGACAGAGTTTGATGAAATTGAAGCAACTAGATTGATAAGAGCAGCTCTTTTTTGCACGCAGGGATCACTGATGGCGAGGCCATCTATGTCACGCGTGGTTGCAATGCTCTCTGGAGACATTGATATAGGCACTGTCATGTTGAAGCAAAGCTATTTGATAGATTATAATTTTTTATGGAGGATGATACCCCATCAACTGCATCCAAGCGTAGTTATGTTCGCCTCAACTATCAGCCCAAAGGCAGCAATGCAAGTGGTGGTAGGCAAAGAGGTAGCAGCTGGGGTAGTCTCCAAGCAATAATCATCATGGTCGTCAATGTCATGGTCCTTGTGATGATGAAAATTTTCAATATCAGACTTGAGGCACTAGCCAAAAATTTTCGAAATAGAGTTGTGCAAGAAACGATAATCAGCGTCACGCTCGCATCTTTGAGCCGCCTTGTTGGCCGTGTGGATTGCCTTCCTCCTCAACAAAAATTCGCTTGCCTTTGACTTGGCATCTTTTTCCTTGATCTTCACCATTCCATTTGAATCCGCCTCCTCCATTGGCCTCTTAATAAATTTCAAGTGAGCTTCGCCTTATAGAACCTGCGAAAGAATGCAAAGAAGGTCCAAATGAGCTGGAAATTGGCACGAGATTGTAGGCTAGGGTTTTAGGGTGGTTCTGGTGGAGCCAAACCGCCACAGTGAAGAAAGCTTTGTCTTGGTTGCGTTTTCCACCGTCCCCGCGTCTATTTATGAAGTTGCAGATGAGTTTCAGGTTGGTTAGAGGATTGTGCGACCATGCCGAGGGAAGCACTTGGTTCATTAGAGTTTTGTGGAATTCCACGATTGACATGGCGTCCTGTTCATTGGTGCAGTGGAAGTACAGATCAACGCAAGGGTTGTTGATGTTATGGAAGCCTAATTGGGGTTGTTTTTTGAATTTGAACTGCTCAGGTGGCGGTGAAGGGGCGGAGGTTGAGCAATTCTTGTGAATTGTGGCCAAACCACCTTGTTTCGGCATGCTTCCATAATCGATATCAGTGTTCTAAAAGTCGGTCTAGGCGGCCGCCTAGGCGCTGGGCGTTCGGTTGCCGCCGCAATTAGCTTCTAATTGGGCACAAAATCGAAAATATATTAGGCGGACGCCTGGGCAGTATTAGGCGGGACTAGGCAGAGTTATGCCGGTCTGGGCGGTGTTGGGCAGATGCTAGGCGGGCATATGTAGAGCATGCTGGAATCTGGAAAAAATTGTTGCAGAGTCGCCGTGCAACTCAGCGCGAGGAAGATGAAGATGATGTTTTACTTTATTTTCTTTCTTCTTGATTCCTGTGCTAGTTAATTAGTTTATCTATTTTTTCTCCTTGTTTCCTGTGCTGTTTAATTTATTTATTTGTTTTTTTATCTTGGTTTCTGCATAAGGCTAATTTGTTTATTACAATTTACGACTATAACATATTTATTTTGTTTTTAATATTGTTTCTCTTTTTGTTTGGTTGTAAACATGGATCATTATTCAATTTGCATGATTCAATTAAAATGGTCCCACCATCTTTTATCTAGGAAAAGCATCTATTGCAGCCTACACGTTTTCTTTGAATGGTCCCCATCATTTTTTTTACTATTTTTATACCCTTTTCTTTTTCCACTCTTAACCCCATTAGTAAGGAAAACTAACCAAAAGGGCTTAAAAATATTAATTTTTAACCAACACCATGTTACAAGTTTATTTAATTGTTAGTACAAAGTTTAATTTTAAATCAGCTCAATAAGAATGGCCCAAGCAATAACATTCCGCTTTTGCCCCTGACGGCAAGCTTTATCTCTCCCTCCCTATTTCGATCTCTCCATCTAATATCTGCAAGCTCAATTTCGTCCTCGAGGTCCTGCCATGGTGTCTTTTGAACCTCTTCGATGCTCAGCTTCTGCAAGCCTAGCCTCAACATGCTCTCTTCCAGGAACTCTCTCCGGCAGCTTCTGTACACGTGCCAGCACTCCTTTCCGAACCCCGCCGCCACCATCCGCTTAGCAATCTCATGGAGGTTGTTGATGGTTCTAGAAGGAAGCGCATCGATCACGATGTCGCAGTCGCTAATCGGCTGAGCAGTAAGGATCTGGTGTTCCTCAATGTCCCCGATTACCTCCTCCTATTCTTCTTCTTCATCATCTCCCGAGTCAAACGACAACACACCATTCGACTCGCCACGAAACGCGCGATTGAGTTTTCGTGACTCGCCGCTGCGTTCGACCAAGGATCTGAACTCGTCCTCGAGCCGGAACATGGCCTGCCGCATAAAATAAAAGTTGTTTTCTAGGAATGATGACTTATGGTTTTTAGTTTGGTATTAGCATTTGTTGTTTGGACACAAGTACTGTTTTGTGTGTTAGGTAGTGTATAATAACTTCAAGAAGGATAAAAATGGCTACTGGAAGTGGTTCGCTGGGAACCTGGCATCAGGCGGTGCTGCTAGTGCTTCCTCTCTTCTTTTTGTATATTCTCGGGACTATGCAAGAACACGTTTGGCAAGTGATGCCAAGGCTGCCAAGAAGGGTGGTTGAAAGGCAGTTTAATGGTTTAGTTGTGTTGGAATTTTCGTGTATCGTGGACTTTACTTTGGAATGTACGATTCTCTAAAACCTGTGGTTTTAACTGGTGGCCTGCATGATAGCTTCTTTGCTAGCTTCTTGTTTTCTTGTTGGGATGGGGAGTTACGATTGGTGCTAGATTAGCTTCTTACCCCATTGACACAGTGCGCCACGAATGATGATGACCTAAGGAGCAGCAGTTAAATATAGTAGCTCTTTGGATGCATTTAAGCAAATTATAAAAAAAACGAGGGTGCTAAGTCACTGTTTAAACGGAACACTAGTACTATCACTGTTTCATAAACTAAACACTGACTATTTATCAAACGAACAATAGTACTATTACTGTTTCGTAAACTAAACACTGACTATTTCTTAAACGGAACACTAGTACTATCACTGTTTCGTAAACTAAACACTGACTATTTATCAAACGAACACAAGTACTATCACTATTTCGTAAACTAAACATTGACTATTTCTGAAACGGAACACTAGTACTATCACTGTTTCGTAAACTAAACATTGATTATTTATCAAACGAACATTAGTACTATCACTGTTTCGTAAACTAAACACTGACTATTTCTTAAACGGAACATTGACTATTGATGATGAATGGCTAAGATCAAGCCTATGAGAGGCGATTTTCGTCGAAACTGATCGTCATTGTTCATCGATCCATTGGAGTTTCAACTTGAAATATTCAAACAGTTTGATTCTTTCGTTTGGCTTGGAGTTCATCTGTATTATATTTCAAATTTGCATGCGATTCAATTTTTCAGTTGTTCCTTTGGGTGGATCGAAGGGAAATGGAAGAATCCAATTCTAGGAAAGAAGAGGCAAATTTAATTGCATGGCTAAAATCATCTTTAGCTTGCTGTTTTCCGTATGTAATAAATAAAGCAAATGGAGCATTGAATGGAAACAAAGTATCTACCCAACTTAATAGTAATGTAGTGTTGCATACTATCTCCTCTATTATTTTTAGAAAATAAAAGTCAGAAGATTTGAACACATTTTATGAATTAACAATTGCACTATGAGCAGATGGAACAAAACTGAAATCCTAGTAAATAAAATGCTGGTATTGATTCTTTGATTACACTAAACCAACATTCAAATTGCAAATAAAACTATACATTTCATTGCATATGTGTTGTTCTAAATACTATTCATAAAACGTTTTTTCGAACAAAACACTTATAAATTGTTATACTGCAACATAACATCTCAAACGTATGTACATAAATAATACCTAATCATTTAGCTGAGGGTGCATTATGAGTGACAAATATGTTAATTCCCGAAGCATCTTCCATGCTCTTTATACGTGTAAGCAAAAATTGCTCCTTTGATTGAAGTGGCGAACTACATTGCTTACAGGCAAACTAAAGACACCCTTTCGTTGTACTTTAGAATTTATTGTTTGTATCATGAACCTAAATCGTTATAGAAATAGTATGTGTTTAGTTTATGAAATAGTGGTGGTATCATTGTTTAGTTTAAGAAATAGTCAATGTTCAGTTTAATAAATAGTTAGTGTTCAATTTAAGAAATAGTGGTAGTACCGATGTTCAGTTCAAAAAATAGTTAGTGTTCAGTTTAAGAAATAGTTAGCGTTCCGTTTAAGAAATAGTGGCATTACCATGTTCAGTTTAAGAAATAGTCGGTGTTTAATTCAAGAAATTGTCGGTGTTCAGTTTAAGAAATAACGACAGTACCGTCTTCAGTTTAAGAAATAATTGGTGTTTAGTTTAAGAAATAGTTAATATTTCATTTAAGAAATAGTGATAGTACCGGTGTTCATTTAAGAAATAGTCAGTGTTTTGTTTAAGAAATAGTCTGTGTTTATTTAAGAAATAGTCAGTGTTCAATTTAAGAAATAGTGATAGTACCAATGTTCATTTAAGAAATAGTCAGTATTTATTAAGAAATAGTCAGTGTTCATTTAAGAAATAGTCAATGTTCAATTTATGAAATAGTCAGCGTTTAGTTTAATAAATAGTCACCTTTCAGTTTAAGAAAGAATGATAGTACTCATATTCAATTCGAGAAATAAGTAGTGTTTAGTTTAATAAATAATGCTATTACCAATGTTCATTTGAATACATATTCAGTATTCAATTGTATAAATAATTCACATTTGTAAGTTTACAACTCCTCCCTTTAAAAACCTGCCAACTTTCTCTGCATGCCCAATCTCTCTCCCGCTCAACCCTAAAGAAAGCCAAAAGTTGGATTTTTATACTCTCTACATGTTTGCTTAATGAGAAGCTGAAGGGAGACAAAAAAAAACAGCAATTTTGGATCTACAAAAGCCATGTTCATCAAGTCATTGGCCTTCTTTTGATCTTTTTGGGCATCTCCGACTTACGCGACAATGTCCCATCTGCATATCCTCAAAGTTCCTGCTTGGTCAATGATCCATTGGAATCTTTACAAAGAGCAATGAACATGTCTACACAAAGCACGAGGTTGCAATCAGCAATAAAATTACAGTAGTCTTAAAGTTTTCAATTATAATCACCACATTTATTTTGAGATAGAGAGTACAGATTACATACTGAGCCTAGGACTTTAACAATGGCAAATTCTTGTATTGGGAATATATATCTAGAACACAATGATGAATCCGAAACTCAAGAATGTGAAGCGAAATCAAGACAAGGTAATGGCAATCAAGCCAAAGCCAAGACCAGATAATCATCTCACTCTAGAATGGAATCCTCATACTACACTTTAACAGCAGCATAAATAAGCCACATGTAGAAGAAAATCCATTTAAACAACAGAAAAAAGAGGAATGGCAATGGAATGAAAGTTTAGACGTGAAAACTACCCACCACATATGCGCTGGGTGGATGTCAAAAGAGAACCAGTTTTCAGCTTGCTTCAGCTTGCTCATTGTCAGTGACTTCTTCCTCACTTTTCCTAATATCGAATAAAGTTCAGGACATATAGTCAGCAGAAGATCAGAGTTCACTGGGTGTTTCAATTACTTTGCAGAAAATATACCTAATGAAGATGATGCAATTAAACACAAAAAAAAAAAAAATACAAAAAATCAATCACCCCTCTCCTCTCACTGAAAATTTGGTCGTCTCCTCCGCGAACCCCAATTCCACCACAGCCACTGCACAGTGGCATCTGAAATAGACACACTCACCAAAGTGGCCTGCCTTTCTTTCAAGTGGAAGCGGGAAACGTCGGTGAGAACAGAGTGAACAAATAGCTTGACTGCGAGAGATCCACAACATACTGGAAATTCAAATCCTTCTTTCCTGCCATCAATCCTCCAGATGGTCCCAATTTCTTCTTCTGCTGCTTTCCTGAGGGAGAAGTGAGCAAGATGCGGAAGGCCTCCTCTTCCTCCACGGCTTTTGCCACCGTTGCTTCTCCGGCGGTGAACATTAATGGCATTGGAGGGATGATGAATTTTAGTAACTGCAACTTTGGCTAACGGGCCTGGGTTAGGCTCCGTTAGGGGCAATTTTGGAATATTAATTGTTATGCAGTTTGGGCTTTTTGTTGAGCCCGTGTGTTTTAGTTTTTGTAGGGCTTGAGATAAAAGTTTTGTGTCCTTATAATTAAAATTTAAGCCCTTTTTATTAAATAATAGTTTAGGGTGGTTTTTCATTAAAAAAAAGTTAGCCCAAGCCCTTTTCGTTAAAGCCCCCTTATTTCTTTTCATTCTTTTTTTTATTTTTTTTAAGACCATACCAAATGTATTTTTATTATGTACTTAAAATGCTAAAGCTCTCGCTTAAAAAAATAACATATTATTTAATGTGTTTTAAAATTTTGGACTTGTCACACATTTACACAATTATCTCCAAATAAAAGAAAAAGCAAGAGATAGGTGAATTGATCCATAAAATAAGCAGTTCAATTTACATTAATACTCCCTTGTAACTTATTAGAGCTTCTTTGCAGATCATAGTGATTTCTTTATTGCTTTCACCAGATATTTCTATAGTTCTACTCTAGTAGTCCAGTTGACAGAACAAATAGCAAGTGCGATTTTATTCGCTGCTTTGAACAAAGAAAACACAAACAGAAAGAAGCAGGATGCATAAGGGGCAAAACAATTTTCTTACTTCTACATCAAAGCAAAAGAACAACCATTATATAGGTATGTCATTTTCATCTAGGGAACAAATCCAATTGGCAACTTTTACGTACCTACAATTATAAGCAAAGTTTGGAATTCACAAAAAATACTGGGCAAATACTAAGGCTGCCATTTGAAAAAAGCTAAACAACAACAAACTTTGACAAATTAACTACAACTAAATTCAGAACCTCCCAGGAACCCAGAAATTTGATGAAATTTTTTCTATTCACTCAATTGGATTAGACAAAATCATGAATTTTTTTCTAAAGCCCAATTATATTAAATCACAAATTTGAAGCAGATTTTGACATGCAATAAGTCGATAAGATAGGAATCGCTTCAGACCAACCTCGACGGCAGGGCCTTCAGAATCACCCGATCCGAACCAACCATAAAAAAATCTATTAACATGATTCAACCTAACTATAAAGAGGAGCTTTATAACATCAACATGCCAAAACAACCAAGCCCAACAAATTAACGAACTAATTTTTCTTAATCAATAATAGCATACATATTATTCACATATCGTTAAGGGTTAAACAAATATATGAAGACTGAAAATTTACTCACACATCTAATATATCCTTGCATTTCTATTTGAATTCAGAGTATGTGGAAATCACATCAACAAATCAAAGCCCTAAATTTTTATCATCCTAAACTGGAAAAATCTATAAAATCTAAAAAATTTGACTAAAAATGCTAACTTAGGAATATGAGGAAATTTGCAAATTAGCTAAACAATGCTATTATTTATCCAATAAAAGGAAAATTGCAATGGTGCAGAAATAACACTAGAAAATTAATCTTCTAAACAATGGGTAGAATGTTTATAAGATTTATATTTTATACAAAAATTAATCTTCTAAAAAAGCCAAAAACACAATTTTTTTTGTTAAGCAATCGCATAGATTATAAATGCCAAAGATTAGATGATGGTAGGCGTCAGATTACCTCTTTCGCCGAAGATGAGAAACCCTTCATTGCCGACGTGGCGGGGCGGGTCCTCTGCTCCAAAAGTTGAACCAATACAAAGATTAGGCACTAAATCACATAATAATAAATTAATCAAGTGTTTTATATAATGAAAGTTCATAAATTGCAGAAGTAGAGGGTGTACCATAGCTGATGAGCTTCCAGCTCCCACTTTTTGCCTTAAAATTCCCAACATCTTTGATTCTTTCACACAAAATCACACTGAACGCAAACAAAAATCAGAAACAAAATACGATCTAAGAACAGAAAATTTCAGTGAAAGCACTGAGAGAGATGAGGAGGAATAACAAATGATTTACTGGAAATATGGAAAAAAAAAATCAGATCAAAATTCGGACAGAAATGAACAATACGAATTAGGGATTTGGGAGGGAGGACGAACCTGTTTGGCGGATTGGAGCGAGGATCGGATCGACGATGTGATGTGTAAAAAATGAATGTTGAGGGAGCGGAGCAGCATCATCCAACACTTTCATGCAGAACTTACTTGGAAAACCCAGATCAAACCAACCTTTAAGTTTCAAGGTTTTTACCCTGGAATCCAGGCAAAACCCAGATCAAATTCTAAATGGGTTTATCAAAAATAATAATTTAATCAGAAATGCTTATTCTTGTAGTGAGTGTACATCTAGTAATGCTTATTCTTGCAAATTGTCGTTGCAATAATACAATAATACTCAAAATTGTGTAGCAGGTGTACGGATTAAAGAGGGTTTTAGGTGAATGTGATCAGCCTACCCATGTGTCTAATGGATTAAAATAATAAAATGGTATGTGATGTGATATGTTCTAGGTCAACATAATAATAAAATATTAAACAATGAGCCGTAAAGGAAGATACAGATGCTCTTCTCTTCTTCGTGAGTTTTTCCTAACAGTGAGATAGTGGGTATAAATTACACTCTGTATTTGTACCCTGCCATGACTGTAGTGGTCAAGAATTATTAAAGATACAGTAATAAAATATTAAATAAAATATTGGAGAAGACGGAGTCCTTATCTTCTCCGATGGATTTTCCCTAAACAGTGGAGATGGCAGCGGCGGTACGGGGCCTGCTGTCGGTGAGCTTCTCAGCACCAGCACCACTCGGCACTCGGGTTGAGTGAGAATCTAATAGTCCAAGTCTACTGGTTCCGTTGGTGGCGGTGATTCCTCGCGAGCATCGTTTCCTGAAAGCAAAAACCGAATCAAATTAGACAACCACACGCAAGATCGTAGCACAGAGACATAACCCCCAAAATCACAGGAAAAAAATAATTCAAACATCCACCTACAAATTGAAAACCACAAAAAAGAAATTAAATTAGGCACACTGAAAAAAGACCTTAAAATCACCAGAAGATGCTAGATCACGCGAGGAAAAAAATGAATTTCGATGAAATCGAAAACGGCAAAAACTTGTAGCCAACTAAGGGTTTCGAACCAAAGACATTCGTAGGAGCAGAAGACTATTCCAGCAATAAAAACGACAACAGATGATCGCCGAGACAAAGACGGAAACAGTGCGAGAGGAGTTCATTGAAATGGTGAATGAAGTGAGAAATATGGTTAGTATTGAGAGAAACTTGAGAAGAGAGAGAAAGCTGATGAGAGAGGAAGAAATCCACTCCGGGAAAGCAGCACCTTTGTAAAACCGTAAATATTTTGAAATCTATTCAAAGACAAAATTACTCTCCTAACTTTTAAGAATTACCTTCCCAACCCAGCCCAAATCGAAAAATTCTCAGAAAAAAAAATTGATGGTACTACAAGCACAACAGAAAAATCAGTTCCACAGCCAAACTAAGCAACTCACTCAGCAACCAAACTAATTAGTATGATGACCAAAATAGATGATTAGATAGATAATTATAGCGATTAACCGCTCAGTCCACCATTAAAAATACGGGAAACAATGGATAATGATTTCGATGGACACGTATGACAATTAATCTGCAAGATAAAAAAAAGACCTTGAGAAGCAAGATAACAATGGAGGAGAGAGGATAACAGAAAAATGTGAAAGCTTAAGGCCTACCAATGGTCTGGAGAGGAACTTTTACGACCCAAGAAATATATAGATGAACACATTCACACCAGTGATCTGTGCGAGTCAGTCAGTCGACTACTGCAAGAGTTTGATAGGCTGGGGCAGATATAGCAGCTTCCATGACATGGTTGGGGCCGACGTCACCATTATTTTTGAAGAAGAACTCGAGCAGCTTGTACGAGAAGCCACTCAACAACGTCACCCCTGGTTCTGGTTCTTTACAATGCCCAGCCGAATACTCAGGTTTGATCATATTCCAAATGACTAGGTGTGGCACCAAATCTCCATACCCTTTCTCCTTATACTTGTTCCGTATTTCCTCGTAATTAGTCTCCCCCCAAAAGCTGAAGTTGCTGCCTGTCAAGAAGTGTTTGTATGTGGTCAAGGCAAGCACCTTCTTGACCATCTTATCTGGCTTCAAATTCGCATTCACTGCCTCTTCTAGAATCAAAGTCTGCATATATTTGGCCCTCGAATTAAGATCCTCGCCTTGTATCAAATGCAGCCGGGGGTTTTTGCTGTAAGCGACCACCTTTCCTTTCCACGGCTCGTCACTAAATTGAGGCAACAAAATCCCTAAACCCAAACCCGCCGACAAGGTGTTATCGACATCACACACAGCCAACCAATTCTTCAGCTTCCCCTGCTTTGAGTAGACCTCCACCATTTTCTTCCACTTAACATCAGCCTCTTGCTCGAGCTTGGGATACTTGATATAGCTTGCTGTAAGAATAATAAGTAGCTGTGAAATAAAGCAGCAGAGTGTTTGGTAAATTTTTTTTGTAAAAGTGCTTTTGGAAAAGTAAAAAAATATGATAGTGTTTGGTAAACTTTTATGTAAAACAGTTGTGACTGTGTGAAATGACTAGAAATGATATAATACTAGATGTGCTATTAATTTAATTTTCTTATCAAATAAAAGTGAATTACTAAATATACTTTATTTTTTTAAAAAAATATTTATAAATTTTATTTTAAATATTAATTAGTATAACAAATTAGTTCTACAAATGCACATGAACTTTACAAACCCAAATCAAATCATATCAAACCAGCTTCAAAAATGGCATAAAAACTTAACCTTGAACTTCAGCTCTTCCCCCTTCCTCCTCTGCACCCTCTTCATCCTCCCCCTCGTCCTCCGTCTCTCCGTCGTAATCAACCCCATACCTCGCATTCAGATAATCCACAATCTCCGGCGTCATGATCAACTTATCCGCATTCAAAATATCCCAATATTTCTGCTCGAAAGTCTCACATTGTTCGCCACCTCCGTCACCAGAAACGTCGTCTTCTCCCTCGGGTCTAAACCCCACCTCCTCATCGCCGCAATAAAATCCATCGTCTTCGGCTTCTCAAGCTTCTCAAACTCGTCGCTGAAATCCTCCACCACGATTATGTTCTCTGCCGCGCTCGCTACCGCCGTCAAAATCGCGAGCCGTTTCTCCTTTCGATTGATCTTGATGCTCCAATCCCTGGGCTTGGGTCCGAACACGACCCCTCCGCCGGGCCTGAGCGGGGTACGGGTCGAACCCTGGCGGGCACGACTCGTCTTCTTCTGCGGGTATGATCCAACCTCCGCTAACTTCCGCGCGGGTGAAGGTGGATGTTGTGCCGCGGCGCTTGTTCTGGAAGTCGGTGATGATGGCGCTGTGGACGACGGCACGAACGGTATCTGGTAGCGCAAACTTGAGGTCAAGGAAGGTCTCGCCGACCTTATCTCCGGTGAAGGAGATGACTGGGAGGGTGGTGAGCTCGGCGGAGACGGTGAGGGGTTTGGGGGTTTTGAGAGAATTGATGGGTGCGAGGAGGGGAGGAAGATTGAGGAGGTGAAAAAGGATAGCGATAAGGGCGCTGCGGAGGTCGCCATTGTTGGAGAGCTGGAGCTCGAGTGATAGAAGGGTAGGATTGCCAGAAACTTTCATTAAAGGTTACTGTTCATTCGCGTTTTTGGTTTGCGCATAAGCTGAAAAAAAGTTGCCTTTCTGTTTGTTTTTTTTTTTTTTTCAACCAAATCTGTAAAAAAAACTGAATTGAAAGTTTACCAAACACCAAAAACTCTTTCAGTTTTTTTTATACCGGCTTTTTTTTTTAAATCACCTCAACCCCACCTGCTCTTTTTTTCATACCAGCACAACATCGTCGGGATCAATCTCATTGGCTGCAGCCAGTTGCTCTCGTTTGTACTCCGCTCTATAACCCCACCTGCTTATGCATCATAGATATGACGAGAAGGCCTTGTACTATCATGAAGGTGTAAGAGCAAGTCCACCCTAAGACTGGGTGCTAGCAACCAGTCTATTTATCCACTAAAATGAACAGTAACAGACTTCAATGAACAGTAATATGCCAATGCATCTCTACCCCTAAAAAATGCGTTGGCACCCAGCCCATTTATTTAGAGTGTTTTTTTTTTAAGTTTATTTCGGATAAGATTTTTAACTAATTTCGGATAAAATTTCAAATAAACTTAAAAAAAAACACACTAAAACAAAATTACGTACTCATCAAAAATAAACTTAAAAAAACACACTAAAATAAAATTAAATAAACTCATCAAATAAACTATAGAAAAAAATAATTTTTTTAAAATTTTTCTATATTTTAAAATAATTTTTATGTATTTTTTAATAAATTTTAATTAAGTTAATTAATCTGGACCGTTGATTTGTGATCAGACGGTCCATTTTAAAACTCAAATTTAATTTTTTTTTTTACCGTTGGAAATCCAACGGCTATCACAAAGCCACGTCGATGAGCCCAACTGGGCTGACACCTTTTCCGGAACTGCTGAAATCCACTCACGCCATGCGCACTTGTGTTGCACGCACCTGGGAAACAGGGCAGCTTCTTGGTCAGTCAAAAACGGGTTGGGCTGGGTGCCAGGCAACTCCACGGGCTGGAGTAAATGGACAGAAGGCTGGGCTGGTTTTTTGACTGGGTGGTGGGCAGTTTGTCCTCCGGTGGACTTGCTCTAAGGAGATAAATTCTGGAGTCAAAAGCATTGGACGTATGGCAAACTTCTCTCTACTTTAAGAAAGATTAGTTAGGTTTTTGGCCACATGAGTTCTACGAAACTAAGTCAATTACTTGAATTAGAAACATGGCATATAGATTATAGTCCATGTATAATTATTCAATTGATCCATAAAGTCTCAATCACCTAAATATTCTCTTTATTTATTGAAGCTTAAATCTTTCTTTTATTTCCTCTAAACTTTACAGTCTGTCTACATTACGTACATTACCTTGCTTAAACATCTACGTTCTAAAGCACTTGAAGAGTTTAAAGTGAGATTGGAGCAGTCATTAAAGGAAGGAAGTGAGTTAAAACTCATCTGCTCAGAAGTGTACACAATCTTCCATGCTCGATTTTGACCAAGGATGTAAAGGTAATAGGATTTTTCGATCTAATTTAGAACTGGTGATAGTCCCAGATTTGGCAAACATGGCAATCGAAGTTTCTTGATATATGGAATAATATATACCTCTAACGTGGGAGCGGTTCTTGTGTAGAGTATCCGGATTGGGGGTAGTGTGAGAGGGGAGTGGGACTAAAATTTGGGGTATGGTGGTGGGCCTCAATATCAAATGGTGGGATATATCATATAGCCTTTTTGTGTCTAGGCTATAAGAAACCGGTGGTCCGATTTTCCTACCTTGGAATTTCTCCAAACTTGGATATCCGTTCTCACTTTCCATTTGTAAGGAGAAGATTTTAGTTGGATTTTTATAAATTGTGGTTTTGATACTAATTTATTATAGTTAACTGATCATGTGGTTTAATGAATTCTCCATCTCTTAATATAAGCACATCGTTATATTAAAAAAACATTGATTGCTTTCCCGTAGTACAATTAACAAATCATCCACTTGGCACCATGTTTGTTCTTTCAGATGCTGCGAAAACAACCTAATTGGGATCTTTCAAGCATCCTAAAAGAACATCGTCGTAATATAGATGCACATGCAGCGTCTGTACATGGTGCAAAACTGTTGGAATTGAAAGTCAACTATGAGGTAATTAATGTTCTAGAGATAATGTGTTCATACTTTGCATGTGGTTTATGCCGATAATATATATAATTATATATTAGAAAATTAGCTATAAACCCAAAAGCATTAGGATTTTCTATTTCCATCCATATGAGCAAACTTGTGATGTGTTTCCAATGACTATTGTGCCTTGGTGTAGAAAATGTGTCCCTCATTGTGACCCTATATACTCTCTGTTTTATTTGCAGAAACAACTTTCGGAATCTTTAACTAAACAAGTAGAGGCTGTTTTAAAAAAAAAAAAAAAAAAAAAAAACAAGTAGAGGCTTTTCTTAAAGGTGGCGGAGAGGTGGATAAAGAAAGACATATCAAATTAATGCAAAATTTTAGACTATGCAAGACAGGTGGTGGAGGAAAAAGCAAAATACGAGGCTGATCATTCCGTTTTGATCCACATGAAATCTCGGTAATCAACTGATAGTAAGTTCTCTCTTCTTTTTTTCTTGTTATTTTAGTTGCTTATGATGAAATTGGGGTTCCACCATAAAACCAATTGGCAATATGGGGAGTAGCCCAAGACCATATAAGCACTTAGCAAACCTTGTCTCTCACCAATGTGGGACACTCTCAACACGCCCCCGCACGTGTGGCGGATTTTCAAGCCTACACGTGGATAACAACTGTGTGACGTGGAGTGCGTGTGGCCATTGGGCTTCACACGTGGACAACCTTGCTCTGATACCATGATGAAATTGGGGTTCCACCATAAAACCAATTGGCAATATGGGGAGTAGCCCAAGACCATATAAGCACATAGCAAACCTTGTCCCTCACCAATGTGGGACACTCTCAACAGCTTATACATGACTTCTGTTAACATTTTCAGGTTTTCAGCAGTCTTCAATTACGATAGCAACTCGATTCCTAGGATTTGGAATAAGAAGGGAGACATTACTTTACTTTAGTCTAAAGAAGGCTTTTCAATTGCACTGTACAAATGAACAATCTTTGGACCCGAATTTCACTTTATTTCCGAGGCTGCCACTGACTCTCTATGCTGCTGATCTTCATGCCGCGTGTTGATAATCGTGGAAAGCAGGGGTGCGATGGTCATTTTAGTCTGTAGGGTTTCGAACGGGATGGATGGGTGGGTTAGAGACTTTCATTTCCGTTCTTTCTGAGCTGCAGTGGGACTCAGCGAGAGCATGTCGTCCGGAGAGAGAGAGCGAGTGACCAGAGAGAGAAGAGAGACAGGGAGGGAGAGAGATAGGGATTTGGTGAGAGGAAGGCATGCGGCTTACAGGCAGACAGAGTCACAGGGGGTACGATTCAAGGGAGAGAAAGGGGGTTGGTTTCGAAAGCTCTACGTAGGGTTATTTCAAATCTTTTGTGCTTTAGGATTAGGTTTACAAACTCTATTCATATCATGCAGCTTCAAATTTGAAATTGTGATTTTGGTGGGTAAGAATTCTAGGGTTTGTGACGTTTGTGAGGTTTACACATTTCAAATCTCCTTTTGTCTTCGAATTCTCTCTAATTTATTGCTATGTGATGTAACTCTTAATATGTGTATTTTACTGATCAATCGAACATGCAAAGGTAGGGATTGAAGCCTTTTGTTGCTGGTTTCCCTTCGATTCAAAAGGTAAGCTTTCTTACAATACCTAGGTTACTGTTTGAATCAACCTAGGTTTTAACTGTTCATGATTTTTGCTAATAAATTAGGGTTTCTTGCATTGTATTTTTTTGTCGCTCTCTTGGTCTCTTTGCGTCTCGAGAACCTAATTGCAGGTTCATTTTCCATCTTCAATCTTTGCTTTTTTCATTTTTTTATTATGCTGCTTTTCTATTTCCAAGTTCTTATTTGTTTTAATAAGCTTTAATTTCGTTTGATTAGTAATAAGATTTTAAATTGCATCACAAAGTAGCACACAATTATCCTATTGATTTTCCTTATTAACACTAATATTTGTCAATTGTAGCATATGAAAATAAGGATCTTTCCCGCAGAAGATTGTTTTATCTAACTACTTAAAATGTCACACAAACTGGGCTGCTGTCTCTACTGACCAGCCACCGAAAAATAATTATTAGACTAACTTACACTTATCCAAAGGCAACGAAATTTTATAGGCATATACTAGACACACAGAGCTACGCTCACACAAATATTTGGGATTTTTGGAGTTAATTTTCTATTTCAATTAAATTGGACAAAACAGGGCAGAAACAAGTTTAAATAATGCCAATAGATTTTAATTCACAAGTTAAGAAAACGAGTTAGGAAAAATGCTATCCACCACCAAATGATCATGTAAACATGTTATGTTTCATTCAAATTCCTTTTATTTCCAGATGAAGATGCTCAAGTTGGCTAAATGTTAGAACTCAACCTATTACTCTTTCTTACGTAGTATGTTAAGAGAACAGCGTTTTCAACTTAATTTAGTCCCTAGCATGCAATCTAGAATGGCGTGTTCATAGATTTAACAAGTAGAAATCATTAAGAATGAAAAGAGTTTGAGTCATCACAAGGCATCGTAAGTACTGACGTTCTCTTACTTATCCTAGAAATCGGTTCACATGTTAACCACAATTAACAAGTGCTACTCTAGAACATACGTAGGTCCTCATTCAACAAGGGAATGCACATATATATTCATAGTATTAAAATCCTTAATATGCTTACTAAGTATGCATCCATAGAAACACAAAAAGAATTCATCAATGACATAAGTAGTGAAGCAATTTTCATCCTTTCATAAAAGTCATTCAAACGAAATATCACAACAAACTTACAATCATATTCGGGGCTTCAAAACAGCCCCTAACTATTAAAATTTAGTTACATATTATTCTCAATTTAAACCAAAATTTAAACATGAGTTTGAGAAGATAGAACCGAAAGAGGAGAGTGCAAAGATTGTTTCTTTCTTCCTTCCCTTGCGCTGCAACCTGTCCTCCCGTGTGTTGTTATGTGCTCTCTGTGCTCTACTCTGTCCGTGTGTTTTTGCTGGCCTCTACTTCTCCTCTTTCCTCTCTGTGTTTGCTTCTGTGCAGTTTCCTAGTCCGTAGCCAAGTCTCTCTGTTGCGCTCTCTCTGCTTGTGACTTGATGTGCAGCCAAAAAACTCTCTGTGACCATCTGCCCTCTGTTTTTCTGTTTTTAATTTTTCTCCACGTTGTCCGAGTCTTCACCTCTTTTCAGCCCTCACGTTATTCTCTTATATGTCCACCATTATTTTCTGCTGCCTTCCACTTTCTCTTCTATCCTTCTGAATACTTTTTCTTTCTTTTTCTGCCCGTATTCTTCCTTTCCTTCTGTCTATCCTTCTTTTCCCCATTATTTTATGCTTTCTATTTTATTTTCCCGTGCCTTCTTGCTGTCTACCCGTGGAGATAAACTCCACTTCCAATTCTTTTGTGTTTTTATTATTTTCTTTTCTCTTTTTTTTTCACATGATTGATTCCAACCTTTAAATTTTATTATTCCACTAGCTACTGCCTCCTCAACTTCAAGTAAGTGTCTTTTGATTGTTTCATATTCAATGCCGTTGCCCCTTTTTTTTGTTCAATTTCTTTCATTTCGCTTGAAATTGATCCTAAAGCAAATGTAACTGCACATTAACACAAAGTAAGGTAAAATGCAACCATTCTAACATAAGAGCATCACAAAGACTTTAGAAATGGATGGTTTAAATTCCAAAATTAGATGATCTGCACATGCAGTTTTGACAAAATTGTTACTTAAAATCTCACTTGTGCTATTTTTCTTTTATTTGCTTGACAAATTCTATAAAACAAAAAAACAAAGTAAATCGCTCAAAAATATAAGGAACTAACTAAGAAAAGACAAGTGAATTTGATTTAAAATATATATAAATACGAGCTTATCAATTAGCTTTAATTAGATTTGATTTAGAGTATGTCTATGCTTTGAAGCTCTGACATTTCCAGGCTGTGATTTGGTTTGAGGTTTTATGCTTGGCTTTGCTTCTGTGCATGATAGGAGTATATTTATACAACTTAGTTAGCTTGTTTCCTTGCATATAGATTGTTAGTCCTTAGTTATTTTAGTATTTTAAGCTATTTTCGTGTGTTTGTAGGTCCAAATGACAAAGTATGCAAGAAAGTGCAATTTGGAGCATTTTGGAGCATTTTTGGGCATTGGATGGTTAGTTTATGCTTGGAGCCAAGTGGATGGATGAAATTGAAAATTAAGGGATCCTCTCCTTTCCTATTTTCTGACCCAAAAACACATCACACTTACTTATTTCACCTACAACATCCACTTATTCCACCTACAACATCCACTCACTTCACCTACAACATCCACACCCACTTCACCTACAACATCCACTTATTTCACCTACAACATCCACACTCACTTCACCTACAACATCCACACCCACTTCACCTACAACATCCACTTACTTCACCAAGAAATTTTGTGGTGGTGATTCATTTTCAAAATCTATAAATAGGCTTCTCCATCACAAGACCAATTGACATCTACAACACATTCCATAAACAACACAATTTCTACCGCAAGTTTCCTTCTTCCTCCATCCATTTCCATCCACCTCTTTTCCTATCCATCCCCTACCACCCTTCCATACTCTCTCAACCTATCCAATCTTTGCCACATCCCCTAGACCATCCAAACACCACACCCACCTTGGTGCCGCATGTTTGCAAGAAATGAGGAGGACTTGGAGCTGTGCTAACCATTCAAGACGTTGGATTGCTAGAGCGTTCTAGGTGTCTTCTACTTTTGTTTATCATGTTTAAATTCCATTATAGTTGTTTAATTGCAAATATGTGGAACTAAATTCGTTTTGGCTAGAGGTTGATTCAAAGCCATGAACATATTTGTAATATGAATTGATTACCTTCAGTTGTGATTTCATGAGTTGTGAATTCAATTTGCTTAACTGCTTGATTTATAACTTATTCTTGTATGTCGATTAAGGATGCATACTTAGTTTGCATGCATGAATTTGATGCTAGAATATAAGGGAGTTTCACCTAATCGTTATGAACTTATATTTACAAGTAGTGGAGGTTGCTAGTCACAATCGCGTTAAGTGAATTCTTGGCAAGAGTATCATGTTGTTCATAGTTACGAATGCCTCGTCAATGCTTATAGTTTTCACAAATCTTAATGATCTTTGATTGTATCTCTATTGTGCTGTTCACGTAGGGGACTTTTGAAGAATGGTTTGAATTGTTGTATGCGCTTTTCCGTCCAATTCAATAACTTAAGGAAAACTTGAAGGTTAAAAAAGTGATGTTCACGGTTAATCTGGGGTGTTGAGATTCATGGTTTATTGAAAGAACAACTGAAAATTGGTTTGTATGCAAGTGTGTCATGTGTGGAGAAGAACCCTCTAGCTAGTCCATTATCCATCAATTCACTTAGTTTTATGTCTTTTTTTAGAATCTGCAAGTTATTTACTTTGTCTTTTAATTTTCGTCAAAAACCAATCCCCCATCTTTAAGTTATATTAATTTAGCTAGAATCTGTTTAGATTTGTGTTTAGTTAGTCTTTTGAGTTTATTTTCGTCCAAATCAGTCCCTAGTGTCTAATTTGACTCCATTTGATTGTTTTGAGTTGATTTGACTATTCTGGTGTGTTTTAAGTTATTATAGTTTAGCTTTCTGTTTTAGAGTTTTGTTTTGTGTGTTTTGAGTCTTGTTTAGTGTTTTTAAGTCAGTTTAGAGTAGATTAGCAATCTCTCCTAATCCCCAGCCTAGAACGATCCCTACTTACATCTATACTACAATTGTAAAAAAGAGGGTTTAATTTGTGTGTTGTTTTACATCGCATCAGTGCATAAAGAAATTTAAGTGTTTTTCTCAATTTAAGTGCTTTTCTCAATTTGTTTTGTTCTGTGCATTTAAATTTAGTTGTTTTTCTCAATTTTTTTCGTAATTTGTTTTTCTCAGTTTCGGTTATTTGAACACCTAAATCATGTTGATTCAAAGAATGGCCCTTTCTTCTGCCAATCATTTAAACCTAAATGATTAAAAAGAGTTCACATTTGCTTCCATTTCTAAGCTGTCATTTGGTTTAAGGTTTTGTAATTTGCTTTGCTTCTATGCATTTCAATTTTAATGTTTTTGTCAATTTGCATTTTTATTTGCATATTCCAGCAAAGATAGATATTGTTTGGCCAACCAAAAGTATAAAATGTCAATTTATTGGAGGTGCTTTTCATTTTGTGATTTAGTTTTATTCCAAGATTTGTTAACCCAATTGCCATTTTACGTTTAAGTTAAGTTTATTCCAAGGTTTTTCATTTATGCCTCTGTTACTTTAAAGCTTCATGTTTCTTTAAACTTCGTGTTTTACAAGAATCTAGGGCACAGATGAAACCGTGCCAAACTTGGCATTTGGTCATTCAAACAATTGAATGAAAGAAGAAAATTATGGCAAAAGTGGTTGTTTGTGAATGATTGGACATAATTTTGTTCTTTCATTCAATTGTTTGAATGACCAAATGCCAAGTTTAGCAAGGTTTCATCTGTGCCCTGGATTCTTATCAGCCAAGCATCCCTGTTAATGAATCTGGTTTCATATGGTTGTTGATTTGAAATTGCTTTTCACTGTGACCAGGGTGCAAGTGGTTAATTAGTTAATTGTTTTCACTCAAGTTTTGCTGATTGTTCAAATGAGTTTTAATCACCTAAATCACGTTCTGTTTTTAAATAGGGAAGTTAGTGGGATCTGTTTTGATAAGTCCCTTTATCTCTCGATGTGAAGCCCACAAACCAACTAGTGACGGTTGAAAGCCTCAAACATGGCGGACAGTGATGGTCGACAACCGCCTCCGTTGTCGATGAATTTGGCCATCAGAAAGCATCTTACGGTATGTTGAATTTCTCGAATTTCCCTTATTTGGGTTTCCTCTATCCTTTTTGCGTTTGATTGGGAGTTTATAAATTAGGGTTCTTGGGGATTTTAAGGTTTTCTGACTCTCTTTTTTTTCCAGAAATTGCGCTGTATTTCTCAGATTGGAGCTGTTACGGGTGGAGGCAAGCTAGAGCTGGTACAGATTATGAATATTAGTTTTGCATAGCACTGTAATTTTGATTGGTGAGATCATCCTAATTTAAAAAAAGAATAGCCATCTTTCAACTCAATAGTAAAGGCCCTCATTCAAATATGAGTTTTGCATAGCACTATAAATAGTGTGTGTAGTTGCAGAATTCCTATTTTGATTGGTAGCTTTGTTGTTTTTTGTTAAGTTGATTTGAATTTATACTTAATTTACTTAATTTTTAGTACAATTATTTGCTTTTTGGTATTTCGAATCTTTGGATGGAGTTAGTCAAGAGGGGATTGTAATTTTTCAAATTTAGGCTCGACAAAATGATTGAAATTTTGAAACTTTAGTCAATTGAAGGTGTTTGATTTGAGTTTCCGCATTTGATTCAGTATGTAGTATATGTGACTGATTATGTTTTTGGTTAAGGATTGGGGATTTTGGGTGATTAGGTTTTAGTTTCTAGCTTTTGGGTTTTTGGGTATATTTTGTGTGTGTGTGAGAGAGAGAGAGAGAGAGATTGGAGATCCAATCGCAGCGACGAATTCAAGAAGATGAAGATCATAGTGATGAACGGAGACGAACAAATCCTCTCCTTAGACATCGATCCTTATGAGATTGTAAAACCCTTACTTTTCACTTCAGTAGAAACCCCCAATTGATTTTATAGTTCTTTCAATTACTTTCGAAGTTCAAGTTCTCCTTTTTTTTTTACTTGAATTTGATTTTTTTTTTTGTGTGATCGGTTGAGAATGTGAAAACTCTGCTAGAGGTGGAGATGAGAAATTTAATTCATGATTTATTGTTGTTTTTTTTAACTTTATTCTTGTGGGCTTGTGCTGTTTTGGGGGGAAACAATATTAAATTGAAGTAAAGTTTAGGTCTTTCTGTAATTGGGATTTAGAGTAAGAGATGAAGAACTGAATATGATTGTAGAATTAAAAGTTCAGAACTTTTTTGGTTTGGAAGCTAATTTTAAATTCAGTTAGCTAATTAGTTAATAAAGAAATGTATAACGAATGCGTGATATGTTTTTCGACACGTTTGAGCAGACGTGGGTGCTGCTTCAGCGGCAGCAGCTGCTATATAATGTGTAAGGAGACGAGGAATTCTAAGATGCTGAGTGCTCCTGGTGTTGGAGATGAAGACTTGAAAATGATTGTATCCAATGCCGCCTCGAGGTATACTTGATAATGTTGTACTTTATGTGCAATTCACTGTATGATGTTCATGCGTTTAATTGGAGGGGGGGGAGGGGTGATGTCGGTGTCACAAAGAGGTTTGCATGGTTTGCACAGTCACAGGGGTGGGTGTAGGATTTCAGGAAAAAAAAGGGGGGGACTGAGCGGTGATGCTCGAATTGGGGGGGGGGGGGGGTTGGTCTGGTGTTGTTTCTGCGTGTGTGGTCTTTAGTGAAATTTGGATCCATAACAGCTTTAAATTTTTGCTTTTTACATGCTTTACTACTTTCTAATTGTTCAAGTCTGTCGATCGATTGATGGGTTTTTCTCTCAAATCATGAAAAGAAACCATATCTATGAGAAGGCCATGCTGTGTTGAAACTCTAAATTTCACTCTTTAGGCCCTTTTTGACTTGAATTCATAGCCAGTGTGACTGCTTTTGCAAATTGAATTCAATTTTTAGCTCGGCAGAAGGCGTTTAAATTGGTGCAACTTTCCACTTCTCGGTTCTCTAATCCTAGGGTTTTGGTTTTTTTTTTTTTTTTCTCTCTTCCTCTTAGTACTTTGATTTGGGGCGACAATGATGTACCCTGATCCACAACACCACAAACAACAGCACCCGCAACATCAGCAACAACATTTGCAACAACACCAGCAGCGTCAGCAGCAAGGCGGAGAATTTCATAGCGCCCCCCCCCCCCCCAACCGGCCCTAATGATGCGTCAGCCGTCGGTATACCCCCGGAGTATCACAACCCACCTGTGCTCGCTCATCCTCTTCCTCCTTATGATGGTTTGTACCAAATTATGCCTTTGTCTTTGCTATTTTGTTCTGGTTCTTTTATGTTTCGGTTGGGAATTAATGGAGAATAAAAGAAAACAATTTGAATTGTGGGGAAGTACCTAAACAAGAACTTGGTTGCATTATACTTCTTTTGTTGACTGGGATTTTCAACTTTAAAGCGCATTAAACCCTTAGAATTGGTTTTGGATCTTGAAGTTATTCAGATTTGCAATTTAAAAGGGTGGGCCAGTGAGGCCAAGGGTGTAAATGGCATTTGAAAATAGTGCTTTAATTTTGTTAAGAGGTTTAGTGCAGAATTTAATAAATTTTCGCTTTTTTGTATAATGAGTGACAAATGGTTTGTTTGTTGCAGCTCATGCTGACACTTTTCTTGGATAAAAGATGAGAAAGCTTACACAGAGTAGAGCAGTTGATTATACTAGCACTGTCGTGCGATATATGCAGGTAAAGTATTCATTTTTTTAATACTTTTGTTCTTCTCTCTTTTACTTTCTTACCGTCGTCATTTCAGCAAGAAGTCATCCTTTAATTTGACTGGCACATGTAGTTTGGGTGTGCATTTATTTGTTCATTTTTCTATGTTGTATGAACCCGTATAGTTTAAAAGTTGTCATGCGATATGGTCTTATCTCTTCTTAAGGAAGGCACCATCATTTTAACATTTGTTCCGGGCCAGTAAGCAGTCCAACAGACCTCCCTGAAACAACCCAACCACAACCCCTACAAAGCGCAGATCAGAACAGCAAACACCACACTAAAATTAAAAACTCCAGTCCAGATATTAAACTCACAAAGGATCACTATGTTATGTCCTTTGGATATGTCTATTTCATTTTAGGTGTAAATAACCTTTTTAACGATTCAGGTTGTCATTGTCTCTTAAACTTGCAAATTTATATTAGTGATCAAGTATCCTAAAATAATTTATTATTGTGTTCAGTTACTGGTATAATTTTTTTTTTTGTCAAAATGGTGAGTTTCTCAATACAGTTTTAATTTTTGTGCGAATAATGTTTGTAAAAAGTGTGTTTTTATTTAGTTCATTCCAGATTCTTATTCTTTTATTTAGTTCACCATTCATGCTTTTAAAGATAAGAAGTGCAATGCTCTCTCAGATGTTAGTTTTGGGAGGCAAAGTTTTGATCTTTCTGCATTAAATGTCCTATTTTTCGGACGAAATTTTGTGTTTTAAGATGTAATGAACAAATTGTTGCTGGTTGGGTTTTGTGTTGTTGCGAATTTACTTGAGATCCTCACTTGATATCCCATTTATGCTTCCTATGCTTCCTTCTGCATAAGGACCAACCCTGGACATCCATTACTCATACACTTCCTCTACTTTATAGCAGGCTGTGCTACTGAATTTGAGTTAATTTCTGTAACTTTTTTGTTAATTGTTGAATTGGCTTCTAATTATATATTTTTTCCTTTTTAATTTACTAAGAAATTGATGAAATTAGAATGGAAAGTTTTTTCTTTGGTGAAAATAGTTGAAAATTCACATTGCTTAATGCTATTTTATTGGTTGAGGTTGAATTTGGTACTTTTCCTTGGGATGCAAAATTTGTACTGTAATATTAACTGGATATACTCTTACTTTGATCTAGCTGTTTAATGGGCAATAATCTAACTATCTACTGAGTTGAAATTAGTCAAATAGGTTCTTTATTGACTGGGCTTAATAGGTTTTTTGTGGCATTTTTTATGAAGGTAATTTTTTGGTGGGTTTTGTGTTTACTGTAGTGAATTTTGGGTGATTATGTTAATGGCGTTTGTATTTGGGTTTGGGCTTGATGGGGTTTGTTCTTGATGATTGGTTGTCGGTTATGAACTTACTTTCTTGAATTTTTTTATATTTTGTTATTTAAATGTGATGTTTTTTTTGGTGAAGAATTAAATGGGATTTTGTGTAATGTACTACACTGATGAGTGCTTTGTTTTCAGTCCATTCTTGGGTACACAATCTGATCTCCTGATAGGGGCATCACCTGAAAGGGTATCACATGATTTGATTTCAGTTCAATGTTTCGTTCATTGTTCGGGGTTGTTATTATCAATGTAGAAGTTTTGTTCTCAATTTGAGGTTCTGAATTATTTTGATTGAAAGTTTCGAACTTTATGACTTACGACTAAAAGAATAATTTTTAACTATTTTCATATAATGCAATTTCTGTTCTTGCAGTTTGTTAGGAGCAAGGTCGGTTGTTGAAACACCATTTGTGTGCGTCACCTAACATAAAACAAAGAAAGTCTTCACACCAAATGGATGGGAATCGGTAAACCATTCAGAACCTAAAACTCATTTCCTTGGTAATCTCCATTACTTATTGAATTAGTATTGTTATTATTATTATAATTTTTGCCCACAAAGAGAGCTTGATACTAAGAAAATGAGAAACTTATGAAACCACAACAGGGTATAAATAGTCAATAATTTTATCCATTTGCTCTATAATTACTGCATAAAAAACTAAAAACCTAGACTATCTGCTGAGTTAAAATTAGTCAAGTAGATTCTTGATTGACTGGGCTTAATAGGTTTGTGGTGGCATTTTTTATGAAGGTAATTTTTGGGTGGGTTTTGATAAACCCTTAACTGATAACAATGTGCGGCAGCACCAACGGTTTTGTACAAGAAACTTGTTCCAAGGTATTATGTAGAGATTGCTTTAATATCTTGGCTTCTTGGCTGTATGTCGGGTGTCTGAGATAGGATTTAGGAGATCTGGTTTAGGTTTTGCAGAGAGAGAGATAGGGGGTGTCCGTAAGAAATGTGAGAGGATTTAGGCGAGGGATTTCAGGGATTTGTTTAAGGTTTCTTTTCTGCAATTTGCAAATGGAGAGATGGGACAAGGGTGAGAGATAGAGAGATGGGAGGATTTTCTGTGAGGGTAAAGGGAACGGGTAAGGTAGGTATGGGTATGGGTAGAGGATGGAAAAGCATTTCGTTTTCCATTTGCTTCCTGAAACCCGAGGGATTTCTGCAATTGCAGAGAGAGAGAGAGATGGGGGTGCCTGTTAGGTGCCCTTTAATTGTCACTTTTGTGATTTGTCCATCCTTGATTGTTGTGTGATTCATTCTCACGAACGTTCTATGCACAAGGTTTCATATTATTCCTTCCTTTTAATTTTGATATTGTTGTGCTTAATTTCTGTTCTGTTTTATTGGGTGATTAGAATAACAGACCTTGGATATTTTGGTATAATAATTTCACATCACGTGTTGCCCTTTTGCAACACCTTAATTGTTCGTCAGATGCTAACTTTTAATTATGTTTTCTTTGGGTCAGTCTCCATCTGGTAAATTTGTCCATCCTTCTGGAGTGGAGCACTATCTTTCTAACAGCATAAATGCTCTGAGAAACTGCTATGGTGACAAACAGTTGTTTACTCCATTCTAGGTATGTTTTTCTTTAGTATTTTAGAGGGATTCTTAACTCTTCCCCATTGTAATCTTAACCTTTGTATCTATCTCTCTCAAAAGACGATGAGAATAACAACTGTTGAAAAACAAATTCTCAAATGTATCTAAGCTTATACATACATTGGACAAAAATCGAATCTTAAATTGGGGCAGTGAGTTCTGCAACATCCTAGTGCTGCATATATTGTCACACTTTTAAAAGTTGTATATCTCAGATATATTGGGAATTTAATTAGTTTTATGTCATTTTCGTAGGGCAATTTAGTAGAGATTTAGCACATAAAAGAAGATGCGTGAATCAATACAATTAACCTAATAGTGATTTGGTTCAACGTAAAGACTACTGCTAGGGCACTCAAGTCATTTTCTTAATTTATGCGCACATATATTATACGTAACCAACGCGTGTTTTCAAAGGATGTTAGTGTTCAAGCTCTGCTGATATTTTATTCAGTTCATTTTGATTTTGTTTTTCAGTTGTGGTTATAGGATTGTTTTGTCTCTTTTTTTTTCTTTTTTTTCCCCTCTGTACGGTTGTTCTTAATTTGGTTATTTGAACCAAGGCCAGTTAGGTTGTGCCTTTGGAAGGTCTCACTGCTTTTAAAGTTGAATGGTGCTAACTGAATATAATGCGGTCATTCTTCAGCGTGTGTGAGCGTATGTGCATGCAGTGTATGTGAGTGCATGTAGTGTGTCACTTGGGGCGTTGGCTTTTTGAGGTATGTTCATTTATAGAGATTTTGTAACTGTATTGTTGAATTTTTAATGTATGCTTGGATTTTAAAGGGGCACTGTATGTATAGGTTGTTGTATGATTCTAGGGAGATAAAGAGAGGGGATTGAGAGGTCATGCTAAGGAGAGTATATTACTTGACACTGAGGAATATACTTCATATAATAGCAATGTGATGATGTGTGGCATGCTTTAACTAATTGATATTTTTGTGTAGTAAGAAAGCCATGTAGAGAGAGTCACATTTTTGTTTTGTTTTTTTTTTTGGGATTTGGTAACTGAAATTTTGTGTGAACTAATGTTTCTTCTGTTTCTTAAGGAAACATAACTTTTTTGGAAACCACATCTTTCTAATCAAAGAAGTTCAATTTTTTCCCACTCATTGTACAATGTGTTTATATGCCAGCTCACTTGAATGTATATAAAAAAAACTGTTTGTTCATAATTGTGTTGAATTTATTCAACTTAAATGTGTTTTATTCATCCGATTACACCTGAAACAACAGGTTCCTGCAGCCACGCGCAGGCATATTTTCTCAGTAGTACTATTACCAAGGATGCTCGATCCGCTGTAATCATTTAGAAACTTATTAAGTTAATTAAGCTCAGAGAGGAATTGTTACACCCCCCCTCTATTTTAATTTTAAAATGATTTTGGGCCTTAAATGATGAGCCCAAAGGGCCCACTCTGTTTCTGTCCCCCTTTCCCGCATCCTCTCTCCCTCTCATTTCTGTTTCTCTCTATCTCTCTCTGTTCTCTCTTTCTCCCTTCTCACTCTCTCGAACTCACTCTCATCTCTCTCCCCCTCTTTCACCGTGTTTGCACACACACCCACCCACACGCCATTACAAACCCCTGCGCGAGGAAGATCACACCCCCATCCTCCATCCCCGTTCTTCCTTCTTCCCGTTTTCTCTCTCTGCTCGAGTCGTTGTGAAAACCCAGAAATTCTCCGGCGAGAATTTCTCTCCTTTTCGGCGAGGTAAGCCTCAATTCTCTCTCTCTCTCTCTCTTAATGTTGGATTGTCCTTGGTTGTGAGTTTTGAGCGTAATACTCGTGTTTTCCAAGGTCTTTGGGACGAAACCAGCGCGGGGGTGCACACACCCGTTTCTCCGACGAAAATCCGTGAGTCTCGAGGCGTTTTCCGAGCAACTCCGGTTGTTCCTCGTCAAATTGAAGGTACCCAAGCACTCCTCTCTCTTCGTACTTCGCTTTGATGTTTAGATCGGAGCACTAGGCTTCCGTTTGTAGCCGGCCGGAACTGTAGAAGCTCTGGCGATTTCTCATTATTCTCCGGCATGCACCAGGCCCTTTGGGCCAAACCCAAACCCCACGGGCCTTAGGCCCGTTATAACCCAGCCCGTTTTTATTATTTAAATTAATTATATTTAATTTCTGTTTAGTTATTTATTAGGGCCTTTGGGCCATTTCTTCTTAGATGGGCATTAGGCCCGTTTCCCTTAAAACCCAGTTTAGTAGCCCGTACCATTTTTATTTTTTGTTATTTAAAAACATAAGGCCTCGGGCCTTAGAAATTAGGGGCCTCCGGCCCGTTTTGTGCGAAACCCAAAGACCCTAGGCGCCTTGGGTCGTAGGGAAGATTAGGGCCTTTGGCCCGTTTAATTTAAAACCAGAAACCCTTTTGGGTTTCTTTAAATCAGGGCCCAAGCCCTAAACCCTTTAACCCATTAAACCTAAACCCTAACCAACCCAACCCATTAGCCCTAAACCTAAACCCAACCCAGTTGACCCGTGGACCCAACCCGTTGACTTTGACTAGTCAACGGTTGACTTTTGGAGTTGACTTTTTTGAGTTCGTTCGGGACCCTTCCTAGGCTAATTTCGACGTCCTGGATCCGTTTTCCCAAATTAAATTGTTAGAATAGAGTTTGACTAAGTTGTACCCTTTATGTGCTTAGGGGCAACTATTGTGACTTTCTAATATTCGCTAGCAGCACAGCGTTGGACGGCTAAGTACTGTGAGTGGACCCCTTCTAAAAATGCATGTTTTATTAGTAGAAATGCATACATGAGAAGCATGAGTTTATGATAATGTTTATGAGATGTATGTACAATTGTCCCGATATTACCTAGTGGTCCACATTTCCGCTACGGGATGTAGGGATAGGGTTCCGATCCATCCTGGACGACGATTATGGTGCTGGCATAGGGCCTGGAGTGTGTTTCCTCTAGCTATTGAGCATAGGGACGAGGAGCTGGCATGGGGCCTGAAGTGTATTTTCCTCTGACTGTCTGCTCAGGGACGGGGAGCTGGCATGGGGCTTGAAGCGTTTTACTGGACATACACTAGTGATTATGATATGTGAGTTATGAATTGAGACTTTGCACGACGAGTTATGACATGAGATATTGCATGGCATTCTAGGTTTCGGAAAACCTATGTTTATCAAGATATAATTGTGTTTTCATAAAACCTAGGGGATAGTATGTTGATAACTGTTTTTCTTATATGTATATCAAATTGGTCCACTCACCTTTGTTTTGCGCTCCCTTCAGGGCTTAGATTTGAGGCATACAATCCCGGCATCAAGACACTCTGCATCGGCATCTTCAAGTACTCACGGTGTAGGACTCACTCCTCTTGTTCATTCAATTTTATGTTTTTCCTTTGTAGTATTCTAATTAGTTGTATGCTCTGAACACGTTCCTTAATTACATATTATTACCATTAAATTCATGATTCTTATTTATTTCTCGTTCTCATGCATTCTAAATGGCTTTCGTCACCCCTCGGGTGTCGGCCAGCACGTGACCATCCCGATGTCCCGAGGACATCGGGATCGGGGCGTGTCAGGAATAGAGAAATTGAAGGGCAAGAGAGTCATTTGGGGGAAGAGGAAGCTGGGAAGGTTAGGCTGCTGGCTGCATGAGGATATGGTTGTAGCAACAATCATTCAGTGTTGTTTGAGGACTCATTTGAAAATGATTAGAAATGCTTTTAGAGATTTTTATTAGTTTCAGAAACACTTCAAGTTTTTCTTGCAAGAAGCACCAGTTATGTACTTGTGCAGGAAACACTTCAAGTGCTTTTACATGATTCACTTGCATTTTTATTGAGGAGTGATTCAAAAAACATATTCACCATAAGCACTTTCAGTTATTTTAAAAACACCAGTTATGTACTTGTGTAAGAAGCACCAGTTATGTACTTGTGCAGGAAACACTTCAAGTGCTTTTACATGATTCACTTGCATTTTTATTGAGGAGTGATTCATAAAACATAATCACCATAAGCACTTTCAGTTATTTTAAAAGCACTTCCAAACGGACTCGAGTTTCTTTTTGTTTGGAAATTTTTATTTTTTAAATATTAAAAAAGTAGTTTTTTTTTAATTTGCATAAAGAAAACATATAAAATATCATTTACAGTCATGTCATTTTGGGATATAAATGTCATCTAATTTTTTTTTAATAATTTATAATTTATGGGTGTTTAGATATCAGTTTTAGTTGTTAACATAATCTCTCTTAAATGTTGTCTGTTTTGGTGTATCCTTTTCAGAGTCATCAGACTCATCACAAGCGACACAAGCGACGCAACCGAAGCCTAGTCCTTATGTTATCAAGACTGGTTATGTCTTTGGCTTTGTCAACGTTTGGAATCCCATCCCTTATTGCACTAGGCTAATGGGCAGTTCAAAACTTCAAATATTGTCCTCTATGCAATTACTTAATGCGTGGCTCTGAGGGTTCTTGTGTTGTTGCGATTATTATGCTCTCTTTTTTTATCAAACGAACTTATGCTCCTTTTAAGTTGTAATTATCGCTCAGCTTACAATATATGTTTGAACTTTTTATGATTTGATTGTAATAAAATCACGTTTACGGATGTTGTCCCTTATGTTCGTTTGTTAGAAGGCAAGTCCTTTTGGCTTGGTAAAGGCCATGCAGTCGTTCGTCCGAAAAAAAAAGGCCAAGCGGTCCGGTCAAATTGTGGCATCAACTCCCTACTCTCTCTAAGAAAATGACTAACTAATTACATTTGTGAGTTGCAGCTCTTTATATGCTGAAACAATATAAACTTACTTGTAACTAATTAACCAACTAACAAATCATTTAATAGCCTAACAAATATTCTAAAAGTATTATAAATTCTGCAGATATGAGATAGAGTACCGAAGCCTCAATCCCATAAAAGCACCCCCTTGAGTGAATTTTTTACAGTGAGATCTCTGAAGTTCTTCTCTACTCTCTCGTCATCTTTTCTCTGCATAATGTTCTCATTAGTCAAGCTTATTATCTCTGATATGTTATTCTTCGATGTGAAGGTAGAAGTAGTTGCTTTGTCCAGTTACGAAGAGAAGGAGGAGAAGTTTAAGGAGGTAACCCCTCGACTATCACAAGCAATTATCATGCCCAAAAACCTTATTGGTCATCACATTTTCTACTTTATAATTTTGATTCCTGGGGTGTGTTGTACCATCCACCGAAGAGTTGTATATGTATATATCATGATTATTTGATGTCCTTCATATCAAAAAAGCATTTCCTATATTCCCAAGTAATTTCATATTTTCATTCATTGTAAAAGTTTACAGTGGTACCTTACGGGTATGGCTTGTATCATGCAGGTTGCTCAACTGAGGCAGCGCTTTTTCCATTCTATTTCTCGAGGAGGGCTTGCTGGTGACAGAAGGGGTGTTGTCCCCGCGTCAGGATTTTCCTTTAGTGCACAACAGATTTGGAAAGTACAAAATCATTGAATATATCCTTGATCCCGTAGCGGAATTGAGACCACTAGATAAGTACAAAATCATTGAATATATATATATATATATATATATATATATATATATATATATATATATTTGAAAACAACTTCATAATATAAAGTTATCCATCATATATACTATAAAGAGGTGTTTTAAACATGTTTTAAATATTATATCGTCATCCATCAAATATTCTATAAGAACACAGGTTAAGGAAAAATAGTAATAATTCAAACTAATCTCAATAAGCATATTATCTCACAAAACGCTTCATAAAACGCAATCATCAAATCATGTTTTTCATGTATGCATTTCTACTATTAACACATGCATTTTTAGAAGAGGTCCACTCACAAATACTTAGCCTTAGAAGAGCCATGCAAACTAGCAAATAGGAATCGTCACAATAAATTGCCCCTAAGCACATAAAGAGTACAATTAATAAAACTCTATTATAACAATTGAATTTGAGAAAACGGACGTCGAAAACGAATTCAAGACGTCGAATTACCCTAAGAAATATTCCAGATAAATTTCGTAAAATGTCAACATAAGAAAATTCTAGAGAATATAACAAGAATATTCCAAAGAATATTTCAATCGGATCTGGGCTGGGTTGGTGAGTTTGGGCCGAAAGGTCCCAGGCCCAAAAGGCCTAAATTCAAAGGATTTTGGGTTAGGCTTTAAAAGGGTAATGTGTTGGGCCGGTTAGGGTTTAGGGTTTAAAGGGATATGGGTATTGGGCTTGAGGGCCGGTCCAATTCCTTTGGGTTTTAAAACAAAATAAACAAATACAAAAATTAAAATAAAGGATTTGGGTTGGGTTTGGGTCTAACAGGCCTAAAGCCCGAGTTCTAAACGGCCCAAAGGGCCTGGGTTCACAGGACTGTGGGTCGCCGGATTCGAGGGTAGAAGAAGGCCGAATCACGGCCGGGAACTTCCGTAACTCCGACGGAGCTCGAAACAACACCATTTCATGCAAACCAAAATACCAAAATGAAGGCCATGAAGAAAGGAAGAGATCTATACCAATTTTGAGGCGAGTGGTGGCCGGATTTGGCCGAAAAAACCTGCAACCGTCGGCCCATTCGCCGGAAAACTAGGGAAGAAATTCTCGAGATGTTCTTCATCCAAAACCCACAAAAAATAATTAGAAAAGTCTCAAAAACACTCCCAAACAAGATCAAGGGAGATCTAGAGGTTTACCGCGGTCGGAGACTCAAGAATTCGCGGAGGTCACGTTTGTACAGTGACAGCAGCCACGGGGAGGTTGAGGTGATCCTCCCTCGATCCTAGCTTCCTGGAACTTGCAGGGAAAGGAAGGATGGTGGTGATGGTTGCTGCCCGTGTCATGATATCGGTCGGGAGCAAGCTGCCAATAAACCTTTACTAAAAACAGTTTTTCAGGTACTCTCGAACCACGTCTACATCACCACCATCTACTCACCATTCTATGTCAAAGTTAATGATCTGGTTTTTTATTGTCTATAGGTCATGATGCGCCTATTCAGCCCTCATAAAATAACGTTACTTTTTGTTATACGTGATAAGACAAAGGTATGAGCATACTGTTGTGCTTTGGCCTGTTATCTCACCAAGTTACAAACCCACAGTTGAACAAATTAAAATACAAGAAATAAAGACACCAAGAGAATTACGAGGTTCGGCAAAAACCTGCCTACGTCCTCGGAGAGATATTGCTCTTCACTATGAGAAAAACAGTACAAGTTACACATGAGTTAAATCGACATAACCCAATCCCATATCCCTTGTACACCCACTCACAGAAGTATCCCAAGAGCCTCACTCTACCCCAAGAGTTCCTTACTCTCACTCTCTAATTTTTTCCTTTTGTTCTCCTCCTTATTCTCTCTTTTCACTTGGCAAGCCTTTAAATAAAAACAGCCCATTTTCTTCTCCTCCTTTCTTCCACCCGAAAGCCAAATAATCATGGCTTTGAAAAAGCCACAAAACAAGGAACAAGACAAGCCACAAAACAAGGAACAAAACAAGCCACAAAACAAGGAAACATAATCCTCATCATTATGTTCCCTCATCAATTTTGTTTTGTTTCCTAGCCTAATTTGGCCACTATCCAACAATCTCCACCTTGGCCAAATTCCGAAAACATCACAGAGACTCGAATCAACAATCACCATAAGCACCCAAAGTACAAACTAAAGACAACGGTAACTAAATCAAATTCCCCAAACTTTCCGGTACTCATAATGATCTCCACCTCGACTCAAACTGTACCAAAGTCCATTGGCCTTACGTACCAGCATGCACACTCTGAATCAACCTCATTGGTCCTGTTCCGATTCAGTCACTGCCAATGCATGTGCAGCTGCTGCAAGCAAAAAAAACACCATTTAGCTTCAGACAGGATCTCGACACATCCTCGTCTCCTCCAGCAGGTTTTCCTCCTCTTCATTGTCTGCAACTTGGAAACTTGTCAGTGCACCCATTTCCAGCAACACCCGTCGAGCCAGACAAACATTCCTCACACTTCTCATTCTTCAGGACCATCTCATCACCTGTGAATCCCATAGCTCCACCTGTTGCAAATCCCTTGCAACACTTGAGACTATACATCACCAGGAGAAGTGTTGCTTCGAGTACCTAGAGGGCATACTCGAAGTCTTCTGCCACAAAATTGCTACTACTCGGACCAAGATCATCCTTTCTTTTTCTCAAAGGACAATTTATCTTTTTATGCCCGAATTCTTTACAGCCGTAGCATTGTAGACCCTTACCTCCGGAACTTGATTTGGACCTACTGTCTCTCTCAAATCCTCCTTTCATTTTTCTTCCACCATTCCCACCTTGAACAGCTAATGCAGTCTCGTACCCATCATCAACAATGGTCTTCTTCTTTTGTGTATCATAAGACACCAAAGAAGCCTGCACCTGCTCCAAACTTACTGTATCTTTTCCATGCAGTAAGGTTGTCACAAGATTCTCATACGAATCTGGAAGTGAGGTAAGAAGTAAGAGAGCTTTATCTTCTTCCTCAACCTTGACATCAACTTTCCTCAATTGATCCAAGTATCCGTTGAACACATTCATGTGGTCCATGAGATTCCCGCCTTCATCCATCTTCAGCTTGTATAGTTTTCGCTTCAAATGCAACTTGTTGGTCAAACTCTTAGCAATATAGAGTTTTTCCAACTTCTCCCACAGTGCAGGCGCAGAATCTTCATCCATAACATTATTGATAATGTTATCAGCTATACAGTGTCGAATCGTGCTAACACAACGAGCCTCCAGCTCCTCCCACTGGTCATCTGTCATTTCTTGAGGCTTCCCATCTTTTCCCTTCAAAGCTCTAGCCAAGCCTTGTTGAGTCAAGACATCTTTTACTCTCATCTGCCAAAGAGTAAAACTGCCTTTCCCATTAAACTTCTCAACTGAAAATGACATGTTTGTAGTCATCATGGTGAATAACAAATCTGGACCTTCAATGAACCAAAGCTTCCAACAAAGCTCTGATACCAATTGTTGTGCTTTGGCCTGTTATCTCACCAAGTTACAAACCCACAGTTGAACAAATTAAAATACAAGAAATAAAGACACCAAGAGAATTACGAGGTTCGGCAAAAACCTGCCTACGTCCTCGGAGAGATATTGCTCTTCACTATGAGAAAAACAGTACAAGTTACACATGAGTTAAATCGACATAACCCAATCCCATATCCCTTGTACACCCACTCACAGAAGTTTCCCAAGAGCCTCACTCTACCCCAAGAGTTCCTTACTCTCACTCTCTAATTTTTTTTCCTTTTGTTCTCCTCCTTATTCTCTCTTTTCACTTGGCAAGCCTTTAAATAAAAACAGCCCATTTTCTTCTCCTCCTTTCTTCCACCCGAAAGCCAAATAATTATGGGTTTGAAAAAGCCACAAAACAAGGAACAAGATAAGCCACAAAACAAGGAACAAAACAAGCCACAAAACAAGGAAACATAATCCTCATCATGATGTTCCCTCATCAATTTTGTTTTGTTTCCTAGCCTAATTTGGCCACTATCCAACAATCTCCACCTTGGCCAAATTCCGAAAACATCACAGAGACTCGAATCAACAATCACCATAAGCACCCAAAGTACAAACTAAAGACAACGGTAACTAAATCAAATTCCCCAAACTTTCCGGTACTCATAATGATCTCCACCTCGACTCAAACTGTACCAAAGTCCATTGGCCTTACGTACCAGCATGCACACTCTGAATCAACCTCATTGGTCCTGTTCCGATTCAGTCACTGCCAATGCATGTGCAGCTGCTGCAAGCAAAAAAAACACCATTTAGCTTCAGACAGGATCTCGACACATCCTCGTCTCCTCCAGCAGGTTTTCCTCCTCTTCATTGTCTGCAACTTGGAAACTTGTCAGTGCACCCATTTCCAGCAACACCCGTCGAGCCAGACAAACATTCCTCACACTTCTCATTCTTCAGGACCATCTCATCACCTGTGAATCCCATAGCTCCACCTGTTGCAAATCCCTTGCAACACTTGAGACTATACATCACCAGGAGAAGTGTTGCTTCGAGTACCTAGAGGGCATACTCGAAGTCTTCTGCCACAAAATTGCTACTACTCGGACCAAGATCATCCTTTCTTTTTCTCAAAGGACAATTTATCTTTTTATGCCCGAATTCTTTACAGCCGTAGCATTGTAGACCCTTACCTCCGGAACTTGATTTGGACCTACTGTCTCTCTCAAATCCTCCTTTCATTTTTCTTCCACCATTCCCACCTTGAACAGCTAATGCAGTCTCGTACCCATCATCAACAATGATCTTCTTCTTTTGTGTATCATAAGACACCAAAGAAGCCTGCACCTGCTCCAAACTTACTGTATCTTTTCCATGCAGTAAGGTTGTCACAAGATTCTCATACGAATCTAGAAGTGAGGTAAGAAGTAAGAGAGCTTTATCTTCTTCCTCAACCTTGACATCAACTTTCCTCAATTGATCCAAGTATCCGTTGAACACATTCATGTGGTCCATGAGATTCCCACCTTCATCCATCTTCAGCTTGTACAGTTTTCGCTTCAAATGCAACTTGTTGGTCAAACTCTTAGCAATATAGAGTTTTTCCAACTTCTCCCACAGTGCAGGCGCAGAATCTTCATCCATAACATTATTGATAATGTTATCAGCTATACAGTGTCGAATCGTGCTAACACAACGAGCCTCCAGCTCCTCCCACTGGTCATCTGTCATTTCTTGAGGCTTCCCATCTTTTCCCTTCAAAGCTCTAGCCAAGCCTTGTTGAGTCAAGACATCTTTTACTCTCATCTGCCAAAGAGTAAAACTGCCTTTCCCATTAAACTTCTCAACTGAAAATGACATGTTTGTAGTCATCATGGTGAATAACAAATCTGGACCTTCAATGAACCAAAGCTTCCAACAAAGCTCTGATACCAATTGTTGTGCTTTGGCCTGTTATCTCACCAAGTTACAAACCCACAGTTGAACAAATTAAAATACAAGAAATAAAGACACCAAGAGAATTACGAGGTTCGGCAAAAACCTGCCTACGTCCTCGGAGAGATATTGCTCTTCACTATGAGAAAAACAGTACAAGTTACACATGAGTTAAATCGACATAACCCAATCCCATATCCCTTGTACACCCACTCACAGAAGTTTCCCAAGAGCCTCACTCTACCCCAAGAGTTCCTTACTCTCACTCTCTAATTTTTTCCTTTTGTTCTCCTCCTTATTCTCTCTTTTCACTTGGCAAGCCTTTAAATAAAAACAGCCCCTTTTCTTCTCCTCCTTTCTTCCACCCGAAAGCCAAATAATTATGGCTTTGAAAAAGCCACAAAACAAGGAACAAGACAAGCCACAAAACAAGGAACAAAACAAGCCACAAAACAAGGAAACATAATCCTCATCATGATGTTCCCTCATCAATTTTGTTTTGTTTCCTAGCCTAATTTGGCCACTATCCAACACATACTGCATGTGCACATTAACAGGATCTGTCTAATTATGTTATCCTCGTGAAATGATTTTGTTGTTGCATATTAATACTTTCTTGTTTGTGGCTGCTCATTTAGACCCCTTTTGAATATCTGGAAACTGTGCTGAGGGAAGATATACAGAATGTAATTTTGTCTTCAGCTCTATGTTGCTTTTATACTTCATTCCTTTTCCCCATACATCTCTAACTCTTTAAGTATTATAAATTCTGCAAATATGGGATAGAGTACCGAAGCCCCAAGCCCATAAAAGCACCCCCTTGAGTGAATTTTTTACTATGAGATCTCTGAAGTTCTTCTCTACTCTCTCGTCATCTTTGCTCTGCATAATGTTCTCATTAGTCAAGCTTATTGTCTCTGATATGTTATTCTTCGATGTGAAGGTAGAAGTAGT
Source organism: Crataegus laevigata (assembly GCA_963580275.1). NCBI lineage: Eukaryota > Viridiplantae > Streptophyta > Magnoliopsida > Rosales > Rosaceae > Crataegus > Crataegus laevigata. Next base: position 9,286,792 of record OY756939.1, on the reverse strand, counting down.
TGCTTTGTCCAGTTACGAAGAGGAGGAGGAGAAGTTTAAGGAGGTAACCCCTCTACTATCACAAGCAATTATCAAGCCCCAAAAACCTTATAACTTGAATGCATTTTTCACATGTTACACTGTCCACCTGTTTTTTTGGGTTCTAATATTGCCACTAAAACTAAATGTTTATATGTATTCTTACCTGTTGTATGCGGTTTCTATTCGTTGGAAGGTTTATTATTAGTGTTCTACGGACTTGTACTGTTTCTAGTTCTGACTTTGTTTTGTATATCTTGATCTCGTTTATGCATCATAGGTATGACATGGAGGCCATCTACTTTGATGAAGGTGTAAGGAACTCAAAACGACAACTATTGGAGTCAAAAGCATTGGATGTATGTCTACTCTCTGTCTCTCTAACTTAACAGACGGTTTAGTTAAGTTTTCAGTTTCTTAGACAATTTTTGCAACATAAGCAAGTCGTGATTAGTAGTGGTTCTAGTTAGGTTGTCAGTTTCACATACCACGTTACTGTTGGCCTCAATCTTAGAAAGAACACCATGATAATTAAGTGGATAGGCAACATAAACTTTCTCCTTCAAGTATCCCTATCAAACAATTATGCTTAAATCAACAGCTAAACATCATTACCGGAGCATGACTCCATCTAATTACATTACCAGATGCTTAAAGTCACTAATCTCACTCTGAGAAACTGAGAGGACAAATAGAGATTGCTTGTTATGTTTTATGTAATACACGAAAAGTAAGAGTCTTATAGTTCAGATTGTCTTCAAAGTTCAAAATAAAACTGGTTAAAGGGTCTGCTGGACCTGACGTAGTCAACTTTGTAAATTCGTAGCTGTCACTAATGGAAATTATTATTTTTGTTTAAATCTTGCTTTCCTCTGAATTTTCCAGTTTGTTTATCCGGCGTACCCGGCCATGCTCGGACACCTATGTTCTAAAGCCCTTGAAGATTTTAAAGTGAGGCTGGAGCAACTGTTGAACAAAGGAGAAGGATTCGCTTCATCTGTTCGTTCCTGTGCTCGGTCTTCTATGCTTGAGTTCGAGAAAGGATGTGCAGGTAATAGAATTTGTTTGGCTAATTAACATGTTTGTCAACCAAAATATTTCTTTCATTGCTTTTAACATGTTTCTCCTTTCAGATGCTGCCATACAACATGCTAATTGGGATGCTTCAAAAGTCCGGGAAAAGCTTCGACGTGATATAGATGCACATGCATCATCGGTTCGTAGTGCAAAACTGGCAGAATTGAATTCCAACTATGAGGTAGTGCTCTGAGTTGCAGTATCAGAGTTCTCAACTGCAGTTGCCAATTTTGAGTTGGACAATGAAACGGTTGTCAAAATGAAGCAGCATTTGAAGGATTATGCGAGAAATGTGGTGGAGACAAAAGCAAGAGAAGAGGCTGGGAAAATTATGATCCACATGAAGGATCGGTATGAACTTGTTAAAAATCTTCTTTTCTTTTTCACGTTGTTATTTTGGTTGCTGATCACTTCTGTTGTCATTTCTCAGGTTTGCCGCAGTCTTCAATTATGACAGCGATTCAATGCCTAGGGTTTGGACTGGGAACGAAGACATGTTATCTATCTTTCTGACTTAAACAGACGTTTTAGTTGTTTGATCATCTCTTTCTTGCAGTCTCTGAAGCTTATGTCGACCATGGCTGCCATTCGCTTGGATGAGAAGCCAGATAATATTGAAAATGTCCTCGTTTCTTCTCTGGTGGACGGGACTGTTACTGTTTCATCTTCACAAAATAGGAAACTAGGACCTTCTACGGATCCTCTTGCCTCAAGCTCTTGGAAAGAGGTATCATTAATTTAATGGGTTTTGGTTTATATTTATAATTTTTCTATGATGAAACTCCTTTCTTATTAAGGTTAACTCTGAACTAGGTTTCTTCAAAGGATACCTTAGTTACCCCAGTACAGTGCAAGTCACTGTGGAGGCAGTTCAAAGCAGAGACCGAATATAGCGCCACTCAAGCTATTTCGGCACATGTATACTTAAGTTTAACTTCAGTAGTTTAATTTTTTTTATATCGTTTAATCAGTGTTACATCAAGAATAAATGAATTTTGTCTTTTTTAAAATGCTTTGTAAGATTTGAATTATGAAAATACGAATATTGGAACATGATTCTGAAAAAGTAATGAGCAACTATCAGGAGGAACCTGGAAATAGGACACTTGCGTTGTCCTCAGATGACATTTTGGGCGGGAGTTCTGATGTAAATTGGATTTAGTTTAGTAGTGAAACCAAACATACGGAAACACGTGATATTTAAAATTGAACTGATTCTTGACTTAGAAACATACGGCTTAGTCAGATAGGACCAACTTATTATCAAGCTCAATGTATTCTTGTTTTTCTACAAAGAAAAATCCTAGCATCCTAATATTATTTTGTAACGAGCTCCATATCTTTATGCTTAGCAGCTCGATCATGATGTTGTTTGCTTTTGTACTCTCAGGAGGCTCACAAGCGGAGTAACAACTGGTTACCTCCTCCATGGGCTATAATGGCCATGATTGTTCTTGGTTTTAACGAATTTATGATGCCTTTAAAGTAACTACATTCTTTCTTTTTCTTTTTTCCTTTTCCGAGTTTGAGGTTTTGCACATTTGCTGTCCAAGCCCAAATATGTTGCACATCAGTTAATCACTGTGCCTTTTATCTTCAAATGAAACAAGAACCCTCTCTACTATTGGATATATATGACACCTAGGCAATTGACACATCAGCAATTGCTTAGTGCAAAGGGTTTGTCAGTAGTGGTAATAACTAATGTTGTAAGAATTCAGATATAATAAATACAGAGCTCTATAGCTTTCTTCTTGGCAAAGCTTCTTCATTACGTCTTCTGCATCTATTTCATGATTTCATTCTACAGTGTTAATATGGTATCATCGAGCCAAATTTTTGCTTGCGCAATTGGTTTTGACTGGATTTCCGCTGCTCCATTCGTCAAGGTGTTGTTCTTCTGATTCTTTTTCATTTCACGAATTTGATTGCAATTCCGATTTGGGGCTTTTCTTGAATTCTGAATCTTTGAGGATTGTGGTTTAATTTTATATTTCTATTCTACACAAGGCCGATGCCCATAACAGTTTTATGTTGATTAGTTTGTTCTTCTTGTTAATTCTTGATATGTTGATGTGAAAGGCCGATGCCATTATTCTTGAATTCTTGATGAACCAAGGTCGATAACCAATTTGTTCATCACGATCTGCAATTGTTGCGTGTTGATTCAGTTTTCTGATAATTTTGAGAAGTTTCTCATCTGGGTATTTTGTGAATTCTTGTTGCATTGTTGAGATATCTTTGTGTAATCATGTCTGATTCTGTTAAGCTTGAGAATCTTTTGGGAATGTTGACTATTAAGTTGAATGATGACAACTTCATAAAATGGAATTTCCAGTTTTGTTCTGTTCTTCGTGGATACGATCTCTTTGATCATTTTACTGGATGTGTGTCCTCCAAGGTATGTACTTAATGTTGAGTCTGGAGTCACTACGGTAGTTAGTACTGCATATAAATCTTGGATCAAAACGGACATGGCACTGCTAAGTCTTCTTCTTGCTACTCTCAGTGATGATGTCATTGAACATGTTGTGGGTTGTAAAACCTCTTATGAGGCATGGACTGCTTTGCAAGATAGGTATATGTCTCTGTCTAGTGCCATTATTAATCATCTTAAAGTAGAATTACATACCATTCAAAAGGGTGGTGATACTGCAGACAAATACTTGCTACGGCTAAAAGCTGTTAAGGATAAGTTGCATGCTGCTGGTGAAAAGATTTCAGACAATGATATTATTGTAGAAAAAAAACCCAGCAGCATCAACAGCCTTTTTGCATACACTAACATTTTAGTCAACCAGTTTACATGATAAGAATAGTAAATTGGCATTGTGACAAAGGGGGATCGACTAAACCAGGTTGAATCAGAGAACTACTACAAAGTTCAGATAGAAGTAAAAAATCAAATGAGCTACAGGCTTAAGGTCATAACCACAGATGAATGAAGGGCTATTAACTTAAATTTTAGAAATAACCGTCAGTCCCTAGCTATTATGCATGCCACTAATGAAAGGAGGGATCACCATTTCTTAAGGTACCTGGAATTCACCAATACCAGGATATTTCCAACCATGCCGTTCAGGATAAGAAGGATACCGTAGCCACACGGACCTAAACCAACTTGAATTTCTGATATTATTCCTTCCTCAAAAAACTCATCAAATTCAACTCTGAAGCTCCTCATGTAGGCGAAGTAAACCTGCATTGATTCGATTATAATATAACAGAATAGAAACTCTCAACATTAAATAGTAAGAATGTATAGGGTCTGATTCTGAGAGCATACAAAAGGAAAATTCTTCCATTTTCTTCCAAGTCTCATGGATTAAAACTTTCACTTAAAATAACACTCCATCTCTCTGATCAAACGAAAACTCCAAAACGAATTCAATGGTTGATTCGACAGGTTTATACTATAAAGAAAATAACGATACAGTATGGATACCTAGTCTTTTTTTTTTTGGTGGAAAAGAATCTTGTTTTATACCGGTTGGAAAACAATGGTTTTGTTTGATACAATCTGGTCTCGATTAAAATCTAGTATCGTTTACAGAAAGGGGAAAAAAAGTAGTAGTAATATACCCATAATACACTGCAACATGCTTGCATTTCTCCGCGCCAAGTTTCCAAGGAACACCAACCTGTGGTTAATCATGTCAGCATCCAGAATCACAACCAGATACTCGAGATCAAATAAGGAACACCAACCTGTGGTTAATCATGTCAGCATCCAGACCATACTAGGTGGTTCCGACTCGTGTGCAGGAGTTGGTAGATATGCAACTTTGAATTTAATGAATTGTGGTGTTTTGTCTTTTGAGTTTCTAATCTATTAATATTGGAAGACCTAAAACATTATTCCAATGTATCCTTTCTAGATTCATTCAAATTTGTAGTGAAATAATGGTATTTATAACTTCTTTTTTTCTATGATTACATGTTGATGCAAATTTATTCTCTACGATTCTCTTATTAGGGTAGCATTTTTGTGAGCTTTGATTTTGCGATGGTAAGCTCTTAATCTTTCCTTTATCGTTTGTAGTTCATCCTATTGTTCTAATTTACTTGTTGTTTGTGATGGAAACAATTTGGTCTTTTCTCTTTACTCGAGGATTGAATTGCTTTGTCATAGCGATATTTCAGAAGGGAATTAGGCTTTCAAAGTAAGATACAAAATGATACGAAACTATATATGACTATCTTCTTATCTAATTAACTTCAATTTGTATTTAATACAAATAATTATTTTGGTAGATATGGAATACTTATGTTACATCCTTAGGAGTATAGTGTTTGCCTTTTTTTAGAGTAACTATTTCGAGGTTTGATTTATAGGGTTAACATTGACTATATCCACATTAAAGGGACACGGTTAGTACGTTAAAAGTTTTGTTACGTTATTTTCACAAAATTAAGAGAATAATTTTATGTTCATATTGAATATTCATTCATGATCGCATATTTATATGAGTAGAATCCTTGATTGTTTCATCTCATTTGGGATTTTACTTTTTAGTGAATGTATAGTTTTCATCTCATTTGAGATTTTACTTTTTAAAAGTTGTCAATGAATATATCCATTCCCATTAATAGTGCTGCTCTAACAAGCTGTTCGTGATTTACAGTTTCAAGAATAATGCTCTAAATTGCGTTCATGAACAACTTATACATAGTTAGCAAATGCCAAGGTAATTGTTTCTATGTGAGTGAATCTAATTTATAAATTCATACCCTCATTGGGTTGTAGCTTTACTAATTGAATTTCTATCATAACTTTAACTGTTTTCACTTTTTTTAATTGGAGTAAATGCAACACCATATGATTTAAAATATAGCTTTTACTAACTCAGTTCATGGGACAACATCTTCTGCTACCTCAACCAACAGTACATGATGAAAACTTTTCATGTTCCAGTCGTAATCTTTTTTGTACGTAAACATCTTCCTAACATTTTCAATGTAAATAATATCAATCTTCTATGTCACAATCTTCTATATCTTTGATACAATTTATCTTGCAATTTCTAATCCCACAGCAACGCGTGGGCACTATTTTCTAGTATATACTGGATGTCGACACACGTTATGGCAAACTCTACACTTATGATTGGTCCTATGCTTTATAAATCTATTCTTCACCAATTTTCAGTATGCTTTTATCACACAATTAAGCCCTAAACTCTCTCCCTTTTAAGAGAAACTGACTTAAGCATTGGAGATCCATTAGCCAAACCCCTTACTTCTTGATCGCGTGACTTTGATCTTTGATTAAATGTGTTAATTGTTTTGCAAGTACAAATTGGTCAAAATTGAAGATGATGGATTTTTACTAGCAATGTAAGTGCTAGAAGCTTGTCCTTCAATAACTTAAACCCTAGCTAGAAAATGCACGACGGTTTGCATTGGATCCTAGATTCCTAATGGATCAGGTCCAAGAGGACGACGAAGGAAATTGGAATTGGTAGTGACAAAATAATTGACGTAAGCAAATAAGTATTTTAAATAGGTAGAGCAAAATTTAGCCCCAATCGAAAGACTTGACGTGAAGAAATATTTTGCAAACGTGTTAGGTCATCCTCAGACGGAAAATGACCGAAGCTCACCTAATTAGGCTAATTTCCTGCATGTCGTTTTGAATCCTTAAATACGAATTGACCCTATATGCCTAGTGGCCACTAAAAATGTTTTTCTAATTTGTAAACAGGAAACGAAATTGAAAGGGGATAAAATTGATAAGGAATGAATTTAAACTTTCGTGATGATGAGGAAGGAAAAGGCTTTATGAAGAATTTGATTACCATGTTTACTTTTTGTTTTGAAAAAAAGGACTGCATGGTGGCAAAACTATGAAAGTCCATCTTTTTAAAAGTTGAAAAACTTATAGAGGCATTTCAGCCTCTCTGATTATCATCTTGTGTTGTTCTAAAATATGTTCAATTATGTAAATGCCTTTGCAGTTGGGTCAATTTTTTTTCAAGGTGTGCACATAGAAAACACAAGGCCACAAATTCCACCAATTATTGGGTGGATTAGAAGGACCAAATTACAACGAGGATATTCGATATAAAATAGGAGTGGCGGCAATTAAAGATAAAATGAGAGAAAATCGGTTAAAATGAATGGACATGTGAACCAAAGTCCTACAAATGCTATTGTTAGAAAAAAAATGGAGGGTTAGGGTAAAAAGGGTAAAGGAAAACCTCATAATACTTGGAAAGAGACTTTAAGAAAAGACATGGAGTACCCGGAGATGACAACAAACTTGACGCAAATCAAAGCACAGTAGCGTTTCGGGAGACATACAGCCGATCTTGCTTAGTGGACAAAGCTTTGTTGCTGTTGTATTTGGTGGATTGGAACGAATTATTGAGTTTTTGCAACTATATGAGAAATTTTTAATTGTGACAGGAACACAAGTGGTACACTACGTGTTTTAATAGAAGTTGTGGGAAATTTTATTTTTTAAGTTATTAACTTTTTAGCACACATATCTCATTATTTGTATAGTAATAAGTGGTGGTGTACCATCTCGTGTACTAATCACACTGAAAAATCTCTTACAACTATATATGAACCAGCAATTGTGGCGTTACATATTTCAATGCTGGGCCTTGGGCATTAAGTTTTGCAATTAATATCCCAACGCCATTGCCAGCTATATATGAACTACCATGCTTCGCTACGGTAGTCTACTTTTCCAACGAATGAGATAGGCCCTTGGGCATTAAAAGCGATTGTATTTTCTGTCAGCACTTATTTTTATCTTTCACACATCTTTATTAATTTTTTTTATAATTGATATTCTTTAACTTATTTGATTTGACTGCTTAAAATTAAGAAAGATTTGTGAAAAACAAAAATAGGTGTGTGAAGAAATCTTGTTAACGATGAAGTGAGAAGATGAGATAGGATTCGATGGTCACCAGTACTGATTCCCGGCAAAAATCCATGGAAGACCAATATCTCTCGCGTGTGGACGATGGGTACCGCCATGGCAGCCCATCCCATGGAGCCTCCTCTTCATCCTCCTTCCAGTCAAAATTTCAGTTTTTAAATTTTAATAACATGGTTTGTTTATTTATTATATGACTATTAGATTATTAAATTTGGCTGAATTTTTATAATTAATTTTTAAAGAGTGATTTTGAAAGTAAAATCATTACAATTAATGGAATAGGAAATATAATGGGCTAGTGTTATCTACATCCCCAAGTGAATGAGAACATTCAACAACGGCAAACTGCTGATGAGGAAAGCGTATGTAGAGACTTGGTCCAAATGTAAAGTTGGATGTGAGAATGTAAAGACAAAAATAGACTAAATTATGTAAGGGTTTATAAGTGGTTGGACTACTTCTCATATTACTAATTGATTTTACAAAAATGCTACTCTTACCATATATTTGTACCATTATTTATACCATCTCTTTAATAGAGATATAATTCACATGCGTTGGTGGACAGTATCGTTATTAGAGAGATAAAATAAATGATAATATAAATAGGTAGTAAGTGTAACATTACTCTTGATTTTATTGTTGAATTTCAACTTTCTTAATTGGGGAAAATGTATGATACAAGTGGCATCTTCTGTAGCTGCCTTTCTTTTAAGAACAATACTTGAGTACTTAATGGAGAGTACCAAAATTTACTCACCTCTGATGTGCCCCAATAATATTACAACATGTGTATATCAAAACTTTATCCCAATATTTGTATCTTACTAACCAAACACTCAATTATCATTTTAAACTCATAACCCAACACCTTTCATCTTCTTTCTCATTCTGTTAGATGCCATGGCTGATCTGCCATAGCTAATCCATATCCATGGACCCCAGCCAACCCATATCCTCCTTCCACCAGATCCCCCCACACCCCCGCATCAGAGGATTTGCCCTCTTTTTCGTTCTTTCTCTTCAAATCAACATCAAAAGGAAGTCGCCGGATGCAATCGACGCCGATGATGACATGGTTTCCGGCGAAGGGCAGAGAAGTGGTTCTGGGTACGTCTTTTGGGTAAATTACGGTATACAATTCAACTAATATGATCAAAGTCTTGGCCAACTCCAGGTGGGAAATTAAAAAAGTAGCCGCCATTTTATCATGCAACTTGGACAAAATATATTATAGGGTAAATTATATAAAGCTATCTTAAATATCGTTCAAACCACAAATTTATACCTCATGTTTTAAATATTGCAATGTCATATCTCAACATATGAATTCGTTACAATGTCAGACTTCCGTTAAATTTTCTATCAATTTAACTGTTAAATGATGACGTGGTAGGAGTGGGATCCACTCATTTCCCATCTTGAATAAAAAATTAATTAATTAATAAAAAATTACTAATTCTTATTTAACAATTAAACTTAATTTTATAAATAAATAAATAAACAAATAAACTCTCTTCATTTCCCCAGAAATCGTCTCCTCCCCCTACTCTCTCATCCGTCCCCCTTCTTCCTCGTCCATCCGCCGCCTTCGAGTCCACCGATTTGGACCAGCGAGTTCGTCATATCAGATCGGCACATATTCAATCTGTTCAACGGGAAAGATCTGGTGTTTTGACTCCCTCCCTGGTTCTTGTGGAGGTTGCAACGAAATGATCTGGCTTTCTTTGAAACGGCAGTGGATCGATTCGAATGATGGTTGGGAGAAATCGAATGGTGGTTGATGGAGAACCGAACGGACGGAGACGGAAATGAGAAGGTGTAGAGGTTGACACGCATCCGGGAAGCGAATCTGCAGCAGTGGTGGCAACCTAGAAAATGGGAAAAAAAAAGGGGAAAGAAAAAGAAAAAAAATTGGACTGTAATGAACTTCCATTCTTCAATTAATATTATGGAGGATTTCAAAAATCCGGAGTTCTGGGCGAATTATCAAATGGCCACTTCTTGAATTTTTGAAATTTTAATTTCTCTAATTAAAAAATAATAATTTCTCTAATTTCTGGAATTTTCTGGGTTTGTATTTGTATTTTTCGTTTTGGGTTTTGTTTTTGTGAGGTTCTTCGTTTTGGCTTTCTGGAACTCTCCCTTTGCAATTTTGTTTCGTGGTTTTTCTTAGAAAAATGGTGAAGAAGAAGAAATTGAAGAAATGGCAGTGGGGCGAAAGCCCCAGACGGTGATGGGATTTGAAGAGAGGGAAAATGATAAGGGGATGGTTTCTAATGCTCAGTTTTGCGAAATCTTAGTGAGCTTATGATGAAGAAATCAAATTAGTTTTATGTAAAGACTGTTGGAGCAAGATGAATTGGGTCTGGTTTTGGTTTGCCATCAAAACCCACTTATTTGGGGTCTGGTTTTGGTTTGCCATCGAAACCCGCCTGCGTTTTGCGATCAGCGGTGTATCAGTTGTTCCCAAAGGAGGACGAAAATTAGCTGTGTTTAAGGAGGACGGGGAAGAATGGGAGCGGAGGAATGACTGATGGGGGAGGAATGACTGATGGGGGAGGAACGGGGATGATTTTCAGGGAACAAGGAGGAGAGGTTTTTATTTTATTTTTAATGTTAATTTTAATTGTCAAATAAAAAATTAATAATTTATTAATAATTAATTAATTTTTTATTCAAGTTGGCAAAAAAGTGGATCTCGTTTATGCCACGTCATCATTTAACAGTCAAACTAACAGAAAATTTAACAGAGGTCTGACATTGCAACGAATTCATAAGTTGAGGTATGACATTGCAATATTTAAAACATAAGGTATGAGATTGTGATTCGACTTATAATTGAGCTAGTTTTTTTTTTATAATTTACCCTATACTAGCCTTCTGCACGAGCTCAAATTTTTTGAATCACAGTGTGTTACGCGTTACTTACACGTTTTAAATATATTTATATGCGTAAATTGACAAAAGGTCAAATATTTGAAGTAAATAAATAATCTTAGATCATGCTAGAAGAAACCTCTCATAAACCAATTAAAGCAGCTGAATACACATAATAAAATCAGTCTCTATTGAATTTATATTAAAAATAGGGAAAATAATATTTAATAAACAACTAATTGAATTACATTATTGCTAACTCATTGTGAGACTAAGCTCATCCCTCCTCATTAGTGTAGATAATATCATTTGTTAAAAAAAATCATTTGACAACTAATTTAATCACAACATTATTATTCGCGAAAGACCTTTTTTATAACCGGCATTACGCGTCTTTTAAGATGTTTGCAACGTGTTTAAAAATAGAGAAAATAATATTTAATGAACAACTGATTGAATCACATTATTGTTAACATGTTGTAAGGTACTAATTATTTAAAAAAAATTGTACAAAAATATTAATTATTAAAAAAACACTATTAAAATGGTGAAAATACTCCTGCCACATTTGATGCATTATTTTCAATTGCTTTTGAAGTTTTTTATTTGAGGGATATTTTTGTCTAATTATTTTTGTGTAAAGCTTGTGACATCAAAAAACACTGTTAATTGGGCCATTGGCTTTATATATAAGGATGAAGTTTAAGTTCACGCCGTCGAGGAGGGCAAGTTCTGCACATGTACAATATGAAGATGAAGTTGATGATGAGGATACTATTACTCTGCTTCCTCACCTGCTTCTCGTTTCAGCTGTCCTTTGCTCAACATGCTACCACTGATCCATCTGAAGGTTCTCTCTCTCTCTCTCCCTACACACACACACACACTTTGCCACATTTAAGTGTTTTCCTCAACAAAATGACATTTTAAGTGTTTTTCGACCATATGAAATGAAGTTTCGAAGAACTTATTTGCAAAGCCTTTTTCTTCCCATATACAAAACATCCAAATTAAGGGTAATTTTCCTTTGTAATAATCAATTTGATCTGTCATTTGATTCGAGATAGTCTAGTAAGTCGTAATACAAGTCAAATTATGGTGTGATATAATATAATACACACAAGGACTGAATTAACTGAGAGTGCAGTGAGGGCGTTGAACTCAATATTTGAACAATGGGGCACACAACCAGAGCCGGGGCAGTGGAATATCAGTGGAGAACCCTGCAGTGGATTTGCCATCAACGGCACCGACATTGATAGCGCCGATATCAACCCAGCCATCGTTTGCAACTGTACTTACGACAACAATGCTACATGCCACATCACCAACCTGTATGTTAAACTACTCTCTTTATGAACAAGATTTCCATGCCACTGCTGATTTTTCACTTGCTACCTGTATATATTGACGTCATAATTTGACTGTGTCGCTACGTTTTATGTAGTTCTAAATGTTCAATCTTGTTGCTTTCCAGGAGCGTGTATGATCTTAACATAGGAGGGGCGTTTCCAGAAGAATTTGTGGCTCTGAGATATCTCACATATTTGTATGAATTTTTTTCAACTCCCTTCTCTGTTTTTGGTTCATCAAAATCATATATTGAATATTAAAAATTGTAGAATTATCAGAGAGACGAGCTAAAAACTCACTTTCAACAACACTGATACTGTCTCCAACTTGGTAATTACCACCTGCACAATTCGTCAAGTGTGAGGTTTATCTCAAAAGGCCTCGGCATTAGTTGAAGTGGGATTTGGATATTTAAACTCTTCTTTCTTTATTTCTCTAGCCGATGTGGGATTTCATCAAAAATATGGTGATGTTGTAAGATTAAGAGTTAACGATTACACTTCCTTTCAATTTTTGTAGGAGGATCGATTATAATTATTTCACCGGTCCCCTACCGGCAATTATTGGCAATATGTCTGCATTGACTTACTTGTAAGTAGTGAGAGAACATTTCTTTAAGTACTCATACTACTGATGAGACCCGTAGCAATTTGTATTCTTCATTTTGAATATCATAATCTACAGTTATGTTCTTTACACCATTTCGCTACTATTTATGCCATAATCTACAAAAAATCATTATGCTTTTATTGAATAATGCAGTACTAGTTTCCTGTTATATAATGTAATTAAGTTTAATGGTGCTTATCTTTCACTAACTGATATCTCCATTCAGGTCAATTGGCAGCAATTCATTCTCTGGGCCCATCCCCAAGGAGCTTGGAAACCTTGCGGAGCTAACTATACTGTAAGCCATGAAAAATTAGAGAGCAGAGCACATTCTCTTCATCTCTCTACAATTCACACACACTCTGTGCTTTACATAACCGTTAGAATCCAAGGTGGATTCTCTCTCTTCACAAAACAATTTCAGCCTTACATCTAGCTAGTTGCTAGGATCATTACACCTGGCATTATTTGCCTTACTACATTAGAGCTGCACACTTGGTATTTTAAACTCAAGTGAATACACAAATTTGATACACAGCTTATTTCCTAATCAGCTATAGACTTACAATTCAACACAACCTTCTATCACTCTTCAATAATTGCTTTCAAGTAAGTGTTTACCCGTTCAACATGACTTGCAGGGACATCAGCTCAAATAATTTCTACAGAACACTCCCTCCAGAACTTGGTAATTTAGTCAAGCTCGAGCGACTGTAAGTGCTTCGTTAAATCATCAAATTTGATACACAGCTTATTTCCTAATCAGCTATAGACTTACAATTTAACACAACCTTCTATCACTCTTCAATAATTGCTTTCAAGTAAGTGTTTGCCCGTTCAACATGACTTGCAGGGACATCAGCTCAAATAATTTCTCCGGAACACTCCCTCCAGAACTTGGTAATTTAGTCAAGCTCGAGCGACTGTAAGTGCTTCGTTAAATCATCAAATTTGATACACAACTTATTTCCTAATCAGCTATAGACTTACAATTCAACACAACCTTCTATCACTCTTCAATAATTGCTTTCAAGTAAGTGTTTGCCCGTTCAACATGACTTGCAGGGACATCAGCTCAAATAATTTCTACGGAACACTCCCTCCAGAACTTGGTAATTTAGTCAAGCTCGAGCGACTGTAAGTGCTTCGTTAAATCATCAAATTTGATACACACCTTATTTCCTAATCAGCTATAGACTTACAATTACAATAAAATTTTGGTTCATCACTTCATCAAAATTATCTATTGGATATTAAAAATTGTAGAATTGTCAGAGAGATGGGCAAAAGGCTAACCTTCCAACAACATCGATATTGTCTCTAACTTAGTAATTACCACATACACAATTCGTCAGGTGTGGAGTTTATCCCAAAAGACCTCGGTATTAGTTAGAGTGGAATTTGGATATTTAAACTCTTCTTTCTTTATTTCTCTAGCCGATGTGGGATTTCAACAAAAATATGGTGATGTTGTCAGATTAAGAGTTAACGATTAAATTTCCTTTCAATTTTTGTAGGAGTATCTATCAGAATTATTTCACCGGTCCCGTACCGGCATTCATTGGCAATATGTCTACATTGACTGAATTGTAAGTAGTGAGAGAACATTTCTTTAAGTACTCATACTTCTGGTGAGACTCGTAGCAATTTGTATACTTCATTTTGAATATCATAATCTACAGTTATGTTCTTTACACGTTTTTGCTACTATTTATGCCGTAATCTACAAAAAATCATTATGCTTTTATTGAATAATGCAGTACTAGTTTCCTATTATGTAATGTAATTAAGTTTAATTGTGCTTTTCTTTCACTAACTGATATCTCCATTCAGGTCAATTGGCTTCAATTCATTCTCTGGGCCCATCCCCAAGGAGCTTGGAAACCTTAAGGAGCTAACATATTTGTAAGCCATGAAAAATTAAAGAGCGTACAATAAAATTTTGTGTCGTAAACATTAGATATAGAACCTGTTTTTATAAGCTAAAAATCTGGTTATGCATGAACAATCGAAGAACAAAAAATTAGAAGGATAACAATGGAAGAATTTTTTGAAGGTTTCTCTCTCTCTCTCTCTCTCTCTCTGCAAAATCTAGCAGAGCATATTCTCTTCTTCTCTCTACAATTCACACACTCTGTGCTTGACATAACCGTTAGAATCCAAGGTGGATTCTCTCTGTTCACAAAACAATATCAGCCTTACATCTAGCTAGTTGCTAGGATCATTACACCTGGCATTCTTTGCCTTACTACATTAGAGCTGCACACTTGGTATTTTAAACTCAAGTGAACACACAAATTTGATACACAGCTTATTTCCTAATCAGCTATAGACTTACAATTCAACACAACCTTCTATCACTCTTCAATAATTGCTTTCAAGTAAGTGTTTGCCCGTTCAACATGACTTGCAGGTACATCCGCTCAATTAATTTCTCCGGAACACTCCCTCCAGAACTTGGTAATTTAGTCAAGCTCGAGCGACTGTAAGTGCTTCGTTAAATCATCAAATTTGAATTACATGTTAATTCCTTACGGATGAGCAAAAATTGCACTTTATCGTATGAAATGGGTATTAATCAGTTGCCTTGTGATTTTCACAGTTACATGGACAGCTGTGGACTCGGGGGTGAAATTCCTTCAACATTTGCCAAGCTCACCAACATGCAAACCCTGTAAGAACGGCTCTTAAATCGTATTTTAGATTTGTTCGTTTATCCAGTTCTTTGAGATTGCTTTTCTCGGGAAAGATACCTGATTTCATAGGGATGAATTGATCTTTTGCAGTTTATGAAAGCAGACCTGAGATGGATAATTTGTTCACAAGCTTCTTATATGTTTCTGTACTGACCTCATTGGAGACCCTGTAAGTACAAATGTTTCATAAATTGTAATTCTCTCTCTCTTTCTCCGAAGACGGGATTTCAGTTTATTTTGCATGTAATGATGTAGGCGAATCAGTGATATATACACTGGGAGCTCCTCTCTTGATTTCATAAAAAATCTGAAAAGCTTGACTGATTTGTAAGTGAAGATTCTCATCGATCCAGATACTTTCATCTGACTTCTTTTTACTTTTGAAATTTGATATCGTACTCCATCTACTTTTTATCAAATTTTATGTTTTTGGAATACAGAAAACTACGGAACGCATTAATCACTGGTACCATCCCATCTGATATTGGAGAATATCAAAGTCTACAGACACTGTACGTACCAGCAAATATAAGCTTGAGTCCTTAGTTTTCTTTCATTCTGATTGCTCCTCTCAATTTATCGTTGGTGTTGCAGGGATCTCAGTTTCAACAATTTGACAGGCCAACTCCCAAGTTCTTTGTTCAACTTGAGTTCTCTTATATCCTTGTAATCCCCGTCTTTGTTCAACTTAAGTTATCAAATCTTCAACATTCCCTACTTTGATTGAAGATCTGGACTAATTCTTCTAGATTTTGTGCACATCTGACCTTTTTCTTGCTCATGTCTTTTTCTTTTCTGGGTGCCTCTACTATCATCGAAATGGCCAGGTTTCTTGGTAACAATAGTCTCTCCGGACCTCTTCCTAGCCAAATAACTTTCATGCATTTTAAAGTAGTCATATAGAATGCACGGTGCATGTATGTGTTTGTGTATAATCGTAAGCATTCTAATTCTATCTTACACAAGTTCTTAATAACTTTCATGCATTTTGTGTCTTCTGATTCTATTTTGTTAGTTGCAGAGATTTGTCTTACAATTTTTTATCAGGAAGCTTTCCCCAATGGGTGAGCACAAAATTGCAACTGTATGTCTCCTTTTATCTTTCACCTTCATTTTACAATTTAAATCACCAGAATATATTTGGACAAAAAATTATCGCTAAGATTCGTTTTCACAATGCTACTTGCCTACTAAGTTTTGATCTTGTACACGAAATTTTCATTTGATAAAGATATAGTTCTTCATATGTTGATTGATTAATGATTTTATGCAGGAACTTAGTGGTCAACAACTTCACATTTGACGGTTCAAACATAACGTGAGTTGAAGTTTCTTTTACTCGTTTTAGACAAGCAATGCTATCACTACTCTTCCACTAATAATTGTTCTCTGTGTTTGCAGTACTCTTCTTGGATTGAATTGCCTCCAGAGAAATTTTCAATGCAATCGAAATACCCCACGATGTAATCTGCTCTTATGTCACCCATCATTTACTATTTTAACGCAACATCATGTTAGAGGAAAAGGCATTGCTTCTCTAGTTATGTATATAGATTGCAAGCATGTTTTCATAAGTTCAGTTCTTGGCTCAGCAACATTCAGTGTAATCATGGGTAGATTCTGGTATTACATGAACCTTTACAGATGCAAGCTTCTCAATCAACTGTGGTGGACAGCAAATGAAGGGACTTGATGGCATATTGTATGAGACTGATGACTCAGTTCTTGGCTCAGCAACATTCAGTGTAAATACCGAGAATTGGGCTGTCAGCAATACCGGTTTGTTTTCTGACGAATATACCGCATCGTCCACCCAATCGTCTCAGGTAAATACCGCATCGTTGGAAAAAACCCCTGCAAAAGTCACTGGAACAGATGTGACCCCGGAGCTTTTCCAGACTTCAAGAGCGTCCAGAGGATCACTGAGATATTATGGCCTGGGCCTTGAGAATGGGCCCTACACTGTAACATTGCACTTTGCAGAGACGGTTTATGAAAGTCGCACTTCGCAAACTTGGAAAAGTCTAGGACGGCGTGTATTTGATATCTATATTCAGGTAAGACTGCTTATAGAATAAAAATTCTAACTTATTTGAAGTAAACACCTCATTGGACAGGTTTTCGATGTTTTAAGCTACATTAACTAAAGACAGTGATTTAAAGGAGACTAGAATTATCACCTACCTCTTCATTTGGTTGCTAGGGTACCCGCAGGACGAAGGACTTTGACATATCGAAAGAGGCAGGTGGTGTTAACCGAGCAGTTGTGAGAAAATTTAATGTTAGTGTGTCAGAGAATTATCTTGAAATTCATCTGTTCTGGGCTGGTAAAGGGACCTATTGGATACCCGATAGGGATTATTACGGCCCACTAATAGCGGCCGTCCATGCTGCTTCAGGTGTATTATGTGTTAACTTATAGAGATTTCCTGTGAGTGGTTTAAATGTATTTTTCTGCTGTTAATTGACATTGAAGAATTCGTCTGTTTTATCACTTACATTTTACAAAGAAGAGCAAGACTGGGTTGATAGTTGGTATTGCAGTTCTTGTTGGAGTTGTGAGCTTGCTATTAATATTTGCGATTCTTTATATGAGGAGGAAAAAATCAGAAAAAGAAAACGATGAAGGTAAACGACTATATCATTACTGGTACCCAATTCAGGTTTCTCTGCTCTGACACTAACACACAGAAGTAAGAATGCTTTCACGAAAGTAAAACTTATGTCATACTGTTTTGTGAATGTGCAGATATTCTAGGATTAGGCCCCCGGCCATATACTTTCAGTTATTCTGAATTAAGAGCTGCAACTGAAGATTTTAATCCTTCAAATAAGCTAGGAGAAGGAGGATATGGCCCCGTTTATAAGGTGAAATTCGTATTACATCAATATCATGTACTTGAAGTAATGACAAGAGAAAGAAGAGAGCGAGAGAAGAAAATATAACTTCTGTTTTCTTTCCTTCACGTCACTAAACTGTGTTTCTGTGTACATTGTAGGGTACACTTTCTGATGGTAGAGTAGTGGCTGTGAAGCAACTTTCAGTAGCATCTCACCAAGGAAAGAGTCAATTTGTATCTGAAATTGCTACCATATCTGCTGTGCAACATCGGAATCTAGTGAAATTGTATGGATGCTGCATTGAAGGCAGCCATCGCATTTTGGTTTATGAGTATCTTAAAAACAAGAGCCTTGATCAGGCACTTTTTGGTACAAACCTATCTACTTTTAGGTTGCACAGAAACAGCATTGTTTGCAGTTTCAAGCACTCTCAAATTGTTAAAAAAATGTTTTTGATTGGATGTGTTCACTAATATTTCAGGAACAAGTAACTTGCACCTTGACTGGCCTACTCGATTCAATATATTGTTGGGAACAGCAAGAGGACTTGCTTACCTTCATGAGGAGTCAAGGCCAAGGATTGTACATCGAGATGTCAAAGCAAGTAATATTTTGCTCGATGCAGAACTCTCCCCAAAAATATCAGATTTTGGACTGGCAAAGCTTTATGATGACGAGAAAACCCACATCAGCACCCAAGTTGCAGGGACAATGTAAGCCATCCTTTATTGTTTTTCCAGAGGATACATACATTATGGCCACACACATTTATACTTGCATGAAATTTTAACACACATGTTAATAATGCCTCAAATGATCTCAAGCAACATTGTGCAACCATTTGATTATCTTGCATTGCAGAGGCTATTTGGCACCGGAGTATGCATTGTTTGGACATTTGACAGAGAAGGCCGATGTGTTTGGTTTTGGAGTCGTTGTTTTGGAGATCCTTAGCGGGAGACCAAACTCTTACAATAATTTGGATCCAGAAAAGATTTCTCTTCTTGAATGGGTATGAATTGCATTCACCTAGCTTCATTTAGGCATTGTTGTGAAAAACTTATTTATACTTTTCTTTGACCATGGCATAATGTTTTCAGGTATGGACTCTACATGAAAACGACCAAACTCTCGGGCTGGTGGATCCAAGATTGATAGAGTTTGATGAAACTGAAGCAACTAAATGGATAAGAGCAGCTCTCATGTGCACGTAGGGATCACCGATGGCACGGCCATCTATGTCACGCGTGGTTGCAATGCTCTCTGGAGACATTGAGATAGGCACTGTCATGTCGAAGCCAAGCTATTTGACAGATTATGATTTTAAAGATGTAACAACATCGTTAACAAGTAGATTTTTGGTGGAGGATGATACCCCATCAACTTCATCCAAGGGTAGTAATGTTCGCCTCAACTATCAGCAGGGAGGTAGCAATGCAAGTGGTGCTGACACTCCCTGGATTGACCATGCGCCTTCTGTAAACATCACTCAATCACTGCTCTCTGGCATTAGAGGAGAAGGAAGGTGATAAATATCGAGATATGATTTTCGCATGCTCTTTATACCCCCTTTGTGCACCCTTGTACTTGTTTTGCACCCTTTCCTTTTATATAATACACATTTTAATAATTAATTGTAATTGTACTTTAGCTTTGGCTTTTGGTAGTGGGCAGGGGATTGGCATGCCAGATTTGAATATACCTTAGTAGATGGATGTATATCCTACTTATTCAGACACGATGTTTCTAGATATATTCATGAGCCACCACACTAGATGGGAATCCCACCACTAAAATTTAAGAATGTGTTCAGGGAATTCAGATAATTTAATAAGGCCTTTTTGGGTCTATAAATTGAGCCTTGATTTTGATTGTATGTGTTCACTAATATTTCAGGGACAAGTTACTTGCACCTTGGCTGGCCTACTTGATTCAATAAATTGTTGGGAGCTTACATAAGACGTTGGTGACACGATTTTCTAAACAACTTATTCTACACTCTTTTAAACTGATGGTTATCTTTAGCTAAGACCTTAGACTGAGTATGAACATCATTTTTTTCTGCTCTACATCATTATCAGTTAAAGCATTTATAGATCTTTTTGACATAATGGAAGCAAATTGTTACAATAATTTTAAAATGGATTACTGCAAACCGTATTGCAAGAGAAATAGAGGAAAATGAAGTGTCAAGAAACATATAGCACAAATTTAAACTAAACATACATCACACATATAATAGAAACAAAAAACCAACACATTACAAATCTTTGATAAGATAGCCAAAAAAATAAAATAAAATAAAAAATTAAAAGGAAAAAAAATCAAAACAAAATTATAAGATGTATTAAAAACCAAATTACAGTAATAACAAACAAATATTAAAAATTTAAAGCTAGCATTTTAAAAGTCTAAACTAGTTACCTCAAAAATGCCAAACTTTGAAACCACAGCCCTACGAATTTCTGCAAAATCAAGCCACGACTCATTACTAGATTGGAATATGTAATTCAATTTGATAACTATATTCACAATCAACTAAATAGAAAACATAACATGAATACACTTGAAAATAATTAGAAAATTTAATCTGGATTTAAAACTGTACATCATATACAAAAACGAAAGGATTAAATACTAGATATATGAAATCATTCTTTAAGTACATCACAGACAGTTCAAAATTGGCATATAATCTCTTCCTAGTCTAATGTAAGCAGAATCATAAATAAACGTGACAAAATCAAAAGTCTCTTAAAACCTTGAACATCAGAAAACCCACAAAACAAAAATAATCAGTGGACACAAACCAACCCTGAAAGCACCGAACTAACATTAACAAACAATAAAAATCAATGAAACATGCTAACCTTTCAGACGGGCCAGTATCAATATCTACACTCAGCTTTAGCATATAGATGCAACCTCCTCTGCAATCGTTTGTTTCTCAGCAGAAACTGGCCCATAAACCAATAACAGAGCCCTTTAGTGCCCAACCTTCTGCACTGGAAAAATGTATATCACAAAACAAATACATGACTATTAACCCAAGATGAAGATTGAAGAGTCTACCTGCGTTTACTGCCTCCTTAGCTAGTTGCTCATCCATACCAGATGATAATCCTGTATCATTTACTAGTTGGGTATACAAACTCTGTTCAACCTCCTTATCT
The DNA here is from genome assembly GCA_963580275.1 of Crataegus laevigata. Lineage (NCBI taxonomy): Eukaryota > Viridiplantae > Streptophyta > Magnoliopsida > Rosales > Rosaceae > Crataegus > Crataegus laevigata. Next base: position 9,265,250 of record OY756939.1, on the reverse strand, counting down.
CTGACGACAATCTTTAGCTTTGAAATTCTTTCCTCACCAAGCTTTCCGACAACTGATCTGACATTTACAAAGTGTTAAATGGAGTATTAGTGCAGTCCTATACCATCCATATGGAACATAATGAACTAAAACTGGTACGTGGTGGTAAGGATTAATAGAGAGTACTTAACTGCAGCTTTTGGCTCAATATTATATGCACACAAATATGTATGTGTATATGTGCCTTTCTGTGTACTTAACTACAGTTTTTAGCATACTTTTATTGTATTTAACTTGCAAACAAAGAGCTAATGACAAGTTGCTTAAGAATGATTAATAGATCAATCAGTCGCATTAAAACTTATCATAATTCTATGTACTATTTTCCACAATGGAAATCGCATACGCTGTGAAGTGACACTAGAATCTGTGCTATTGCAGAAATTTGGAATGAAAAAATAAAATATAAAGTTGCAGCTATGTCAGTGGCTGAGTCCTTTATGACCACATCGAAAGAAACTACTGTCCAATTATAGTCATAACTACAGTGCATTCCATGGTCTCCAAAGCCCAGAGCATGTCCATAACTGTCTGGAAACTCAACCAAAAAAAGGCATAAAAATAAAGAATAAAATGTTTGTTATTACATGGCAATTCGATCCCCACTCTTACTATAGTTGTCAGTACAACCACAGGCATCCCTTCCTTGTATGCATCATCAATAAACCTGCAAATGGAAAGGAGAAAATAAGTCTAACTGTTGGAAACAATGGAGAAACAGGATATACACAAACATCCAACTAGACATGGCATTGAAATGCAATCCCACTAAAAGTCAACTGATTATTTCTAGTCCGGTTGTTTTTGTTTGTCCATGGTTCATCACTTCTAGCTTCCTATAGATTTAGGATCATCAGTTCATCTAGACTATCAACCAATAGACTTGCGAATATTTGTCAAGAATAAACTCCCACCATGCCTAAGGCCCAGTCTAAGCCAAAACTTCTGAGAGCAAAAGTCTGGTATATTCTTGAAATAAAATAACAAGTAGCAAGCTAACTTCGATTTCACATCATTTCTTTGGCAACACTTCAGAAGAATTTCCAAATGCTGGTCATGGTGAAAAATATTCATAGCCAAGTTCTATGTATTGCTTTAAGCTAATTCCAAATTTTGGAAATTCCGGAAGTATAGCTGAAGCCAAGAATGACTAAATGAGTACAAATAAAGAGGTTTTGCACATGGTTTTAGTCTACGCTATCCATATTTGAAGAAGGTAAAACTATCAAGCAGAAATTTAGACTCGGTATATTTGAGAGCTAAAAGATTGTGTAATCATCCAAGTAAATTTTCTGTCATCAGAATCTCACTCTTCAACTCCAGGTCATAAAGTCAAGCTTTCTGACATCAGAAACTCATCCATTGCAATTTTCTGTCAAAAACAAATTAATATTTGCTACTTTCACTCTCCATATGGGAGAGCATGACTTAAATACTTTTTAGATACAAGTGGAAAATAAAAAGACATTTACTCTCCCATTCATTAATATGTTTTGTAATTTTAAGGTTTTACCTTGTATTGTAAGATACAAAATAATAAGCTATCAAAGTAACAAGTGAAATGAGTTTGCACTTATCTTAGATAAGCAGCCATTTCTTTTGTGTAAAATTGATAATTTTCATAGGTGGCTTCAAGTGGAAAATAATAAAATGGTTCTGTTGTTTTTAAATCAGCCCTGCTCACCTTCCCTGGAATTATAAATTTTCCTTATTTTTGTTCCTCAGTATACATAACTATATGATCAAAATTCTGACTCAAAGACTATAATATTTCCTTTTGTGTATGATCAAGTACCTAAGTCTAGACTTGTATCTCAGTGGTAAGATCAGATATAAATGTTGAGATGCATCCCTAAAACCTAACTTAAGCCCTTAATAAGACCATACCTTCTTTGCAGAACATTTTTTGCAAATGACTCCTTCCCAATTGTAGGCAATGAACTAGGCCAACCAATCTGCAGGACAGATTAACAGTAGATTCAGAAGAAAAGATACTAAATGAAGGAAAATTTTGAAGAGCTACTTCAAGCTATTCATTCTTTTCAAAGACAACAAAAGAGTAACACACCCGATTAAAATACAAATTCACCATCTTTTGCTCATCACCAGCGTTCTTCCTGAAAAATTACATAAACTACATTTCAGAACCTTAAGTATAAAAATTGATAAACCTTTAGTCCAGACGCTTCTCCAAACCAATTATGATGAATAAGGCAAAGAATGATTGTAAAACGAACAAGTAATATGGGTCAGAATCTTGTGATTTTTCATATCGAAAAACTCTACGACCCAGATACACACTCGGAAATGTAATTAAATTGACTCATACTAGATTGAAGCAAGTCATGAATCATGATTTCAAGCCTACTAAATAACTTAAAGAAAAAGAAACCAAATTAATAACTTAAAGAACAAGAAACCAATTAAATAATCTAAATTCATGAATCTTTACTCATCATTTTAATTTCCCACCTTAGGAGATCCAAGTAAACAGGCTCTGTCCAACTCGCACAGTCAAGTCCAAGCTTCTTAAATGCTGCCAATATATCACAAGAAAAAATACAGTAATATTAACACATAAAACGCAATTTAATCAAGAAAATTTAATACAATAGGATGAAAATACTGCATTTTCTCACCTGCATCCATAAGAACCCTGAAAGAAACAAAGAGAAATCATCAAGAAAAAGGTCTCCAAGAAAACCCAACTCGAATTCGAACAATCCAGCAAAAACCAGCTTCAATAAACCAAGAAAATAATAAAAATACAACAAAGAAGCTGTGAAGTAAAAGAAAGCAATTAAACTGAAATGCTTGGAGTAAGAAGGAGAAAAAAATCACCCCACCCGTCGACTTCGAGGAGAACAGCGAGTTCCTGAGATAGGTTCTGGTCTTGGGCGCCGGATAGCGAGCTGACAGCGGCGAACCGGTCGAAGTGCAGGCATTTTCCGGGAAAAGTTGAGTTTCTTGGGAAAGTGGAGGAAAATGAAGGGACCAAGTTGGGGTTGTTCTTGGAGAGGGCGAAGAAGCGGGCGGTGGGGTCGTTACTTGGCGGGAAAACGGCGGCGGTGGAAGAAAAGGGCTGAGCTCGGAGAATTGAGCACGAAGCGGCATCCATGGCAGTTAGTAGAAGAAAGGTGATTGCTTGAAAACGGTTTTTGTTTGATTTACAGCTGACTGGGGAAGAAAATATCAGCCTCCACTGAAGAAGAAATAGCGTTATTGTGAAATGACTCTTATACCCCTTATGGATTTTCTGTCTGGTGTGTCTCCTGACGAGTCGAAGTTCAACCCGAGAAAAAACCGATATAATTTGGGGCTGATTCGGCACTCCAATTTCTGATAAAGCCCATAAAGTTCAACCTCGTTTTGGGCCTTTTGAACCAAAGTGTTAATTAATAAATTAGCCCATTAGGGATTGTGACCAATTTGCTATCATGTTTTTTTTTAATTTTTTTTATGAAACATAGTAAATTACAACTTGGATTCACTTGGGATTCCTAGTGAACTAAGTCAAAGAACACTTTCGAAGTCACTACATGAGTAGGACTAGAAAACCAAATACAAGGATTTTGTATATTTTTTTTCAATTTGTCAAGAGCAAGGTATTAAATATCGATGATATCGAAAATATCGATGATATCGAAAATATCGGTAGTCCAGAAACACGAAAATATCGATGGAAATATCGGGATATTATCGATATCGATAAAAATAATATGGAAACCACGGAAATTATAAGAAAAACTTGAAAATTTTTATTGAAACTTTGCAGGATGTTTATTTAGTCAATTATCTATTAGTTTATCACAAAAAATTGGAAGGAAATGCATTGCATGATGGATTTAACTGATTTAAGTTGATTATAAAGCGAGCTGGCAAACATTGTGAGTTTAGAAAATATGTAGTAATTAATGAAATAAGTTTAAACACACCATAATCATTTATATATAATGAATTAGTACAATATTTTATACTCATTTAAGCAAGGGATTAAGCAATGTGAGCTGTTGCTCCGAACCAATAACAATTGCGCCGAATCAATTACAATCATTTATATATAATGAATTAGTAAATAATTATTGAATAATATGTTATTTCTTATAAAAGAACATACATATGTGAATGTTTTATGTACATATCTAATATGCTTGCCTAGGAAAAAAAATATCTAATAATTTATATAACATTTATATACATATAATAATATAATATACCTCCCAAACTTTAAAAATATAAAAAGCCCAATGCCATGCAAGTGGGTGGTTTTCATAATAAACCATCTGATGAAAGTAGTTGTCCGCATTACCTCTTTCACATCACCACCCATCACCAGCTTTTGACCTTACAAAAACCCACGAAGAAAATTTCGTTTCTTCTTCTTTCCTTTCCCTTTTAGAAAATCAAAATTGAATCTTTTACTCTCTCTCTCTCTCTCTCTCTCTCTCTCTCTCTCTCATCTTCGTTCTTCTTCGCCCTTTCACTTTCAAAACCTCAAAAATTTTGAGTCAAAATTGGATCTCAAATCCAACTTGCGCCACTTTGAGCTTTCAGTCTCTCTGAGTCTTCAAAAACCCTAGATTCCCAAACGAACAGAGAGGTCCAAACCCTATCAACAATGGCAGTCTCAAAGGCATCATCCGTCGTCGCTCTCATGGCGGTCCTCTTCGCCGTCCTCTCCGCCATCGGCGCCTCCCAGGAGTCTCCGGCTCCCAGCCCAACCTCCCCCGCCGCATCCATCTCCCCCTCGTTCGTATCCAACCTCCGTCGTCGTCGCTCTGGCCTTCGGATCTGCGCTTAGGGTGGCGCCTCCCAGCCCAATATATCGAGATAATATCGATAATATCGATATTATCGATATTATCTCGATATATTGATGATAATCAAGTGGATAGGTGTAGAAATATCGGGCTCTCACAAAAACGATAATATTGGCGAAATATCGCCGATATTATCAATATTTTAGACATTAGTCAAGAGCATCTGAATTGCACTCGTTGAAACAACTTTTTGAATAATTGAAAGTGTTTTTGTAAATTGATTTTGGCTACCAAAAGTACTTTGATTGTTTTTTTAGGAATCACCAGATATGTGCTTCTTGCAAAAAACACTTCCAAGTGTTTTTCTAGGATCTACTTGGATTTTTACTGAGATTGGTTTCAGATTTATTTTCACTACGAAAAATTTTCAACCATTTTAAAAACATTTATAAACGAGCCCTAGCTCCTCCTTACGTATCTTGAAGATGAAAGCTATCCAATTGTTGTAGCAAAGCTTAATTGTTGTGGTCATGTTGCTCTTGGTCAATATCAACATATTAATATGAAGTTATGAACCGTTAACTCCAGCTCACAGGTTTATGCTTAGGTGATGGTGACGTGAGCGAAAGGTCATAGATAAAAATAAAAATAAAAATAAACCACAAAATAGAAAATATGAACGATGAACAATAGATAGACGACTTTGCTAATTTAGGTAATAAATTATTTGATCATGCAAATATTTGGTTATATAGTTTTTCTAGGAAAGTTATACATGGAGTTAAGCGTATGTTTAAATGTGCTTTTAATTAATAAAAACACTTGCAGATTACCAAAGACGATTCTAACTATACTAGAAGTAGAGTTAAAAAGCCATTCACATTTTTAGTAAAAGTTTCAAAATACTTCTACTAGAAGTACTTTTACTAAAAGTATTTTTGAGCAAAAATTGGTTTTGAAGAAACATTTTAAATTTTTAGTAAAAATTTCAACGCACTTCTAATTGGAAAGATGGACAATCTTTGATCTCGTCATCTCACCCACTCATTTTTAATATTTGAAGGAATTTTTTTATAAAAGCGCGAAAAGTCACATCCCGTGCCATCATCGATCACTTGAGTTTGGGAAAGGAGAAATTTTTTAGTGTACTCAGAAACACAGCCTGAAACACCAAGTATCATAAAATAATTAATTGAAAGTTTTTTTTTTCAAGTATTGAACCAATTATTTTGTGACACTCGTGTTCTTAGTACATTGAAAGGCCTTTGGATTGAAAAAAAAAATTGCTCTGTTTTTAATTTTATAGAGGATGAGATGAACTATAGTTTCGTAAGTTGGGATTATATGACAAATCAATTATATACACAAAAATATGTGTTCTTAGTACTTATACATACACTATGAACATTAACATCGATCATTGATCAAGTTGATTAACTACTTTATTAATTTTTTTAATTACATTCATTGCATGAGAATTCTAGTAAGATAAATATATATATATATATATATATATATATATATATATATATATATATAGAGGAATTGCTCAAGGGGAGGGATCCCACCATTGGATTTAACTTTAATGAAATTGTGTGGTTAAGATTGTGTGGCCTGTGTTTTAATCTTAACCACACAATTTCATTAAAGTCAATCTAACAGTAAGGAGCGTGTCCCCATTTTTTCAAAAAAAATGGGGATCTCTCCCCTTAAGCTCTCTGTATATATATGTATCTATTAAATTTAGGTACATGAGTTTGTAAATAAGTTGTCACGAGTCAATGGTCCAACATCGCTTCAACTTAACCACTTGCTAGTGCTAGTCTAATTAAAATTGAGTTTTATCTTAAAAGGTCTTGGTGCAATTATGAATAGAATCATATTTTTGTTGAGAATGAGTCCGACATTGATTGGAGGAGGGACCTTGCATGAGCTTATAAATAGGTTGGGCTAATCCCCATATTGCCAATTGATTTTATGGTGGAACCTCAACTTCATATTATCAGAGCTGGTTGTCCCCACGTGTGAAGTCAAACAGCCACACGCGTTCCACGTCGCCCCATTATGTTGTACACGTGTTAGGCTTGAAAATTCGCCACACGTGAGGAGACGTGTTGAGAATGAGTCCCACATTATTGATGAGATGATGGACCATCATGGGCTTATAAGCAGGTTGAGTTACTCGTCATCAATGTGTGACTTATTCTCAACAGGTTTTTTTTCTTTGTTTGTCAATTTTCCAATGTGAAAATTTTAACATTTTGTTTTAAAGTATATATGGATATATCATTTTTATTAGACAAAGAATATTATTAGTAGATTAAATTGTTAAGTTGTTAGAAGAGAAAATGATCGAATCCGCACTAAAATTTATAAACATAATTATTTTTCTGCAATAAAACTTCCTCGGTGTTATCATTTTGAGTGCATTTATTTTTCCTATATGTTGACCATTGTTGTCGAGCTTGAGCGTGAGCCCAATCAATCAATCTTGGCAGCCTGCCGCGGGAGAAATACCGGCAGCCAATTACGAGTGGCATGAAAATTCAATGTATGCGTGGAGAAATTTTTTATTATGACGGAAACACGTATGGTACATTATGTATTTTTATGTAAATGGTGAAATTTTTTATTTTTTAAGTTATTAACCTTTTAACACATATATCTCACTATTTATATAAGAACACGTGGTGTACTATCTTGTATGACGGTCACACTGAAAATCTCTTGTATGCGTGTTTGATTTTACAAGTAATTAAGGGTGTTGATTAAAAGTCAATCTAAAAAGTTGACCTTTTGTAAAGATACATATCAAGTTTTTACAGATCAAAGTTTTTAATCTTCAGTTTTTCCAAAAAAAAAAGTTTTTAATCTTCGGTTACATATATGAACGAGAGACGGAATAAATAACTTTACATGGAACCCAATGAGAGCTCTATTCCCTTTAGTTTCATTCTTTGCACAATTTAGACATGAATGCAGCTCGACTGCATGAGACATTGAGACTTAAAGATACTGGGAAGGGAAATCATATTTCACGTACAAATATACATAACATTTACACGCGTTGTTTTTATTCTCTTTTCTTTTTTAGAGTGGCATAATGACGTACATGGAGTGTCAATAATAGTTCGGAAAAAAAAACTGCATAAGACTCTAAGAGTGAGAAATGAAAATGTCGACACCGAAGACGATTTTTGCATGAATTAATTTTAAAAGAGAATTTAAAAACTAAATAATTCTAATCGTTGAACCATATTTCGAAATAGTTTAAGTACACACATATCAAATCATTAACATCATGTATTAACGTCTTTTGTCCTATTTATTATCATATAGTTTTCCAAATGCTGAGACATTACTGCATGATATATATAGCGTGCTGAATATTTGACATAGTAACTGAAAACCATTTTTACAATCTCACTTGGGAAGAAAAAGTGAAAAACACAAGTTTGAGGTTTACATAGTTGCACCAATTTGTTTGGCATTCTGATTGGGTTATTTCCAGGGCTGGCCGAGGCCCAGTGCGGGCAAGGCGACCATCCAGGGCCCAAAAAAATTGGGAGCACCAAAATTATTAGAGTGGTATAATTATATATGTTTTTATAAGAGTATAAATTTATAAAATTTGGTTCAATGTCACGAAAATTTAAATAGAAGTGGTGGTTTGGTCATTTGAAAATAATGAGAAAGTCTTGAGTTCAAATCGCCACATGTACTTATTTACTTTCTAATTTTTCCAAATTTCTTTTCATAAAAGTATAAATTTATAAATTTTGGTTAAAGGATTAAGAAGTTTAATTAGAAGCAATGATTTTTGTTTTTTAAAATTAACAAGTGGTCCTAAGTTCGAAACGTTATGTGCATGTTTATTTTTTTCAATTTTACAAATTTTTGTTTGGTTGTTAATTTATTTTTAGTTGCTAGCTAGTAACTATGTGGGTTGTTATTTTTAAATATTCGTTTCAATTCAAGTCTAAACTTCAACAATGAGTACTACGTAGACCAAATTTTTAGAGCAAATTTACAAATTATATGACGTGTTATCAAAATATTTAATTTAATGCCCATTCATTACTAATACATATCAATTAAAGACTTGAAAACATCATTATTTTTTTAGTCCCACATTGACAAGGTTAGTAAATAAGAAAAAATACCTCATGATTTATACAAAAATACTTTCAAAGTTCAGATGGAAAACAAAACTCATCATTTATCTACTTGTAAGCCTGGAGTTTTTTCGTTTCCTTCTCTCAATACAAAATAAATTAGTCTTTCTGTGTTTCTAAATTATTGAGTTTGAAGTATTTTCCTAAATATAATTTTATCGATATTTTATGTATGAAAATAAATAATTTCCTTATATGAAATTAGGGCTTTTTTTTTTGTCGCTCCGGGCCTCAAAAATCTCTGGACCGGCCTTGGTTATTTCGGCTACATGTTTTTGTTTCCTCTGAAAGAAAATTAGAATAGAGCTTAGGAATTGTAAATTTGGTCAAACTTGTTCCTCTATGGGCATATTCCATTAATTTAGCAAACATTTTCAGAGCCAGGACGTCACATTTTTTTTTTTTGGATAAATTACAATTTGTATGCTCTAGGTTGGTTGTTATTGCAACTTCATAAAACATTTTTAAAATATTTTAATCTCATACATTACTTATTATTTTATTTTAATATCATATATTAGTTAGTCAAACTGTTAATTTAACATTTAAGTAATTGTGCAGCAACTACAGATCTCATTATTTTGCTGACATGGCAGTCAATAGCATGCTACATGGGACAAATAAAAATAAATTTGTTTTTGTTGTAAACAAATCCTAGTTGAAGTATGATTGTGTAAATCCTAGATTAGGTTTGATTAGAGTTGTTATCCTTATCCTATTGTATCTTTTATTCCTTGGAGAGCAAAGAATGCCTTTACCCTAATACTATAAATAGAGGTGCAAGGTAGGAGGAATATACAACACAATTCCCCTACAATTCTCTCTTTCTCTCTTCCCTTGTGTCGCCGGCCTCCCTCTCCCTCTCTCTCCCTTTGTCAGATAAAATAGTCCACAACACGTTATCAACACGCTCCTACCGCTGCGCTTAGGAATTTGACGTTGGAGAAATTTTCTGCATCAAACCAGTTCATCCATATCATCACGCAATCAAGTTCTTTCAAAACAACGGCTTTTAATCGATATTTTGCAAGCCCTGATAGCATGAACATTCACCATGATGCATGACCCAACTTTATGTTTAACGTATTTTAGATTCTACATAAATTGTGTCTGCCTCATAACCATAATTGTTTAAATTATGTGAATTTGATATTTGCCATGAATTGAATCTTACATATGTACATGCATTGAAAATATTATTTTGCATATGGATCAACGTAAATATGTGATTCATTGAATTACATATGCATGCCATTTAATTTAGCTTAATAAAAAAAAAAATTGGATTTGTTTTTGCTGCATGCAAGCTGCACCCCAAAGCAAAAAAAAATTTTGGCGTTTTGTTTTCAATCCCAAGCCCTAATGGGCTCTAGTTTTTCAACCCATGATTTTTTTTTTTTTTTTTAAAAAAAAAATTTCTGCGACCCAGCCCAAGTGAAAAAAAAAAAAAAAAAGATTTTTGGGCCTGTAGCCCCACCTAACACCCCAGCCCAATTTTTTGGGCATTTGTTTAAAAGGGTCTCTTTTCATTTTTTTTTACCCCCCGGTGGTTTAAATTTTCTTTCTTTTTTTTTGGGTCCCGCAAAATTTTATTGCCTAATTAATTTTTATTTTAGGCCCAATGGGTTTTTGTATTTTTTCACCCACACTCTATTTTGGCCCGAAGTTCAAATAATTAAATAAATTAATTCAATTATAATTGTACACCTAAAATTATATTTTTGCATATACTTGTTGCATATTTGTTTGCGTATATATATATTTGTGTTTGCCTGCAGGAATATATGAACCTGAAGTTCATAATTAATTTGAAACCTGAAGTTTCTTATAAACATGCCTTATTTGAAAACCTGAAGTTTTCACTTAAACATATCACCCATGAAAACCAGAAGTTTTTCATGCAAAAATTAAACCAATACTTGTCTATTAGAACCTGTATGTTCTACTCCTATGTGAATGGATTGATTTTTCTCCATTACACTAACCACATCTTATCTATCTCTTGTGTGATAGGAACATGTCGAATTTGAACAAACTCGACTTCACCGCTTTAGAAGTTTCTGGAAGAAACTACCTCAAGTGGGTTCAAGATGTGAAGCTCCACCTCACCGCAAAGAACTTGCGTCCTGCCATTGAAGAAGTCACTGATGTGCCTGTTGGCGAAGCTGAAAAAGCCACTGCTATGATCTTCATTCGAAGACATATCCTTGACGCTCTGCAAACTGAGTATCTTACTGAGGAGGATCCACGTGCATTATGGGTCGCTTTGGCTGATCGTTTTGATCACCAAAAGGACATATTCTTGCCTGAAGCAAGACACGACTGGCAGCACTTGCGCTTCCAAGACTTTAAGTCTGTGAATGAATATAATTCTGAAGTTTGTCAAATCCGATCACTTCTCAAGTTTTGTAATGAAACTTTGACTGAAGAGGATCTTCTGGAGAAGGCCTATTCGACCTTCTCTGCTTCTAATATTGTCCTGCAGCAACAATATAGAGCTCAGAAGTTCACTAAGTTCTTAGATTTGATCTCTGTTCTACTTCTCGCTGAAACGCAGAACCAGCTGTTGATGAAGAATCGTCAAGCTAGACCTACTGGGGCTACTGTTGTGCCTGAAGCACATTATAGCACTAACCAGCACCCAAGGCGCCAAAAGAAGCGTGGTAGGGGTGGCCAGAAGCCATCCAACCAAGGTCAACAGAGCCAAGACCCACCCAAGGGAGGAAACAAAGCCCAGCAGCGCCCAAACCTCGCTCCCAAGGCCCAGAACTTCAAGAATAAGGGTAAAGCACCTAAAACCATGGATAACGATATATGCTATCGTTGTGGTGCTAAGGACCATTGGTCCCGTATTTGCCGCGTTCCCAAGCAGGTTGTAGACGCATATCATTCACGTCGTCAGAAGTTTGAATCAAACTTCATGCAAGTGGACGAACCAGAGACTACAAAGATGGAGGTTTCTGACTTTCAGGAGGATACCACCCCTATGGAAGATTAGAATCTTAGACATAGACTTATTTTTTAGTTGAAATAAGACAAATGGGGCCGAATTCCACCTAGTGGCCGAACCCCACCTTGTTTTTTGGTTGATTTTTGAACAATTTTCCTTTATGTTTTGGATTATTAGTTGGTGATTTGTTTTTTGGATATTAAGTTTTAATCCTTGAATAAATTAAATTATTTTGAATTGATAATTGTTTTATAAACCTTTATGCATGTGATCGATTCAAATTAATTTTTCATTCTAGGTATGACTTGTGGGAAAGTTAGTTGTCTGGCAGATAGTGCAACCACGCACACTGTTTTGCGTGAACGCATCTATTTCACTAACTTCATACCTAAGAATGCACCTCTGACAACCCTCTCAGGTCGATCCAACCTGATAGAAGGATACGGTAAGGCACGTATAATGTTGTCCAATGGTACAATCTTGACCATTGCTGAGGCACTCTATTCCCCACGTTCCGGAAGAACGTTACTAAGTTTCAAGGATATTAGAGATAATAATTTCCACGCTGAAACCCACGTAGAAAACGGAGTTGAATTTCTGTGCATAACTTCCTACGAATATGGCCAGAAGCGTATTCTAGAAATGATGAAGCGTATCCTGAGTGGTCTGTATACTACAACCATACGCCCCATAGAAAGCCACTATGTGGCCGGCCCTACTACTGGGACCGCGCACGAAATTACACTTTGGCATGACCGTTTGGGACATCCTGGACGAATAGTGATGCGCCGTATCCTCAAATCATCACACGGGCATCCACTAACCCGAAGTTTAGGTTCGATCCAAGGAATCACATGTCAAACATGTTCTATGGGAAAACTTATTACTAAGCCTTCTTATGACAATATTTGTTCGAATCCTCCCATTTTTCTACAACGGATTTAGGGGGACATTTGTGGACCGATTCAACCTCCCTGCGGACCATTTAGATATTTTATGGTTTTGGTTGACGCTTCCACACGTTGGTCACACGTGTGCTTGTTGTCCACAAGGAACGCTGCATTCTCCAAACTGTTGGCTCAGGTTATCAAGCTCAGGGCTCACCACCCTGATTATCCAATCAAATCTATTCGATTGGATAATGCTGGAGAATTCACATCTAAAACTTTTGATGACTATTGCATGTCGGTTGGGGTTGAAGTTGAACATCCAGTACCCCATGTTCACACCCAGAACGGCCTGGTAGAGGCTTTCATTAAGCGCTTACAAATGATTGCTCGATCGTTGGTCATATGTACCAAGCTCCCGATCGCTGCTTGGGGCCATGCAATATTGCACGCAGCAAAGTTGGTCCGCCTGAGGCCTGTTGCGACATAACCATTCAGTGCCCTTCAGTTGGTCACCGGATACGAACCCGACATATCGCATCTGCGCGTTTTTGGTTGTGCGGTATATGTGCCGATCTCGCCGCCCTTAAGTACAAAAATGGGGCCTCAACGAAGGATGGGAATCTATGTCGGATATGATTCTCCTTCGATTATTCGTTACTTAGAACCTTTGACAGACGATCTGTTTACCGCTCGTTTTGCAGATTGTCACTTCTATGAGACAGTCTTCCCGTCGTTAGGGGGAGATAACAACGTCAACGTTCCTAAAGAACGACGCGAATTATCGTGGACGACTCCCACTTTGTCTCACTTAGATCCCCGCACCGCTCAGTTTGAAACTGAAGTGCAGTGCATATTAGATCTCCAGAGCATAGCTCAGAGCATGCCAGATGCTTTCACCGATCTAGCGCGAGTGACAAGATCACACATTCCAGCTGCGAATACGCCTGCAAAGATAGATGTACCAAATGTACGATGGACTGCCCTCCTGGAAGCCCGGGACGCCAATTCTGGTGATCCACGTACATTAGCGGCTAGCCAATCATCTGCCCCTACACAAAAGCGTGGCAGACCTCTTGGTTCAAAGGATTCACACCCCCGGAAGAGGAAAACTACGGCACAAGGTCCTGAAGAGCCTACCGTGAATACGACTATCGCTTACTCATTCTACCCAACTCATGAGGAAATTCTAGATTATGGAAGCGTCCTTGAAGAGACGAATCCTCCTCCTGAGAATCGTGAGATTTCGGTCTATTATGCTAGCTTAGATGATGTGTGGCGTAGAAATGAGATGATTGTCGACGATGTATTAGCAATTGCAGTGGCTACTGAGATCATGTTGAGCGATGACATTGAACCGCGTTCCGTTGATGAATGTCGACGTAGAGCTGATTGGTCAAACTGGAAACAAGCAATCCAAGTCGAACTCAATTCACTTGCGAAACGTAAGGTGTTTGGACCTGCAGTTCCTACTCCTCCACATGTAAAGCCCGTTGGCTACAAGTGGGTTTTCGTTCGGAAGCGTAATGAGAATAACGAAATTGTGCGTTACAAAGCTCGTCTTGTTGCGCAAGGCTTCTCACAACGCCCCGGGATTGACTATGACGAAACTTATTCACCCGTTATGGATGTGATTATTTTTCGCTACCTTATCAGTTTGGTAGTTTTCGAAAAACTGGACATGCAGCTGATGGACGTAGTAACCGCGTATCTCTATGGGGATCTTGATAGGCCTGGCAAACGTGTCGTGTCTGTCGTGTTCGTGTCGTTTTCGTGTAACACCTGTTATCTTAACGGGTCGTGTCGTGTCACACCCGTTATCTTAACGGGTCCTTAACAGGTCAGGTCACTTTACCCAATGGGTAAAGTGACCCGACCCGTTATGACCCGTTAAGAAAAATAAATATTTTTTTTAAATTTGCACATACCACATATATTATTATATATTACTTCAAAACATTAAAACATTTGTCGTTTAAGTACTATATCTACACTCGAAAATAAGAACCTAATAAAAAAATAATACATACACTACTAATTTATTACAAATATTAAATGTGCAAGGATATGCAAAATGAAAGAGTTTTTGTTTTCAAGGTTCTAAGTCTTTCTCAAAACGATAGATTCACTAACACTTAGAGTTTATTTATACTTTCATTAAGTATAACATAAGATTTTGTGGTATCCACTTGTATAAATATTTTAAATTGAAGATCAAATTCATTCATTGTATTCATATAGGGTCAAGAAGTGTAGCTGTAAAAAATCATCAAAATCGGAGTTAAAATAACCGTTAAATCGTGATTTTTCGTTTATAACCGTCGAAAAGCTTTGTCCCGTTACTTGATTTCTGAATGTTTGTTTTTTGTGATTTATTGCTAAGGTGATCTCGAAGCATATACATACAAGTTTGACGGTTGCAATCGTTGAAATTAGTTTTGGAGAATTCGTATCTCATTAAAACGATAGATTCACTAACACTTAGAGTTTATTTATACTTTCATTAAGTATAACATAAGATTTTGTGGTATCCACTTGTATAAATATTTTAAATTGAAGATCGAATTCATTCATTGTATTCATATAGGGTCAAGGAGTGTAGCTGTAAAAAATCATCAAAATCGGAGTTAAAATAACCGTTAAATCGTGATTTTTCGTTTATAACCGTCGAAAAGCTTTGTCCCGTTACTTGATCTTTGAATGTTTGTTTTTTGTGATTTTTTGCTGATGTGATCTCGAAGCATATACATACAAGTTTGACGGTTGCGATCGTTGAAATTAGTTTTGGAGAATTCGTATCTCATTAAAACGATAGATTCACTAACACTTAGAGTTTATTTATACTTTCATTAAGTATAACATAAGATTTTGTGGTATCCACTTGTATAAATATTTTAAATTGAAGATCGAATTCATTCATTGTATTCATATAGGGTCAAGGAGTGTAGCTGTAAAAAAAATCATCAAAATCGGAGTTAAAATAACCGTTAAATCGTGATTTTTCGTTTATAACCGTCGAAAAGTTTTGTCCCGTTACTTGATCTCTGAATGTTTGTTTTTTGTGATTTTTTGCTGATGTGATCTCGAAGCATATACATACAAGTTTGACAGTTGCGATCGTTGAAATTAGTTTTGGAGAATTCGTATCTCATTAAAACGATAGATTCACTAACACTTAGAGTTTATTTATACTTTCATTAAGTATAACATAAGATTTTGTGGTATCCACTTGTATAAATATTTTAAATTGAAGATCGAATTCATTCATTGTATTCATATAGGGTCAAGGAGTGTAGCTGTAAAAATCATCAAAATCGGAGATAAAATAACCGTTAAATCGTGATTTTTCGTTTATAACCGTCGAAAACTTTGTCCCACTACTTGATCTCTGAATGTTTGTTTTTTGCGATTTTTTGCTGATGGGATCTCAAAGCATATACAAACAAGTTTAACGGTTGGGATCATTGATATTAGTTTCGGAGAATTCGTATCCCATCAAGTTTAATGAATCAATGGTGTGTATTTGTTGTGTGTGTGTGTGTATATATATATATTTAAATCCATTTATTTTGTACCTATAATTAAATTAACACGTGTTAATCATTATAAAAATAGTAGGATATTATATGTGTGATAAAAAGTTAAAAACTTTAAAATAAAAAAAAAAATTCTCACCACTTTTATTAATTTTCATTTTTCCCTCTCTTTTTTGTTTTCTTTTCAACTTTTTCTTATAATTTTCACTTTTTCCTCCGGTAGCCTACCCATCTTTTCCTAATTCCCTCTCTTTTTTTATTTTATTTTCAACTTGTTTTATCATTTTCATTTTCCCTCCCTTTTTCTTCAAAAAGGGCGGCACTTTAAAGTTTAAATGGAATCAAAATGAATGGATTGTCTGTTCGATGGTTGGACTTGGATTGGAATATTGGATGCATCATGCATATTATTAATTAATAATTATTATAGTTTTATAAAATGTAATATATATATATATATATATATATATATATAATTATTATAGATGATTAATATTTTGGGGTATAATTATTATAGTTAAATTTTTTTGATTTATTTATTATAGTTAATTAACTTAATTTAATATATACTTATTTATTTATTATAGTTTTTAGGGGTATAAAATTGTTAAATTAATATATATAATTATACTAGTATTTTTTTTAGGGTTATAAAATTATGAAATTAATATTCTGCTTATCGTGTTACCCACGTGTATACCCGAATTTACCCGTTATCTTAACAGGTACTATCGGGTTACCCGATAACGACCCGATTCGTTATCGTGTCGACCCGAACACCTGTTAATTTCGTGTCGTGTCGTGTCGTGTTATCGGGTCGTGTCAGAAATTGCCAGGCCTAGATCTTGATACGGAAATTTATATGAAAGTTCCTGAAGGACTTACATTGACTGGTTCAAATATTTCCAAACCCCAGAACACGCTCTCAATTCGGCTGAGGCGTTCACTCTATGGTTTGAAACAATCCGGAAGAATGTGGTATAACCGTCTGAGTGAGTATTTGACTAGTCATGGATATGTGAACATCGAATTATGCCCTTGTGTGTTCATTAAGAAGTCACGTTCCAGATTTGCGATTGTTGCAGTATATGTCGATGACATGAATCTCATTGGAATTCCTGAAGAGCTCGTGAGAACTGCTTCGCACCTGAAGTCGGAATTTGAGATGAAAGATCTAGGTAAGACTCGATACTGTCTCGGTCTCGAGATAGAGCATTGTTCAGATGGAATCCTAGTACATCAATCGAACTACACCCAGAAGGTGTTGTGCCGCTTTAATGAGGATAAAGCGAAGTCTTCGAGTACTTCTATGGTTGTTCGTACGCTAGATGCAAAACGAGATCCCTTCCGTCTGAAGGATGATGATGAAGAGATTTTGGAACCTGAAGTTCCTTATCTAAGTGCGATAGGCGCTTTATTGTACTTAGCTCAATGCACTAGACCTGACATCTCATTCGCTGTTAATCTTTTGGCAAGATACATCAATGCACCTACACGCAGACACTGGACTGGCGTGAAAGACATCTTCCGCTACATTAAGGGTATTACGGATCTGGGCTTGTTCTATCCCTATGAATCATCGAATGAGGCTACATCTTGTGCTCCTTGAGTTGATTCTCGCCTTGTTGGTTATGCCGATGCTGGATACTTATTTGATCCGCACAAGGCGCGTTCTCAAATGGGTTATGTCTTTACCGTTGGAGGCACCGCAATATCTTAGAGGTCAACGAAACAGACCTTAGTTGCCACTTCGTCTAACCATGCTGAAATTCTCGCCTTACATGAAGCAACTCGGGAATGCTTTTGGTTGAGATCAGTAGTGGGCCATATTCGAAGCTCCTGCAATATTCATCCCGCCGTTGATGTCCCGACGACGATCTTTGAAGACAACGCAGCTTGCATCGAACAGCTCAAGAAGGGTTACATCAAAGGAGACAACACCAAGCACATTGCGCCGAAGTTCTTCTTTTCACATCAACAACAAGAGCATCAGAAGATTGAAGTCAAGCAAATCCGTTCATAAGACAATCTGGCCGACCTCTTCACCAAATCACTGCCGAAGGCGACGTTCCAGAAGCTTGTTCATGGAATTGGTATGCGTAAACTTTCTGAGTTGTAACTTTGCTATTTCTCTTTGGAATTATGTCAAACTCAGGGGGAGTATCCTGTAGATACTTGCTTGATCTTAATGTACTCTTTTTCCCTACGATTAAGAGCATTTTTCCCACTGGGTTTTTGCTACCTAACTAGGTTTTAACGAGGCACCCACCTTGGGCTGGTCATATCCCTGAAGACGTCCTATAGACGTTTCTTTTGACTTTGCATTTCTCACGCATTTTTCCTTAGACTATGGATTTTGTCCCTACTCGGGTTTTTGCCATAGCCTTAGGGTTTTTAGTGAGACTTACTTACTTATGCAAATTCCTACCTTATTGAGAATAAGCGTTGTTCCTTGGAATCAGCACTGACAAGTCGACTTCATCAACTTCTGCATAATGCTAGATCTACCTTAAGTATTTACACACTCAAGGGGGAGTGTTGTAAACAAATCATAGTTGAAGTATGATTGTGTAAATCCTAGATTAGGTTTAATTAGAGTTGTTATCCTTATCCTATTGTATCTCTTATTCCTTGGAGAGCAAGGAATGCATTTACCCTAATACTATAAATAGAGGTGCAAGGTAGGAGGAATATACAACACAATTTCCCTACAATTCTCTCTTTCTTTCTTCCCTTGTGCCGCCGGCCTCCCTCTCCCTCTCTCCCCTTGTCAGATAAAATAGTCCACAACAGTTTTAGATTTCTAAGAAAGAAAAATTAAAATATGATTTTTTTTCTTTAAAAAATAGTGGGCCCCACCCTATAAATCTTCAAACCCTCCATCCCCGTGCAACCTTCTTCCTCTTGCACAATACTCTCCTGTAGGGGTGGGCACTTGAAACCGAAAACCGAAACCGAAACACGAACCAAATCGAACCGCACCGAATGGTTCGGTTTTGCGGTTTTGAAACGGTTGCGGTTTTGAAACCGAACCGCATTGTAGGAAACGGTTTGGTTTTGGTTTTGGCTTTTGAAAACCGCACCGAAACCGAAACCGCACCTTAAATTAGATGTCCTATTTTAATTAGTTGTTTGTTAGAATCCATACATTTAGTATGTACATGTCATAATAATGATTATTTTTTTCCAAATTATATCCCTCATCAAGCTTGGCATCTCAATGTTTCTTTACAGGAAAAGATGAAAATTTTATTTACTAGTAAAAGCACTTCAGAACCCTAATTTACAAGTTCATAATGATAGCCTATATAATAGACTAATAAAAAATGCAAATGAAAAAAAAAAAGAAACAATGAGCATCAAATAAGAGTAGTCATTGTAGGAAAGATACAAAGACCAAATCTCTAATCAAATAATAAGTTGTAACACTCCATTTGGGTACTTTTTCCTGCTCACAAAGTCTATCATATGTGCAATTAGCTAGCTAGAGTAAAGAAAAGAATTCTCATGTGGGTTGTTTAATTAATGTATTGTGTGGAAAATGAGACCGTGTTATGTGTAGATAAGTATAAATTTTAAATTGTATATATTTTTTCAAAAACCAAACCGAAACCGTTTGAAACCGCACCGAACCGAACCAAACGGTTTGGTTTCATTTTGATTTTGGCTTCAAAACCGCACCGAACCACACCGCAAAAAGTTACGGTTTTGGTTGTGGTTTCACTCAAAACCGCACCAAACCAAACCGTGCCCACCCCTACTCTCCTGCAGCGTTCCTCCGTCCTCCGCCAGGCACCAACAATTAAAATCCCTGCAATTAAATAAAACCCAGCAAATCCAAATCCAATCTCTCGCTGCAACATTTCCCCATACCAACCGAAAACCCATCACTCTCTGCCGCCAAATCTAAATCCAATCCAAATCTCTTTGTCGCCGACTCCATCCCCAAACCACCCCAAAACTCATCATCACTCCCGACTCTATGTCATCTCACCGAATTTCACATGGCTCAGCTGCCCTTCCCCCAATTTCAAACCCTCAGACACACATATACAATACCGTCAATTTTTGGTGCCCGTTTTCGCTGGAAACCAGGGCTCATCTGGCGAGCCACATCCAAAACTACGAGGTCCGATTCCTCCCCGAGTTCTTTGACTCTCGCTCAAATTGGACGGATTTTCAAGTGGAACTGTTCGCCATGGCCTGCAGCAACGCCGCGGCCAAGTTGCTTGGGGAGGCTGAGATGGACGCATCACAAAAGAGAAAGAAAGAGAGATGGCTTTTTCCATTCTATTTCTCTAGGAGGGCTTGCTGGCGATAGAAGGGATGTTGTCCCTGCGTCAGGATTTTCCTTTAGTGCACAACAGATTTGGAAAGTAATCAGAGAGAACAAGGACTTGGATCTTCCCGCTCACAAGGTTTGTTAGTTTATTTTCTTCCCATTGATAATTTGTGGTCTTCACTTCTCATATGCATATAATATATACACATACTGTGATTTAATTAGGTTATGGTTGCTACGGTTCGGTGTGAAGAGATTGCCAACCAGAAATTCAAACAGTTGGTCCACGATGAGGTATGTGGTCATTTATCTCCATTTTTGAGATGCTTATACTTCTAGCGTATTCAAGAAAGTTTTATTCGTCATTACTTGGGTGAACACGATTTAGGGTTGGTTAGCACTGCAAGAAGCTGTTGAAACTGGTCCCGTACAAGGCTTTGGTAAAAGGCTCAGTTCCATTCTAGCCACCTATCTTTCCGAGTAAGTTTGACTCTGGTTTAATTATGTTTTTAATCAATCATATAACTGAACGCATTTTTCACATGTAACACTGTCCACCTTGTTTTTTTGGGTTTTAATTTTGCCACTAAAACTAAATGTTTATATGTATTCTTATCTGTTGTGTGTTTTCTATTCGTTGGAAGGTTTATTGTTAGTGTTCTATGGGCTTGTACTGTTTCTATTTCTGACTTTATTTTGTATGTCTTGATCTCAGAATGTTTCGTATACCACGTTACTATTGGCCTCAATCTCAGAATGAACACCATGATAATGAAGTGGTTTGGCAACATAAACTTTATCCTTCAAGTATCGCTATCAAAGAATTATGCTTAAATCAACAGCTGAACATCATTACTTGAGCATGACTCCATCTAATTACATTACCAGAAGCTTAAAGTCACTAATCTCACTCTGAGAAACTGAGAGGACAAATAGATCTTGCTTGTTATGTAATACACGAAAAGTAACATAGCCTTATAGTTCAGATTGTCTTCAAAGTTCAAAATAAAACAGGTTAAAGGGTCTGTTGGACTTGATGCGGTCAACTTTGTAAATTCGTAGCTGTCACTAATGCAAATTATTATTTTTGTTTAAATCTTGCTTTCCTCTGAATTTTCCACTTTGTTTACCCTGCGTACTTGGCCATGCTCGGACACTTACGTTCTAAAGCCCTTGAAGATTTTCAAGTGAGGCTGGAGCAATTGTTGAACAAAGGAGAAGGATTCGCTTCATCTGTTTGTATCTGTGCTCAGTCTTCTATGCTTGAGTTCGAGAAAGGATGTGCAGGTAATAGAATTTGTTTGGCTAATTAACATGTTTGTCGACCAAAATATTTCTTTCATTGCTTTTAACGTGTTTCTCCTTTCAGATGTTGCCATACAACAAGCTAATTGGGATGCTTCAAAAGTCCGGGAAAAGCTTCAACGTGATATAGATGCACATGCATCATCGGTTCGTAGTGCAAAACTGGCAGATTTGAATTCCAACTATGAGGTAGTGCTTTGTTTCATCTTCACAAAATAGGAAACTAGGACCTTCTACTGATCCTCTTGCCTCAAGCTCTTGGGAAGAGGTACCATTAATTTATGGGTTTGGTTTTTAATGTAAAATTTGTCTATAATGAAACTCCTTCTTATTAAGGTGAACTCTGAACTAGGTTTGTTCAAAGGATACCTTAATTACCCCTGTACAGTGCAAGCCATTGTGGAGGCAGTTCAAAGCAGAGACCGAATATAGCGCCACGCAAGCTATTTCGGCACAGGTATACTTAAGTTTAACTTCAGTGGTCTAATTTTTTTTTATATCGTTTAATCAGAGTTGCATCCCGAATAAATGGATTTTGTCTTTTATAAAATGTTCTTTAAAGATTTGGATTATGAAAATATGAATATTGGAACATGTTCGTGCAAAAGTAATGAACAACTGCTAGGAGGAACATGGAAATAGGACGCATGCATTGTCCTTGGATGACATTTTGGGCAGGAGTTCTTATGTAAATTGCTTTTAGTTTAGTAGTGAAACCAAACATATGGAAACACTTCATATTGAAAATCGCGCTGATTCTTGACTTGGGAACAGTTTAGTCAGATAGGACCAACTTATAATCAAGTTCAGTGTATTCTTGTTTTTTCTACAAAGAAAAATCCTAGCATCCTAATACTATTTTTGTAACGAGCTCCCTATCTTTATGCTTATAGCTCTGCTCAATCATGATGTTGTTTGCTTTTGTACTTTCAGGAGGCTCACAAGCGGAGTAACAACTGGTTACCTCCTCCATGGGCTATAATGGCGATGATCGTTCTTGGTTTTAACAAATTTATGATGCTTTTAAAGTAATTGCTTTCGTTCTTTTTTGTTTCCTTTTGCGAGTTTTAGGTTTTGGACATTTTTATGTGTCCAGACCCTAATGTCTTGCACATCTGTTAATCACTGTGGCATTTTTCTTCAAATGAAATAGGAACCCTCTCTACCTCATGGTTCTATTTGTTGCATTTTTACTTTCACGGGCCTTATGGGTACAGATGGACATTACGGGACAGTTCCAGCATGGCGCTGTAAGTATAAAACTGAGTTTTTTTTTGTCTCAGTAGAGTGTAAAATTGGGATTGAACGTGGAATACAACAGCTGGTAGTCCTAATTTGATAGAGACTTCACTTGGGGCTGGCCTTTTTGGTTACAGTCACTCATCAAATTGTAATTTTCTTGATGGAAGCAGTTTCTAATTTTAGTTTCCGTTATTTGTTTATACCAGCTGTCAGGAATACTGTCTATCTCATCAAGGTTTCTTCCAACCGTCATGAATCTTATAAGAAAACTCGCAGAAGAAGCTCAGGGGAATCAAACACCGGAAGCACAAAGGCAGCCAGTTTCTCTTTCTTCTCAGAGTTATAGAAGTGAAACACCTCAGCCAAATCCAGTAACAAGCTCATTCCCGGAGTCCTCAGTGTCATCCAATATCTCGTCATCAGATACCGGCATGGAATACTCAAGCCCTCCTTTAAGACAAAGGCGAACGGCAAACGTTGAGGAAGTTGAATCTTCATGATGTATGATCTCTGTTGTTTGTACCATGTGCATCAGATTAAGGTCACTACTCATTCGTGCGATAGTTTTCTTTCTTTTTGATTTTGTTTCTTGTTTGTAGTTACTGAAAATTTGAAATAAAAATAAACGGGGTTTGCTGTTATGTTGTTATGTTCGAGGAATTAGATTGTAAAGTCTGCGCATTCTAACATTGCCTCTCTTTCTTGACAACTTTTTCTTCATATTAGTATTGTCAGTAAAACAAATGAAAAAAAACTTATGTGGGGCTCAACTTGCCACTGAATTTTGCTAAGTGGTGCTAAATCCACTTTTTATCATTCTTCTATTTTAAATAGGAGTGATATCCACACACTCTATTTTACTTCTCACACACCCTTCTAATTTTCGGCCGTCGGATCGAATGAATTGAAGAAGATCAACAGACAATAATTAACAAGGGGTGTGTGAAAAGTAATTTAGAGTGTGTGAATATCACACCCTTTTAAATATAATACTATTTTATCATTCGTCTATTTTAATTTTTCATAATTATCTTTTCTACTAATTAAGGGTAAATTAATTAGGATCATCTACTACTAATTCATATACACAATGAAAATCATATCAGACTGGTAAAACGAGCCCCATAAAATATAAATTTAATTTACACTTTGCATAGTCTTGAAAATCATGTAGTATATTACACAGGAAAATTAGAAAAAAAAAATGAAATCAAAATATAAAATATAGCACTTAAATCCTACTACAAAGTTTTTCTCGTGTTCAGCAAAATATGAATGGTTGTGCATGTATGCTTCTTTCCTTTCTTCATAAGAATATGAATGGTAAACAAAAAGCATTGTGGATACTAATATTTTATCAATAAAAATGAATTATAGTATCTACTTTGACTAACAACAAAATTGAATATCACAAAAATATATTAAAATGTCTGTATGTTTGATTTCTTTTTCTTTTCTGATCGTGGGTGGATTTTCTCAATTAAGATGCAGTTGGGGATCAAGATGATTTTAACTATGTTTTTGAAATTGAATTTTTTTTTCTTTTCATTCCATGAAATTGAATATTTTTTCTTTAAAAAATCCTTTCATCTCCCATGGTTGTTATTCTGCACCCCCATCTACTCCTCCGTAGTCATCCAAATCTTTTCCTCTTCCTTTTCTTCATCATTTGACATCTCAAAATTTTTAGAGCATTAATTAGCTTAATAATTGGTATGAGCTTTTGGTTAGACTATTTAATGAGTTTGGTATGTTTCAATTATAAGAGAATCTTCTAGCCTCTATATTCCTATATGTGGTAGAAAAATGGGTACGTCCATGATAAGTTCTGGTAGATCAATGAATATTTTTAACCGTGGATATTTATTAGTTACAAAAGTTACGGACAACAATTCACATTACATTGAACTGTGTGGCTAAAAGTATATCGCCTTTGCACGTTTTATAGGAAAACTCATAACTAAGCAATTTTTATTGTGGAGCAAAACTTCGGGAATTGATCTAACTTGGATGTATAATTGAGTTTATGCATTTTAATGATTAAATTGATAAATATTTCGGCCATATATGGATTTAATATCGTAGTATCTTTTAGCCTCTATATGCCACAAAAGTTGCGGACAAAAATTCACAATAATAGAACTGTGGTTAAAAAGTATATCGCCTTTGCATGTTTTATAGGTGAACTCATAAGTAAACAGTTTTATTTTTTACCAAAACTTCGGGAATTGATCTAACTTGAATGTATAATTGAGTTTATGCATTTTAATGATTAAATTCATAAATATCTCGACCGCATATGAATTTAATATCGTATTGTCTTTTAGCCTCTACATTGGTATCTGTGGCAAAAAAATGGGTACCTCCATGAGAAAATTTTGTAGATCGATAAATATTTTCAATCTAGATATTTATTAGATACCAGAAATTATAAGTCTATTCGCAAAAGTCTAAGTCAATGCCACATACAATATTTGTTAAGACATATTTAGTGAACTATTATTAGCACCTCAAAAATCTCATTCTATAGTCCGCACAAATATATTTTTCTTTCTAATTATAGAAAGTTTGGAGTGCCAAATGAGATTTTTGGAGTGCTAATAACAATTTTCGATATTTATATGCATTTTATTTTAGTTTGGAAGTCGACTTCCTTTTTTTTCTTTCTTTATCAAGTTGGGAGTATCACTGAGCGTGACCCTGTGCAACTAGATGTTGATTTGTTTTGAATAATCAACATTGTCTTACAATGTCTTGGACATATGATGTTTGCTTATAACCAAGTGGCATGAAGGGACTAATGTGTAGGTTTCATGCATGACTTGGAATTGTATTAGTAAATGCATGATATTTGCTTATAACCAAGTGGCATAAAGAGACAAATGTGTAGGTTTCATGCATGACTTGGAATTGTATTAGTAAATGCATGATATTTGCTTATAACCAAGTGGCATAAAGAGACAAATGTGTATGTTTCATGCATGACTTAGAATAGTATTAGTCGTCGGGAGATTTTGAATCAATTTTTGTTTTGTTTTTAATATGTATATATTAAGTTCTATATTAATGGGATTGCTCACCACCCCTAAGTTGTGATAATGCCTTTATTTATCGCTGTTATGTGAGTTTAATTAAAATTTGAGATTGTGTTTATCCACCACATACATTTCGATTTTTTTTAAGTCGATCGATAGCAGTAGTAAGTTAGATGTTAGATTAGTCACCAACATAATTCAAACCCACGCCGTCATGTAAGAGTACAACACTTTTTCACCACTGTGGTAAAGGGCCACTTGCCAACAAGTTGATTGGCATGTGTGACTTTACTAATTCTATTCCAAGTCATGCATGAAACATACACATTTGTCCCTTCATGCCACTTGGTTATAAGCAAACATCATGCACAAGTTGTTTACTAATTAGTACTACTCTTATTCAGCTTGTATCATGATCGTTTTCTTTATGTTATTCATACACCCAAGACATTGTAAGAAATAATGTTGATTATTCAAAATTAATCAACAACTAGTTGCACAAGGTCACAGTCAATGATACTCCCAACTTGATAAAGAAAGAAAAAAAAAAAAGTCGACTTCCAAATTAAAATAAAATGTATATAAATATAGAAAATTGTAATTAGCACTCCAAAAATCTCATTTGACACTCCAAACTTTCTATACTTAGAAAGAAAAATATACTTGTGCAAAGTGTAGAATGAGATTTTTAGAGTGCTAATAACAGTTCCCTAAATATATCTTAACAAATATTGTACGCGGCATTGACTTAGACTTTCGCGAATAGACTTATAAGTTTAGGCATCTAATAAATATTTAGATTGAAAATATTCATCTATCTACAAAATTTTCTCATGAAGGTACCCATTTTTTTTGCCACATATACCAATATAGAGGCTAAAAGACACTACGATATTAAATTCATATGCGGTCGAGATATTTATGAATTTAATCATTAAAATGCATAAGCTCAATTATACATTCAAGTTAGATCAATTTCTGAAGTTTTGGTCAACAATAAAAACTGCTTACCTATGAGTTCACCTATAAAACGTGCAAAGGCAATATACTTTTTTTTACCACAATTCTACGTATTGTGAATTTTTGTCCGCAACTTTTGTGGCATATAGAGGCTAAAAGATATTACGATATTAAATCCATATGTGGTTGAAATATTTATCAATTTATTCATTAAAATGCATAAACTCAATTACACATCCAGGTTAGATCAATTCCCAAAGTTTTGCTCCACAATAAAAACTGCTTAGCTATGAGTTCGCCTTTAAAACGTGCAAATGCGATATACTTTTTGGCCACAATTCAATGTAATGTGAATTGTTGTCCGCAACTTTTGTATCTAATAAATATCCAAGGTTAAAAATATTCATTGATCTACCAAAACTTATCATGGACGTACCCATTTTTCTACCATAGATAGGAATATAAAGTCTAGAAGATTCTCATTTAATTGAAACATACCAAACTCATTAAACACTCTAACCAGAAGCTCATTTAATTGAAATAAAGGAATCAATACGTAAAAATTGAACCAATCGATTGAACACACACCAATTATTAAGCTAATTAGTGCTCTAGAAATTTAGAGATGTCAAATGATGAAGAAAAGGAAGAGGAAGAGGTTTGGATGACTACAGAGGAGTAGATGGGGGTGCAAAATGACAACCATGGGAGATGGAAGGATTTTTCAAAAAGAGAGATAAAGGGGATTTGCTCCATGGAGATAATGGACTGGTTAGAGTTTTATTTTTTATTTTTAAGTAGATTGAGTTGGGTGTAAAAAGAAATTTGATTGAGTTGAGTTTTGATAAATAAGGGCGGTTTTGGAAATAATGTTGGGTGTAAAGAGATAATGATAGATAAATAAAATACAATGTGGGTATAAAAAGTAAGCTGGGTGTTGAGATACAAAATATAGATTTAAATAAAATTTTCCTTTAAATTGAAAAATATTATTAAAATAATTTTTTTAAATAAAACATGTATTAAAATATTATTAAGTCAAATTGAAAAATATTATGTAGGGTATTCAGTATTCTAGTGAGTACAAAGTCTTAACCTAGAATTTTTGCCAACTAAGAAAATGGTGGACTGTCATGGGATAAATTACCAAGTTTGACCTCATTCTTGGTGAGTATTTGCTGCTTTGCCATTTGTTGCGGGGTCTATGGAAAGTGGTATGCTAGAGATTTTTTCATGTACCGGGAACACATTTCGATACATCAAGTATAATAATACAATTGATTGAAAACTTTGAAAAAAAAAATTCAACTAATTATATTATGGCTTTGCTATTATCCCTTCCCCTGCACTGCACACCATTGTACACCTCACGGGTCCATATGTCAATGGATGCATGGTGTAAATAATGTCTCTCTCATTGGTTAGATCTTTACAAGTTTACGAACATCACCATCTTCCAATCTTAAACCCGAGAACAATGATGCTCACAGTTTGATGAAACAATATTGGCTTTGCAATTTTTTTCCATTAATCTAGTTATTCGTTCAGTCTACAATTCGGTTGGACTTGCCAAAGATTCTTTGCACAATTTTTTTTATAAATTTAATTTGATCCCTCATTAAAAAGAGGGCTTCGAACTTAAAAAGTTTTGAGAGTTTTTGAACATTGAAGATAATAAAGTCCATGGTTTTGTACTGGTTGTTTGTTCATTCTTTTTGAACGAATGAAAACTGTTGGTTTTGAGATCTAAGGTTTTAGGTCTAAAAGTTAAAAACACTAGGAAATGTATCGGATTCAGCTTTAAAATTTGGAGATTTTGGACCTTGAAACTTTTCTTAGGGAATAAAATAAATATCAGAATCCTTCTTTTCCTATTTAAACGCTAATTGTTTTATTGTGATTTTGTATGTTTTCTTTGACGCCTGCTATTCTTAAATTAAAATAGTGTTTTTTTTTTTGTTAGGGAGTGAAGATGAATTTTAGAGACAGAAAAACAAAATCAGTAACATATAAACCTAAAATTGCAAATTAATCCAAAAATAACAAATAATTAAATAAAAAGTTATAGCCATATACATTTCTATATAATTTTTGAAAAAAAATGAAAAATTATGTAATACGAATTTGTCTGTCAGAACATTATAATTGATACTATTAATCAAGACTCAAAAGTTGGATCTTAATTTGTTGATTGGTATGCAACTACGAATTTTTCTGGATGCTAGCAAATATATAGACCGAGAGAAAGCAAAGTCGTTTACATACATACAAAATATTAAAGTCCCAATTAAGACGTTATGCTAGCAAATATATAGACCAAGAGAAAGCAAGTTGTTTGCATACATACAAAATTATCTCAGTTATCCCGATTAAGACGTTACTAGCAAATATATTGACCGAGAGAAAGCAAGTCAAAATTACCTCAGTCGTCCTAATTAAGACGTTACTAGCAAATATATAGACTGAGAGAAAGCAAGTTGTTTACATAAATACAAAATTATCTCAGTTATCCCGATTAAGACGTTACTAGCAAATATATTGACCGAGAGAAAGCAAGTCAAAATTACCTCAGTCGTCCTAATTAAGACGTTACTAGCAAATATATAGACTGAGAGAAAGCAAGTTGTTTACATTCATACAAAAGTATGTCAATCCCAATTAAGACGTTATTGTAAATATATTAACCGAGAGAAATCGAGTTGTTTACCTACAAACAAAAGTATCTCAGTCCCAATTAAGATGTTACTGGCATGTATATGGACTAAGAGAATGCAAGTTTATATACATACAAAAGTACTTTAGTTGTTCCAATTAAGACGTTAGTAGCAAATATATGGACGGAGAGAAAGCAAGTTGTTTACATACACACAAAATTATCTCAGTCCCAATTAAGACGTAAGAAATATATGTCCGTTGATCTTCTTCAATTCATCTGATCCGACGATCGAAAATTAGAAGAATGTGTGAGAAGTAAAATGGGGTATATGGATATCACACCCCATTTTCTAGATGCTAGCAAATATATAGACCGAGAAAAAGCTAAGTCGTTTACATACATACAAAATATTAAAGTCCCAATTAAGACGTTATGCTATCAAATATATAGACCGAGAGAAAGTAAGTTGTTTATATACACACAAAATTATCTCAGTCCCAATTAAGACGTAAGAAATTTCGTAACAACTGGCTATATAGATGAGAAAATTATGTAGTATGCTACTGATAATTACTTATTTCAATGTACCTTTCCATGTTTTTGTTAAAGAAAGAAAAAAGTGACTATTAATTTTAAAACAATAGAATATTATATTGGCACTCTAAAATTTCATTTTGCACTCTAAATTTTTTATAATATTACTTAATTAAATAGAAAAATACACTTGTAACAAATGTAAAATGAGATCTTATGAGTGGCCATCAGGACATCTAACATTTTTGGAGTGATAGTATGAGTCATGACTTGGATGAGTGGTGATGTAATTAAATGAAGTGAACCATTTGCCGTTTGCATGCATGATGATGATCTTGGCGTTCTGAAGTGTAGAAGTCGTCGATATTAACAGCAACCAAGTTGCAGCAGATCATGACATATGTTATCTACATCCCCAAGTGAATGAGAACATTCAACAACGGCAAATCGCTGATGAGGGAAGCGTATGCAGAGACTTGGTCCAAACGTGAAGCTAGGTGTGAGAATGTGAGGATAAAAAGAGACTAAATTGTGTAAATGTTTATAAGAGGTTGGACTACTTCTTATATAGCCAATTGATTTTACAAAATGCTACTCTTACCATATATTTGTACCATCATTTATACTATCTTTCTAATAGAGATATGATTCATATGCGTTGGTGGACACTACCGTTATTAGAGATAATATAACTGATGGTATAAATAGGTAGTAAGTGTAACATTACTCTTGATTTTATGATAGAATTTTAATTTTCTTAATTAGGAAAATTTTATGATACAAGTCGCATCTTTTGTAGCTGCCTTTCTTTTAAGGACAATACTTGGATACTCAATGAGGAGTACCCAAATTTACTCACCTTTGCATAAGAGGATTTGCTCTCTTCCACCAGATCCCCCCACACCCCCGCATCAGAGGATTTGCTCACTTTCGTTCTTTCTCTTCGAATCAACATCAAAAGGAAGTCGTCGGATGCAGTCGACGCCGATGATGACATGGTTTCAGGCGAAGGGCAAAGAAGTGGTTTGGGGTATGTCTTTTGGGTACTCTCCATTGAGTACCTAAGTATTGTCCTTAAACAAAAACAAGTCATCGGAATAATTAAGCCAAGGTTGGTGGGATGGTGGTGGGTTCATACGTCGTAGTCTGACTTTTTCTGTCATCCAAAACATATCCTCTTTTGACTTTTCTCGCTGCATCATTCAAATCAACTTGCAGATATTTTCATCCCGAATTTTCAATTTAGCCACAATTTTTGAAAATTCCACCAGAGATTTTTCTTTTTTTTGTTTTTGAAAATCCCACCTTTGTTTTTCTTTGAAAAAATCCACGTCCACTTGTCTAAAATTCATTTTATCGTTGCATTTATAGGCAAAATTATGAATGAAATATTATTCTTTTACCGGTCAAACTTACAACATACATGCAATTTTAGCAATATTTTAAGCTAATTGTGACAATCATGAGTTCGATACTTTGTAATCTGCTTACTTGCTTGAACAAGGCCATTGGTAGGTAGGGTATAATTTCTAACTAGTCTCTTTCAAATTCGAAAGAGGAGAATAACCGTGGTTCGCCACTAGTGTCTATCTTTTTAGAAAGAAAAGAAAAAACTAATGGAATAGTGTCATGTGTTTTGTCATACATAATAATGTGATTAGCTTAAGAATTGTCACAATGACATTGTCGTTTGATGTCATATCAAAATCACCAACTAACAAAGAATTAATCCTTCGTTCTTTCGCTATCGAGAAAAATCCCTCTCCATAATTAAAGTAATTGACCAACCGAGCGAGAATGTTTATCCATAAGTCAATTCCTTGATTTTTAACAATCTAGAATTGTACATAAATATTTCAACACTAAAGCAGCTCAATGTGTAATATTAGGGTGCGTTTGTTGCACCGGACTGTCTCGGACTGGACTAGCTTCAGGGACTAAGCTTTACTGGCTTAGACTAGACTAAGCTGGACTAGCTTAGTGAAGCGTTTGGTGCAGTGTCGGACTAACAAGCAGGATAATTAACAAACTATAATATTATATTATTTAATCCATAAATATTAATATTTTATTTTTATCCTATTTTTTTTATCCCTTTAATTCTTCCTTACCGCCCCATTCTCTCCCTCTTTTTCTCCATCTTTTTCTCCCTTGTCCATTCCAATCTTTTCTTCAATTTGGTATTTTATATGAAAGTTGGTTGTGAAAAGCATTTAGTCCAATGGCTTTCGAATGTGAGTGGTCGAGGAGCAAGGCGAGGAGGAGAAAGGAGGAGAAAAGGGACAGTCTTAGCTAGTCCCATGGTTTTTGAGGGGTTTCACTAAAACCAGCTAGTCCCTGATTTAGTCTAGGCTAGTGAGACTTAGTCTCATTAAACTTAGTCCCTGTCAGGAACAAACATGGGACTGGACTAACCCTTAGTCCAGTCCAGTCCAGTACCCTTTAGTGAGGGCAAACAAACGCCCCCTTACAGTACACAATTCAACTAATACGATCAAAGCCTTGGCCAACTCCAGGTGGGAAATTTAAAAAGTGGCCGCCATTTGATCATGCAGCTTGGACAAAATATATTATAAGGTAAATTATATAAAATTACTTTAATTATCGGTCGAATCACAATTTCATACTTCATGTTTTAAAAATTACAATGTCATATCTCAACATATGAATTCGTTGCAATGTCAGACCTCCGTTAAATTTTCTGTCAATTTAGTTGTTAAATGATGACGTGGTAGGAGTGGGACCCACTCATTTGCCACACTACTCCCTCTTCCGTCTCCTCTCCCTACTCCCTCTTCCGTCCCCCTTCTTCCTCGTCCATCCGCCGCCTTCGAGTCCACCAATTCGGACCAGCGATTTCGTCATATCAGATCGCCACATATTCAATCTGTTCGACAGGAAAGATTCGTTGTTTTGACTCCCTCCCTGGTTCTTGTGGAGGTTGCAACGAAATGATCTGGCTACGACGTCGGCGAGCACATACATGTCTTCTTCGGCATCAAAATCAGTCCGGTTTTCTTTGAAACGGCAGTGGATCGATTCGAATGATGGTTGGGAGAAATCAAATGGTGGTTGATGGAGAACCAAACGGACGGAGACGGAAATGAGAAGGTGTAGAGGTTGACACGCATCGGGGAAGCAAATCTGCAGCAGTGGTGGCAACCCAGAAAATGGGAAAAAAAGGGGAAAGAAAAAGAAAAAAATTGGACTGTAATGAACTTCCATTCTTCAATTAATATTATGGAGGATTTCGAAAATCCAGAGTTCCAGGCGAATTATCAAATGGCCACTTCTTGAATTTTTGAAATTTTAATTTCTCTAATTAAAAAAAAAATTAATTTCTCTAATTTCTTGAATTTTCTGGGTTTGTATTTGTGTTTTTCGTTTTGGGTTTTGTTTTTGTGGGG
Organism: Crataegus laevigata; assembly: GCA_963580275.1. Lineage (NCBI taxonomy): Eukaryota > Viridiplantae > Streptophyta > Magnoliopsida > Rosales > Rosaceae > Crataegus > Crataegus laevigata. The sequence goes on along the minus strand of OY756939.1, from coordinate 9,231,482 downwards.
TTCTTCGTTTTGGCTTTCTGGAACTCTCCCTTTGCAATTTTGTTTGGTGGTTTTTCTTAGAAAAATGGTGAAGAACAAGAAATTGAAGAAATGGCAGTAGAGCGAAAGCCCCAGACGGTGATGGGATTTGAAGAGAGGGAAAATGATAAGGGGATGGTTTCTAATGCTCAGTTTTGCGAAATCTTAGTTTTGCCATCAAAACCCGCCTGCGTTTTGCGATCGGTGGTGTATCAGTTGTTCCCGAAGAAGGACAGAAATTAGCTGTGTTTAAGGAGGACGAGGAAGAAGGGAAGCGGAGGAAGGACTGATGGGGGAGGAACGGGGACGATTTTCAAGGAACAAGGAGGAGAGGTTTTTATTTTATTTTTAATATTAATTTTAATTGTCAAATAAAAAATTAATAATTTATTAATAATTAATTAATTTTTTATTCAAGTTGGGAAAAAAGTGGATCTCGTTTATGCCACGTCATCATTTAATAGTCAGGTTGACAAAAAATTTAACGGATGTCTGACATTGCAACGAATTCATAAGTTGAGGTATGACATTGCAATATTTAAAACATAAGGTATGAGATTGTGATTCGACTCATAATTGAGCTAGTTTTTTTTTTTTTATAATTTACCCTATACTAGCCTTCTGCACGAGCTCAAATTTTTTGAATCACAGTGTATTACGCGTTACTTACACGTTTTAAATATATTTATATGCGTAAATTGACAAAAGGTCAAATATTTGAAGTAAATGAATAATCTTAAATCATGCTAGAAGAAACCCCTCATAAACCAATTAAAGCAGCTGAATACACATAATAAAATCAGTCTCTATTGAATTTATATTAAAAATAGGGAAAATAATATTTAATAAACAACTAATTGAATCACATTATTGCTAACTCATTGTGAGGCTAAGCTCATCCCTCCTCATTAGTGTAGATAATATCATTTGTTAAAAAAAAAATCATTTGACAGCTAATTTAATCACAACATTATTATCCGCGAAAGACCTTTTTTATAATCGGCATTACGAGTCTCTTAAGATGTTTGGAACGTGTTTAAAAATAGAGAAAATAATATTTAATGAACAACTGATTGATTCACATTATTGTTAACATATTGTGAGGTACTAATTATTTAAAAAAAACTGTACAAAAATATTAATTATTAAAAAAACACTATTAAAATGGTGAAAATACTCCTACCACATTTGATGCATTATTTTTAATTGGTTTTGAAGTTTTTTGTTTGAGGGATATTTTTGTCTAATTATTTTTGTGTAAAGCTTGTGACATCAAAAAACACTGTTAATTGGGCCATTGGCTTTATATATAAAGATTATATATGTATACGTTGTCAATATATGACTAAAATCTAATGGTCTTCTTCTTCTTACGGTTGGTCGTTTAAGTTCATGCCGTCGAGGAGGGCAAGTTCTGCACATGTACAATATGAAGATGAAGTTGATGATGAGGAAACTATTACTCTGCTTCCTCAGCTGCTTCTGGTTTCAGCTGTCCTTTGCTCAAAATGCTACCACTGATCCATCTGAAGGTTCTTCCTCTCTCTCTCTCTCTCTCTCTCTCTCTCTCTCTCTCTCTCTCCTTTTCTCTTCTCCTACACACACACTTTGCCACATTTAAGTGTTTTTGACCAGGAACTGGGCTTTTTTCCCTAAAAAAAAATGACATTTTAAGTGTTTTTCGACCATATGAAATGAAGTTTCGAAGAACTTATTTGCAAAGCCTTTTTCTTCCCATATACAAAACATCCAAATTAAGGGTAATTTTCCTTTGTAATAATCAATTTGATCTGTCATTTGATTCGAGATAGTCTAGTAAGTCGTAATACAAGTCAAATTATGGTGTGATATAATATAATACACACAAGGACTGAATTAACTGAGAGTGCAGTGAGGGCGTTGAACTCAATATTTGAAAAATGGGGCACACAAGCAGAGCCGGGGCAGTGGAATATCAGTGGAGAACCCTGCAGTGGATTTGCCATCAACGGCACCGACATTGATAGCGCCGATATCAACCCAGCCATCGTTTGCAACTGTACTTACGACAACAATGCTACATGCCACATCACCAACCTGTATGTTAAACTACTCTCTTTATGAACAAGATTTCCATGCCACTGCTGATTTTTCACTTGCTACCTGTATATATTGACGTCATAATTTGACTGTGTCGCTACGTTTTATGTAGTTCTAAATGTTCAATCTTGTTGCTTTCCAGGAGCGTGTATGATCTTAACATAGGAGGGGCGTTTCCAGAAGAATTTGTGGCTCTGAGATATCTCACATATTTGTATGAATTTTTTTCAACTCCCTTCTCTGTTTTTGGTTCATCAAAATCATATATTGAATATTAAAAATTGTAGAATTATCAGAGAGATGAGCCAAAAACTCACTTCCAACAACATTGATACTGTCTCCAACTTGGTAATTACTACATGCACAATTCGTCAAGTGTGAGGTTTATCTCAAAAGGCCTCGGCATTAGTTGAAGTGGGATTTGGATATTTAAATTTTTCTTTCTTTATTTCTCTAGCCTATGTGGGATTTCGACAAAAATATGGTGATGTTGTAAGATTAAGAGTTAACAATTACACTTACTTTCAATTTTTGTAGGAGTCTCTATCATAATTATTTCACCGGTTCCCTACCGGCATTCATTGGCAATATGTCTGCATTGACTCACTTGTAAGTAGTGAGAGAACATTTCTTTAAGTACTCATACTTCTGATGAGACCCGTAGCAATTTGTATACTTCATTTTGAATATCATAATCTACAGTTATGTTCTTTACACCTTTTGCTACTATTTATGCCGTAATCTACAAAAAAATTCATTATGCTTTTATTGAATAATGCAGTACTAGTTTCCTATTATGTAATGTAATTAAGTTTATTTGTGCTTATCTTTCACTAACTGACATCTCCATTCAGGTCAATTGGCACCAATTCATTCTCTGGGTCCATCCCCAAGGAGCTTGGAAACCTTACGAAGCTAATTTATCTGTAAGCCATGAAAAATTAGAGAGCGTACAATAAAATTTTGTGTCGTAAACATTAGATACAGAACATGTTATAAGCTAAAAATCTGGTTATGAATGAACAATCGAAGAACAAAAAATGAGAAGGATAACAATGGAAGAATTTTCTGAAGGTTTCTATCTCTGCAAAATCTAGCAGAGCATATTCTCTTCATCTCTCTACAATTCACACTCACTCTCTGCTTTACATAACCGTTAGAATCCAAGGTGGATTCTCTCTATTCACAAAACAATCTCAGCCTTACATCTAGCTAGTTGCTAGGATCATTACACCTGACATTATTTGCCTTACTACATTAGAGCTGCACACTTGGTATTTTAAACTCAAGTGAATACACAAATTTGATACACAGCTTATTTCCTAATCAGCTATAGACTTACAATTCAACCTAACCTTCTATCACTCTTCAATAATTGCTTTCAAGTAAGTGTTTGCCCGTTCAACATGACTTGCAGGGACGTCGGACCAAATAATTTCTCCGGAACACTCCCTCCAGAACTTGGTAATTTAGTCAAGCTCGAGAAACTGTAAGTGCTTCGTTAAATCATCAAATTTGAATGACATGTTAATTCCTTACGGATGAGCAAAAGTTGCGCTTTATCGTATGAAATGGGTACTCATCAGTTGCCTTATGATTTTCACAGCTACGTAGACAGCTGTGGACTCAGTGGTGAAATTCCTTCAACATTTGCCAAGCTCACCCACATGCGAGTCTTGTAAGAATGGCTCTTAAATAGTATTTTTGATTTGTTCGTTTATCCAATACTTTGAGATTGCTTTTCTTGGATGAGCTTAGTATAAGTCAACTTTTTGAATTTTAGCTGGGCATCGGACAATCCTTTCTCAGGAAAGATACCTGATTTCATAGGGATGAATTGGGCACAACTCTATCATTTGTAAGTAGAGAAACCTTTGATCTTTTGCAGTTTATGAAAGCAGACCTGAGATGGATAATTTGTTCACAAGCTTCTTATATGTTTCTGTAGGGAATTTCAAGGGAACTCTTTCGAAGGCCCAATACCAACCAGCTTTTCTCAACTGACCTCATTGGAATATCTGTAAGTACAAATGTTTCATAAATTGTAATTCTCTCTCTCTTTCTCCGAAGACGGGATTTCAGTTTATTTTGCATATAATGATGTAGGCTAATCAGTGATATATACCTTGGGAGCAGCTCCTCTCTTGATTTCATAAAAAATCTGAAAAACTTGACTGATTTGTAAGTGAAGATTCTCATCGATCCAGATACTTTCATCCTACTTCTTTTTCCTTTAGAAATTTGATATCTTACTCCATCTACTTTTTATCAAATTTTATGTTTTTGGAATACAGAAAACTACGAAACGCATTAATCACTGGTACCATCCCATCTGATATTGGAGAATATCAAAGTCTACAGACACTGTACGTACCAGCAAATATAAGCTTGAGTCCCAACGAGACCAATTAGTTTTCTTTCATTCTGATTCCTCCTCTCAACTTATCTTTGGTGTGCAGGGATCTGAGTTTCAACAATTTGAGAGGCCAACTCCCAAGTTCTTTGTTCAATTTGAGTTCTCTTACATCTTTGTAATCACCGTCTTTATTATTATCTTTTTCTTGCCTTATCATACATAAGTTATCAAATCTTCAAAATTCCCTACTTTGATTGAAGATCTGGACTAATCCTTCTAGATTTTGTACACATCTAACCTTTTGTTTGTTCATCTCTTTTTCTTTTCTGGGTGCCTTCTACTATAATCGAAATGGCCAGGTTTCTTGGAAACAATAGTCTCTCCGGACCTCTTCCGAGCCAAAAGAGCAATCAACTTCAGACTATGTAAGTCCTCTTTTCTTAAAGTAGTCATATAGAATGCACGGTGCATGTATGTGTTTGTGTATAATCGTAAGCATTCTAATCCTATCTTACACAAGTTCTTAATAACTTTCATGCATTTTGTGTCTTCTGATTCTATTTTATTATTTGCAGGGATTTGTCTTACAATTTTTTGTCAGGAAGTTTTCACCAATGGGTGACCACAATATCGCAACTGTACGTGTCTTTTTATCTTTCACCTTCATTTTACAGTTTAAATCAACAGAATATGTTCGGACAAAAAATTATTGCTGAGATTTGTTTTCACAGTGCTACTTGCCTACTAAGTTTTGATCTTGTACATGGAATTTTCATTTGATAAAGATATAGTTCTTCATATGTTGATTGATTAATGATTTTATGCAGGAACTTGGTGGTCAACAACTTCACATTTGACAGTTCAAACGTAACGTGAGTTGAAGTTTCTCTTACTCGTTTTAGACAAGCAATGCTATCACTACTCTTCCACTACATGATTCTATTTGGATAACTAATAATTGTTCTCTGTGTTTGCAGTCTTCCTGGATTGAATTGCCTCCAGAGAAATTTTCCATGCAATCGAAATACCCCACAATGTAATCTGCTCTTATGTCACCCATCCTCTACTACTTTAACGCAACATCATGTTAGAGGAAAAGGCATTGCTTCTCTAGTTATGGATATAGATTGCAAGCATGTTTTCATAAGTTCAGTAATACGCATAACTGGTTAGAAATATGTGACTGAAGAACATTAGTATGAGTCTTCAATTTGAAGTTTCATCCCTAATCATGGGTAGATTCTGGTATTACATGAAACTTACAGATGCAAACTTCTCAATCAACTGTGGTGGACAGCAAATGTTGGGACGTGATGGCATATTGTATGAGGCTGAACACTCAGCTCTTGGCCCAGCAACATTCAGTGTAACCAGTACAGGGAAATGGGCTATCAGCAATGTGGGTTCGTCTTATGACAGCCAGAACCCATCGTTTCTGGTAAATACCCCTGCACAAGTCACTGGAACAGATGTGACCCCGGAGCTTTTCCAGACTTCAAGAGCGTCCGCAGGATCACTGAGATACTATGGCCTGGGGCTTGAGAATGGGCCCTACACTGTAACATTGCACTTTGCAGAGACGGTTTATAAAAGTCGCACTTCGCAAACTTGGAAAAGTCTCGGACGGCGTGTATTTGATATCTACATTTAGGTAAGACTGCTTATAAAATAAAAATTCTAACTTATTTGAAGTAAACACCTCATTGGACAGGTTTTCGATGTTTTAAGCTACATTAACTAAAGACAGTGATTTAAAGAAGACTAGAATTATCACCTACCTCTTCATTTGCTAGGGTACCCGCAGGACGAAGGACTTTGACATATCGAAGGAGGCAGGTGGTGTTAACCGAGCAGTTGTGAGAAAATTTAATGTTAGCGTGTTAGAGAATTATTTTGAAATTCATCTGTTCTGGGCTGGTAAAGGGACTTGTTGCATACCCGATTATGGTGATTACGGCCCACTAATAGCAGCTGTCCATGCTGCTTCAGGTATAGTATGTGTTAACTTATAGAGATTTCCTGTGAGTGGTTTTAAATGTATTTTTCTGCTGTTAATTGATACTGATGAATTCGTCTGTTTTATCGCTCAGATTTTACACCAACAGTTTCCGAGCTTCTTACCACTGATCCATCTGAAGGTTCTCTACCACCGCCCCCCCTTTTTTCTTCTTCTTCCACACACACACACCCCCACCCACGTCGCCACATTTAAGTGTTTTTGACCAGGAACTGGGCTTTTTTCCCTCAACAAAATGACATCTTTTCTTCCCATATACAAAACATTCAAATTAAGGGTAATTTTCCTTTGTAATAATTATTTGATCTCTCATTTGATTGGAGATAGTCTGGTAAGTGGTAACACAAGTCAAATTATAATCTAATACACACAAGGATTGAATTAACTGAGAGTGCAGTGAGGGCGTTGAACTCAATATTTGAACAATGGGACACACAAGCGGTGGCGGGCCTGTGGAATATCAGTGGAGAACCCTGCAGTGGATCTGCCATCAACGGCACCGACATTGAGGACCCCAGTAACAACCCAGCCATCGTTTGCGACTGTTCTTACGACAACAATGCTACATGCCACATCACCAAACTGTATGTCAAACTCTCTTGATGAACAAGTTTTCCATGCCACTGCTGATTTTTCACTTGCTACCTACATATGTTAACGTCATAATTTGACTGTGTCGCTCCATTTTATGTAGTTCTAAATGTTCAATCTTTTTGCTTTCCAGGAGAGTGTATCGTCTAAACAAACGAGGGGTGTTTCCAGAAGAATTTGTGGCTCTGAGATATCTCACAATTTTGTATGAATTTTTTACAACTCCTTTCTCTGTTTTTTGTTCATCAAAATCATAAATTGGATATTAAAAATCTGTGGCTCTGAGATACCTCACACTTTTGTATGAATTTTTTCCAACTTCCTTCTCCGTTTTTGGTTCATCAAAATTATCTATTGGATATTAAGAATCGTAGAAATATCAAAGAGATGGGTCAAAGGCTTACTTCCAACAACACTGATATTGTCTCCCAAATTGGTAATTACTACTTGCACAATTCGTCAGGTGTAGGGTTTATCCCAAAATTGGAGTGGGATTTGAATATTTAAACTCTTCTTTCTTTATTTCTCTAGCCGATGTGGGATTTCAACAAAAATATGGTGATGTTGTAAGATTAAGAGTTAACAATTACACTTCCTTTCAATTTTTGTAGGAGGATCGATTATAATTATTTCACTGGTCCCCTACCAGCATTCATTGGCAATATGTCTGCATTGATTGTATTGTAAGTAGTGAGAGAACATTTCTTTAAGTACTCATACTTCTGATGAGACCCGTAGCAATTTGTATACTTCATTTTGAATATCATAATCTACAGTTATGTTCTTTACACCTTTTTGCTACTATTTATGCCGTAATCTACAAAAAATAATTATGCTTTTATTGAATAATGCAGTACTAGTTTCCTGTTATGTAATGTAATTAAACTTAATGGTGCTTATCTTTCACTAACTGATATCTCCATTTAGGTGTATTCGCTTCAATTCATTCTCTGGGCCCATCCCCAAGGAGCTTGGAAACCTTAAGGAGCTAACATATTTGTAAGCCATGAAAAATTAGAGAGCGTACAATAAAATTTTGTGTCGTAAACATTAGATATAGAACCTGTTTTTATAAGCTAAAAATCTGGTTATGAATGAACAATCGAAGAACAGAAAATGAGAAGGATAACAATGGAAGAATTTTCTGAAGGTTTCTCTCTCTCTGCAAAATCTAGCAGAGCATATTCTCTTCTTCTCTCTACAATTCACACACACTCTGTGCTTTACATAACCGTTAGAATCCAAGGTGGATTCTCTCTCTTCACAAAACAATCCCAGCCTTACATCTAGCTAGTTGCTAGGATCATTACACCTGGCATTATTTGCCTTACTACATTAGAGCTGCACACTTGGTATTTTAAACTCAAGTGAATACACAGATTTGATACACAGCTTATTTCCTAATCAGCTATAGACTTACAATTCAACACAACCTTCTATCACTCTTCAATAACTGCTTTCAAGTAAGTGTTTGCCTGTTCAACATGACTTGCAGGGACATCGGATCAAATAATTTCTCCGGAACACTCCCTCCAGAACTTGGTAATTTAGTCAAGCTCAAGAAACTGTAAGTGCTTTGTTAAATCATCAAATTTGAATTACATGTTAATTCCTTACGGATGAGCAAAAATTGCACTTTATTGTATGAAATGGGTATTAATCAGTTGCCTTATGATTTTCACAGTTACATGGACAGCTGTGGACTCGGTGGTGAAATTCCTTCAACATTTGCCAAGCTCACCAAGATGCGAGTCCTGTAAGAATGGCTTTTAAATCGTATTTTAGATTTGTTCGTTTATCCAGTACTTTGAGATTGCTTTTCTTGGATGAGCTTACTATAATTCAACTTTTTGAATTTTAGCTGGGCATCGGACAATCCTTTCTCAGGAAAGATACCTGATTTCATAGGGAATTGGACAAACCTCACTGATTTGTAAGTTGAGAAACCTTTGATCTTTTGCAGTTTATGAAAGCAGACCTGAGATGGATAATTTGTTCACAAGCTTCTTATATGTTTCTGTAGGCAATTTCAAGGTAACTCTTTCGAAGGCCCAATACCAACCAGCTTTTCTCAACTGACCTCATTGAACACTCTGTAAGTAAAAATGTTTCATAAATTGTAATTCTCTCTCTCTTTCTCCGAAGACGGGATTTCAGTTTATTTTGCATATAATGATGTAGGCGAATCAGTGATATATACAATGGGAGCTCCTCTCTTGATTTCATAAAAAATCTGAAAAACTTGACTGAATTGTAAGCGAAGATTCTCATCGATCCAGATACTTTCATCCAACTTCTTTTTCTCTTTGAAATTTGATATCTTACTCCATCTACTTTTTATCAAATTTTATGTTTTTGGAATACAGAAAACTGCGAAACGCATTAATCACTGGTACCATCCCAGGTTATACTACAACATATCTAAATCTACGGACACTGTACGTAACTGCAAATATAAGCTTGAGTCCCAACGAGACCAATTAGTTTTCTTTCATTCTGATTGGTCCTCTCAACTTATCGTTGGTGTGCAGGGATCTGAGTTTCAACAATTTGACAGGCGAGGTTCCAAGTTTTTTGTTCATCTTGTACGTACCAGCAAATATAAGCTTGAGTCCCAACGAGACCAATTAGTTTTCTTACATTCTGATTGCTTCTCTCAACTTATCGTTGGTGTGCAGGGATCAGATTTCTCTCAACTTGAGTTCTCTTACATCCTTGTAATCCCCGTCTTTATTATTATATTTTTCTTGCCTTATCATACATAAGTTATCAAATCTTCAACATTCCCTACTTTGATTGAAGATCTGGACTAATCTTTCTAGATTTTGTGCACATCTGACCTTTTGTTTGTTCATCTCTTTTTCTTTTCTGGGTGCCTTCTACTGTAATCGAAATGGCCAGGTTTCTTGGAAACAATAGTCTCTCTGGATCTCTTCCGAGCCAAAAGAGCCAAAAACTTCAGACTATGTAAGTCCTCGTTTCTTAAAGTAGTCATATAGAATGCACGGTGCATGTATGTGTTTGTGTATAATCGTAAGCATTCTAATCCTATCTTACACAAGTTCTTAATAACTTTCATGCATTTCGTGTCTTCTGATTCTGTATTGTTATTTGCAGAGATTTATCTTACAATTTTTTATCAGGAAGCTTTCCCAATTGGGTGGCCACAGTGCCGCAACTGTACGTGTCCTTTTAACTTTCACCTTCATTTTACAGTTTGAATTACCATAATATGTTGGGACAAAAAATTATCGCTGAGATTTGTTTTCACAATGCTACTTGCCTGCCTACTAAGTTTTGATCTTGTACTTGGAATTTTCCTTTGATAAAGATATATTTCTTCATATGTTGATTGATTAATGATTTTATGCAGGAACCTAGTGGTCAACAACTTCACATTTGACAGTTCAAACATAGCGTGAGTTGAAATTTCTCTTACTCGTTTTAGACAAGCAATGCTATCACTACTCTTCCACTACATGATTCTATTTGGATAACTAATAATTGTTCTCTGTGTTTGCAGTCTTCCTGGATTGAATTGCCTCCAGAGAAATTTTCCATGCAATCGAAATACCTCACAATGTAATCTGCTCTTATGTCACCCATCCTCTACTACTTTAACGCAACATCATGTTAGAGGAAAAGGCATTGCTTCTCTAGTTATGGATATAGATTGCAAGCATGTTTTCATAAGTTCAGTAATTCGCATAACTGGTTAGAAATATGTGACTGAAGAACATTAGTATGAATCTTCAATTTGAAGTTTCATCGCTAATCATGGGTATTACAGATGCAAAGTTCTCAATCAACTGTGGTGGACCGCAAATGATGGGACGTGATGGCATATTGTATGAGGCTGAAGACTCAGCTCTTGGCCCAGCAACATTCAATGTAACCAGTACAAAGAAATGGGCTGTCAGCAATGCCGGTTTGTTTTTTGCATTCAGAAAGAACCCATCGTTTCTGGTAAATACCCCTGCACAAGTCATCGGAACAGATGTGACCCCGGAGCTTCTTCAGACTTCAAGAGTGTCCACAGGATCACTGAGATACTATGGCCTGGGCCTTCAGAATGGGCCCTACACTGTAACATTGCACTTTGCAGAGACGGTTTATAAAAGTCGCACTTCGCAAACTTGGAAAAGTCTCGGACGGCGTGTATTTGATATCTACATTCAGGTAAGACTGCTTATAAAATAAAAATTCTAACTTATTTGAAGTAAACACCTCATTGGACAGGTTTTCGATGTTTTAAGCTACATTAACTAAAGACAGTGATTTAAAGAAGACTAGAATTATCACCTACCTCTTCATTTGCTAGGGTACCCGCAGGACGAAGGACTTTGACATATCGAAGGAGGCAGGTGGTGTTAACCGAGCAGTTGTGAGAAAATTTAATGTTAGCGTGTCAGAGAATTATCTTGAAATTCATCTGTTCTGGGCTGGTAAAGGGACTTGTTGCATACGCGATCAAGATCATTACGGCCCACTAATAGCAGCCGTCCATGCTGCTTCAAGTATAATTTGTGTTAACTAGTAGAGATTTCTTGTGAATGGTTTAAATGTATTTTCCTGCTGTTAATTGACACTGAAGAATTCGTCTGTTTTATCGCTCAGATTTTACACCAACTACTCCAGGAAGGAAGAGCAGGACTGGGTTGATAGTTGGTATTGCAGTTTCTGTTGGAGTTGTGAGCTTACTATTAATATTTGTGATTCCATATATGAGGAGGAAAAAATCAGAAAAAGCGGACGACGAAGGTAAACGACCATATTATTAGTGGTATCCAATTCATGTTTCTCTGCTCTGACATTAACACACACAAGTAAGAACGCTTTCACGAAAGTAAAACTTATGTCACACTATTTCGTGAATGTGCAGATATTCTAGGATTAGGCACTCGACCAAATACTTTCAGTTATGTTGAGTTGAGAGCTGCAACCGAAGATTTTAATCCTTCAAATAAGTTAGGAGAGGGAGGATATGGCCCTGTTTATAAGGTGAAATCCGTATTACATCAGTATCATGTACTTTAAGTAATGACAAGAGAAAGGGAGAGAGAGCGCGCGAGAGAAGAAAATAAAGCTTCTTTTTATGTGTACATTGTAGGGTACACTTTCTGATGGGAGAGTAGTGGCTGTGAAGCATCTTTCAGTAGCATCTCACCAAGGGAAGAGTCAATTTGTATCTGAAATTGCTACCATATCTGCTGTGCAACATCGGAATCTAGTGAAATTGTATGGCTGCTGCATCGAAGGCAGCCACCGCATTTTGGTTTATGAGTATCTTGAAAACAAGAGCCTTGATCAGGCACTTTTTGGTACAAACCTATCTACTTTTAGGTTGCATAGAAACATCATTGTCTGCAGCTTCAAGCACTCTAAATTTGTTAAGAAGTGTTTTTGATTGGATGTGTTCACTAATATTTCAGGAACAAGTAACTTGCACCTTGACTGGCCTACTCGATTTAATATATTATTGGGAATAGCAAGAGGACTGGCTTACCTTCATGAGGAGTCAAGGCCAAGGATTGTACATCGAGATGTCAAAGCAAGTAATATTTTGCTCGATGCAGAACTCTCCCCAAAAATATCAGATTTTGGACTGGCAAAGCTTTATGATGACGAGAAAACCCACATCAGCACCCGGGTTGCAGGGACAATGTAAGCCATCCTTTATTGTTTTTCCAGATGATACATACATTATGGCCACACACATTCTGGCCACACACATTCATACTTGCATGAAATTTTAACACACCTGTTAATAATGCCTCTAATGATCACAAGCAACATTGTGCAACCATTTGATTATCTTGCATTGCAGAGGCTATTTGGCACCCGAGTATGCATTGTTTGGACATTTGACAGAGAAGGCTGATGTGTTTGGTTTTGGAGTCGTTGTTTTAGAGATCATCAGCGGGAGACCAAACTCTTACAATAACTTGGATCCAGAAAAGATTTATCTTCTTGAATGGGTAGGAATTGCATTCGCCTAGCTTCATTTAGGCATTGTTGTGAAAAACTTATTTATACTTTCCTTTGACTGTGGCATAATGTTTTTTAGGTATGGACTCTACATGAAGACAACCAAACTCTGAGGCTGGTGGATCCGAGATTGACAGAGTTTGATGAAACTGAAGCAACTAGATTGATAAGAGCAGCTCTCTTGTGCACGCAGGGATCACCGATGGTGAGGCCATCTATGTCACGTGTGGTTGCAATGCTATTTGGAGACATTGACATAGGCACTGTCATGTCGAAGCCAAACTATTTGACAGATTATAATTTTAAAGATGTAACAACATTTTCAACAGGTAGATTTTTGGTGGAGGATGATACCCCATCAACTGCATCCAAGCATAGTAATGTTCACCTCAACTATTAGCCCGAAGGCAGCAACGCAAGTGGTGCTAACACCCCCAGGGTTGATAATGGGAAATGATTTCCAATAAACGTCACTCAATCACTGCTCGTTGGCATTATAGTAGAAGGAAGGTGATTAATAATGGGAAATGATTTCCAAATGCCTTTTATCCTTTTGTGCACCCATGTACTTGTCCTTGGGTCTTTTCTGCCTCTAAGGTTTTGGCTATGATGATGTATATCTAAAATAAGATACGATTTTATAGATATTTGAGTCAAACTTACATGTCAATTTTGTGTTAGTATGTTGAGGTGTAAATATCCTCTTTTAATCAAAAGAAAAAAAATGGATGTTTCTTTTTCTATAGTTGGTGCTATTCACACTCCCATTTTAACTTCTCACACATTTTTTTTTTGGTAATTTTTGTCTTTTGGTTTTTTATAATTCATTCGATCCGACGGCTGAAAATTAAGAAGAGTGGGTGGAGGTAAAAATAGGTGTGAATAGCACCGCCCTTTTCTATCTGATCGCCAAGTATGTATAATAAAACATAAGCAATCTTAGTAGATGCCTATAAACAAAAGCCATGAGTTTTCTCTAGATGAGCTATTGTCAATTGCTGATTGATTACGGTGTCACACTAATGTGACTCTTTGGTAGGGTTTTTGCATAAGCCAAAACTTTTACATGAGTGATTGTTAATTGTTGGTCGATCAGTGTCTCCTGAAGAAAATCTTTGGTTAAATTGCTATATAAGTGTCACCTTTCTCACATGAGTGGTCTCAACGGTGGGGCCGGATAAAACCAAAATGTAAGGAAGTTCATGCTCACGAAAGCAAATCTCAGTTGAAAAATAACCTCGAATCAATAAAAAATTCCAAAGCAAGATCAACCCGTTTAAGGCTATTGTGCTCGTCTAGTTGTCTTTGTGCCTTTTTTCTTTACATTTGGAAGTGCCAGTGCCAGTGCCAGATCACTTTAGGCAACAAGTCCAGGCCCCACATTTTATTCGTTTCTATTGCCTCCACTGAAGGTGACCGTTAGAATTTGAACATTATAAGCCTACCGTTTTCCAGTCCCACTTTTTTAGCTCGTCACTCACTTTGCTCTTCTCTACAAAAGTATTAATTACATGTATATATATATACACACACATACTTATTAGCAGCATATATACACTTATATATATATATATATATATATATACTCTCTTAGTCGCATCAGAACTCAAAGAAAGTATGAGAGCTTTGGAGAAGTGAAAGTAGAAACTAGAAGAAGAAAGGGACTAAGCGGCTGTGAAATAAATCAGCTGAGTGTTTGGTAAACATTTTTGTAAAAGTGCTTTTGGAAAAAAAAGCAGTCTGATAGTGGGTCTTTTCATTAAAGGAGCACTGTAGCTCCGTGTGCTTTGAAAAAAAGCCAGTTTTCCAAAGCTACAAATAGCTGCTTCAGCTTTTTCCTTTGATTTCAGCTTATTCTCACAGCAGCTTCCAAAATAAGCCCTTTTTTTTTAGTTTACCAAACACCTAAAACTCTTACAGCTTTTTTTCATGGGTGCTTTTTTTTAAAGCACCTCACTCCCAAACTAGGGCTTAGTTTCCCCAGAGAAGCTGAAGTTGCTGCCTGTCAAGAGGTGTTTGTATGTGGTCAAGGCAAGCACCTTCTTGACCTTCTTATCTAGCTTCAAATTTGCATTCACTGCCTCTTCTAGAATCATATCGAACACCTTCCCGAAATCAGCTGTCCAGTCCTGGCTTTTGATCAAAGTCTGCATATATTCGGCCCTCAAATTAAGATCCTCACCTTGTATCGAATGCAGCTGAGGGTTTTTGCTTTAGGTGACCACATTTCCCTTCCATGGCTCGTCACTCAATTGAGGCAACAAAAGCCCCAAAGCCAAACCCGCCGATAAGGTGTTGTCGACATCACACAGCCAACCAATTCTTCATCTTCCCCTGCTTTGAGTAGACCTCCACCATTTTCTTCCACTTAACATCAGCCTCTTGCTCGAGCTCAGGATACTTGATATAGCTTCATATGTCATGCGGAAGCAGTGCGGCATCGTCAGGAACAATCTCATTAGCTGCGGCTAGTTGCTCTCACTTGTACTCCGCTCTATAACCACATCGGTTGGCAGGTTCCCAGCCCACTGGCGCTATAGTTTTTCTCAAGGGCGACAAAAGCTCATTCCTCAGTCGGTCAATACAACAAACACTACCATCCCCTTCTCGGAGGCATGATTCTGGCGGGAAAACCTTCCTTGCAATGTTTTCGAACAGCATAAGACGATCAGCGGTGGTAGGCAAAGAGGTAGCCGCTAGGTAATCTCCAAGCAGTAATCATCATGATGGTCATGGTCATGGTCCTTGTGATGATGAAAATTTTCAACATCAGACTTGAGGCACTGTGCAAAAATATCTGAAACACAGTCGTGCAAAAAGCGGTAATCAGCGTCGCGCTCGTATCTCTGAGCCGCCTTGTTGGCCGTGTGGATCACCTTCCTCCTCAACAACAATTCACTTGCTTTTGACTTGGAGTCCTTTTCCTTGACCTTCACTATTCCGTTTGAATCCGCCTCCTCCTTCGTCCTCCCAGTAAATTTCAAGTGAGCTTCACCCCGTAGAACCTGCGAGATAATGCAGGGAAGGTCTAGGATATATCCGAAGGAGCCAGAAATTGGCACGAGATTGTAGGCAAAGGTTTTGGGTGGTTCTGGTGGAGCCAAACCGCCGCAGTGAAGAAAGCTTCGTCTTGGTTGCGTTTTCCACCGTCACCGCGTTTGTCTATGAAGTTGCAAAGGAATTTGAGGGTGGTTAGAGGATTGTGCGACCAGGCCGAGGGAAGCACTTGGTTCATCAGAGTTTCGTGGAATTCCACGGTCGACATGGTTTCCTGTCCCTTGGCGCAGTGGAAGTACAGATCAACGCAAGAGATGTTAGAGAATTTGAACTGCTCGGGCAGAAGGGGCGGAGGTGGAGCAATTCTTGTGAATTGCGGCCAAACGGCCTTGTTTCGGCATACTTCCATAATCGATATCACTAGCAAGAATGCATGCGCTTTGCTGCGGGTTTTCAAACTATCACACCCCAACCTCAATATCCTAGCGATACTGGGATGGGACGTGATGACCGACACTCAAGAGTGACGAAAGCCAACAACAGAAGTTCACAATCCAGTTTTAGAAACAAAGTGCACCAAATGTCCAGAGCACAAGTCTAACAACGAGAGTGAGTGCAATTATCACAATATTTACAACATCAAAGGGAATTTGTACACAACTGGAAAACTACAAAGTCACTGATAGGGAAAAGCCTCGCAGCTCGGGTCGTATTCCTCGTCACTAGCTCCTGAAGGGGGCGCAAAAACAGAAGGGCGAGTGGACTATAATTTATAATAATACTAATAGTACAGAAACCATTTTATTTCCAAACATAATAACCCCCTGTTTTGAAAACATATATAATACTACTTACTAAGTTCTCTGAAAACTCTAATATGCCATGAAAACCTCTGTAAAATTTGTATGTAAATTGAGGTTTTAAAACTGTATTATCATCGCCCGGAGGCAAAACCATAAATCTCAATAAAACCAAACTCTCTAGGGGATCATAGTTGCCCGCATGCAGTACCTAACCATCACCAGAGGTGAAGCTGTACGACACTTGGTTACGCCAGCGAAGAAACATGGTAGATCCCATCACCCGAAGGTGAAGCTGTACGACTCCGGGTTACGCCAGAGAAGAATTCTCTAACATCTCACACCCGACACTAGCCGCAGCTAGTGAAGCTGTCCGACACTGCTTTCGACAGTGAAGCTGGGGTATGATACATATATCTCACTCCTCCTCATCTCCATGTCCTATGGCCATAGACGTCTAATACCCATGTTGTGTGAATGTGTTGTATGATAACCCGCTAGATATAAAAATACCCACACCATATTTCAAAATATATCTCAACATTTCAGAACTTTATTTCATAATCCAACAACATAGTTCAGTTCTCATACCAAAATTTCAATATCACAAAGTTTAAATACTCAAACCTCATAAAATAATTCATCATAAATCCACTTAAAATCGTACATATGAATTCCATAATTAAAACCTTTAATAAAATGTAACCACTATTATAATTAAAAACATATCCAAAACCAAGAGAATAAATCCATGCTAGTCATTCTCATAAATCGTTAACAATTCGTATATATAAAATCATAGCTGATCATCTTTCATATAAAGTAATTCAATTATTAATTAATTATCCAAATATTAAAATAGGCATTTTCTAAAGCAATTTAATTAACTGAAGAAAATATTCAAATCTCAATTATATACAATTCGTAAAACAGCTTAAAAACATTTGAAATTCCATAATAATTTATGCATGCAACCCTAAGGTTTATCAAAATAATATTTTAGAAAGAGTCTACTCACAAGTACTCCGCTTTTGGAGAGTTGCTCGAACTAGGATGGACTGAATCACCTCCCACAGTTGCACCTAAACACCCATTAAAATTAGGATTAAATTAATTGGGCTTAAGTGTGCTTAAATAAATAAATTGTACACTTGGGCTTAGGTCTTAATTAGGATTTGGGCTAAAGAGCCTAAATTTTGGGCTTAGTAACCCATTAAAATCTGAGACCAAAATAATACTTGTTGGGCTCGGGTCCAAAAAGAAATAAAGGAAAAACGGGCTGGGCTAGTGGCTGCCAAGCCCAATGTCCCAACCTGGGTTATGGGTTTTAAATGTTAAGTTGGGTCTTTAATTAATGACCCAATTCAGATTGGGCCTGTCCAATAAAATCTTAGGCCTAAAATAATTCAAGTTAATTGAGTTGGGCTTTAAGAATCTGGGCTAACCCATTTGGGTTATAAACCTGGGTTTATGGCGTGCGGGTCGGGTCGACCTGAATGACTCGTGGGTCACCGGATCCCTTTGAAGAAGAACACCGGAATTTAAACCCGGAAATTTTCCGATTCCGTTCTACTTGCTAAACTCACTTAAGAGACAATAATCAAAACAAGAGCACAACTGAAGAAGTAAAATTATATCACAGTGGATCTCGACCGTGGTCGAGAGTGACTGGGTGTGGCTTAGAGTTCGCCGGAATTCTTCCCGATTCCGGTTTAAGCCTAAAACTAATTTAATTAGGTATTTCAACCATGAAAATGATACTGAGAGTGAAAGGAAATGAATTTTTTTTACCACCAATAACTGGAAAGGAGTCAAGATGGGCTTGAGTTCGTCCCGAAGCTCGCCGGAATTCCTCACCGGTTTCTGGAAAAGCAACACAAGTTGCATGCACAGTGCAAGGAACAATTCAAATCACTGAGTCGTCACTAAAAATTACAAAACTAACGAAAGTTACAGAAATTTAAAAAGAGAAGTGAGAGCTTTACCAAAGTTCCAGTTGGAGAGCTTCAAGCTCTCGGCAAAATGGTAGATCACCAAAACTTTCACAAATGACGAATGCAAGGCTATCAGTGACTACCTGAGGTCCTAGAGACTCGAATTCGAAGGTTTTGCAGGTTGATTTTCAACTAGATTAAGGGAAAAGGGAGATTCTCTCTCTAGGTGCTAATGGTAAAATTGTTCACAACGATTCGATGGTGCATGCAAGCACCAAATTGGGTTCCTGAGGTCTCAGGGATTCTAAAACTTAAAGTTTTGGGGTTCGATTGTAGGAGACATGGATGAAGGGAAAGGAGAGCTCACGGAGCTCAGATGAGTTTTCGAGAAACTGGGTTTGCAGAAATAGGGGAGGAAGAAGAAGAGGCAGTTTACGGGTTTGGGTAATAGTTAGAACAATTGGGCCAGTTTTTGGGATTAAAGAAATTTAATAAAACCCACTCGGGCCGTAAGTTAGCACCCAAAAAGGCTACGCCCAAAGGGGAGTTAGTTATTTGGGTTAGGGATGTAACACAAACCATGAATAATATTCATAGAAAAATTAACTGAAAATGCTACAGAGATACAATCACATTCTTAAATGTAGCAATTTAGACAACACACGTTTTACATGAGTAACGCTCACAAAACCACACATTTACACAATTATCTCCAAATGAAAGAAAAAGCAAGAAATAGGTGAATTGATCCATAAAATAAGCAGTTCAATTTACATTGCTACTCTCTCGTAACTTATTAGAGCTTCTTTGTAGATCAATCATAGTGATTTCTTCATTCCTTTCACCAGATATTTCTATAGTTCTACTCTGGTAGTCCAGTTGACAGAACAAATAGCAAGTGCGATTTTATTCGCTGCTTTGAATGTGTTGTAAAGATAATACCCACCAACTTAGGGTGGCAATTAATTCTTGTAATACCATACTATAAAAGTAAAGGTATGGATAAAAAAGAAAATGCGTCCTTTGAAAGATATGAAACAAACCTAAAATTCAACGAATTGTTCTTTTACAAAGCGCAATACCAGACTTAATTTCCCAGCTCCAACATCCCCAATAAGCACCTGAAGAACATCAAACATCACTGTGGTGATCACGACATCCAATGCCCAAAGAAAAATAATTTAAGAAAAAATAAACCTATTCATCACATAATGCTAAAATACATATGCCTACATATCCATAATTCCTATGTTTACGAAACATCTTTCGATAAATCACAACCTTCATTTTGAAATGGACTTTTGTATTTGTATTTTGCTTTAATGCTAGAATGCTAGAATGCTAAATCACAACCTTCTTTCGATAAATCACAACCTTCATGTATGGCAGTTTACCTTATCATATAAGTAAATGGTCTTGGTTAAAATTTAGCGTTCTAGCATTTACTTATATGATAAGGTAAACTGCCAATTTATTCCCTGAATTATCACCTTCGTGAAAATTAGGTCATTAAATTATTATTTTTTTCAGAAAAATTAGTCCCTGAATTATAAAAATCTGTCAATTACAACCCTAATGTTATATTCGAAGCTACTGTATTCAATTTTTCGTCAGTTTAAGTAACGTTACTTGCATGTGATACACATTGGAGGGTAGATTGGTAGTTTTTCATAAAGAAATAGTGTATGGAGTTAACTTTGGAGGAGAAATTAGTAGTTTTTCATAAAGAAATAGTGTAAGTTAACTTTTAAGGGTAACTTAGACATTAAATTCGCAACCTATATGAAATGTTAAGCACTTATAGACGAGAAAATGATGGTATTACACTCTAAAGTGTGTCAAGTGACTGAAGTTAACGAAAAATTGGATGAAATAGCTTTGAATATAATAGTAGAAACGAAATTAGCAATTTCTAATGAATTTTGGGACTTATTTTACCAAAAAATAATAATTTAGAGATGTAATTTTCACTAAAGTGATAATTCAAGGACTAAATCGACACTTCACCTTATATGATATCATATAGCAAGAAAGCCATGAGACCCGAGTCACAGTATATTGTATTCTCGGAGACCCTCAAAATACCAGAGCTAGATTGAGATAAACAACAACACGAAAGAGAAACTTCTGCTTTACATGTACACTGACATTTGCACGTGCAAAGCTCTCTTTCCTCCTTTTCTTTGTTTTCTTCCTCACCTTTCAAATCTTTGTCCTTTATCTAAGGAGATTGTTGTTTTGTTGTTAGTGGTTGCCATCATCATCACATTCAAATAAACTTTAGTTAATATAATTAACTTTAATAATTGTAATAGGAAGTAATGATTATGTCCAACCTTTGGGTCAACATTTGTAAGCTATATATACAAAAAGGTCCTAAAAAAATTTAAACACAAAACCCCCAAAATTATAAAATCAAAATATAATAAACTACCCCTTTTCTCCCGTTTTTCACACCCTCCATTTCTGCAAATCACCTACCTCCCTCTCTCCCTATATACTCCCTACCTCTCTCATAATATCAAAACTCCCAAACCCAATTCAGTGCCTCATTACCTAGTTTTTTTTTTGTATATCTTTTTCAACTAAACCCTAAACTCTAAACCCTAAACCCTAAACAATCTACTACTCCAAGCAACATAACGTCCACTTTGCAGATTTTTGTGGAACCACTTTGCAGGTTTTGGGGAACCACTTTAAAAATTCAAATCTTTAAGCACCTAATGATTAGATTTACAGGAAATTCAAAACTTCAATAGGTGACACGCCCCGATCCTGATGTCTGGGTGACGAAAGCCATTTAGAATGCATAAGAACGAGAAATAAATAAGAATTACTAATTTCATGGTAATAATATGCAAATAAGGAACGTGTTCATAGCATACAACTAATTAGAATACTACAAAGAAAGAATATAAAATTGAATGAACAAAAGGAGTGGGTCCTGCATCGAGAGGACTCGAAGATGTCGATGCAGAAGTGTCTTGACGCCGGGATTGTATGCCTCGATTCTAAACTCTGAAGGGGGCGCAAAACAAAGGTGAGTGGACCAATTTGATATACACATAAGAAACAGTTATCAATATACTAACCCCCATGTTTTTATGAAAACAATAGCATATAATTATCATGATAAACATAGGTTTTTCCAAAACCTAGAATGCCGTGCAATATCTCAATTCATTTCTCATATATATAATCACTAGTGTCAAATGTCCACATATATCCCTCCAGGCCCTATGCCATCTCCCTGTCCCTGAGCATACAGTCAGAGGAAAATATCGCTTCAGGCCCTATGCCAGCTTCCCGTCCCTGTGCTAAATAGCCAGAGGAAACACACTCCAGGCCCTATGCCAACTCCACCGTCGCCCGGGATGGACCGGAATCTATCTCTTCATCCCGTAGCGGAAATTGGGACCACTAGGTAATACAGAATCATCGCACATATATTTATTGAAAAGTAACATCATACATCATTCTTATAAACTCATGATTTTCATGCGTGCAATTCTACTAATAAAACATGCATTTTAGATGGGGTCCACTCACAGTACTTAGCTGCCGAAGAGCCACGCAACTAGCGAACAAGAAATCGTCACCAATAATTGCCCCTAAGCACATACATGGTACAATTAATAAAACTCTATTAAAACAATTGAATTTGGGAAAACGGACGTCGGAAACAGATTCAGGACATCGAATTACCCTAAGAAGGGTCCCGAGTAAATTTCGTAAAAGTCAATAGAATATTTTAAAAATATTTCCTAATAGAATATTCCACATAAAGGGTTTGGGCCGGCAAGAATTTAGGGTTTGAAAGGTTAAGGGTTTTGTAAGGACTTGAGCGGGTTAATGGTTAGGTAAATAGGTTATGGCTTAAAAAAGTTTAGGGCTTTAGGGATAAGGGTTTTAGAACTTGGGCTCAAGGCCCCCAACAACACATGGCCCAAAGGCCCTTAGAATTTAAAATAAGAATTTGGATTTGAGTTTAGGGCCTTTACTGATAAGGCCCAAAGGCTTTTAAGAAATAAATTAAAACAAAACAAATAATAAAAAGGGGCTTGGGCTTTAAATGGGTTTAAAGGAAATGGTTTGGATCTTAAGGGGGGTTTGGGCCGAAAGGTCCTAGGCCCAAGGCTTGAGTTACAAGGATTAAAGGGTTGGGTTTATAAGGTTTTAAGAGTTTAGGGCTAGGCTTGAAGCCTGGCCCAATTGTTTTTGGGTTTTGAAAAGAAAACCAAATAAATAAAATAAAAAAGGGTTGGGTTGGTGCTTAAAGGGCCTAAGGCCCGTGGGTTTTCTGACCAAAGGCCCGAAGGCCTGAGTTCCTAGGTTGTGGATCGCTGGATCCAAGAAAGAAGAAAGCCGGAATTCGACCGGAATGCTACACAAACTTCAAACGTCTATAACTTTGTCAATACTCGACGAAAGTAAGTGAAACAAAAACGAAAGTTGTAGTACTCGACGAGACGAAGAGATCGATACCTTGCACGTTGACCAACTCGCCGTGGTTTGGCCAAAAATTTCCTTGAAAGGGGCGGTGCTCGCCGGAAAATTCGGAAAAGCTTCCCTAAACTATTTTATGTGATTTCAAACGTAAACACAACTTAAAACAAGCTTCAATCCAACCGTAAAACACATCCCAAGGGTTTTTAGAAGCTTAACAAAGTTGGAAAAATACAAAACTTGTTGGAGAATTTCTGGGTTCCTTTCGCTTTCCTTGCTGCAATGGGAGAGAGAGAAAAGGCCGAGGTTTGATGATGGTGATGGTGTGTTCCTCGCAGGTGGTGCAGCTATGTGTATGTGTATGGTCACGGTGCAAGATAGGAAGAGAGGTGAGAGAGTTTCAAGAGAGAAGGGAGAGTGCAGAGAGCACAGGAAAAGGGAAGGGAGAAGAGAGAGAGAAAAGAAGAAGATGGGCCGGGTAGAGGGGGACACAAATTAGGGGGTGGGACCCTTGGGCACACCAAATAAGACCCAAAACTATTTTTTAAATAAAAAAAGAGGGTGGGGGTGTAACAATAGGTATCCTTCCTTACAACAGATATGTAGTTTTAAAAATACAACCAAAAGGATTAATTCCAATTAACATATACTTGAAAACTACCATAGTAATATTGATTAATTAAACTACTTTTTAAATAGGGGTGTGCTATCCACACACCCCATTTTATTTGTCACACACCCCTTAATAATTTATATTCGTTGATCTTCTTCAATTCATCCAATCCGACGACCGAAAATTAAAAAGGTATGTGTGAAGTAAAATGGGGTGTGTGGATATCACACCCCTTTAAATATACCCAGCAAGGTAACTTTTGGGTTTGACAAAAATTTTAAACCTACGAATGGATAGTGTTCTAAAAATCGACCTAGGTTGCCTAGGCGCTGGACGGTGACCGACCACTTTGATTAACTGTTAATCGGTTGCAAAATCAAAAAATGTATTAGGCGGACGCCTAGGTTAGATTAGACGGGTCTAGGTGGAGCTATACGAGTCTGGGCGGGGTTGGGCGGAAGCTCGGTGGGCCTAGGCGGGCGTATGAGAATACGTTGGGATCTGAAAATATTTCTGAAAAAATGATGTTGCAGGCGCGAGGAAGAAGAAGAAGATGAAAGGGTGGGGACCATCATATCAACTTTCAATTTAAAGTTTAAACGGACGGGTGGGTGAATTCTTTATGATCTCACCATGTCCTCTCTTTTGATTGCATGAGTCTTGGTTCCAATAAACTCCCTTTACCAATTTTTTATTCTTTTATTTCTTTTAAGACCATTTACATAAACTAGTAAATATCTATTGTTTTATTATTCTTTTTTCTTTTAAGACCATTTACATTAGTATGTATTTAAACCCAAACATTGCATATATTATTTTAAAAGAAAAGACATATTATTTATTTATTATATAGTAAATTTAATTAATTTATCATTATTTTATTATCTTATTCATGGATTTCATACAATTATAATTTTTTGTAACTGTCAATATGTACTTATTTACAAGATATACAATAAATTTATCTAAATCCGCCTAGGCCGCCTAGGCGCCCTCCTAGCTGCCTAGGCGCTAGCCCGCCGCCTGACTAGCGCCTAACGTTTTTTAGAACCTTGTGAATGGATATATCAAATCAATTTGCAAGTATGATAAAAGTCCTTATGACAGTATCAAAGCAACTATAATCATAAATAAGTTGAGAGATTAGTTTCTGATTATCAAAATCACTACTGGATTTATACAGACACAAAATCTCATAATATTATTACCACGACCTTATGCATAATAGGAATAACACTATAATCATCTGCGTACCAGAAATTAACTCTTCCACAGCAGCAAGCTTAACAACCAACCAACCTTTGAACAAAGAACACACGGACAGAAAGAAGCAGGATACATAAGGGGCAAAACAATTTTCTTACTTCTACAACAAAGCAAAAGAATAACCATTATATAGGTATGCCATTATCATCAGGGGAACAAATCCAATTGGCAGCTTTTACGTACCTACAACTACAAGCAAAGTTTGGAATTCACAAAAAATATTGGGCAAATACTAAGGCTGCCATTTAAAAAAGCTAAACAACAACAAACTTTGACAAATTAACTACAACTAAATTCAGATGACATTCGATATATGAAGACAATCTGAGAAATCAAGGGCTCTAAAATCAATACCATATTTCATGTGCCTTTTATTGATAGTGAACCCAGCAGTAGAACTAGGATAAAAATTTGATCTAGAACCTTGCTATCTTTGTCCTTGTAAATATGATATTTTGGCATCGGCAATATATCACAAAAAAAAAAAAAAAAACAAATATATCAGAACTCAAAGAAAATATAGAATGAAAATAAAAAAGCAAATTATGAACGTTTAGAAGCTAATTTCATTAGCAATTAAAGCAACCAAGCTCTCTCAACATCAAGATTCAAAACCCCCCAGGAACCCAGAAATTTGATGAAATTTTTTCTAATCACTCAATTGGATTAGACAAAACCATGAATTTTTTTCTAAAGCCCAATTATATTAAATCACAAATTTGAAGCAGATTTTGACATGCAATAAGTCAACAAGATAGGAATCGCTTTAGACTAACCTCGATGGCAGGGATTCTGGAATTGCCTGATCCGAACCAACCAAAAAAAAAAATCTATTAACATGATCTTCAACCTAACCATAAAGAGGAACTTTATAACATCAACATGCCAAAACAACCAAGCCCAACAAATTAACGAACGAATTTTTCTTAATCAATAATAGCATACATATTATCAAATTATCAATCAATAATTCACATATCGTTAAGGGTTAAACAAATATATGAAGACTGAAAATTTACTCACACATCTAATATATCCTTGCATTTCTATTTGAATTCAAAGTACGTGGAAATCGCATCAACAAATCAAAGCCCTAAATTTTTATCATACTGAATTGGAAAAATCTGTAAAATCTAAAAATTTTGACTAAAAATGCTAACTTAGGAATATGAGGAAATTTGCAAATTAGCTAAACAATGCTATTATTTATCCAATCAAAGGCAAATTGGAATGGTGCAGAACTAACACTACTGTGAACACAAAAATTTCCCAAAGAGAAACGGGGAAAAATGCGTCTACAAAATAATATTTGTATTTGATGAATTTGGGTTACAATCCCTCTTTGACTTGATTCTCTGATTCGATCTCCGTAAGATGTTTGTTTATGGATTTTGGTTGATCCAAGGGCCGTTGAGGCTTGATCTTGGATGAACAGGGGGAGTTTCTTCAAGGGCCGTTGGGCTTGATCTTGAAGTTTGGCGGAAGTTTCTTCAAGGGCCTTTGAGCTTGATCTTGAAGGTTGAACGAAGTTTCTTCAAGGGCCGTTGGTGGTTTGATCTTGAAGGTGGATGAACATTTCTTCAAGGGCCGTTGAGGCTTGATCTTAAAGGTGGAATGAATGTTTCTTCAGGGGCCGTTGGGGCTTGATCCTGAAGTTGGTGTGAACAATGAACGACGAACGATCTTCAAGGGCTTTTGGGCTTTGTTCTTGAAGATGGACGAACGACGAACGATGAACGATGGATGAACTTCCAGGGGCTTTTGGGCTTGATCCTCGAAGAACGATGAATGATGAATGATCTTTAAGGGCTTTTGGGCTTGATCTTGAAGAACAGTTGTGTTGATCCAAGGGCCGTTGGGGCTTGATCTTGGAAAGTGGATGAGCGTTTCTTCAAGGGGCCTTCGGGGCTTGATCTTGAAGGTTGGATGAACGTTGCTTCAAGGGTCGTCGAGGCTTGATCTTGAAGAACAAATGTTGTTGATCCAAGGGCCGTTGGGGCTTGATCTTGGATGAAGAATCGACACGTGACCAAAGTGCTTGTTGATTCTTCAAAGGTTTTGGCAAAGTTTCTTCAAGGGCCGTTGGGCTTGATCTCGGAGGTGGATGAGCGTTTCTTCAAGGGGCTGTCGGGGCTTGATCTCGAAGAACGATGAACGAAGAACGAACTTCAAGAGAATTCTCTTCCAATTTGGGAGTAGAGAAATGTATTTGTGAATTGATGGGAGTTTCTTCAAGGGCCGTCGGGGCTTGATCTTGAAGTTGGATGAATGTTTCTTCAAGGGCCGTCGGGGCTTGATCTTGGAAGAACGATAAACAAAGAATGAAATGAGCCTTCTCGATTCTTCGGAACCCGGATGCTTGAGAGCTTTAGAGTTTCAAAGCGTCAAGGACACAATTCAAGGGTTTTGTGTGAAGTGAATTGGTGAATTGGTGAATGAAAATGAATGAAATGGCCTTGTATTTATAGATTTTGAGAATGAATCACCACCACAAATTTTCTTGGTGAAGTAAGTGGATGTGGTAGGTGAAGTGAGTGTGGATGTTGTAGGTGAAGTGAGTGGATATTGTAGGTGAAGTGAGTGTGGTTGTTGTAGGTGAGGTGAAGTGAGTGTGGTTGTTGTAGGTGAAGTGAGTGGATGTTATAGGTGAAGTGAGTGTGGATGATGAAGGTAAAATGAGTGGAGGTTATAAGTGAAGTAAGTGGATAATTGAGGTGAAATAAGTGGAAGTTGTAATTTTAATGCATTGGTCAATATTTATTTTATCGAAATTTCGATGTTTACAACTACAAAATTCGTTAAACTAAACAATGGGTAGAATGTTTATAAGATTTATATTTTATACAAAAATTAATCTTCTGAAAAAGCAAAAAACACACATTTTTTGTTAAGCAATCGCATGGACTATAAATGCCAAAGATTAGATGATGGTAGGCGTCAGATTACCTCTTTCGCCGAATATGCGAAACCCCTCATTGCCGACGTGGCGGGGCAGATCCTCTGCCCCAAAATCTGAACCAACACAAAGATTAGGCAGTAAATCGCATAATAATAAATTAATCAAGTGTTTTATATAATGAAAGTTCATAAATTGCAGAAGTAGAGGGTGTATCATAGCTGATGAGCTTCCAGCTCCCACTTTTTGCCTTAAAATTCCCAACATCTTTGATTCTTTCACACAAAATCACACTGAACACAAACAAAAATAAAAAACAAAATACGATCTAAGAACTGAAAATTTCAGTGAAAGCACTGAGAGAGATGAGGAGGAATAACAAATGATTTAGTGGAAATATGGAAAAAAAAAATCAGATCAAAATTCGGATAGAAATAAATAATACGAATTAGGGATTTGGGAGAGGGGACGAACCTGTTTGGCGGATTGGAGCGGGGACCGGATCAACGATGCGATGTGTAAAAAATGAGTGTTAAGGGAGCGGAGCAGCAGCAACCAACACTTTCATGCAGAACTTACTTGGAAAACCCAGATCAAGCCAACCTTTAAGTTTCAAGGTTTTTCAAAAATAATAATTTAATCAAAAATGCTTATTCTTGTAGTGGGTGTACATCTTTTTTTTTTTTTGGTAAACCGGAAATAGTATTCCAGGGCCAAAGCCAGACAAAGTGTTCGGGCCTCCAATTGACAAGTGCCGCTCTGATTGCATCCAGTACCCGCAAACAATTGTTCGAGCGCAGCCACAAAGGAAGAAACAGGTCACAAAGGGGAAGAAACCCATGGTAGGACCCAAGCAACGCTACCAACAATGGCAGCAAACAGTGAGAAAGTGGTGGTGTGGTGAACACTCGAGCCAGTGAGAACACTGGAACTCTACACACTCTCCCGGGGAGCCGTAACAAATCGCAGTAAACTGTGACTGCAGATCGAAGTGAAGATGGTCGAAAAAGGCGAACGTCGTGGGGGTGTGAGGGACAAGCCAAATCGAGGTGGGGAACAAAGGGAAAAAGCAAAATCAGGGAAGGAAATAGGAGGCAAAGGGCAAAAGGAATGGATTGCCACCGCCCCCAGCCAGAGCTAGGGATGGCAACACCGGATTCTGGCGAGATGGGAGACACTCACACAACGCTTATTCTTGTAAATTGTCGTTGTAATAATACAATAATACTCAAAATGATGTAGTGGGTGTACAGATTAAAGAGGGTTTTACGTGAATGCGATTAGGCTACCCATGTGTTAATGGATTAAAATAATAAAATGGTATGTGATGTGATATGTTTTAGGTCAACATAATAATAAAATATTAAACAATGAGCTGTAAAGGAAGATACGGATGCTCTTATCTTCTTCGTGAGTTTTTCCAGACAATGGACTACTTACTAACGTAGTCCCATGTTTAGTTTGTAATAGGACTAAAGGGGACTCGCGTGGATTAGAGGCCTCGCTAGGAGTTCTTACCGAGACCCTCCACAAACCACGAGACTCACTAAGATCATCTCTGCTTAGCCCTTTTCGCTTCGTCCCTGCTTCTTCTTCTCCGCTCCCGTATCCATTGTCATTTTCTTCCTCATCTCTGCTTCGCCCTTCAACGAGTTCTAGGCTACGTTCTTTTAGATCTCGAAGGAATTTGCTTTGATTTGTAGATCGTTGGGAGGAAATGGGCATCGTGGCGGCGATTTGCTTCGAGCGTCGTCGTGACCGCCATGAATGCCAAGCCCTTGCAAGCTTCAATTCCCAACGCTTCAGCCCACAACGCATCAAGACCTCCAATACCCACTTCCGATTTGGTATCCCCCACCATTTCTAACATGCTGATAATTTATTCCCGATCAAATCCTTGAAGAAAACTGCTCTATCCTCTCCAAGTTTCTTATTCTTCTGCAAACTCTCCCATCAGGTAAAGACGATTGCTTCTTTGTTTTTCCTCAATTTTTTAATTTTTTTTTTCACATGGGTTTGCTTGGTGCTATGTTGTTGTTGATTAGCGTCATAAAAAATTGGAAATTCTAAGGAAATTAATCAAAATATATAGTTTCTTGGTGCTATGTTGGTGCCATATTGTTGCTTGGTGCGACGTTGTTGCTGATTAGGGCCATTAGTTTTGTTAAAATCTTAATGGAAAAGGAATTAAAATGGAACTTTTTTTTTTGGTAAAAAAATGGAATTATTTTCATTATTCTGTTTTTTAGTCCGACACTGCACCAAACACTTCACTAAGTCAGTCCAACTTAGTCTAGTCTAAGCCAGTCCAGCTTAGTCCCTGAAACTAGTCCAGTCTGAGATAGTCCAGTACAACAAACGCACCCATCCCGTAGTGGTCAAGAATTATTAAAGATACATTAATTACCCTTCTAAGGTGAAATCATGGTTCTAAAAACGCTAGGCGCTTGTTGGGCAATGAGCTGGGACCTAGCGCCTAGGCGGACTATGCGGATTTAGATTTATTATATATTATATGACTATATAATTACTTATTTTATGTATATAATATTATAGTCTAAGGAAAAAGACCATATTTAAATAATTCATATAACATTTATATATAACATATATAGATATATAGATATATATATATATATATATATATATATATTTATATATATATATTTATTTGGGTAAATTACACCATACCCTCTCAGGTTTGAAGTCTATTACAACCCCATACAACATCTTTAAAACATTTCACTTTCATACATCTAGTATCATTTTATTTCAAAATAGCACATTCGTTAGATTTTCCATTCATTAGTCTGTTAAATGCTGACGTGGTTGCCCCATTTGTGCTGATGTGGCTGCCACGTGGCAATTTTTTTTTATTTTATACATTAATAATATTATAATATAAAACCTATTTAAATTTTAAAAAAAAAACACAGGAAACCCCACCCCACCCCCGCGCCTATTCCTTCAGATCCCTCATCCCTCCCAGTAACCTTTCCCCAACCCTCTAACCCGAAATCCCCCCCGCCCGCCCCCCATCTCCTTCAGATCGCCCCTCCTTCCCCGTAACCTTTCTCCATCCCTCCATCATCTTCCCCTCATCCCACCTCACGCAACCTGGAACCTGCAACAAGAAAAAAATAAAATAAAACCCAGAAATCGTCTTCCCCGACCCACCATTTCTCCCATCCATCATCACCCACACTAAAAAATCCCAAAAATATGAAATTCATGGTCTAGGTGGATCACAGACGCGGAGGGCGGGGGGTCTGGCTGGTCGCGGCCGGGGGGTGAGGGAAGGTGGGTGGGTCGCGCCGACGACTTCTTCTTCTTCTTCTAGGTTGCAGCTTTTTGGGAGTTTGAGGGAGGTAGGGGTGGGGGAGGGGACGAACTGGGTCTTATTTTTCCTTCATCATTTCTGCAAATGGCTTGCCTATCTGACCGCCGTATTGATTTAAATGCTGTGAAAGAGGCATCCATGCCTTCCCCAGACAACATATGACATCCATCCTTCTTATCCTTTACTGGTCCTCTTATCATTGGGGGCTCTGTGATGAAGAATGATATGACCGTTACTGTGGTGGCCAGGAATCTCCTCACTCCCAAAGATAATAGGATACTCTCCAAACTGTCCGATGAGTTGGCTGTTCAGGGTTATCTAGCTTTCAGTGTTCAGTGTGCGGCTTCTGTGTCTAATATGGGCCAACGCCAGTTTGCTCGAACCCGTCAAGTTGAGTCATTAATGGCGGAAGTGGCAAGTCTCAGACAAGAGATCAGGGGGATCAAGCAGGATAATAGACAGTTGCACATGCTTGCCCATAACTACTCCACAGGCATGAAGAGAAAGCTTAACCAACTGCAGGAATCCGAGAGTCGGATTCTGAGTGATCATCATAGGTTTGTGGATTTGTTCTAAAAGCATCTACTGCCTTCATCTTTTGGAGCTTTATCGCGTACCGAAGCTCCAAATGATCATCCTCCAGTGCCTCCTCTTTCTGGTACTCCGCCGAGTACTGAGGCTCCTCACGAGTAACCTTGTGAAGGCTCCCTCTTCTTTGTTTGTTTTGATTTTCATGTATGTCTATGTATGTAGTTTATCGAAAATTCCAATGAACAAGCTTTATTTTGTTTAGCATATTGTGTTAAATACCCTAAGGTATCCTTTGCTAAGTTCCTTGAATCTTTTCTTTTGTTGAAGTTTGCATATCGAAACTTCGTGGGTGGATCATGTAGGTTGCAATAGTGCTCCCCTAGTTTCCTGAGCAAGCTGATTCAATCTATCCCACCAATACATGTTAACTTCGCCTATAGTTGGCGCCCTCTTAATTTCCTTTTTCATGAATCTTCGATGTTGTATGTAGTTCATATATCAATCAAGTCAACTTGAGGCACAATCTCGACGCGAATTTCTTATTCTCCAATAGAATGCGACCATTCAAGTAACATGAGGGTTACATAACTCTATCGAAGGATATCAATACACGGAAATCCTAAGTATGCTCTGAACAACCTTGCTCTGATACCAATCTGACACACCCCCGATCCTGATATTCCCTGAATACCAGGAAAGGCACGTGCTGGCCAACACCCGAGGGTGACAAAAGCCATTTATTGAGTGCAATTGCTGAAAATAAGGGACAATTAAGACTTATATTATAACTATAAAGGAATAAAGAATAGACATTAAAGGAACGTGTTCAGAGCATACAACTAACTAGAACACTGAAAGAAAGAACATAAAATTTAATGAATAAAAGAATGGGTCCTACACTGAGAGGACTCGATGGCGCCGATGCGGAAGTGCCTTGATGCCAGGATTGTATGCCTCGTTCCTAAGACCTGAATGGGGGCGCAAAACAAGGGTGTACATACATAGTACCAAAATAATCACGAACATACTAACCACCACAGTTATATATAATGAAAACTATTAGCATAATAAATTATAGCTTTTTCAGAAAAAACTTTAGCATGCCGTAAAACAATTCATAAATCAACGCATAAGATCATCACATAAATTATTCTCGCAGAGTCAACTCAGGAATCAATTCACAAGTCATCATATATCAATAGTGTGCCACTAGTGAGTTCACTGAATAATGATTGTACTCCCTGCCTAATACCTGCACCTAAGTCTCTGTGCCCGTAGCCAGAGATAACTCCCTCCCGGCCCAATGCCTATCTCCGTGTCCCTCAGCCTTTCGCTAGGGATTATGTCTCCCGGCCTAACTGCCAACACCAAATCCTCGCCCCAGGCGGCATATTGCTCACTAGATACGTACAAAACATATAATCTCTAAAAACTCAACTTCATAGTATAGAGTCATCCATCATCTATACTATAAAGAGGTGTTCTGAAAACATGTTCTAGCATCCTATCGTCATCCATCAGATAGTCTACCAGTTCATGGTTTTTATAGAAAATACGATTTATCAAAATATAGCTCAATATAGGCCAATAATTAATTCCCAATATAATATTCACAATATATTTCAAATAATTATGCTTCCTGTAAAATGTTGTCCAAATAATAAATCTGTAAGGCATGATATTAATATGTGCAATTAATTCGTAAAATCATAATAATTTTAGAAGGGGTCCACTCACAGTACTTCACCGTTGAAAGCCGCACTGCTAACGAAGATAGAAACGCCACAATATATGCACCTAAGCACATAAAGGGTCCAACACAGTCAAACTCTATTCAAACGAATTTATTTGGGAAAACAGACTTCAAAAACGGGTCCAGGACGTCGAAATTAGCTTAGGAGTGGTCTCGAACGAAATCTGAAAAGTCAACTCAAAAAGTCAACGTTGACAGGTCAAAGTCAACATTGACCGTTGACTGGTCAACGGTCAGATCGGGTCGGTCAACGGGTCAAACCGGGTTTGGGCCTAGGGTTGGACTGGGTTTAGGACTTGGGTTCTTGGGCTTGGTTCAAAGGGTTTTGGGTTTTAGAGAGGGCGGGCCGAAGGCTCTAACAAATGGCCCAAAGGCCTTTTTCAATTTAAACAATTAAAGTAAAATCAAAATAAAAGGAAAATGGGTTTGGGCTCAGCAGAAAAGCCCAAAGGGCCTAAGGTTGATGGGTCGCCGGACCCAAGGAGGAAGAAGGCCGGAATTCTACACAATCTTCAAACGTCCATAACTTTGTCAATACTCGACGAAATTAAGTGAAACAAAAACGAAAGTTGTAGTTCTCAAAGAGATGAAGAGAATGGTACCTCGTATAGCATCTAAATCGTCATGATTTGGCCAGAAAACGCCTCGAAGTCCGTCAGACTCACCAGAAACTGGGTAAGATTTAAATGAGTATAACTTCTTCAATATTCAACGAAATTGGGTGAAACAAGAAGGAAAGTTGTAGTGCCCGATGAGAGGAAGAGATTGATACCTTGTACACCGGCCAACTCATCGTGGTTTGGCCAAAAATTGCCTCGAAAGTCGCCAGAGTGCTTCGTTAGATTCTGGAAATGAAGAGTAGAGAGCATGCATGTAAGTTCCATCGAATCTTCAGTTATAACACACATGAAGTTAGACATTTAATACCTGGAATTGGTTCCAAGAGAGTGTGCACCACCACTCACAAACTCATTGGAGTTTGTTCGGAAAAGATCATCGAAATCTGGTTACATGCACAGAGGATGTAGGGGTTAAATCCCATGATCTCAAGTTGGAAACAGCCACAAAACACCACTCCAGCAAGCTAGAAGTATTTCCTTCAAGATTTCCCAGAAATCTCAGTTTGGTTCGAGTGTAGAGCTCCTAACCTCTTAGCGTTAATGGCAGATTACATAGGGGTATCTCGATGTAACATGCAAGACCATATTCGTGTTCCTTGAGTATCAGGGATGTCAAATATGTGATTTTTTGGGCTGGGTTGTGAGGGAATCGAAGTGGAAGCAGGGGTGAAGTTCTCGGCTTAGAGAAAAGGAGACTGTTTTTTTTTTTTTTTTTTTTGAGTTTTAGAGAGAGGTTTCGGGGAAAAGTGTTTTGATTAAAATATCCACACAAGGGTATTTTTGAAACTTTAGTACAAAATTTGGAGTGGGTTGTTACAACTAGGCTGTTAACCTTGGCCTACTCTAATTCTGTGGGTTGCATAGCAAGCATCTCAAAACTTTAAGAATTGGTGTAGATTGTTCCGCACTTGACAAATGTGAAGCTTATCAACTACGCAGCATGTCGGCAGTGGATAAAGCTTCGTATATGCACACTAGCTTGTTTAACCTTTCACAAGAATGTGTGGTTGTATAAGTCTAGCGTGGCTTTACTGCTCGAATGGCAAGCCGTAGGCAGTCTTCTAGAAACCGTAGGCTACCTTAGTGCACTCGGTAACAGCTTTAGGGTTCCAGGGCAGTCGTCTCTAGGGCGTACTGCGTAATGTGCCCCCTCCGTCTCTAGGGCCCGGTTCCCCGCAGATTAGGCCAAGAGACCCAAAATCCTTCAGTTATCTAGGCCTTGAAAAAGACCATTGTGGCTACTTCTAGGATCCCGGCGCAAGCCATCGTGCTTCTTGTTATACTAGGGTAGCTCGGCTCATCCACGTCTGGATATTCAGAGTGTGGAGTATATCTTCTCGCTTTGGAGAGCATGGTTGGTCCCTCGGGGGGGGTGTAATTCCTGCAATGAGTCTCTAAGAAAGGTGCAATCTTCTTTTGAAGTGCAAGTATGATCAGTTATTGTAGGCATGTAGTTGAGCTAAGTTGCAAATTACTTCTGAATTCCCCATTGAAAAAAACGAGTGGAACGAATGAATAACTTAGCTGTAAAAGACTACATAACAACTGGATAGTTCTCGGCTTACGAGGTGGTGCCCGTTGAGCTGCTTCAGTCTTCGGGCTTTAATGTAGCGGGAGGTCTCACATGGTACTTTCTCAAACTGTAGGCATTCCACTACTTTTCGATATTTTTGTCGTTTCATGGTGTCGTGGGTTTTTTGTCGTTTCATGGTACCGTGGGTGTAACTGCTCTTGCCACCTAGTCTGTTGATTTTGTATGGACCTTCCCAAATGGGATCCATCTTTTTTTAGCCTTATCTACGAGCAGTGATGAAGGCTTTTCTTGAGACCAGATCTTCGGGCTAGAATTGCTGGATCTTGGCCTTTTTGGTGTAGCTGGAAAGGAGCTGCTGCTGGCAGGCTGTGATGCTAGTGATAGTCTGCTCGCGCTTCTCCTCTGCCAGATCTAAACTTGCAGCCATCCCGTTACTGTTCTACTCAATGCTTGGTAGTAAAGCGGTGATACTTCGCTTGATGACATTGAGATGAATGATTGCTTCTGAACCAAATGCCAAAGAAAAAGGAGTCTCACCGGTTGCTCATTTTTTGGTGGTGCGATATGCCCATAAACATCTGGGGAGTTCGTCTGGCCATTTTCCCTTTCTTGTTAGTGAGGGATTTCTTAAGGCAGTTGATGATCGTCTTGTTGGATGCTTCGGCCTGCCTATTGCCTTGAAGATATCTCGGCGTGGACATGTGTTGCTTGATGCCATATTTTTGGAAGGACTTCGCCAAATCTTTGCCCACAAATTGCAGGCCGTTGTCGGTGAGGATGGATTGAGGGATGTCAAATTGACAAATGATGTTCCTCCATATGAAGTGCTCTATGTCCGTCTGAATCGTGGTCGTCATGGGCTCTACTTCTACCCATTTGGTGAAGTAGTCGGTTGCCACGATCATCATGCCTCTGTCCCCAGTAGCGGGCGGCATAGGTCCTACCAGGTTCCACTGCATGAATGGCCAATAACTCATCTACGGGTGTAGCTCGCTGGCAGGCAGTACTGGTATCAGCTTGTAGTGCCGCTCTGTTGCGTCGCCTAGGCTAGAATGCGTGGTAGGGAGCCGTAGAGTTGGACCACGTAACACATAGCAGGATATGCTCAACTGCCGGTACATGTTGCTACTAAGTAGAATCTTTTAGGGCGATGAGGACAAAACTTGATTCCGAGTGTGTCATTCTAGCGTTCGTCTGCCCTTGGTGCATCTTTTGGGCCGAGTTGTTGAGTTCGTTGGAAAACTTTGCATTCGCTAATGTCTACGCCTTTATCGTTGCGCTTTTAGATTGGGCGGAATAGTGCGTCATGAGGATGACTGCTTGTGTTTGAAGGTAAAATTTGAGCTTCCGGGTTGCAACAACTATCGCCAAAGTTAGCTTTTGAATTTCTAGTAGCATCGATGAGAGTTTTTGAACTGTGGAATACAAGTAGTCGAGCCCCTAGCTCTTCTCGTATGATGATAGAGCTTATTGCTACTTCTGAGACTACTAAGTAAATGTATAAGTCCGCCACTGATTCTACCTTGGATAGTAAGGGAGGTGATGTGAGATACTTCGTCAGGTCTTGGAAAGCTCTTTTGCACTCTTCATCCCATTTGTCTCGTTGTGCCCTCTTGATGGCCTTGAAAAAATGGCTTACATCGATCAGTGGACCACGAAAGAAAGCGATTGAGGGCAGCTGCTGGTCCGGTTAAGCTTTGGATCTCTTTCAAGGTAGTGGGAGATTTCATCTCTATGATCACTCGGATTTGCTTGTGATGTGCTTCGATTCCTTGTTGGGTTACTAGGTACCCTAAGTATCTGCTTAAAGATACTTCAAATGTGCATTTGGTGGGGTTAGGATCAAGAACTTAGAGTAGTTCTTGGTCGTCGGGCCTCCTCTAGTCGGGGATCGGTCCCTATGCTTGGCCCCCTACTTGCTTTTGTTGTTCAACTATTTTTCGTCCTCCTTCTTTACTACTACTCCTTTTTTAGGCTGCTTGGGTGCCTTGTCTACTTGCCGAGCTTCGTCCAAAGTGCGTGTTTCTCTACTAGAATGAAGGAGTCTGCTAGGGTTAGATCTTCTTTCATGATCAATTCTCTAAACAACGGATGGTTTGCTGGAAGTCCTTTTTGAAAGGCTGCTCTAGCTATCAAGTCGTTGCATCCGACTATCCTTGCCTTCTCTGCTTTAAACCTCTTCACATAATCGCGAAGTGACTCCTTTGGGTTCTTCTTAACGTTGAACAAATGGTCGGATTTCTTTTTGATCGAGCGATGGGATGAATATTCTTTGGTGAAAACCAAAGAAAGTTCATCGAAATTTTGGATAGATTATGGCGGCAGGGTGTAGAACCAATCTTGCGCCTCACCTTGTAGAGTGGTGGCGAATATCTTGCACATAAAATCGTCGTTGTTTTGATAAAGGATCATTGCGCTTCGGTAGTGCTTTAAGTGTCTCTCCGGGTCTTCTTCCCCTTTGAAAGATGTGAAATGTGGCATGCTAAACTCACGTGGAGGCTCTGCCTACTTGATCTCATCTGTGAAGAGTGACCTGTTTATGTTGGTCATGTCTCGTTGTAGTGCCTCATCGGTGACCTCGTTGCGTCAAAAATTGCACAATCGCTTGGTCAAGATTCTTTCTACTTATTTCTAAATTTACCTTTGTTGGGGTAGCGGAGCTCTTGGCTGCCCCAGTTCTTGACCTGTTGGTTTAGGCCGCTCTTTAATATGCTTGGCTCGTTTATGCTGCGGTGGCGGTGCATGTGGTTCATTTCTGGAGGGCGAGGGAATTCTTCACAGGCTGGCAGTTGAACTTGAGCCGGATTGAATGATTGCTTCTCTCCGTCCGTCGTGCTGCCTACTCCGACGTAAGGTGGATGATGCTCCTTGCAGGCTTAGCCGCGACACTTCACCTGGAAGGTTGGAGTGTGACCCCAACCGTGAATGTATGTTCGTCCGTGGGCCTAGTCGAGAGTGTACGCTCCTCCGCGTGTTAAGACGGGAGTATATGTTATCTCGAGGGCCCAGTCGGGAGTGTACACTGCCCGAACGCTTGGTTCATAGTTGGTCGAGTGGCTACTTACCAGGACGCTGCTGGAGAGGTTCTTCGTCTGCTCTTGTCCTACTTCGGGACACCTCACCTAGGGCACGTTGCATCTCAGTGCGCTGCAAAAGCTGGTTCACCAAGGTTGTCTGCTGTGCGAGGGCGCTCGTCAACTCTATGACTTGTCGAGACAGGTGTTGTTCTCTATTTGGGTTGGAAGAGCTTGGAAGGAATGTATCTCTTTGAGCAGTGGAAGTGTGGTAGACCCCGGGTGCGAGATTTGAGTTGGGAAATATCAAATCTGCAGAGAAATGTGGTGAAAATACCCCCGATTCGATCATGGGTCCCAAAACTTGGGGTCGGGACAATTGTGCTACTTTTGAGCCGACTTGGGCTGCTTGGGAAGCCAGGGGAGCAGGCTGGGCCGCATGAGCAGGCTGGGCCTCAAGAGCAGGCTGGGCTGCATGAGCAGACTAGGCCTCAGGAGCAGGCTGGGCTGCTTGAGCAGACTAGGCCTCAGGAGCAGGCAAGGCCGCAGAAGCAGGCTGGGCCTCGAGAGTGATGCATGCGAGTGCATGGTTTGGGCTCGAGCCCGTGCAAGCTTGGATGGCATGGCTTGGGCCATGATGGTGGTGCCATGGATCTCGCCGCGGGTGGTTGCCATGGTGGAACTTTGTGGTGGTGCCACTCCACCCATGACCACGTTTAGCCTCTTGGATCGCCGCGGTCCCGTTTCTTGAGTATTAGAAATTTTACTTGTGGAATTTTCTAAATTTCTAGCCATTATATTTTTCTTTCACGTTTTATCAAAGAATCTTTGCAAATTAAAAAATTCTAATAATAAGAACGTATGAAAAATATTCAAATGGACTAGAAAATAGAGAAAAACCTTTTTATGCGAGAGTCTTCTACGAGTATGGATCTTCAACTCTCAATGAAAGCACCAATTTGTGGATGCAAATTTCCGCTGCTTTCTTCTTGGACAAAATTGCACCTACAAAACAATTAACACCTTAGGTTAAGGCTAAGAGCCTCATGCGCCCACGATGAATGGGGGGGCTTTGGCCGAAGAACCTCCGATGCCAGAGTTAGAATTTAGAGAGAAAAAGTGTTTGTGAATTCTAGAGAATTTTAGCAAGAGTTGGAAGTCCCTTTTGAAGAAAAGAAAAGGGTTTAAATAGGAGAGTGGTCGGCCTCCTAGGGTGAGAGGACCGGCCACCTAGCCTTGTTTGTGGGTTTTGTTCATGATTTATGATGATTTTAGGAGTTATGGGAATAATTGACTAATTAATTTAGCAAATATAATTATTGCCAAATTAACTAGCTAATTAACAAGACAAAATAGGTAAATATGATGAGATCAACAAGGGTGGCAGGCCCTTTGGGATTTTTGGGCATATTTTGTGGTTAATTGGGTGACTTAATTGACAATTAATGGATTGATTAGGTAATTAATCCATTAATTAGTCAATTAACATATTTTTGGAATGAATATTTTGAAGGTTATGTGATGATAGCTAAAATGAGGATGATTGAGATAATTTGGAATTGTTTACCTTTCTTAGGCACTCTTAGCTTGATTAAAGAAGGATTGTCCACTGCTCGCGCGTAGGAAATCGGATGTTCCTTCGAGGGTCAATTTGTCATCCTCACCCAAAAATCCACGTGTCGCCTCTTGATTATTTTTGGCTCCACATGCACCATGTGAAAAAAAATAAAGGTTTTGGAATGGTGTGCTGCACCATGTGAAAATAAAAAATTTTAAAAATAAAAATAATTTTTAATAGAAAGTGGTACAACGAGACCGATTAAAAATCATATCTAAAATTATTTTGTATTATTTTTTTTAAATACTAATATTTTATTCCCTATTGCTAGGCTATTCAGTGTATGGGTGGAGATGCAAAAGACAATTACTGTTCATTAAGGTCAGTTACTGTTCACTAGGTGGATTAAATAGTGAATAGCCCGGGGGGGGCCTTAGCAATGGTGGAACTGCTCTAAGAAAGATGACATTATATATATGCAACTGTTGGAAATTATATATTATAATTAATATTATAATATTTAATTTTTATATGAATGAAAAATAAGAGTCATGTGTCATAGTTGAATTCAAATTCATGAGTTGCGTATGTTCGTTAGAACTTTAGTCAATAGTCACAATGTTTCAAAATGGGTGGCTTGAGTTCTATATAAACTCAAACATCCCACATATCTAATGAACCGAAGAGAAGAGTTTTCTCCAATGTCTTAGTAAAAATCCGAGTCGTGTCTTGAGAGTACGGAATATATAAAGTTCGCCAGAGTCCGAAGATTGAAGTGCTTCGACTTCGGATTATAGATTGTTGAATCCTGGGAGAGGTCCGCCTACCGAACTACAATCACAAGAGTAGGGACGAAATTCTGTCTTTAGGACATTGTATTTATGCAAACCTCAATCTCCAAGTTTATCAGTTTTTTTAACTTTCTCTCTAATTATTTATATTAATTTTGTACACATGTGATGTTGTGAATCTTTTTATAATAATTATTATTGTAATTCTTGCTGTTATTTTCATATTTTTTTAATATTGCTTAAACAGCAACTACGAGCCAACTACTGAGTATATATATTATAGGCAACTACGAGCCAACTGCTGAGTGTATATATATATATATGCAACTAGCCATCATATACAATTTCCAATTGAGAGAATTGTTAAATGCGATAAGGATACATAATTAACATTAATAATGTGTTAGTCTTCGGTTTTGGCTAATTAGATCGGTTTGAGTTGAGCTAGTCTTGCACATGCACCAATTGGCGAATTCAGGATTTTAGCGTCGGTTGGTCCCAATATAAAAACTCCAAAAAATTAAATGAAAATAAAAATTACACAATAAACTACCAACTTTTTAGTCATAATCTTTGTTAGCAACAATACAAGCTACAAAGATTAAATTTATTCACGATATCAATTATGAATTTAAATCATAACAAATGAAACAAATGAAGAATTGGCAAGGGTAACGTAAGCCTATATATATATATGTAAACTCTGTAAACCATGCTAATTGCTAATTTCATATTCATGCATCATAGATAATCAAGGTACATTACAGCTTCTATCATCTCTCTCTCTCCCCGAGGCTAGATTGGACTCTCAAAGTCATGATGAAGGAAGATATCTGCGCCACGCAACTCATCTGTGGCAACAGCGAATTCAATGTTGCTGGGCTCAATAGCTTCTTACAGAAAGTTAAGTTTGATAAGTGCGGGAACTCCTATGCTGTTGTTGCCATTATGGGTCCTCAGAGTGGAGGTACTAAAGCCTTTTGATGAACCATCTTTTCGACACCGGGTTTCAGGAGATGAAAATAGAATGCCGAAAGTTAGTTAGTTTTGACTTTGCATTTAGCATGCATGCTTTGTTTCTACATGATCACTCATATGTGCACTACTCTCTCTCTCTCTCTCTCTCTCTCTCTCTCTCTCTCTCTCTCTCTCTCTCTCTCTCTCTCTCTCTCTCACACACACAAAAACAATGATGAGTATAATCAGGGCCGACCCTGAGTATTTAGGGGCCCTGTGCAAAACTTAGATAGAGGCCCTTCATTTTTTTTTATGTTATATTTCTTTATTATTTTTTTTTCAATTTTTTCATTTATAAAAGTAAAATATTACAAGTTACTATAACAAAAATAAGTTGTTTGATTGGGCATGCTTTTTTCCTTACCTTCAAAGGTCCCGAGTTCGATACACGTTGGATGCGTTTTTGTTATCTCCTTTTTATGTTTACAAATTTGCAAAAGCTAAAAAACAGAAAAACAATACCAAAGGGATTCGAACCCAGCACATGAGCCATAAGGTAGAAGAGCTAGACCGCTAGCGCTAGAACCACGAATAGGATTGTTTTTTGGATTTAATCTATTTATATGCATCTGTATACATGTAATGAAAATTTTGGGGCCCTTCCGAATCGGGAGCCCTGTGCGGTGGCACCTTTTGCACACCCTCAGGGCCGGCTCTGAGTATAATGTAATTTCACTTAACCATATTTTATTGTTTTTATAGAAGCATCACCTACGGGTGATGTTAAGATATATCGAATATTAGAAATTAAAAAATTAAAAAAAAAAACAAAATCCTCCCATTTCCACTCCCACCTACGTTCTCTCTGTGCCTCTCTATTTTCCATTTTAAAAACAAAAATAAAAAGTATTAATACACACAAAGTGTATAGGCATATGCTAGTTTATATATATGTAATCAGTATTGTGTATAATTAATTAAATATTCAGGAGCCAAACAACGAAGGGCATTTGGATAGCCAAGTGTGTCGGCATTGAGCCTTGCACCATCGCCATGGATTTGGAGGGTAGCGATAGCAGCGAGAGAGGCGAGGTAATCATTTTTATGTTTAAAGTAATGTTATGAAGATTAAATTTGCAAATTAAATTATGTGTCACCAATATAAAATGAGCACGTTTATCAACATTTAAATAATAATCCAATAATTAACTTACATGTCATTTAGTTTACAAAATTTAATCTACAACTTTGGTCTCTCTAGCATTACTCTTATGTTTAGTCGGATTATCAAAAATGGCCTTTATATTTTTGCAACTCATCAGCGTAGTTTTTTATGTTTCAAGCTCTTCAGTTTAGTCATTTATCTATTGCCTTGGTCATTAAAATTGTCCTTGCCGTCCACTTCCATTAGAAAGTCTGTTAGGATGTTGACGTGGCATTCATGTGAGGATAAAACCAATTGTGTAATGCCATGTGGATTAAACAAAGAAAATAAATTTTGTAGCATAATATAAAAATTAAAAGGAAAGTGGGCGGAGGGGTTTGGGGCGGTGGCGGAACCCTTTTCTCCAAGAAAGTTAGCGTCTTCTATTGGGTTAGGTTGGTATTGCTGGTCATGTGCTTAGGGTTGATGGCTGGGGTTTCTGCAAAATGGGAAACAAAAACATTCAGTAATCCAGTGCTTGCTGTTCTGGTCTTTGCTTCTGTGGCATTATTTCCCACCATACTTTTACCATCTTCACATAATCATATGGCCATATATATGACTTTTGATGAGCGATTAAAATCGAATTTATAAAATATATATAAGATTAAAAACGATTCATGTGAAACCAGTAGAAAATATACCGAAAAAACATAGCTTTATTGAATGATAATCAGAAACAAAACAAAGAGGTCTTTATATAGAGAAAGACCAAAGCAAACCCTAGACTAAAACCCTAAACCAAATCCTAAACAAACTCAAATACTTAATGGGCAAGTAACTAATCATTGGCCCGCAAGATAACAACCTAAATTCCAAACTAAATTCCAACAAAACCATCCTTTTCTCCCTCTCTACTCGATTGTCACCACCCCCTCTCTCCCCCACCCACCCCCTATCAGTAAAACTCCCTAAAATTTATCATTTGGTGAAAATTTATCATGGCATCTCAGTTTTTATAGATGGAAAAACTAACAGAATGATTTTTTTTTAAAAATAATTGAAACCTTATACTAATGTTATTTTTGGAAAGCAGAAGACTAATTCCCACTATTTATAACGCTAAATTGTCGTACACTATTAACGTGGTCACATATCATGTCACCCGTTTCACCATATATGGACACTCACCATAATTAATGTAGCCGCACAAAAATGAGGCTGATTTCATCGAATCCAAATCCTCTCTAGATCCTCTTTGTGAGGATTTCGGAGATCTGTGAATCGTATCCGTTCATCGTACATCGTGTGGTCAATTTTCTTTAGGTACTATTTGTGTTCAATTTTAAATAATAAAACTTAAAATGATTTCTGACTACACGATGTA
Organism: Crataegus laevigata; assembly: GCA_963580275.1. Lineage (NCBI taxonomy): Eukaryota > Viridiplantae > Streptophyta > Magnoliopsida > Rosales > Rosaceae > Crataegus > Crataegus laevigata. The sequence continues at coordinate 9,186,852 of OY756939.1, read as the reverse complement.
TGATGAACGGACACGATTCACGGATCCCAGAGATCCTCACAAAGAGGATTCAGAGAGGATATCCTCACAAAAAGGATCCAGAAAGGATCCTCATTCAATTTCATGTGCTTGTAGAACTTCAAAGAGCACATAAAATATCAAAACTAGGGATTGATTGTTGATGATTGACTTATTATTTAAGTACAGGGTTTAATATTGATTAAAGTCCTTATTTTTTTAGGGAACTTTAACGAAAAGTTCTCGATACTATTTATTTTAATGAAAAACCACATTTTTACATTAAAAAATCAATTCTGGTACTATTCACTTTACCTTTTATTTTGTCCTTATCGTTAAAACTCAAAATTTTCAAACCATTTTCATTAGTTTTCCTTATTTTTTATTAGTGACACTGACACATAGTTTATAAATTGGATCTAAAAAGTTGATCCACCTAACATTACTCTAAAATAAAAAATAAATAAAAAAGATACATTTTAAATGAAATTAATTTGGAACAAATTCATGTAATTATAAGTGATCACAATATATATGGCAAATACAGCTCAAATCCTCGTATATATTCACTCTTCGTACTTTTTCCTCTGCAATTTGGTTTAATCAGGATGACAATACATTCGAGAAACGGATCGCCCTATTTGCGTTGACAGTTTCAGACATTTTGCTCATAAATATGTAAGCTCATTAACTAGATAACCCAGGAATTACTTGACTGTGTAAAACTTACTAACTCAATGTTTCACTTCAATTGCATACCCAAGCCACTGTGGGATGCATGTATTTCTAACACTTTCAAGATTACAGATTGAGTTTGAAAACCCTAGATACAAGGAACTTTCGAAATTCAAAAAGATACAATCAGAAACCCTAGATAGGTTTACAACCAGAGATTTAAAATACAACAGCTAAACAAATAACCACCCAGTCCTATAAACTAGGAACGGCTGAGAGAATGAGAGTTTGAAACAAGTCGAACTCCACAAGTTTCGGTGATATGCTGAGCATGCTGACTTCGTCTAACAGCCTCCCGCAAGCTGACAGGCTATGGAACAACGGGAAGCTTGGAGATAAGAAACCTAAACCGAGACGACGACAGTCCTTTGGTAAACAAGTCAGCAAGTTGGTCGTGCGAACAAATATAAAGTAATTGGCCACGAACAACCTTCTCCCTGACGTAGTGATAATCAACTTCCAAGTGTTTGGTGCGTGCGTGGAACACTAGATTAAAAGCTAGAGCTATGGATGAGATATTATCACACCAAATTTGAGGACGATCCAGATGCAAATGCAGGTCCTTGAATAAAGACCTGAACCACGATAACTCAGTCGTCGTGTATGCTAACTGCATGTACTCGGCTTCCACACTAGACCGAGATACAGTCTTCTGTTTCTTAAAACTCCAGGAGACAAGGTTGGAACCAAGATATATACAAAAACCACCAGTGGAATGCCGTGTATCCGGATTCCCTGCATAATCTGCATCAGAGAAGGCACTTAGTTGAGTAGTTCCAGGCTTATATAGAAGACCATGAGTATGTGCGGCCTTCAAATATCGCAAAATCCGTTTGACAGCCATCCAGTGAGTATTTTTTGGAGCGTGCATAAATTGGCACACTTTGTTGACAGCATAGGACAGATCTGGTCGTGTAATGGTGATGTATTGTAGTGCGCCAACTACACTACGATACACCTCTGGTTTGTCATATGGTTCTCCCACAAATGCACTAAGCTTGTGACCAGAGGGAACATGAGTTGATATTGGCTTTGCTTCAGTAAACTTGGTGCGAGATAGCAAGTCTAAGGCATATTTAGACTGGCATAGATGCATGGCAGCCCCATTGTATGTGACTTCAATACCCAAAAAATAATGAAGGGGACCTAAATCTTTCATTGAAAACAACGTACCCAGTCGCCGAATTAATCTGGATATTTAATGAGGACTGTTGCCAGTGATTTGTATATCGTCAACATAAATTAAAAGAATGAGATACACACCTTGTTGTCGAAACACAAACAAACTGTAGTCACACTTGGACTCTTGGAACCCTAGTTCGAGCAGAAAATCTGAGAATCTTTGAAACCAAGCCCTGGGCGCTTGTTTTAAACCGTAAATACTACGTTCAAGTTTACACACATGATTAGGAAATCATGGGTCAACAAAACCCGTTGGCTGGCGCATGTAAACTTTTTCCTTCAGAAACCCATGCAGAAACGCGTTTTGCACGTCTAGCTGCCTGACATGCCATCTGTTGGAAACAGCAAGGCTTAAAACAAACCTTATCGTACTGTGCTTAACAATGGGACTGAACATCTCACTGAAATCCACACCAACCTATTGATGAAACCCATTGGCAACAAGTCGAGCTTTATGTCGTTCAATCGAACCATTTGCACGTCTCTTCAATTTGAACACCCATTTATTTGGCAGCACATTCATTTTGGAATGATGAGGAACCAAATTCCAAGTTCCACATCTCTGCACTACATTAAACTCTTGAGTCATTGCATTTCTCCACTCCTGAGACTTGACAGCTTGACTGAAACACGTTGGTTTAACAGGAGACTTGTCAATAGTTAAATGCATGGCATACTTGGGATTGGGTTTATAGATTCCTGACTTTGAGCGTGTGCTAATCTCACGGTGTGGACCACTGGTAGTGACAGGAAGCACAGGTTCAGAAGGGACCATGGCTTGCTCATTTGATGGTGGTGGAATATTGGATGACACTGGTATTGTAGGGGAAACTGGGACGACACTGGAGTTAGACTGGGTAACAGGTTGGGATGCCTATGTGGGGAGGGTAATTTGGGTGGGATTGACTTCCTGGACAAGTGGTGGTGCAACCAGATGAAGGATACCTGGTTGAGGCAAACTAGGGAGACTAGGGTTATCAAAAGTGAATAATAGGTCTGCGGCCTGAGTATTACCTGAGGTTGGGATGTTCTCTGAGGAAGATGTGAGTCCCTTAAAGGGAAAACTATCCTCATCAAATAGGACATGGCACGACACATAAATGCGTCTTGTAGACAGATCCAAGCACTTGTAACCTTGGTGATTCAGTGAATAACCTAGGAAGACACACGGTTTTGTTTTTTTTTTTTTTTGAAGTTTATTTTGAGTATAAGGCACCAACCAAGGAAAGCATCGACATCCAAAAACCTTTAAAGTCTCATATTTTGGTTTTTTTTAAAGAGTGTCTCATAAGGAGAGGCATGGGACAAAAGTTTAGTTGGCAAACGATTTATCAAGTAAATTGCCGTGGAGCATGCATCAAACAAAAATGTGGTAGGCATGTGAGATTGAGAAAGCATGACTATACTTGTTTCAACAATATGTCGATGTTTGCGCTCGGCAATTCCATTCTGTTCAGGGTGTTTAGGACAAGAAAACCTTTGCGAAATGCCATTATCAGAGAGAAATTTTTGAAAGGCATGGCTTTTATATTCTCCACCTTCATCGCACTGAAGGGTTTGAATATGCGAATTAAGCATTTTTCGACAGTGGCTTTGAATTGTACAAAGATTTGAAACACTTCTTTTGTTTTTCATAGGAAAAATCCAAGAATAGCGAGAGTAATCATCCACAAATAAAACATAATAACGAAAACCTTCATTTGAAATAATGGGAGAACACCACACATCAGAGTGCAACAGTTGCAAAGGAAACTTAGAAACTGACTCAGACACTTTGAAAGGTACTTTTGTGCTCTTGCCTAAGGGACAAGACTCACAAAAACTTACATCAGAAGTACCATGAATTGGTACCAAATTATTTGAAATTAAAAACTTAATTATGGAATTGGTAGGGTGACCTAGCCTCGCATGCCATGTATTCATTGAACACCGAAGTCCTACAAATGCAGATAGTGGATATTTGAGTTGTCCAGTGCCACATGGAAATGGATATAATCCATTCTCACATCTCCCTAAAAAAAACGTCTTTCGAGTCTTGAGGTCCTTAACAAGAAAAAAAATAAGGAAAAATTAGTAGATAACAATGGTTGTCTAAGGTGAACCGATGTGCAGAAAGAATGTTTTGGGAGGCAGTGGGACAGTGAAGGATATTAGACAATTCAAATGAGCAAGTTGAAGTATGTAGTGTATTCGAACCATTATGAGAGATAGAAATGGCAGAGCCATTACCTACACCCCCAATAGTGTCATTACCAGTGTACTCCTTAGGGTTAACAAGATTCTGAAGATCAGGAGTGATGTGCGCATTGGCGCCTGTATCCAACAACCAGGTACCATTATTTTGTTTGTTGAGAGTGACGGGAGAAGACGCCATTGCTGTGAGTTTTGTTGCTGGAATTCTGCCTTCAAAGGCAGTATTCATTCTGTGATAACAATCAAGGGTCGGATGGCCTGGTTTGCCACAAATTTTGCACACAATTCTTTCACCATTAGATCCAATCCGTTCGCCAATGCATAGCACAGTACTGAAGTTGTTGTTGTTACGAGGACCATTGCCTCGTTGGTTAACAGAATTACCTTGATGGGATAAAGATGCACCTCTTCCAGTTCCTCGAGTGTGGCCAACACCTCGACCTCGAGACGCAACAAAGGCATTAACCTGTGCAGATTCCACCAAAGGAACAATGTGCTATGCCATGCGACGCTCAGTTGTTAACAGCAGAGCCTCAAGAGTAGGGTAGGTGATGGGTGAATCACGGGCTTGGGCTGCACTGACAGTCATTTCAAAGGCAGGTCCGAGATTGTTCAACACAATCTGAACAAGTTCATCATCACTCACTGGTTGCCCAGCTAGGGCAAGGTTGTTTGCGATCGCATTCATGCGATCTAGGTAATCTGCCACAGTAAGATCACATTTCTTTGTCTGCATTAATTCATTTCGCAAAAACAAAATCCTGTGTTAGGAAGTAGAAGCATATCGTTGCTCGAGTGCTTCCCAAGTGGCCCGAGCGGTTCGCTTGCTTGCCACGACAGACAGTATAGAAGCCGTCAAAGAACCATTGATCCAACTGAGGATCATTTGATCCTGTTGAACCCAGCCAATGTACGCAGGATCGACAGTTGTGGAGCCAGCCAGATACTTGGAAGGGGGAACCAAGGTACCGTCAACATATCCATCAAATCTCGACTTTTGAGAATTGGGAGAATTTGGGCCAACCACAGTGGGTAGTTGGTCCTGTCAAGTTTGATGTTAACAACAGTGAAAAATGGGTGGAAGGGGTGATTTGAGGTAGAGTTGGGAGAAGGGTTTGAGGAGGAGGAGGAGGGGAGAACATTGTTTTCAGCCGTTTGAGCGTGGAGAAGAAAACAAGGATCGATGTCGTTAGACAAAAAAAAGGGCTCAATACCATGTAAAACTTACTAACTCAATGTTTCACTTCAATTGCATACCCAAGCCACTGTGGGATGCATGTATTTATAACACTTTCAAGATTACAGATTGGGTTTGAAAACCCTAGATACAAGGAACTTTCGAAATTCAAAAAGATACAATCAGAAACCCTAGATAGGTTTACAACTAGAGATTTAAAATACAACAGCTAAACAAATAACCACCCAGTCCTATAAACTAGGAACGGCTGAGAGAATGAGAGTTTGAACCAAGTCGAACTCCACAAGTTTCGGTGATACGTTGAGCATGCTGACTTCGTCTAACAGACTGATGGCCAATCTTAGCCATATACAGAGATCAAATCTTCTGTACTTATTTGGATATTATATACAGGTGGTACCATGATATTGGTCGGGAGCATGCTGCGAGCAAACCTTTACTAAAAACTATTTTTCAGGTGCTCATCTTAACTGTAACCATGTACTTATATCTCAACATTCATTGTTATTATTTGACATTTTCTGGTTTCTGAATCTTCTTTTTGGTTTTTGTCAATGTTTGTGAATATGTAAAAGGTTATGATGCGCTTATCCAGCGATCCCCCTAAGAAAACGACGCTAATGTTTGTTGTGCGTGACAAGCCATCAAAGGTACTGAGAAACATATCAAAAGGATGATGTTTTTAAAAAAGAAAATATAGAGAAATGATAGATAATGCACGTCAATTTTCTTTCCTTTAGACACCTTTGATTAATTTTTGTTAGTTGTTTCAGTTTGATAGTCAGAAATAAAAGAGAAGTGTGTAAGAGGATAAAAAGAGTGCGTGGGAAAAATTCTAAATTTGTTTACATATTAACTGTCTTGTTTGCCGGGGTTCGTTTAGGCCCCTTTTGTACTGCTGGAGAAGCGCTTAAGGGAAGACACAGAGAAGGTAGTTTTGTCGGTCATTTTTTATTCTTTTTTTTTTCTTCTGTATCTGCTCATATATATCTATATTCTACACTCTGCAGATGTGGAATGCAGTTTCAAAGCACCAAGCCCATAAAAATTCCCCGCTCACTGTGTTTTTTAATGTGAGTTCGATCTCTTACACCTTCCACTACTCGCTGACAGTCTGACAGCCTGTGTGTTCTTTGTCTCTGATTTTAACATTTTTGAAATAAAGGTACAAGTAGTTGCTTTGTCCAACTATCAAGAGAAGGAGGAGAAGTTCAAGGAGGAGGTAACCCTTACACTATATATATCAGAAGCAATTCACCATGTCCTAAAATCATAATATTGCCCATTCCATTTTCTTTTTTCTTGGGTTTTAATTCCTGGGGTGTGTTTTAGCATCTGTTCGAAAGCTGCACCTGCATATTTACATCAGGAGAAACATTTCTCATACCTGAAGAATGCTGATAATCATTTTGTTGAAGTGCTGCACGTGCATATTTTCATCAACTTCCTTCATGGCATCATAGCAGATTATTCCACATGTGAAGCTCACGGCCACACGTGCTCCACATCACCTAATTTGTGTTATACATGTGTTAAGCTAAGAAATTCACCACATGTGAGGGGGCGTGCTGAGAGTATGAATCCACATAGGGTGTAGGGTTGTACCCATGCGTGGGTTCAAAATTTCACCTCCCCTAAATTTTTAATTAATTAATTAGTTACCAAACAAATATTATATATGTTTTTATTTTTGTTAAATTGAAAGCCGAAAACTGTTGTCAAACAGCCTTAAGTAAATTCATTCATTGTTAAAGTTTAGTAGATAGATACTTACAAGTATGGCCTGCACATATCATGCAGGTTGCTCAACTGAGGCAGCGCTTTGTCAATTCTATTTCTCCAGGAGGCCTTGTTGGTGATAAAAGGAGCGTTGTCCCTGCCTCAGGATTTTCTCTTAGTACACAGGAGATGTGGAGAGTAATCAAACTGAACAAGGACCTGGACCTTCCTGCTCACAAGGTTTATTAGTTTCCTCAATTCCCAGTTAAAGAATTTAATTCATTTGTGGCCATCACCTCTCTTATGCATACACTGTACCTTAATTAGGTTATGGTTGCCACTTTGCGGTGTGAAGAGATTTCCACCGATATATTCAAACAGTTGATGGAAAATAAAGTATGTATCTTATACTTAACTATAATCCATTTGATGCTTTGAAATTCTTCTACTTAATTCTATATCATGAACAAAGTCTTACATGAACATAATTTAGGGCTGGTTGGCATTGCAAAAAGCTGCTGAAACTGGTCCTGTACCAGATTTCGGTAGAAGGGTCAGCTCAATTCTATACAACTATCTTTCAGAGTAAGTTCCACTCAGGGGCGGAGGGACATTGAGACAAGGATTGGCCTTGGCCTATCCTGAGTTTTTCTTTGCAAACCGTCCCTATTATTATTATACCTTCATTTTCAAACCTATTCTTTCCTATTCCAATTTTCAACTTCCAAGTCTGATTACATCCCACTACTATTTCCAATATTTTATTATATACATCACCTAGAATAATAATCGTTAGCATTTGATCAAAAAAACCCTCAACATTAAACCTTCACTTTTCTTTTTTGAGTACATCGATATTTTTACATTAGAAAGAGGGGGAGTTCAGCTAAGCCACACAATGGACAGCCTAATTTGGTATCGAATTTTCCATCCACGAGATTCAAACCTAAGACCTCTCACTTCTAAGCGAAAAGAAATACCAACAAACCATAATACTGAGTGGTTAAACCTTCACTTTTTTTTTAAATAAAAAAAAAGTCTACTTTAATTTTTCTCTTTCAGGTGCAACCCAGAAGTAGGACTACAAATCTACAATGCTATTCAATTTTGTATATATTGTCATACCAAATTCAAATTAATTCAACAACAATAAGATTTGTAAAATATATGTTATTCCTTATAACATTTTATTGTTTATCTCTATCTTACCTCTCTTATTTAAGTGTTCGTCTTTAGATTTTTTTTATTGATTCTCCCTATTAAATTTAATATAGATTACAAGGTTATCATGCAACAATTAATGTTCTGCATATTTAGAAATATTTTTAAAATAACTGAAAGTATTTTTGGTGAAAGTGTTTTTAGGTTTCAAAAGCATTATAAGTGAAATTTTAGAAGGATCACCAATTATGTACTTCTTGCAAGAAGTATTTCAAGTTCCTTTTGAGGATCCACTTACATTTTAACTAAGCATTGATTCTAAAAACACTTTCATTAAAAGCGTCTTCAGTCATTTTCAAAACACTTTCAAACACATCATTATCAATGAATATGTTATTATGATGTTTTGGCTAGTAGTTCTATAATTGTTATCGGCTACCTTTTTACATTTGTGAAAGGCCTATTCTCACTTGAAATTCTGGCTCCGCCACTGGTTCCACTCTAGCTTTACTCCTTATGACTTTATTTGTATGCCTTGAGAAATATATATCTTGCTTATTTGTGCATCATATACAGATATGACAAGGAGGTCGTGTACTATGACGAAGGTGTAAGGAAGACGAAACGACACATGTTGGAGTCGAGAGCATTGCAGGTATGGCTACTTTATCTTCCTCTCTGGCTAATTGTTTTGTGCCAAAGACTTATTGTTTACGGGTTAGGACGGTTCTTTGTGCCCAATGTAAACTTGTACTGAGAAAGTATTTTTGCCTCAAAACAAAAGAATACAAATAGAACTAAATTGTTCTTAATGTTAGAAAATAGGGGCACAGTATGATATTTGTGCTTGTTTGTGCTCTACGAGTATTGCTAATTTTATGATGCAAGAAAGGTAAAATATCCATATGGATTTAATTGCTCATCATAATTAGGATGAGTAATAACATTTATTGACTAAATTTGGATTTTGTGGCATAAGTTGTAAATGTATTGTAATAGTTGGTCATATATTTGTCTACATGACAGGCTATTTGAAATTTGAATTTTATTTAAATGTTTAAATTTAGGTAGGTTTTTATTTGAAAAATATGAGTTTCAAGGGTCTATATATATATATATATGAAATACAAATTTCATTTAAATGTTTAAATTTAGGTAGGTTTTTATTTGAAAAATATGAGTTTCAAGGGTCTATATATATATATATATATATATGAAATATTCAACCGAACCATAATTCAATGTCAATCACCCTTTTATTTTATTTTTATTTATTACCATTCCCATTCGTAATCTTGCTTTCTTCTGGACTGTACAGTGTGCCCAGGCTGTATACAATACCATGTTGGGACACTTAATGCATTTGAAAGGTTTAAAGTGGGGGTTACGTCACCGGACCCAGAAAAAGGATTTGCTGCATCTCTTCGTGCCTGTATTCTTTCTTCCATGCATGTATTTCGCCAAGGATGTGCTGGTATATATAATATCCTTTGTGATTCTGTTAATTGTTTCTCAAGACACACAAATTTCTTTAAACTTACATCATTCTTGGCATTTCATCTACTTAATTGGATGAATTGAATTAACCATGCAAGCTATCCGTTCAGATGCTGCCGTACAACATGGTAATTGGAGTTTCTCAAGCATTGTAGAAAAGCTTCAACGTGATATAAATGCACATGCATTATGTGTCCGTAGTGCAAAGTTGTCAGAATTGAAGGACAAATATGAGGTAATAATTCTACACAAAACTAATTTCATTCCGCACTGTCTAATATATGTTAGTCGCACATACAGTGATAGAGTTAATCTCCATATTAGAGACCGTATACCAGTAACTTGTTGATTTCTTAGAGACTAATAGATAGTGTATGAGCAATGACAGGGTTAACTTCTTAGAGACTAAACTCAATGTAGTCAGTTATATGTGCTTCATTCAATATATAGAATTATTAAATAAATTATATGTTGATTATACATTATTACTTAAATTACTTAATTAGGGGCACCTAGTACTACGGTATAATGATATTTTCTCTCTATTTATAAGTGAAAATTCTTAGGTTAGACTCCCTTGAATGACAAGTTTGTTACCAATTTATCATGACTTCGTCATTGTGGTGCTTAGCCGAAAAATCTCCCCACCCCTCAGCGTAAATCATATCGTTGTATTAAGAATAAAAGAAAATTACTTATTTGGGAAACTTGTATAATGTTGACTGTAGGAACAACTTGTTGCATGTTTAACTAGTCAAGCAGACCCAGCGTCTGGGCATGGTGGAGAAGACATGTGGGTTTCAATAAGAAGAATTCTTATGCTTGAGACTGAAAATGCAATAGCAAGGTTATCAACTATAAAGGTTAGTTTTGAGTTGAACGAAAAAGAATTCAACGCAATGGGGCAAGATTTACGCAACTTTGCCAGAAACGTGGTGGAGCAAAAAGCAAGAGAATATTGTTGACCCAAATGAAACTGAGGTAAAGCAAATTTGTCACTGTATATAATACTCTCGTCATTTTCTAATTGGTTAACAATTTTCAGGTTTGCAAGCGTCTTCTGTTACGATAGCTATTCACAGCCTAGGGTTTGGAAAAAGAAGAAGCAAATCACAGCTGCTATAGAAGAAGCCCGCTCTGCTGTAATCACTGAGAACAACTTAATTTAATATTAATCAACGGAAGATTAACATTAACATTACATTATTGTGTTTTTGTTTAATTTGTAACCTTTTTTTCATCTCTTTTTTGTGCAGTGTCTTAAGATTTTGGAGATTATGTCTGCCATTGACTTATGAGAAACCGAATTATGTTGAAGAAATTCTCTTTTCTTGTTTAATGAAAGAGATTGAAGACGCTCTTCCCTCGAGCTGGCAAAATGTATTACTAATTTAATGTGTTTTGCTTAATTTATATAATGAGTAATGTTAGGTTGATTAAATTTGCAAACTAAATTATGTGTTATTAATAAAAAAACTAAGCACGTTAATCAAGACTTAAGTAATAATCTAATCAATTTTTATGTCATTTAGTTTACGAAATTTAGTCTACAAATTTGGTCTCCCTAGCATTACCCTACTAGATAAAAGTCACACACTGTGTGTGTTTAAGGATAATGCTAGGAAGACTAAATTTATAAACAAAAAACATGAAATTTGATTATTACGTAAGTGTTGATAAACATGTTCATTCTTATTGGTGACATATCATTTAATTTGTAAATTTTACAAATTTAGTCTCCTAGTATTATATGTGTGTTTAAATATATGACAATTTAAAAAATTAAGAAATTGGAATTAAAATTTAAAAAAAAAAAAAAGTAGGAAGCGGGAGAGAGAAGTAGAGGAGTAAAACTATGGTCATATGTGGGTGAGGAACTTTTACAATACATTAATGTATTTCCTTATGCCAATACATTAATGTCATTCTAAGCTTTTCTTGTTTCTTGAGAACTTTTACAATTTTATCAACAGCAAGTAAAACAGCTCTAAGCCGTCAAACTACATGAACACAGGAAAAAGCAATTGTAAACTGGTAGAGATTTGTTCTGAGCAATTCAAAAATAAAGCACGTATAATGTACGTGAGAATCTGCAACAGGAACATATTAATGAAGCAAAAAGAGCCTTCACCTGCTTCTTAAAACAACACACGGCATGCCCACTCGCTCAGCTCCAGCCACACCAGACTCGCTTCCTGCAACAAGAACACAATCGCATACAGCTCTCAATGCAGCAATTATCTTCTCTAAGCTGGCACAAAACAATTAACACGTCAAATCAAAAGTTGGAATCAGCCCAAGCGAACAAGAAATTCGGTCATAGAATAGACAGCGTAGTACTCTACTCAGTTACTAAGACAACTAATATGACGCTGAAATATTAAATTGCGATCAAGAAAAGTAAATACCATAGCAAAGAAAACAAGGACAAGAACTTGAACAGCATTTGCCGACCATACGAGCAAAGAATTAAATACCAGATATATGAAATCACTCTTTTAAGTTCAGCGCTGAATCATACATAATCGCACAAACGGTTCAAAATTGGCATATAATCTCTTCCTAGTCTAATGTAAGCAGAATCATATATAAACGTGACAAAATCATAAATCTCTTAAACCTGAACATCAGAAAACCCACAAAACAAAAATAATCAGTGGACACAGACAAACCCTGAAAGCACCGAATTAACATTAACAAACAATAAAAATCAATGAAACATGCCAACCCTTCAGACGGGCTAGTATCAATATCTACACTCAGCTTTAGCATAGATGCAACCTCCTCTGCAATCCTTTGTTTCTCAGCAGAAACTGACCCATAAACCAATAACAGAGCCCTTTAGTACCCAACCTTCTGCACTGGAAAAATGTATATCACAAAACATGTACACGACTATCAACCCAAGATGAAGAGTCTACCTGCTTTTATTGCCTCCTTAGCTAGTTGCTCATCCATACCAGACGATAATCCTGTATCATTTACTAGTTGGGTATACAAACTCTGTTCAATTTCCTTATCTCCAACAATCTTTAGCTTTGAAATTCTTTCCTCGCCAAGCCTTCCAACAACTGATCTGACATTTATAAAGTGTTAAATGGAGTATTAGCGCAGTCCTATACCATCCATATGGAACATAATGAACTAAAACTGGTATGTGGTGGTAAGGATTAATAGAGAGTACTTAACTGCAGCTTTTGGCACAATATTATATGCACACTAATATGTATATGTATATGTGCCTTTCTGTGTACTTAACTACAGTTTTTAGCATACTTTTATTGTATTTAACTTGCAAACAAAGAGCTAATGACAAGTTGCTTAAGAATGATTAATAGATCAATCAGTCGCATTAAAACTTATCATAATTCTATGTACTATTTTCCACAAGCTTCTTATATGTTTCTGTAGGCTATTTCAAGGGAACTCTTTCGAAGGCCCCATACCAACCAGCTTTTCTCACCTGACCTCATTGAACATTCTGTAAGTACAAATGTTTCATAAATTGTAATTCTCTCTCTCTTTCTCCGAAGATGGGATTTCAGTTTATTTTGCGCATAATGATGTAGGAAAATCAGTGATATATACAATGGGAGCTCCTCTCTTGATTTCATAAAAAATATGAAAAACTTGACTGAATTGTAAGTGAAGATTCTCATCGATCCAGATACTTTCATCTAACTTCTTTTTCCTTTTGAAATTTGATATCTTACTTCATCTACTTTTTATCAAATTTTATGTTTTTGGAATACAGAAAACTACGAAACGCATTAATCACTGGTACCATCCCATCTCATATTGGAGAATATCAAAGTCTACAGACACTGTACGTACCAGCAAATATAAGCTTGTGTCCCAGCGACACCAATTAGTTTTCTTTCATTCTGATTGCTCCTCTCAACTTATCGTTGGTGTTGCAGGGATCTCAGTTTCAACAATTTGACAGGCCATCTCCCAAGTTCTTTGTTCATCTTGAGTTCTCTTACATCCTTGTAATCCCCGTCTTTATTATTATCTTTTTCTTGCCTTATCATACATAAGTTATCAAATCTTTCACATTCCCTACTTTGATTGAAGATCTGGACTAATCCTTCTAGATTTTGTGCAAATTTGACCTTTTTCTTGCTCATCTATTTTTCTTTTCTGGGTGCTTTCTACTATAATCAAAATGGCCAGGTTTCTTGGAAACAATAGTCTCTCCGGACCTCTTCCGAGCCAAACGAGCGATCAACTTCAGACTATGTAAGTCCTCGTTTCTTAAAGTAGTCATACAGAATGCACAGTGCATGTATGTGTTTGTGTATAATTGTAAGCATTCTAATCCTATCTTACACAAGTTCTTAATAACTTTCATGCATTTTGTGTCTTCTAATTCTATTTTGTTATTTGCAGAGATTTGTCTTACAATTTTTTATCAGGAAGCTTTCCCCAGTGGGTGACCACAATACCGCAACTGTACGTGTCCTTTTATCTTTCACCTTCATTGTATAGTTTAAATCACCAAAATATGTTCGGACAAAAAATTATCGTTGAGATTCGTTTTCACAGTGCTACTTGCCTACTAAGTTTTGATCTTGTACATGAAATTTTCATTTGATAAACATATAGTTCTTCATATGTTGATTGATTAATGATTTTATGCAGGAACTTAGTGGTCAACAACTTCACATTTGACAGTTCAAACATAACGTGAGTTGAAGTTTCTCTTACTTGTTTTAAACAAGCAATACTATCACTACTCTTCCACTACATGATTCTATTTGGATAACTAATAATTGTTCTCTGTGTTTGTAGTCTTCCTGGATTGAATTGCCTCCAGAGAAATTTTCCATGCAATCGAAATACCCCACGATGTAATCTGCTCTTATGTTACCCATCATTTACGATTTTAACGCAACATCATGTTAGAGGAAAAGGCATTGCTTCTCTAGTTATGTATACATATGGATATAGATTGCAAGCATGTTTTCATAAGTTCAGTAATACGCATAACTGGTTAGAAATATGTGACTGAAGAACATTAGTATGAGTCTTCAATTTGAAGTTTCATCGCTAATGATGGGTAGATTCTGGTATTACATGAAACTTTACAGATGCAAGCTTCTCAATCAACTGTGGTGGACCGCAAATGATGGGACGTGATGGCATATTGTATGAGATTGAAGACTCAGTTCTTGGCCCAGCAACATTCAGTGTAACCAGTACAAAGAAATGGGCTGTCAGCAATGCCGGTTTGTTTCCAGAATACATAAAGAACCCATCGTTTATGGTAAATACCCATGCACAAGTCATCGGAACAGATGTGACCCCGGAGCTTTTCCAGACTTCAAGAATGTCCCCAGGATCACTGAGATACTATGGCCTGGGCCTTGAGAATGGGCCCTACACTGTAACATTGCACTTTGCAGAGACGGTTTATGAAAGTCGCACTTCGCAAACTTGGAAAAGTCTAGGACGGCGTGTATTTGATATCTATATTCAGGTAAGACTGCTTATAGAATAAAAATTCTAACTTATTTGAAGTAAACACCTCATTGGACAGGTTTTCGATGTTTTAAGCTACATTAACTAAAGACAGTGATTTAAGGGAGACTAGAATTATCACCTACCTCTTCATTTGGTTACTAGGGTACCCGCAGGACGAAGGACTTTGACATATCGAAGGAGGCAGGTGGTGTTAACCGAGCAGTAGTGAGAAAATTTAATGTTAGCGTGTTAGAGAATTATCTTGAAATTCATCTGTTCTGGGCTGGTAAAGGGAGTTGTTGCATACCCGATGATGGTGATTACGGCCCACTAATAGCAGCTGTCCATGCTGCTTCAGGTATAATTTAATTTGTGTTAACTTATAGAGATTTCATGTGAGTGGTTTAAATGTATTTTTCTGTTGTTAATTGACATTGAAGAATTTGTCTGTTTTATCACTTAGATTTTACAAAGAAGAGCAAGACTGGGTTGATAGTTGGTATTGCAGTTCTTCTTGGAGTTGTGAGCTTGCTATTAATATTTGCAATTCTTTATATGAGGAGGAAAAAATCAGAAAAAGAAAATGATGAAGGTAAATGACCATATCATTACTAGTACCCAATTCAGGTTTCTCTGCTCTGACACTTACACACAGAAGTAAGAATGCTTTCACGAAAGTAAAACTTATGTCATACTGTTTTGTGAATGTGCAGATATTCTAGGATTAGGCCCCCGGCCATATACTTTTAGTTATGCTGAATTAAGAGTTGCAGCTGAAGATTTTAATCCTTCAAATAAGCTAGGAGAAGGAGGATATGGCCCTGTTTATAAGGTGAAATCCGTATTACATCAATATCATGTACTTGAAGTAATGACAAGAGAAATGAGAGAAAGCGAGAGAAGAAAATATAACTTATGTTTTCTTTCCTTCACGTCACTAAACTGTGTTTCTGTGTACATTGTAGGGTACACTTTCTGATGGTAGAGTAGTGGCTGTGAAGCAACTTTCAGTAGCATCTCACCAAGGAAAGAGTCAATTTGTATCTGAAATTGCTACCATATCTGCTGTGCAACATCGGAATCTAGTGAAACTGTATGGATGCTGCATTGAAGGCAGCCACCGCATTTTGGTTTATGAGTATCTTGAAAACAAGAGCCTTGATCAGGCACTTTTTGGTACAAACCCATCTACTTTTAGGTTGCACAGAAACAACATTGTTTGCAGTTTCAAGCACTCTAAAATTGTTAAGAAATGTTTTTGATTGGATGTGTTCACTAATATTTCAGAAACAAGTAACTTGCACCTTGACTGGCCTACTCGATTCAATATATTGTTGGGAACAGCAAGAGGACTTGCTTACCTTCATGAGGAGTCAAGGCCAAGGATTGTACATCGAGATGTCAAAGCAAGTAATATTTTGCTCGATGCAGAACTCTCCCCAAAAATATCAGATTTTGGACTGGCAAAGCTTTATGATGACGAGAAAACCCACATCAGCACTCGAGTTGCAGGGACAATGTAAGCCATCCTTTATTGTTTTTCTAGAGGATACATACATTATGGCCACACACATTTATACTTGCATGAAATTTTAACACACATGTTAATAATGCCTCAAATGATCTCAAGCAACATTGTGCAATCATTTGATTATCTTGCATTGCAGAGGCTATTTGGCACCGGAGTATGCATTGTTTGGACATTTGACAAAGAAGACTGATGTGTTTGGTTTTGGAGTCGTTGTTTTGGAGATCCTCAGCGGGAGACCAAACTCTTACAATAACTTGGATCCATAAAAGATTTCTCTTCTTGAATGGGTAGGAATTGCATTCGCCTAGCTTCATTTAGGCATTGTTGTGAATAACTTATTTATACTTTTCTTTGACCGTGGCATAATGTTTTTAGGTATGGACTCTACATGAAAGCGACCAAACTCTCGGGCTGGTGGATCCGAGATTGACAGAGTTTGATGAAACTGAAGCAACTAGATGGATAAGAGCAGCTCTCATGTGCACGCAGGGATCACCGATGGCACGACCATCTATGTCACGCGTGGTTGCAATGCTCTTTGGAGACATTGACATAGGCAATGTCATGTCGAAGCCAAACTATTTGATAGATTATGATTTTAAAGATGTAACAACATCGTTAACAAGTAGATTTTTGGTGAAGGGCGATACCCCATCAACTTCATCTAAGGGTAGTAAAGTTCGTCTCAACTATCAGCCGAGAGGCAGCAATGCAAGTGGTGCTGACACTCCCTGGATTGATCATGCGCCTTCTGTAAACGTCACTCAATCACTGCTCTCTGGCGTTAGTGGAGAAGGAAGGTGATAAATATCGAGAAATGATTTTCGAATGCTCTTTATACCCCCTTTGTGCACCCTTATACTTGTTTTGGACCCTTTCCTTTTATATAATACACATTTTAATAATTAATTGTAATTGTACTTTACCTTTGGCTTTTGGTAGTGGGCAGGGGATTGGCATGCCAGATTTGAATATACCTTAGCACTTACAGATGGATGTATATCCTACTTATTCATACACGATGTTTCTAGATATATTCATGAACCACCACACTAGATGGGGATCCCACCACTAAAATTTAAGAATGTGTTCAGGGAATTCAGATAATATAATAAGGCCTTTTTGGGTCTATAAATTGAGCCTTGATGTTGATGGTCCAGTTGCAGAACAAATAAGAAAAGGCCTTTTTGGGTCTATAAATTGAGCCTTGATTTTGATTGGATGTGTTCACTAATATTTCAGGGACAACTTGCACCTTAGCTGGCCTACTTGAGTCAATATATTGTTGGGAACAACAAGAGGACTTGCTTACACACTCTTTTAAACTGATGGTTATCTTTAGCTAAGACCTTAGACTGAGTATGAACATAATTTTTTTCTGCTCTACATCATTATCAGTTAAAGCATTTATAGATCTTTTTGACATAATGGAAGCAAATTGTTACAATAATTTTAAAATGGATTACTGCAAACCGTATTGCAAGAGAAACAGAGAGGAAAATAAAGTGTCAAGAAACATATAGCACAAATTTGAAATAAACATACATCACACATATAATAGCAACAAAAAACCAACACATTACAAATCTTTGATAAGATAGCCAAAAAAATAAAAAATAAATTCCTTTTTTTTTAAAAAAAGGAAACAAAATCAAAACAAAATTATAAGATGTATTAAAAACCAAATTACAGTAATAATAAATATTAAAAATTTAAAGCTAGCATTTTAAAAGTTTAAACTAGTTACCTCAAAAATGCCAAACTTTGAAACCACAGCCCTACGAATTTCTGCAAAATCAAGCCACGACTCGTTACTGGATTGGAATATGTAATTCAATTTGATAACTATATTCACAATCAACTAAATAGAAAACATAACATGAATACAATTGAAAATAATTAGAAAATTTAATCTGGATTTAAAACCGTACATCATATACAAAAACAAAAGGATTAAATACTAGATATATGAAATCACTCTTTAAGTACATCACAGACAGTTCAAAATTGGCATATAATCTTCCTAGTCTAATGTAAGCAGAATCATATATAAACGTGACAAAATTAAAAGTCTCTTAAACCCTGAACATCAGAAAACCCACAAAACAAAAATAATCAGTGGACACAAACAAACCCTGAAAGCACTGAATTAACATTAACAAACAATAAAAATCAATGAAACATGCTAACCTTTCAAACGGGCCAGTATCAATATCTACACTCAGCTTTAGCATATAAGATGCAACCTCCTCTGCAATCCTTTGTTTCTCAGCAGAAACTGGCCCATAAACCAATAACAGAGCCCTTTAGTACGCAACCTTCTGCACTGGAAAAATGTATATCACAAAACATATACATGACTATCAACCCAAGATGAAGAGTCTACCTGCTTTTATTGCCTCCTTAGCTAGTTGCTCATCCATACCAGATGATAATCCTGTATCATTTACTAGTTGGGTATACAAACTCTGTTCAACCTCCTTATCTCTGACAATCTTTAGCTTTGAAATTCTTTCCTCACCAAGCTTTCCAACAACTGATCTGACATTTACAAAGTGTTAAATGGAGTATTAGTGCAGTCCTATACCATCCATATGGAACATAATGAACTAAAACTGGTACGTGGCGGTAAGGATTAATAGAGAGTACTTAACTGCAGCTTTTGGCTCAATATTATATGCACAAATATGTATGCGTATATGTGCCTGTCTGTGTACTCAACTACAGTTTTTCGCATACTTTATGTATATGTGCCTGTATGTATGCGTATATGCTAATGACAAGTTCTTAAGAATGATTTACACAATGGAAATCGCATATGCTGTCAAGTGACACTAGAATCTGTACTATTGCAGAAATTTGGAATGAAAAAATAAAACATAAATTTGCAGCAATGTCAGTGGCTGAGTCCTTTATGACCACATCGAAAGAAACTACTGTCCAATTATAGCCATAGCTACAGTGCATTCCATGGTCCCCAAAGCCCAGAGCATGTTCATAACTGCCTGGAAACTCAGCCAAAAAAAAAAAAGGCATAAAAACAAAGAATAAAATGTTTGTTATTACCTGGCAATTCGATCCCCACTCTTACAATAAGTTGTCAGTACAACCACAGGTATCCCTTCCTTGTATGCATCATCAATAAACCTGCAAATGGAAAGGAGAAAATAAGTCTTAACTGTTGGAAACAATGGAGAAACAGGATATACACAAACATCCAACTAGACATGGCATTGACATGCAAATGAAATCTCACTAAAAGTCAACTGATTATTTATAGTCCAGTTGTTTTTGTTTGTCCATGGTTCATCACTTCTAGCTTCCTATAGATTTAGGATCATCAGTTCATCTAGACTATCAACCAGCATGCCTAAGGCCCAGTCTAAGCCAAAACTTCTAAGAGCAAAAGTCTGGTATATTCTTGAAATAAAATAACAACACTTTGATACGTAGGTAGCAAGCTACCTTTGATTTCACATCATTTCTTTGGCAACACTTAAGCAGAATTTCCAAATGCTGGTCATGGTGAAAAATATTCATACCCAAGTTCTATATATTGCTTTAAGCTAATTCCAAAATTTGGAAATTCTGGAAGTATAGCTGAAGCCAGGAATGACTAAATGAGTACAAATAAAGAGGTTTTGCACATGGTTTTAGTCTACGCTATCCATATTTGAAGAAGGTAAAAATATCAAGCAGAAATTTAGACTCGGTATATTTGAGAGCTAAAAGATTGTGTAATCATCCAAGTAAATTTTCTGTCATCAGAATCTCACTCTTCAACTCCAGGTCGTAAAGTCAAGCTTTCTGACATCAGAAACTCATCCATTGCAATTTTCTGTCAAAAACAAATTAATATTAGCTACTTTCATTCTCCATATGGGAGAGCATGACTTAATTGCTTTTTAGATACAAGTGGAAAATAAAAGGACATTTACTCTCCCATTCATTAATGTGTTTTGCAACTTTACTATTTTACCTTGTATTGTAAGATACAAAATAACAAGCTATCAAAGTAACAAGTGAAATGAGTTTGCAATTATCTCAGATAAGCAGCCATTTCTTTTGTGTAAAAATGATAATTTTCATAGGTGGCTTCAAGTGGAAAATAATAAAAAGGTCCTGTTGTTTTTAAATCAGCCCTGCTCACCTTCCCTGGAAAAATATACAAACAGTTCTCTTATTATTGTTATTAACCGAAAGCAGATTCCTCATTAGCCCTGGAATTATAAATTTTCCTTATTTTTGTTCCTCAGTATACATAATTATATGATCAAAATATTGACTCAAAGACTATAATATTTCCTTTGTGTATGATCAAGTACCTAAGTCTAGACTTGTATCTCAGTGGTAAGATCAGATATAAATGTTGAGATGCATCCCTAAAACCTAACTTAATAAGACCATACCTTCTTTTGCAGAACATTTTTCACAAATGACTCCTTCTCACTTGTAGGCAATGAACTAGGCCAACCAATCTGCAGGACAGATTAACAGTAGATTCAGAAGAAAGGATACTAAATGAAGGAAAATTTCGAAGAGCTACTTCAAGCTATTCATTATTTCCAAAGACGACAAAAGAGTAACGCACCCGATTAAAATACAAATTCACCAATTATGATGAATAAGGCAAAGCATGATTGTAAAACGAACAAGTAATATGGGTCAGAATCTTGTGATTTTTCATATTGAAAAACTCTACGACCAAGATACACAATCGGAAAGGTAATTAAATTGACTCATACTAGATTGAAGCAAGTCATGAATCATGATTTCAAGCCTACTAAATAACTTAAAGAAAAAGAAACCAAATAAATAACTTAAAGAACAAGAAACCAATTAAATAATCTAAATTCATGAATCTTTACTCGTCATTTTAATTTCCCACCTTAGGAGATCCAAGTAAACAGGCTCTGTCCAACTTGCACAGTCAAGTCCAAGCTTCTTAAATGCTGCCAATATATCACAAGAAAAAACATAGTAATATTAACACATAAAACGCAATTTAATCAAGAAAATTTAATACAATAGGATGAAAATACTGCATTTTCTCACCTGCATTGAAGGTTTGGCGGGTCCCCAACCGATAAGCATCCATAAGAACCCGAAAGAAACAAAGGGAAATCATCAAGTAAAAGGTCTCCGAGAAAACCCAACTCCAATTCGAACAATGCAGCAAAAAACAGGTTCAATAAACCAAGAAAATAATAAAAATAAAACAAAGAAGCAGTGAAGTAAAAGAAAGCAATTAAATTGAAATGCTTGGAGTAAGTAAAAGAAAGAAATACTTCGAGAAGAACAGCGAGTTCCTGAGATGGGTTCTGGTCTTGAGCACCGGATAGCGAGCTGAAAGCGGCGAACCGGTCGAAGTGCAGCCATTTTCTGGGAAAAGTTGAGTTTCTTGGGAAAGTGGAGGAAAATGAAGGGACCAAGTTGGGGTTGTTCTTCGGGAGGGCGAAGAGCGGGCGGTGGGGTTGTGGGGTTGTTACTTGGCGGGAAAACGGCAGAGGTGGAAGAAAAGGACTGAGCTCGGAGAATTGAGCACGAAGCAGCATCCATGGCAGTTAGAAGAAAAGGTGCTTGCTTGAAAACGGTTTTTGTTTGATTTACAGCTGACAGGGGAAGAAAAGATCAGCTTCTACTGAAAAAGGAAATAGCGTTATTTGGGTTATTTGGGGCTGATTCGGCAGTCCAATTTCTGATAAAGCCCATAAAGTTCAAGCTCGTTTTGGGCTTTTTGAACCCAAGTGTTAATTAATAAATTAGCCCATTAGGGATTCTGACCAATTGCGATCATTTATTTATTTATTTATGCAACATAGTAAATTACAACTTGAATTCACTTGGGATTCCAAGTGAACTAAGTCAAAGAAGGCTCGAGATCTGTTGTTCCGAAAGTGGTGTCTCCCCATGTCTTCTCTTTTATTTTTTCGACATGTGTACTACCACTTAACTCTAACATAACTCTGTTAGCTTTTAATAAATTGAAAAAATAATAATAATAATAAAAGTAAGAAAACAAAAATAGCAGAAACAACTCCTCAGTTTCTAGTCCCCACCCACACCCAACCTCTCCCGCTCCTGCTCCCCCCACTCGTCGCCAGCCCACGGCCAAAACCCCTCTCTCACTTGGCTTAAGATTAATATCGCTTTTTTAATCATATTGGTTGAAGAGTCGAGAGGCTTGGGACAAATCTCTCTGGAATTTTCAAGCACCAATCTCTCTAAAATATTCTAGATCTGTTGTGAAATACAAATGCCGTTTGCGCTATCACTGGATTGGCCGCTATGCGCCACCTTGACGTCGTTCGTACCAGGTTTCAAGTCCACGACGGTCAAGTCTTGAATCTTCTAACTTACAAAAATAGGACTCGCGCCATTTTTACCATTGCTCGATTGGAGGTAAAAATCAATCCTTATACAAAGGCCCTAGAATTTTTTGTCAGATGATGATTTGGGGTCAATTGTTTTGTGTTTTTGCAAGGACTAAGGGGACTCTACGCCCTAGGGTTTAATTTACTTTTTATTATTTTATTTTTAACTTATTAAAAGTTAACAGAGTTATGTTACAGTAAAGTGGTAGTACACGTGTCAAACAAATAAAAAAGGAAACATGAAGGAGACACCACTTTGGGGACAGCAGACCCGAAGCCGTCAAAGAACACTTTTGAAGTCACTACGTGAGGAGGACTAGAAAACCAAATACAAGGATTTTGTATTTTTTTTTTCAATTTGTCAACAGCATCAGCTACTGAATTGCGGTCGATGAAACGACTTTTTGAATAATTGAAAGTGACTTTGTAAAATTGATTTTGACTGTCAAAAGCACTTCAATTGTTTTTTTTTTTTTTTTTGAGAAAGCACCAGATATGTGCTTCTTACAGAAAACACTTCAAGTGTTTTTCTAGGATCTACTTGAATTTTTACTGAGATTGGTTTCATATTTATTTTCAATAAGAAATATTTTCAGTCATTTTAAAAACATTTCTAAATGAGCCCTAGCTTCCCCTTATGTATGTTGAAAATGAAAGCTATCCAATTGTTGTAGCAAAGCTTAATTGTTGTGGTCATGTTGCTCTTGGTCAATATCAACATATTAATGTGAAGTTATGAACCATTGACTCCAGCTCCTAGGTTTATGCTTAGGTGATGGTGACGTGAGCGAAAGGTCATAGATAAAAATAAAAATAAAAATAAACCACAAAATAGAAAATATGAATGATGAACAATAGATAGACGACATTGCTAATTTAGGTTGATCATTTGGTTATGTAGTTTTTCTAGGAAAGTTATACATGGAGTTAAGGGTATGTTTAAATGTGCTTTTAATAACCAAAAACACTTGCAAATTACCAAAGAGATTCTAACTATACTAGAAGTAGAGTTAAAAAGCCATTCGCATTTTTAGTAAAAGTTTCAATATACTTCTACTAGAAGTACTTTTACTAAAAGAATTTTTTAGCATAAATTGGTTTTGAAGAAACATTTTAAATTTTTAGTAAAAATTTCAACGCACTTCTATTTGGAAAGATGGACAATCTTTGATCTTGTCATCTCACCCACTCATTTTTAGTATTTGAAAGATTTTTTTATAAAAGCGTGAAAAATCGCATCGCGTGCCATCATCGATCACTTGAGTTTGGGAAAGGAGAAATTTTTTATTGTACTTAGAAACATAGCCCGAAACACCAAGTGTCATAAAATAATTGATTGAAAGTTTTTTTTTCAAGTATTGAACCAATTTTTTTGTGACACTCATGCTCTTAGTACACTGAAAGGCCTTTGGATTCAAAAAAAAAAAAAGCTCTGTTTTTAATTTTATAGAGGATGAGATGAACTATAGTTTCGTAAGTTGGGATTATATGACAAATCAATTATATACACAAAAATATGTGTTCTTAGTACTTATACATACACTATGAACATTAACATCGATCATTGATCAAGTTGATCAACTATTTTATTAATTTTTTAATTACATTCATTGCATGAGAATTCTAGTAAGATGTATATATGTATCTATTAAATTTAGGTACATGAGTTTGTAAATAAGTTGTCACGAGTCAATGGTCCAACATCGCTTCAACTTAACCACTTGCTAGTGCTAGTCTAATTAAAATTGAGTTTTATCTTAAAAGGTCTCGGTGTAATTATGAATAGAATCATATTTTTGTTGAGAATGAGTCCGACATTGATGGGAGGAGGGACCTTGCATGAGCTTATAAATAGATTGGGCTAATCCCCATATTGCCAATTGGTTTTATGGTGGAAAATCAACTTCATAGTATCAGAGTTGGTTGTCCCACGTGTGAAGTCAAACGGCCACATGCGTTCCACGTCACCCCATTGTGTTGTACACGTGTTAGGCTTGAAAATTCACCACACGTGAGGAGAAGTGTTGAGAATGAGTCCCACATTATTAATGAGAGGAGGGACCATGCATGGGTTTATAAGCAGGTTGAGTTACTCGCCATCAATGTGGGACTCATTCTCAACAAAAAAAATTTCTTTGTTTGTCAATTTTCCAATGTGAAAATTTTAACATTTTGTTTTAAAGTATATATGGATATATCATTTGTATTAGACAAAGAATATTATTAGTAGATTAAATTGTTAAGTTGTTAGAAGAGAAAATGATCGAACATGCACTAAAATTTATAAACATAATTATTTTTTTGCAATAAAACCTCCTTGGTGTTATCATTCCGAGTGCATTTATTTTTCCTATATGTTGACCATTGTTGTCGAGCTTGAGCACGAGCCTAGTCAATCAATCTTGGCAGCCTGCCGTGGGAGAAATACCGGCAACCAACTACAAGGGGCATGAAAATTCAATGTCTGCGCGGATAAATTTTTTATTATGACGGGAATACGAATGGTACATCACGTGTTTTTATGTAAGTGGTGAAATTTTTTATTTTTTAAGTTGTTAACCTTTTAACACATATATCTCACAATTTATATAAGAACACATAGTGTACTATCTTGTATGACGGTCACACTGAAAATCTCTCGTCTGCGTGGATGATTTTACAAGTAATTAAGGGTGTTGATTAAAAGTCAATCTAAAAAGTTGACCTTTTGTAAAGATACTAATCAAGTTTTTACATATCAAAGTTTTTAATCTTTGGTTTTTCCAAAAAAAAAAAAAAAAAGTTTTTAATCTTCGGTTACATGTATGAACGAGAGACGGAGTAAATAACTTTACATGGAACCCAATGAGAGCTCTATTCCCTTTAGTTTCATTCTTTGCACAATTTAGACATGAATGCAGCTCGACTATGTGGGACATTGAGACTAAAAGATACTGGGAAGGTGAATCATATTTCACATACAAATAAACATAACATTTACACAAGTTGTTTTTATTCTCTTTTCTTTTTGAGAGTGGCATAATGACGTACATGGAGTGTCAATTTTTGCATGAATTAATTTTAAAAGAGAATTTAAAAACTAAATAATTCTAATCGTTGAACCATATTTCGAAAAGTACACACATATCAAATCATTAACATCATGTATTAACGTCTTTTGTCCTATTTATTATCATATAGTTTTCCAAATGCTGAGACATTACTGCATGATATATATATATATATATATATATATATATATATATATATATATATATATATATATATATAGCATGCTGAATATTTGACATAGTAACTGAAAACCAGTTTTACATTCTCACTTGGGAAGAAAAAGTAAAAAACACAGGTTTGAGGTTTACATAGTTGCACCAATTTGTTTTTGTTTTATTATTTTTTTTTTTTTTTGGAAACAAGAACTTCAATGCCAGGCCCAACCAGCCGAAGTGAACACAGAGAAAGTCTACAAAGAGACCAACCCAACAACTAGCTAGAAAATATCAAATAGAGTGGGGATAAAAGAATAGACAATCAAACCTAGTTCGAAAGTCACCCCAACAACTGCCCAACTAAACTCAATGGGGACAGGGTAAACCATCTTTGTTGAGAACATGAACTAACGAAGATGGGGGCCTGCGAACCCAAGCAAAGTCGCACATCTCCGTACAATTACACGACGCTAAAGTATGCGCAGCCATGTTGCCTGACCTTGGAACCCAAGATCAGCGACAGTTCTGAAAGGCCTCGCCAAGCTGTTTAGCAACGGTTAATGGAGGATAGGCCTCCCAACTGCCAGCTTGTTATATCCCTAACCCAAAATAACCAACTCCCATTGGGCTTAGCCTTTTGGGTGCTAATTTAAGGCCCGAATTATTCTTAAAATTCTTAAGCCCAAAACCAGCCCAAGGTTAGACTTGGTTACCCAAACCCGTAACTTAGTCTTCTTCATCCCTCATCTTACTGCAAACTGAGTTTTCTCTCGAACTCCTCTGAGCTCCTCCCTCACCTTCACCTATGTCTACTACATTCGAACCACAAATTTTTTAGTTTTTAGAACCCTTGAGATTGTAGGAACCCAACTAGGCCCTTGCATGCGCCTTTTCCGAACATTTTTGGTTGATCTGCCATTTTCCCGAGAGCTTAAAGCTCTCCAACCTGAACTTTGGTAAAAATCTTCATTTCTCCTTTCGAATTCTACATTTTTCTTGTTGGTGTGATATTTTAGGTGTGGAACCGAAGCTTAAACTCTGCTATTTCTCTGTGCATGCTATCTGTATGTGTTCCCAATTTTTCGATGAGATTTCCGTCGACGTCCGTACACAAACTCAGCCAATCTTGACTCATTTCAAGTCAATTTGTGGTAAAATCTCGCTTCCCTCCACTCTTAGCATCATTTTCATATTTGAATTATCTAATTAAGTTAGTTTTAGGCTTAAACTGGAATCGGGAAGAATTCCAGCGAACTCTAGGCCCTCACCCAGCCACTCTCGACCACGGTCGAGATCCACCGTGATACAATTTTACTTCTTTAGCTGTGCTCTTGCTTTGATTTTTGTCTCTTAAGTGAGTTTAGCACGTAGAACGAAATCGAAAGAATTTCCCGACTCAAAATCCCGGTGTTCTTCTTCAATGGGTCCGGTGACCCGTGAGTATTCGGGTCGACTCGACCCGCATGCCAAATCAGCCCAGATTTCCTTAAGCCTATTCAATTAACTTGGGTTATTTAAGTTTGGGTCCTATTAAACTTGGACAGGCCCAAACCGTGGGTCCTATTAATTTGGACCCGAGCCCAATTATTATTAATTGGTCTCAAAATTTCAATGGGTTAGTGAGATTTAAGCCAAAATCTAGGCTCATTAGCCCAGATCCAAACCCCATACCCTGGCCCGCACACTTTTTATTTTTAATTAATTCATTTTTTTTAACCTAAGTACATTAGGGCCTTGGGCCTTTATTATTTACAGAGGGCTTAAGCCCAGCCTTTTTGACTGTTAGGCATGCGGGCCGTGCGCATGGGTGTGTGCATGTACTCTGTGTGTGTGTGTTGAGTGTGTATGTGTGAGGGTGTGTGTGTGTGGGGGGGGGGGGGGGGGTTGGGCCTAAGCCCAAACCATCCCTTTTCACCCTAACCCTTTTAAGCCCAAAACCTGAGGACCCTAAACTCAAAACCCAATAGGTCCTAACCTTATTTCACCTAAACCTAAACCTTAATCTGGATCCAAATCCAAAATTCATTTCCATTTCTTGAAATTCTATAGTTAGGTAGTTTGATTTACTGTACATTTTTGTGCTTAGGTGAAGTTGCTAGTGGGGATTTCCTCAATCTTTTTCCGCACAACTCTGCTGCTACGGAGTATCTGTGAGTGGACCCCTTCTAAAATTATCATGATTTTATGATTTAATTGCATAATTGAAATGCATGCCTTACGAGTTTATGAACTGATTTTATGTTAAGCATGTTTATTGAAATGTTGAATATTGTCTCATTATTTTGTGAGCAATTAATCGTTGGCCTATATTGAGCTATATTTTGATATATCGTATTTTCTATAAAAACCATGAACTGGTAGACTATCTGATGAATGACGATAGAATGCTAGAACATGTTTTAGAAACCCTTCTTTATAGTATAAACGATGGATGACTTTATACTATGAAGTGGTTATTTTTGAGAGGCGTAATTATTTGTGCGTACCTAGTGGACACTATGTCGCCTAGGGCGAGGATTTGGTGTTGGCAGTTAGGCCGGGAGAAATAATCTCTAGTGAAAGGCTAAGGGACACAGAGATAGGCATTGGGCCGGGAGGGAGTTATCTCTGGCTACGGGCAC
Organism: Crataegus laevigata; assembly: GCA_963580275.1. Classification (NCBI taxonomy): domain Eukaryota; kingdom Viridiplantae; phylum Streptophyta; class Magnoliopsida; order Rosales; family Rosaceae; genus Crataegus; species Crataegus laevigata. The sequence continues at coordinate 9,157,972 of OY756939.1, read as the reverse complement.
ATAGACTTAGGTGCAGGCATTGGGTCTGAAGTATTATTATTATTCAGTGATTTTACTAGCAGCACATCGCGCTTATGAGACGACTTGTGAGACGATTCATGCTTTGGTTTTACAGGATGTCTTTCCGCGATATACCTTTTGAGATGTTTATGGCATGCTAAGATTTTTAGTAAAGCTATCACTCATTATGCTAGTAGTTTTCATTATATAACTGTAAGGGTTAGTATATTCATAACTGTTTTCATACTGTGTATGTATATGAACTTGGTCCACTCACCTTTGTTTTGCGCCCCCATTCAGGTCTTAGAAATGAGGACTATGACGCAACGTACGAGGCATTCCCCTACCAGTAATTGTGTGCCATTCTCTTTGGGTGATATCTTGTAATAGTCTTTCCTTTTGTAATCTCTAATTATAACATGCTCTGTGCACTCTAGCTACTTTCTTAACATTGTTTATTTCCTTTAGAAATTCTAACGATTATCTATGCATATTTTCTCCTAATCATTACTATTGTATTCAATAAATGGCTTGCGTCACCCTCGAGTGTCGCCCAGCACGTGCCTACCCTGATGTTCGGGGAATATTGGGGTCGGGGCGTGTCACAACTTCCAAAGAAGAAGCTAAAGAAGAAATTAAAGGCTGCGAATCAAATTCAACAATTATATTGAGGTATCCCAAATCCTTAGCTAACTGACATCCACGTAAAATAGCCAAAGCTTCAGCAACTAGAGCCGATGAGGCATGAATTTGAGACCTAACCGCAGCAATAAACTCTGCCTGAGGACCTCTGATCACAACCCCAATACAACCTTGCTGATTGAAAGCAGACGAGCTAGCATCCACATTCACTTAAGGAAGGGAAAAGAAGGAGAAGACCATTGAGCCGCCGAAACTATCCCCGAAGTTCAAACCACCTGGGAAGCCGAGAGAACACCTATAAGGCTGAGGTAAACTAAAACAGAAAGGGAAATGGCATGACATACTTGAGAATGATTAATAGGAGCATGATTATACATAAACTTGCATCTCGCCTTCCAAATATGCTAACAAGTAAATGCAACATATGAAAGCAAAGTAACATGCTCATCCTTAGAACCAGCCCTCCTAGATAGAATGGAATTAAACCAATTCCCCCAAGAGGAAATCTGCCCTCGATCCACCGTATAATTAAGGACACCTCCAAACTACACTGGTTCCACCCAAGGACATAACAAAAAAAGGTGCTCAATTGTTTCTTCTTCCTGACCGCATATCTGACAGACAATTGAAGGGGAACAACGCCGACGAAATAAATTATCCATAGTTGCCAGGGCATTAAGACCGACTTGCCACATGAAATTCTGAATTCTAGGCGGACATCTCAACTTCCAAATAACAAGCCAGCCCTGCGAAGAGACTGAACTAGAAGAGGAGGACCGAGAATGAATCTGGGAGCTGTGCAAAGTTTTTGCATAGTGATAACCGAATCGAACCATCTAAACTCCAGATTTAGTAGCATCCTAAATAAAGCGGTCATCTCGTCAAGTATCCCCAATCGGGGTGGCTAAGATGGCTTGTTGTTCCGTCAGTGACAAGAAATGATGAAAAAAATTAGAGATCCCAAGTACCGATAGTCGAACAAATAAGGGAAACAACTCGTGTTTCACGAGTGACCTGCACATTCCCAGGTTGAGGATGACCCAACGGTATAGAGGGGAGCCAACGATCAAGCCACAACCGTGCTGAACCACCATTCATAATTTGCCAGTGCGATCCCTTCAGCAGCAGGTCTCTACCAACCAGTAAACTGCTCCAAGCCCATGAAGCTCAGCTCCCACGCTGAGCATCAAAGAACGAACAATGTGGAAAATACCTAGCTTTAAGAACAGAAGCACAAAGAGAATCTGGTTGTTGGATGAGCCGCCAACACTGTTTAGCAAGTAATGCATCATTAAAATCCATAAATTGGGAAACCCCATACCACATTCGCATTTCGATAAATGTAAAGTATGTTTAGATACCCAATGGAGTTTACTTCTCCCTCCCCCTGATCCCCACCAGAAATTCGAAATAAGAGAATCCAACTCATGGCAAACCGAGACTGGGAACTTAAACAGATTCATAGGATAAATTGGAATAGCCTGGACCATTGCTTTTATTAGAATCTCTTTACCTGCCGGAGAAAGAACACTAGGGAGCCACCCTTGGATTTTCCGCAGCACCCTCCCCTTCACAAATGCCAATCCTTGCCGCTTAGACCTCCCCCATAAAGCCGGCAGCCCAAGGTAGGTTCCCGAATCAGAAACAATTGGCATTTTAAAAATTTGTTTGGCATTCTGATTGGGTTATTTCAACTACATGTTTTGTTTCCTTTGAATGAAAATTAGATTAGTGTTGTAAAATCGACGATGTGTGCAGTGGAATAAATAAGCAAGACACAAAATTTACGAGGTTCCTCTACAGTCAGTGTGACTGGAGTACATCCTCGGGGCAGCAGTAGTGCTTTCATTTAGTAATCTGGAATAATAGGAGTACAAAGATAACTCTCTCTTATTCTCTCCTTTCTCTTTCCTTTCTTTTCTCTCTTCTTCCTCTCTCTCTTCCTCTTCCTTTCTTCCTTCTCTCCCGTCTCAACTTCTATCCACTTCTTCTCATTCATTTTATAATAAAACATAACACTATTCACCTTACAAATTTTCCACAAATGAATAGTGAAAATAATGTGAGTAAATAGTGACAAATTATTCATGTGGGCCATCCACATATTATTCACAACACTCCCCCTTGGATGGCCACAAGTCTTCGATTGACTCGTTAAAATCTTGATATATTTTGGATGCTCCCCCTGATGAGTATCTCCCCCTGATTTCAAATCATTTAGGTTGATTGTTGATCATTCTGCTTCAGTCTCTTAGCGAGAAGAGTTACCAACAGAAGTGCTTTACTGGTAGTTAACTTTCCACAGGCTTGTTCTTGAACTGGGCTGGAGGGCCTTCTTCTTGCAAGTGCTCCTCAGCTTAGTTGAGGATGAATCAGCACGTTGTTTCCACATGCTTCAAGTAGTCCGTGGAATTCATGACCTTGAAGACAGTTGAAGATGAGTACTTGAGAGCAATGCTAGAGAAACAAACAAGCAAAGGTTACGAGACAATCAGTTCCAGATCGGAAGTTTGATCTCGGACTCTGCTTTCATCTGGATGCAACTCAGACTCCTCCTGCTTCGTCTGTGAGATACTTTTGCTTTTGAAGAAGTACCTTTACACAGGTTTATTTTTGAAGTGGGCTGGGAGGGGTCTGAGATGAGTACTCGAGAGCAAGACTAGGTAAGCAATCAGGATCTCACTTTCTCCACGTTCCTCAGATGAAGGTGAGGAGAAAGCATGATATGAGATACTTTTGCTTTTAACCTTTCTGATATGAAATACTTTTGCTCTGGATGATTTGTTTTCTGGGGTGATCCAAAGGATGAAGAACACTGAGTGACTCGAAAGCTTTCTTTGTGAATACATTCTTGGAGATGAAGAAAGGAAGAGAGGTGGAGAGGGTGTGCCTTTGCTGTGGAAGGCGAAGGTAGAACTTATAGAATTTTTCTTCATAACCGGAACTATTCCCTCACTATTTGTCGGCAGCCGGTGGATGGATGAACAGTACCCGCTACGCGCTTTCTGTCAAAGCGTCCGTAATTTCCGCGAAGCTGACTGCGCATGCGACGAGTGACGACACGTCTGGAATGATGATCTTTTGAAAACCGGGGTTCAAATTCGGGTTCGGCTCGTGGTTTTCGCAAAGCTCCAAGCTGCATGTGAGAGTGACGACAAAACTGGAAAAGCTGAAGCCACGTGATTGCTGAGTCACCTCACACTTGAACTCCCTTCTTCAAACACTCCATCTGCACTTCTGCAATCTTACTCATTCCGCTCTTTTCTTGCACTTCTGCACTCTTAATCTTTCCGAACTCTTCCTCCTCAACACCTTCTAAAAAAAAATGTCTTTTCCTTCCGACCGTCGCCTAAACTTGAATGTTGGGGAAGACGATGACTCGTCTTCTCCGAACAACCTTTGGAATCCGTCCTTCATATCCCCCAATGGTCCTCTTACAGTCGGGGACACAATGATGAGGAATGAAATCACCGCTACGGTGATAGCCAGAAATCTGCTCACTCCAAGGGACAATAGGATGTTATCCAGGCGGTCGGACGAGCTGGCTGTTCAGGAATCTCTAGCTCTCAGCGTCCAAAGTGCAGGCTCAGTTTCAAACATGGGCCAGCGCCTGCTTGCCCGAACTCGTCAGGTGGAGTCGCTGATGGCGGAGGTGGAAAGTCTTCGGCAAGAGGTCAGAGGACTCAGGCACGAGAACAAGGAGTTGCACATGCTTGCAACTAGTTACTCGACCAGCATGAAGAGGAAGCTGGACCAGCTGCAGGAGTCGGACGGTCGGATCCAGAGTGATCATGAAAGGTTCATGGCGTTACTCCCGAGGTTTATGTTGCCTTCGTCCTCTGGAGTAGCACCAAGTGTTCCGGCTCCGGAGATTCCAACTTTGGCTCTTCGTCTTCCCAGAGCTCCGTCGACCTCTCAGGCACCACCTGACCAATGACCAATAACCGCTAAATTTTTTTTTCATAATTGTAGCTCATGTGTATGCACCTATCTGTAATTTCTTTGAGATATCAATAAATAAGCTTTATTTCATTCAATGTATTGTGCCAAATACAATAAAGCATATTCTTCACTAAGATGTGGTACTTCTGGACCAAATATCAATTTATTTTTACCCTTTCGAAGATAAATGATCATTCTTAGTGTCTAAATCATTTGAGTATTCAACTCATAATCTTCAATCCATATGATTCTTTAACATCATAAATATCATGGATAAGATTCATGTTGGCATATTGTTCGATTCTGCAGTTCAAGACAATATTTCTCTCAACACTTTATAATCTTTCTTGACTCTTCAGGAGTTCCAATTTAGTATCATCGACTCTTGCAAGAGATTTTAGTATGTTGCAACAATATCATAATGATAGTACTCACTAAGGCAATTTATACCATCCATTGGTATTGAGTACATAATTTATGCTTTATCCTTTTAGGACTTATTTCAAGCAATCTGAATCCTTCAGGGATTTTCGACACTTCATGACACATTTTCTTTTGGAATTTATACAGAGCAATTTGCCCCCATGTATACTTGAGGGATTTACTTATGGAGATATGATGTGGGCAACTCACAACCATTCGTATATAATTCTCCATTCATATGAACTCATTTACAGGAGTATAATTTCAGGTTTCAATTAGTAACCTTGTGTCATATCATGTGAGTGTAATTCACTGTATTACAAATGCCCATATGTAACTTCTTTGGTTCAACATCTTTTGGCTATTTGTATTATATTCAAATATATATAGATCCATTTTTCCACGTTCTTACAAGATTGTAATGGAATTGCCTTTCTCCATTTTTGCCAATAATTTTTCCTTTCGTCAACGAACAAAAGAACGTAACTCATTATCAACACAGCTTATTGATGAAATTTAGTAGCTACTTATAAAAACCAAATTTACCATTGGTTATCATCAATTCGTGATCCCATATTCTCATGTGCATGCGCATGCATAAAAAGCTTTTCATTTCTTTGGATATCCATTGCCTCTTTAAGGAAATTACACTATCTCTTCCAGGATAGTCATAATTTAGAGAATGCGGATCATAACCTCTTCTTGAGCGTTATAGAGCTTGGATTTTAATCTCCACTTCCGGGAGTTGAGTAATTGGAACCTATACATTTATCATGCTTCATGCATGAGACACCAACATTCCCATGTCCACGGATTGTCCTTCTGGAACATTTATCCATGCGGTGACTGTCATGCTTCCAGCATGTAACAGTTATGCTCCGGGAATGCAATAATTCTTTAGTGCCATATTCTTTTTCTTTCAAAGGACTGAACCTTTTGAGTCTAAGGGTTTGCCATGCTTCAGGCGTGTAACAGATAAATCATTTGCTGCCACATTATTTTGTCTAATAGGGACATCAATTCTTGTAGGCACATTTGTAGCAAATATATGTGATTTCATTACTTTCGTTACATCATTCAATTATTCTTACTTCATTTTCTCATTCATTACTTCGTGAATCAAAATAAGACAAATTCTCTTCGTTCTTCTGGAACGGTATTTTCTCATCATTCTTCTACAATGATGTTATTTTCTCCCCCTAATGATGGGAAAACTGTCTTATTAAAATCATAGTTTGCAAATCATGCGGTAAATATATCCCTAGTCAAGGGTTCAAAATATTGAATGATGGATGATAAATCAAATCCAACATAAATTCTCAATTTGCATTCAGGCCTCATTTTAGTACGTTTGTGGCATTGCAATAGGCACATAGATAACATAACCAAAAACTCGTAAATGTGTAATGTTTGGTTAGTGCCCAAACATGAATTATATTGAGAAGTATTAGTGGTTGGCAATATGTCTCAACCAAGCTAATAATGTATCATGTAACATGGCATGTCCCCATGTAGAAAACTTGGCAATTTTGTTTTCATGAGCAGAGCACGGGTAATCAATTTCATCCGCTTAATAAATGCTTCTGCTAAACCATTTCGAATATGGACATAAAGAACTTCTGGTCCTTATTTAATAGTATGTAAATTGATACTCGTATGGTATTTATTGCAATTAAGTTAAGGCACTACGACACTTCAAACTTAAGGTTCTTATCAAGGAACTTCATGTCCTGTTCTTGAGGATCAAGGGTCTTCATGCCCAATCTTTTTGCATGATGGAACTTCTGGTCCAATCATTTTTATATGATGAGGATCAAGAAACTGCAGGTTCTAATCTGATCAAGGAACTTCGGGTCCTTGTTATACTCATCGTAACAAAAGAAGTACAATAAATAAATTAAAGCAATAAGCGGTAATTCCAACTATGGTAAATAAATTACTTTTAAGTAAATAAAGCTTGTGACAAGGGCTTTGATTCAGCACCATTCACATAAATCAAAACTTAAAGCAGTAGGCGGTAAAACCGTCCATGATAAATAAATTGCTTTAAAGTAAATTGAACTTGTGAAAGTGTCATAAGCCAACACCATTCACATAAATAAAAACTTAAAGCAGTAGGCGATAAAACCGTCCATGATAAATAAATTGCTTTAAAGTAAATAGAACTTGTGAAAGTGTTTTAAGCCAACACCATTCACATAAATAACAAACTTGATAAAGAAAGAGTAAACTTCCAGTACTCAATTTCTCCTTATTGCCTATGCACTGAATTGTTCACCTGTCTCTATGATTGTTTATTTATTTATTATTTTATTATTATTAATTTTCTTTGTCTGCCATAATGACCATCTCCCACATATTTTTCTGTTTATTATTATTATATTCTTTTCTTTTCTTTTCTTATCAAATGGTGCAACTCACCATTCCAAAACCTTTTCTTTGTCTGCCACTTATAAGAGGATACCAAACAACTTTCGTGAAGAAACGGTTTCAATCTGAGCAACTGAAAATGGCGTTTTGGTACTCATAAGATGGCTGTCCAGTTTTCTACGGAAATTGGAAACTGGTTTGGTATTTCAGACATCTGTGACGATCGCACCGTTAAACTTTTCTGAGATTTTGATATGTTGTAGATACTGGGCGGACGGACAACTTTCAAGAAGAAATTTTTTCAATCCGAGTTCCGCAAGTTGGAGTTCCGAGGATGTTTCCTTGGCTATTAGATTTTCTACGAATTTTGAGTCCGTACCATTTTGCTTCTGCAAATGATGATATACAGTTATACAACAACATATACATATTTGCTTCAAGAAAATCAGTAGTACAAATATTTTAAGATGAAATGAAAAGATTTTCTTATCTGTGAGATTCCAGGCGACATAGGTGAACAAGATTTGTGGCGTTGTGCTTTCCACTGACACGAGAGCTTTTCGTGCTGATAACGTGTTGTAAAATCGACGATGTGTGCAGTGGAATAAATAAGCAAGACACAAAATTTACGAGGTTCCTCTACAGTCAGTGTGACTGGAGTACATCCTCGGGGCAGCAGTAGTGCTTTCATTTAGTAATCTGGAATAATAGGAGTACAAAGATAACTCTCTCTTATTCTCTCCTTTCTCTTTCCTTTCTTTTCTCTCTTCTTCCTCTCTCTCTTCCTCTTCCTTTCTTCCTTCTCTCCCGTCTCAACTTCTATCCACTTCTTCTCATTCATTTTATAATAAAACATAACACTATTCACCTTACAAATTTTCCACAAATGAATAGTGAAAATAATGTGAGTAAATAGTGACAAATTATTCATGTGGGTCATCCACATATTATTCACAACAATTAGAGCTTTGGAATTGTAAATTTGGTCAAACTTGTTCCTCTATGGGCCATATTCCATTAATTTAGCAAACATTTTCAGAGCCAGTGCGTCACACCTTTTTTTATTGGATAAATTATAATTTGCATCCTTTAGTTTGATTGCTATTGCAATTTCATAAAATATTTTTAAAATATTTCAATCTCATATATTACTTATTATTTTATTTCAATATTATACATCAGTTCGTCAAAATATTAGTTTAACCGTTAAGTAATTGTGCGGCAACCACAAATCTCATTATTTTGCTGACGTGGCAGTCAATAACATGCCACATTGGACAAATAAAAATAAATTTGTTTTAGATTTCTAATAAAGAAAAATTAAAATATGATTTTTTTCTAAAAAAAATTAGTGGGCCCCACCCTATAAATCTTTAAAAGTGCATTTTTATTAAAAAAAAAATTTTAAAACCCTTTTTGTTAGTTCTCTTTAAATAAAACCCAGCATCTCCCCGTACCAACCGAAAACCCATCACTCTCTGCCGCCAAATCTAAATCCAATCCAAATCTCTCTGTCGCCGTCTCCATCCCCAAACCACCCCAAAACTCATCATCACTCCCGACTCTATGTCATCTCACCGAATTTCACATGGCTCAGCCGCCCTTCCCCCAATTTCAAACCCTCAGACACACATATACACTACCGTCAATTTTTGGTGCCCGTTTTCGCTGGAAACCATGGCTCATCTGGCGAGCCACATCCAAAACTACGAGGTTCGATTCCTCCCCGAGTTCTTTGACTCTCGCTCAAATCGGACGGATTTTCGAGTGGAACTGTTCACCATGGCCTGCAGCAACGCCGCGGCCGAGTTGCTTGGGGAGGCTGAGATGGACGCATCACAAAAGAGAAAGAAAGAGAGATGGCTTTTTCCATTCTATTTCTCGAGGAGGGCTTGCTGGCGATAGAAGGGGTGTTGTCCCTGCGTCAGGATTTCCCTTTAATGCACAGCAGATTTGGAAAGTAATCAAAGAGAACAAGGACTTGGATCTTCCCGCTCACAAGGTTTGTTAGTTTATTTTCTTCCCATTGATAATTTGTGGTCTTCACTTCTCATACGCATATAATATATACACATACTGTAATTTAATTAGGTTATGGTTGCTACGGTTCGGTTTGAAGAGATTGCCAACCAGAAATTCAAACAGTTGGTCCACGATGAGGTATGTGGTCATTTATCTCCATTTTTGAGATGCTTATACTTCTAGCGTATTCAAGAAAGTTTTATTCGTCATTACTTGGGTGAACACGATTTAGGGTTGGTTAGCACTGCAAGAAGCTGTTGAAACTGGTCCCGTACAAGGCATTGGTAAAAGGCTCAGTTAATCAATCATATAACTGAACGCATTTTTCACATGTAACACTGTCCACCTTGTTTTTTTGGGTTTTAATTTTGCCACTAAAACTAAATGTTTATATGTATTCTTACCTGTTGTGTGTTTACTATTCGTTGGAAGGTTTATTGTTAGTGTTCTATGGGCTTGTACTGTTTCTAGTTCTGACTTTATTTTGTATGTCTTGATCTCAGAATGTTTCGTATACCACGTTACTATTGGCCTCAATCTCAGAATGAACACCATGATAATGAAGTGGTTTGGCAACATAAACTTTATCCTTCAAGTATCGCTATCAAAGAATTATGCTTAAATCAACAGCTGAACATCATTACTTGAGCATGACTCCATCTAATTACATTACCAGAAGCTTAAAGTCACTAATCTCACTCTGAGAAACTGAGAGGACAAATAGATCTTGCTTGTTATGTAATACACGAAAAGTAACATAGCCTTATAGTTCAGATTGTCTTCAAAGTTCAAAATAAAACTGGTTAAAGGGTCTGTTGGACTTGATGCGGTCAACTTTGTAAATTCGTAGCTGTCACTAATGCAAATTATTATTTTTGTTTAAATCTTGCTTTCCTCTGAATTTTCCTGTTTGTTTACCCTGCGTACTTGGCCATGCTCGGACACTTACGTTCTAAAGCCCTTGAAGATTTTCAAGTGAGGCTGGAGCAATTGTTGAACAAAGGAGAAGGATTCGCTTCATCTGTTTGTATCTGTGCTCAGTCTTCTATGCTTGAGTTCGAGAAAGGATGTGCAGGTAATAGAATTTGTTTGGCTAATTAACATGTTTGTCAACCAAAATATTTCTTTCATTGCTTTTAACGTGTTTCTCCTTTCAGATGTTGCCATACAACAAGCTAATTGGGATGCTTCAAAAGTCCGGGAAAAGCTTCAACGTGATATAGATGCACATGCATCATCGGTTCGTAGTGCAAAACTGGCATATTTGAATTCCAACTATGAGGTAGTGCTTTGTTTCATCTTCACAAAATAGGAAACTAGGACCTTCTACTGATCCTCTTGCCTCAAGCTCTTGGGAAGAGGTACCATTAATTTATGGGTTTGGTTTTTAATGTAAAATTTGTCTATAATGAAACTCCTTCTTATTAAGGTGAACTCTGAACTAGGTTTGTTCAAAGGATACCTTAATTACCCCTGTACAGTGCAAGCCATTGTGGAGGCAGTTCAAAGCAGAGACCGAATATAGCGCCACGCAAGCTATTTCGGCACAGGTATACTTAAGTTTAACTTAAGTGGTCTAATTTTTTTTTATATCGTTTAATCAGAGTTGCATCCCGAATAAATGGATTTTGTCTTTTATAAAATGTTCTTTAAAGATTTGGATTATGAAAATATGAATATTGGAACATGTTCGTGCAAAAGTAATGAACAACTGCTAGGAGGAACGTGGAAATAGGACGCATGCATTGTCCTTGGATGACATTTTGGGCGGGAGTTCTTATGTAAATTGCTTTTAGTTTAGTAGTGAAACCAAACATATGGAAACACTTCATATTGAAAATCGCGCTGATTCTTGACTTGGGAACGGTTTAGTCAGATAGGACCAACTTATAATCAAGTTCAGTGTATTCTTGTTTTTTCTACAAAGAAAAATCCTAGCATCCTAATACTATTTTTGTAACGAGCTCCCTATCTTTATGCTTATAGCTCTGCTCAATCATGACTTTCGTTCTTTTTTGTTTCCTTTTGCGAGTTTTAGGTTTTGGACATTTTTATGTGTCCAGACCCTAATGTCTTGCACATCTGTTAATCACTGTGGCATTTTTCTTCAAATGAAATAGGAACCCTCTCTACCTCATGGTTCTATTTGTTGCATTTTTACTTTCAAGGGCCTTTATGGGTACAGATGGACATTACGGGACAGTTCCAGCATGGCGCTGTAAGTATAAAACTGAGTTTTTTTTGTCTCAGTGGAGTGTAAAATTGGGATTGAACGTGGAATACAACAGCTGGTAGTCCTAATTTGATAGAGACTTCACTCGGGGCTGGCCTTTTTGGTTACAGTCACTCATTAAATTATAATTTTCTTGATGGAAGCAGTTTCTAATTTTAGTTTCCGTTATTTGTTTATACCAGCTGTCAGGAATACTGTCTATCTCATCAAGGTTTCTTCCAACCGTCATGAATCTTATAAGAAAACTCGCAGAAGAAGCTCAGGGGAATCAAACACCGGAAGCACAAAGGCGACCAGTTTCTCTTTCTTCTTAGAGTTATAGAAATGAAACACCTCAGCCAAATTCAGTAACAAGCTCATTCCCGGAGGCCTCAGTGTCATCCAACATCTCGTCATCGGATACCGGCATGGAATACTCAAGCCCTCCTTTAAGACAAAGGCGAGCGGCAAACGTTGAGGAAGTTGAATCTTCATGATGTATGATCTCTGTTGTTTGCTCAGTGCCTGGTTTTACAAATTATAGGTTAGTTGTTATGTTTCGAGGAATTAGATTGTAAAGTCTGCGCATTCTAACTTGCCTCTCTTTCTCGACAAAAACTTATGTGGGCCAGTTTGCCACTGGACTTTGCTAAGTGGTGCTAAATTCACTTTTTATCAAATCCGCCTTGTGATCGGTTCGCAGAGAAGAGCTTGAATGCCTCATTGCTATCGCTTGAATTCATCTATTCTTCTATTATAAATATAATACTATTTTATCATTCTTCTATTTTAATTTTTCATAATTATCTTTTCCACTAATTAAGGGTAAATTAATTAGGATCATATACTACTAATTCATATACACAATGAAAATCATATCAGACTGGTAAAACGAGCCCCAGAAAATATAAATTTAATTAGAGCTTTGCATAGTCTTGAAAATCATGTAGTATATTACACAGGAAAATCAGAAAAAAAAAATGAAATCAAAATATAAAATATAGCACTTAAATCCAACTACAAAGTTTTTCTCGTGTTCAGCAAAATATGAATGATTGTGCATATATGCTTCTTACCTTTCATCATAAGAATATGAATGGTAAACAAAAAGCATTGTGGATACTAATATTTTATCAATAAAAATGAATTATAGTATCTACTTTGACTAACAACAAAATTGAATATCCCAAAAATATATTAAATTGTCTGTATGTTTGTTTTCTTTTTCTTTTCTTCTACCTTGACAAGCAGTAGTAGCCTGACATTTAGATCGTGGGTGGATTTTCTCAATTAAGATGCAGTTGGGGATCAAAGATAATTTGAACTATGTTTTTGAAATTGAATTTTTTTTTCTTTTCATTCCATGAAATTGAATTTTTTTTTTCTTAAAAAAATCCTTTCATCTCCCATGGTTGTCATTCTGCACTCCCATCTACTCCTCCGTAGTCATCCAAACCTCCTCGTTTTCTTCATCATTTGACATCTCTAAATTTCTAGATCACTAGTTACCTTAATAATCGGTATGAGCTTCTGGTTAGAGTGTTTAATAAGTTTGGTATGTTTCAATTAAATGAGAATCTTCTAGCCTCTATATTCCTATTTGTGGTAGAAAAATGGGTACGTCCATGATAACTTTTGGTAAATCAATGAATAATTTTAACCGTGGATATTTATTAGTTACAAAAGTTACGAACAACAATTCACATTACATTGAATTGCGTTGAAAAGTATATTGCCTTTGCACGTTTTATAGGCGAACTCATAGCTAAGTAGTTTTTATTGTGGAGCAAAACTTCGGGAATTGATCTAACCTAGATGTGTAATTGAGTTTATGCATTTTAATGATTAAACTAATAAATATTTCGGCCATATATGGATTTAATATCGTAGTATCTTTTAAATATATGCCACAAAAGTTGTGCACAAAAATTTACGCAAATAGAACTGTGGTTAAAAAGTATATCGCATTTGCACGTTTTATAGGTGAACTCATAAGTAAGCAGTTTTATTTTTGATCAAAATTTCGGAAATTGATCTAACTTGAATGTATAATTGAGCTTATGCATTTTAATGATTAAATTCATAAATATCTCAATCACATATGAATTTAATATCGTATATTCTTTTAGCCTCTATATTGGTATTTGTGGCAAAAAAATGGGTACCTCAATGAGAAAATTTTGTAGATCGATGAATATTTTCAATCTAGTTATTTATTAGATACCAGAAATTATAAGTCTATTCGCAAAAGTCTAAGTTAATGCCACATACAATATTTGTTTAGACATATTTAGGGAACTGTTATTAGCACTCTAAAAATCTTATTCTGCTCTTAACATACAATATAAGTTAGATGTTAGATTAGTCACTAATAGAATTTGAACCCACGCCGTCACTGTAAGAGTTGTAAGAGTACAACACTTATTCACCACTGTGGTAAAAGGCCACTTGCCAACAAGTTGATTGGCATGTGTGAATTTACTAATACTATTCCAAGTCATGCATGAAACATACACATTTGTCCCTTCATGCCACTTGGTTATAAGCAAACATCATGCACAAGTTTTTTACTAATTAGTACTACTCTTATTCAGCTTGTATCATGACCGTTTTCTTTCTGTTCTTCATACGCCTATGACATTGTAAGAAATAATGTTGATTATTCAAAACGAATCAGCAACTAATTGCACAAGGTCACAGTCAGTGATACTCCCAACTTGATAAAGAAAGGAAAAAAAAAGGAAGTCGACTTCCAAACTAAAATAAAACATATATAAATATAGAAAATTGTTATTAGCACTCCAAAAATCTCATTTTGTACTCCAAACTTTCTATAATTAGAAAGAAAAATATACTTGTGCAAAGTGTAGAATGAGATTTTTGGAGTGCTAATAACAGTTCCCTAAATATATCTTAACAAATATTGTACGTGGCATTGACTTAGACTTTCACGAATAGACTTATAATTTCTGGTCTCTAATAAATATTCAAATTGAAAATATTCATCGATCTACAAAATTTTCTCATAGAGGTACCCATTTTTTTGCCACAGATACCAATATAAAGGCTAAAAGACACTACAATATTAAATTCATATTTGGTCGAGATATTTATGAATTTAATCATTAAAATGCATAAGCTCAATTATACATTCAAGTTAGATCAATTCCCAAAGTTTTGGTCAACAATAAAAACTACTTACCTATGAGTTCACCTATAAAACGTGCAAAGGCAATATACTTTTTTACCACAATTCTATGTATTGTGAATTTTTGTCCGCAACTTTTGTGGCATATAGAGGCTAAAAGATACTACGATATTAAATCCATATGTGGTTGAAATATTTATCAGTTTATTCATTAAAATGCATAAACTCAATTACACATCTAGGTTAGATCAATTCCCGAAGTTTTGCTCCACAATAAAAACTGCTTAGCTATGAGTTCGCCTTTAAAACGTGCAAAGGCGATATACTTTTTGGCCACAATTCAATGTAATGTGAATTGTTGTCTGCAACTTTTGTATCTAATAAATATCCAAGGTTAAAAATATTCATTGATCTACCAAAACTTATCATGGACGTACCCATTTTTCTACCATAGATAGGAATATAAAGTCTAGAAGATTCTCATTTAATTGAAACATACCAAACTCATTAAACACTCTAACCAGAAGCTCATTTAACTAAAAAAAAGGAATCAATACGTAAAAATTGAACCAATCGATTGAACACATACCAATTATTAAGCTAATTAGTACTCTAGAAATTTCGAGATGTCAAATGACGAAGAAAAGGAAGAGGAAGAGGTTTGGATGACTACGGAGGAGTAGATGGGGGTGCAGAATGACAACCATGGGAGATGGAAGGATTTTTCAAAAAGAGAGAGAAGGGGATTTGCTCCATGGAGATGATGGACTGGTTAGGGTTTTATTTAATTTTTTTAAAAGTAGATTGAGTTGGGTGTAAAAAGAAATTTGATTGAGTTGAGTTTTGATAAATAAGGGCGGTTTTGGAAATAACGTTGGGTGTAAAGAGATAATAATAGATCAATCAAATACAATGTGGGTATAAAAAGTAAGCTGACTATCATGGGATAAATTACCAAGTTTGACCTCATTCTTGGTGAGTATTTGCTGCTTTGCCATTTATTGCGGGCAGTGGCAGATCCAGGAAATAATATTTAGGGGGTCAGTAAGAATAGCGCGCGCAGCGCGCAAATTTATTTTTAACATAAATAGCATGCATATCATTATTTCATCGAGTCTTGGTAGACCTGAAGTCATTTAGAATGACATATTGCACACCTATTAATGCAATCATGCAAAATATGTTAATGCACTTTCATTTAAAAATAGATTTCAAACTCAAATCCCAAATCCCACATACACCCATAACTCTCACTCAGACAAAGAACAAGTAGAGAATATGAAAATACATAACAAATTTCTCTAGCACCAATATGAGTGACTGCTCAAAAGGAGAGCAAAAAATGAAGCAATCCAACGAGAACACTACTAAAGCAGCAACTGCTGCCTTCTCTAAATAATGCCCCATATTTTTCTCACTCTCTGCGTCTGCTTCTCTCTCAAAATGGTAGACCCGACTGTGCTCTTTTTCAAATGGGAGAGCCGAATGCTCTCCCTGGTGTGGCTCTCATCTCTCTCCTCTGCTCACAAATTGGAGCTGTCGACAGACAACTCCTCTCTTCTGCTACTGCTCAAAACCAAAAGGCATAACAGATGCCTTAATATATATCGGTTACTTTGATTAATATGCAAAATAATTCAGCATTAAGGCATGTTCATGTGCTCATCTATAAGCAAGAAAACAAAAGCTATCAATCCAAAAGCACAATGCTTGATGGTAAGACATTAGTTGGCATACCTGATTCTAAGTTTCCCTATGTTACAATCAACAACCATATTCATACAAGCAACAAAAAAATTGTTAATGAACTGGTGCGCACAGCCCAAGTGCAAGCACAGCAACATATTTTTAACTTCTCCAAGTTGCAGTGAACCTAAGCCAAGTATTAGTTTAACTTCAACTTCAAACTTTCCGTCCTGATAACATTAGCTTCACCAATAGCTAATTACAACAGTGATAAAACAGACATTTCGCCACTGCCTGCGAGCAAACTCTTTCTTCTTCTTTTAGACATTTCGTCGACCACGTGGTGTGCAGTTCCAAGAGGTCGCACCAGCAGCTCCAAGAGACCTCTAAGGTTATTTCCATGGCTTCCAAGAGGTCGTGCATTGACCCCACTGTGGCTCCGCCTCTGTTTGCAGGGTCTATGGAAGTGATATGCTAGATATTTTTTCATGTACCGGGAACACATTTCGATACATCAAGTGTAATTATAAAAATGATTGAAAACTTTGAAAAAAAAAATTCAACTAATTATATTATGGCACTTGATGTATTAAACTGTATTTTCAGATACATTATCCCTTCCCCTGCACTGCACACCATTGTACACCTCACGGGTCCATATGTCAATGGCTGCATGGTGTAAATAATGTCTCTCTCATTGGTTAGATCTTTACAAGTTTACGAACATCACCATCTTCCAATCTTAAACCCGAGAACAATGATGCTCACAGTTTGATGAAACAATATTGGCTTTGCAATTTTTTTCCATTAATCTAGTTATTCGTTCAGTCTACAATTCGGTTGGACTTGCCAAAGATTCTTTGCACAATTTTTTATTTTTATTTTTAAATTTAATTGGATCCCTCAGTAAAAAGAGGGCTTCGAACTTAAAAAGTCTTGAGAGTTTTTGAACATTGAAGATAATAAAGTCCATGGTTTTGTACTGGTTGTTTGTTCATTCTTTTTGAACGAATGAAAACTGTTGGTTTTGAGATCTAAGGTTTTAGGTCTAAAAGTTAAAAACACTAGGAAATGTGTCGGATTCAGCTTTAAAATTTGGAGATTTTGGACCTTGAAACTTTTCTTAGGGAATAAAATAAATATCAGAATCCTTCTTTTCCTATTTAAACGCTAATTGTTTTATTGTGATTTTGTATGTTTTCTTTGACGCCTGCTATTCTTAAATTAAAATAGTGTTTTTTTTTGTTAGGGAGTGAAGATGAATTTTAGAGACAGAAAAACAAAATCAATAACATATAAACCTAAAATTGCAAATTAATTCAAAAATAACAAATAATTAAATAAAAAGTTATAGCCATATACATTTCTATATAATTTTTGAAAAAAAATGAAAAATTATGTAATACGAATTTGTCTGTCAGAACATTATAATTGATACTATTAATCAAGACTCAAAAGTTGGATCTTAATTTGTTGATTGGTATGCAACTACGAATTTTTCTAGATGCTAGCAAATATATAGACCGAGAGAAAGCAAAGTCGTTTACATACATACAAAATATTAAAGTCCCAATTAAGACGTTATGCTAGCAAATATATAGACCAAGAGAAAGCAAGTTGTTTACATACATACAAAATTGAAAGCAAGTTGTTTACATACATACAAAATTATCTCAGTTATCCCAATTAAGACGTTACTAGCAAATATATTGACCAAGAGAAAGCAAGTCAAAATTACCTCAGTCGTCCTAATTAAGACGTTACTAGCAAATATATAGACTGAGAGAAAGCAAGTTGTTTACATTCATACAAAAGTATGTCAATCCCAATTAAGACGTTATTGTAAATATATTAACTGAGAGAAATCGAGTTGTTTACCTACAAACAAAAGTATCTCAGTCCCAATTAAGATGTTACTGGCATGTATATGGACTAAGAGAATGCAAGTTTATATACATACAAAAGTACTTTAGTTGTTCCAATTAAGACGTTAGTAGCAAATATATGGACGGAGAGAAAGCAAGTTGTTTACGTACACACAAAATTATCTCAGTCCCAATTAAGACGTAAGAAATATATGTCCGTTGATCTTCTTCAATTCATCCGATCCGACGATCGAAAATTAGAAGGGTGTGTGAGAAGTAAAATGGGGTGTATGGATATCACACCCCATTTTCTAGATGCTAGCAAATATATAGACCAAGAAAAAGCTAAGTCGTTTACATACATACAAAATATTAAAGTCCCAATTAAGACGTTATGCTATCAAATATATAGACCGAGAGAAAGCAAGTTGTTTATATACACACAAAATTATCTCAGTCCCAATTAAGACGTAAGAAATTTCCTAACAACTAGCTATATAGATGAGAAAATTATGTAGTACGCTACTAATAATTACTTATTTCAATGTACCTTTCCATGTTTTTGTTAAAGAAAGAAAAAAATGACTATTAATTTTAAAACAATAGAATATTATATTGGCACTCTAAAATTTCATTTTGTACTCTAAATTTTGTATAATATTACTTAATTAAAAAGAAAAATACACTTGTAACAAATGTAAAATGAGATCTTATGAGTGGCCATCAGGACATCTAACATTTTTTGAGTGATAGCATGAGTCATGACTTGATGAGTGGTAATGTAATTAAATGAAGTGAACCATTTGGCGTTTGCATGCATGATGATGATCTTGGCGTTCTGAAGCGAAGAAGTCGTTGATATTAACAACAACCAAGTTGCTGCAGATCAGGACATATGTTATCTACATCCCCAAGTGAATGAGAACATTCAACAGCGGCAAGTCGCTGATGAGGGAAGCGTATGCAGAGACTTGGTCCAAACGTGAAGTTGGGTGTGAGAATGTGAGGATAAAAAGAGACTAAATTGTGTAAATGTTTATAAGAGGTTGGATTACTTCTCATATAGTCAATTGATTTTACAAAATGCTACTTTTACCATATATTTGTACCATCATTTATACTATCTCTCTAATAGAGATATGATTCATATGTGTTGGTGGACACTACCGTTATTAGAGAGATAATATAACTGATGGTATAAATAGGCAGTAAGTGTAACATTACTCTTGATTTTATGATAGAATTTCAACTTTCTTAATTAGGAAAAGTGTATGATACAAGTGGCATCTTTTGTAGCTGCCTTTCTTTTAAGGACAATACTTGGATACTCAATGAGGAGTACCCAAATTTACTCACCTCTGCATCAGAGGATTTGCTCTCTTCCACCAGATCCCCCCCACACCTCCGCATTAGAGGATTTGCTCTCTTTCGTTCTTTCTCTTCGAATCAACATCAAAAGGAAGTCGCCGGATGCAGTCGACGCCGATGATGACATGGTTTCAAGCGAAGGGCAGAGAAGTGGTTCTGGGTACGTCTTTTGGGTACTTTCCATTGAGTACCTAAGTATTGTCCTTAAACAAAAACAAGTCATCGGAATAATTAAGCCAAGGTGGGTGGTATGGTGGTGGGTTCATACGTCACAGTCTGACTTTTTCTGTCATCCAAAACACATCCTCTTTTGACTTTTCTTGCTGCATCATTCAAATCAACTTGCAGATATTTTCATCCTGATCGAATTTTCAATTCAGCCACAATTTTTGAAAATTCCACCAGAGATTTTTCTTTTTTTTTTTTTGAAAATCCCACCTTTGTTTTTCTTTGAAAAAATCCATGTCCACTTGTCTAAAATTCATTTTATCGTTGCATTTATAGGCAAAATTATGAATGAAATATTATTCTTTTACCGGACAAACTTACAACATACATGCAATTTTAGCAATATTTTAAGCTAATTGTGACAATCATGAGTTTGATACTTTGTAATCTGCTTACTTGCTTGAACAAGGCCATTGGTAGGTAGGGTATAATTTCTAACTAGTCTCTTTCAAATTCGAAAGAGGCGAATAACCGAGGTTCGCCACTAGTGTCTATCTTTTTAGAAAGAAAAGAAAAAACTAATGGAATAGTGTCATGTGTTTTGTCATACATAATAATGTGATTAGCTTAAGAATTGTCACAATGACATTGTCGTTTGATGTCATATCAAAATCACCAACTAACAAAGAATTAATCCTTCGTTCTTTCGCTATCGAGAAAAATCCCTCTCCATAATTAAAGTAATTGACCAACCGAGCGAGAATGTTTATCCATAAGTCAATTCCTTGATTTTTAACAATCTAGAATTGTACATAAATATTTCAACACTAAAGCAGCTCAATGTGTAATATTACAGTATACAATTCAACTAATACGATCAAAGCCTTGGCCAACTCCAGGTGGGAAACTTAAAAAGTGGCCGCCATTTGATCATGCAGCTTGGACAAAATATATTATAAGGTAAATTACATAAAATTACTTTAATTATCGGTCGAATCACAATTTCATACTTCATGTTTTAAAAATTACAATGTCATATCTCAACATATGAATTCGTTGCAATGTCAGACCTCCGTTAAATTTTCTGTCAATTTAGTTGTTAAATGATGACGTGGTAGGAGTGGGACCCACTCATTTGCCACACTACTCCCTCTTCCGTCTCCTCTCCCTACTCCCTCTTCCGTCCCCCTTCTTCCTCGTCCATCCGCCGCCTTTGAGTCCACCAATTCGGACCAGCGAGTTCGTCATATCAGATCGCCACATATTCAATCTGTTCGACAGGAAAGATTCGGTGTTTTGACTCCCTCCCTGGTTCTTGTGGAGGTTGCAACGAAATGATCTAGCTACGACGTCGGCGAGCACATACATGTCTTCTTCGGCATCAAAATCGGTCCGGTTTTCTTTGAAACGGCAGTGGATCGATTCGAATGATGGTTGGGAGAAATCAAATGGTGGTTGATGGAGAACCGAACGGACGGAGACGGAAATGAGAAGGTGTAGAGGTTGACACGCATCGGGGAAGCGAATCTGCAGCAGTGGTGGCAACCCAGAAAATGGGAAAAAAAAGAAGAAAGAAAAAGAAAAAAATTGGACTGTAATGAACTTCCATTCTTCAATTAATATTATGGAGGATTTCGAAAATCCAGAGTTCTAGGCGAATTATCAAATGGCCACTTCTTGAATTTTTGAAATTTTAATTTCTCTAATTTAAAAAAAATTAATTTCTCTAATTTCTTGAATTTTCTGGGTTTGTATTTGTGTTTTTCGTTTTGGGTTTTGTTTTTGTGGGGTTCTTCGTTTTGGCTTTCTGGAACTCTCCCTTTGCAATTTTGTTTGGTGGTTTTTCTTAGAAAAATGGTGAAGAACAAGAAATTGAAGAAATGGCAGTAGAGCGAAAGCCCCAGACGGTGATGGGATTTGAAGAGAGGGAAAATGATAAGGGGATGGTTTCTAATGCTCAGTTTTGCGAAATCTTAGTGAGCTTATGATGAAGAAATCAAATAGTTTTATATAAAGACTGTTGGAGCAAGATGAATTGGGTCTGGTTTTTGTTTGCCATCAAAACCCACTTATTTGGGGTCTGGTTTTGGTTTGCCATCGAAACCCGCCTGCGTTTTGCGATCGGCGGTGTATCAGTTGTTCTCGTAGGAGGACGAAAATTAACTGTGTTTAAGGAGGACGAGGAAGAAGGGGAGCGGAGGAAGGAGTGATGGGAGGAGGAACGGGGACGATTTCCAGGGAACAAGGACGAGAGGTTTTTATTTTATTTTTAATGTTAATTTTAATTGTCAAATAAAAATTTAATTTTATTCAAGTTGGCAAAAAAGTGGGTCTCGTTTCTGCCACGTCATCATTTAACAGTCAGATTGACAGAAAATTTAACAGAAGTCTGACATTGCAACGAATTCATAAGTTGAGGTATGACATTGTAATATTTAAAACATAAGGTATGAGATTGTGATTCGACTCATAATTGAGCTAGTTTTTTATAATTTACCCTATACTAGCCTTTTGCACGCGCTCACATTTTTTTGAATCACATCGTGTTACGCGTTACTTACACGTTTTAAATGTATTTATATGCGTAAATTAACAAAAGGTAGGTCAAATATTTGAAGTTAATGAATAATCTTAGATCATGCTAGAAGAAACCCCTCATAAACTAATTAAAGCAGCTGAATTCACATAATAAAATCAGTCTCTATTGAATTTATATTAAAAATAGAGAAAATAATATTTAATAAACAACTAATTGAATCACATTATTGCTAGCTCATTGTGAGGTTAAGCCCAACGCCCTCCTTAGTGTAGATAATATCGTTTGCTAAAAAAAATCATTTGACAACTAATTTAATCACAATATTATCCGCGAAAGACCTTTTTTTTATAACTGACATTACACGACTTTTAAGATGTTTTGGAACGTGTTTAAAAATAGAGAAAATAATACTTAATGAACAACTGATTGAATCACATTATTGTTAGCCTATTGTGAGGTACTAATTATTTAAAAAATGTACAAAAATATTAATTATTAAAAAACACTATTAAAATGGTGAAAATAACCCCTGCAACATTTGATGCATTATTTTAAATTGCTTTTGAAGTTTTTTGTTTTAGGGATATTTTTGTCTAGTTATTTTTGTGTGAAGCTTGTGACACCAAAAAATACTGTTAATTGGGCCATTGGCTTTATATATAAAGATTATATATGTATACGTTGGCAATATATGACTAAAATCTAATGGTCTTCTTCTTACGGTTGGTCGTTTAAGTTCACGCCGTCGAGGAGGGCAAGTTCTGCACATGTACAATATGAAGATGAAGTTGATGATGAGGATACTATTACTCTGCTTCCTCAGCTGCTTCTGGTTTCAGCTGTCCTCTGCTCATAATGCTACCACTGATCCATCTGAAGGTTCTCTCTCTCTCCCTACACACACGCACTTTGCCACATTTAAGTGTTTTTGACCAGGAACTGGGCTTTTTTCCCTCAACAAAATGACATTTTAAGTGTTTTTCGACCATATGAAATGAAGTTTCGAAGAACTTATTTGCAAAGCCTTTTTCTTCCCATATACAAAACATCCAAATTAAGGGTAATTTTCCTTTGTAATAATCAATTTGATCTCTCATTTGATTCGAGATAGTCTAGTAAGTCGTAATACAAGTCAAATTATGGTGTGATATAATATAATACACACAAGGACTGAATTAACTGAGAGTGCAGTGAGGGCGTTGAACTCAATATTTGAACAATGGGGCACACAAGCAGAGCCGGGGCAGTGGATCTGCCATCAACGGCACCGACATTTATAGCTTCAACCCAGCCATCGTTTGCAACTGTACTTACGACAACAATGCTACATGCCACATCACCAACCTGTATGTTAAACTACTCTCTCTTTATGAACAAGATTTCCATGCCACTGCTGATTTTTCACTTGCTACCTATATATATTGACGTCATAATTTGACTGTGTCGCTCCGTTTTATGTAGTTCTAAATGTTCAATCTTGTTGCTTTCCAGGAGCGTGTATGCTCTTAACAAACGAGGGGTGTTTCCAGAAGAATTTGTGTCTCTGAGATATCTCACATATTTGTATGAATTTTTTTCAACTCCCTTCTCTGTTTTTGGTTCATCAAAATCATATATTGAATATTAAAAATTGTAGAATTATCAGAGAGACGAGCCAAAAACTCACTTCCAACAACACTGATACTGTCTCCAACTTGGTAATTACTACCTGCACAATTCGTCAAGTGTGAGGTTTATCTCAAAAGGCCTCGGCATTAGTTGAAGTGGGATTTGGATATTTAAACTCTTCTTTCTTTATTTCTCTAGCCTATGTGGGATTTCGACAAAAATATGGTGATGTTGTAAGATTAAGAGTTGACGATTACACTTCCTTTCAATTTTTGTAGGAGTATCTATCAGAATTATTTCTCCGGTCCCC
Organism: Crataegus laevigata; assembly: GCA_963580275.1. Taxonomy (NCBI): domain Eukaryota; kingdom Viridiplantae; phylum Streptophyta; class Magnoliopsida; order Rosales; family Rosaceae; genus Crataegus; species Crataegus laevigata. The sequence goes on along the minus strand of OY756939.1, from coordinate 9,133,669 downwards.
TACCGGCATTCATTGGCAACATGTCTGCATTGACTTACTTGTAAGTAGTGAGAGAACATTTCTTTACGTACTCATACTTCTGATGAGACCCGTAGCAATTTGTATACTTCATTTTGAATATCATAATCTACAGTTATGTTCTTTACACCTTTTCGCTACTATTTATGCCGTAATCTACAAAAAATCATTATGCTTTTATTGAATAATGCAGTACTAGTTTCCTGTTATGTAATGTAATTAAGTTTAATGGTGCTTATCTTTCACTAACTGATATCTCCATTCAGGCCAATTGGAGTCAATTTATCTGTAAGCCATGAAAAATTAGAGAGCGTGTACAATAAAATTTTGTGTCGTAAACTTAGATACAAAACCTGTTGTTATAAGCTAAAAATCTAGTTATGAATGAACAATCGAAGAGCAAAAAATGAGAAGGATAACAATGGAAGAATTTTCCGAAGGTTTCTCTCTCTCTGCAAAATCTAGTAGAGCATATTCTCTTCATCTCTCTACAATTCCCTCACACTGTGCTTTACATAACCGTTAGAATCCAAGGTGGATTCTCTCTCTTCACAAAAAAATCTTAGCCTTACATCTAGCTAGTTGCCAGGATCATTACACTTGGCATTATTTGCCTTAATACATTAGAGCTGCACACTTGGTATTTTAAACTAAAGTGAATACACAAATTTGATACACAACTTATTTCCTAATCAGCTATAGACTTACAATTCAACACAACCTTCTATCACTCTTCAATAATTGCTTTCAAGTAAGTGTTTGCCCGTTCAACATGACTTGCAGGGACATCGGATCAAATAATTTCTCCGGAACACTCCCTCCAGAACTTGGTAATTTGGTCAAGCTCGATAACCTGTAAGTGCTTCGTTAAATCATCAAATTTGAATTTCATGTTAATTCCTTACGGATGAGCAAAAATTGCACTTTATTGTATGAAATGGGTATTATCTATTGGATATTAAAATTTGTAGAATTATCAGAGAGACGGGCAAAAGACTCACCTTCCAACAAAATCGATATTGTTCATAACTTAGTAATTACCACATGCACAATTCGTCAGGTGTGTGGTTTATCCCAAAAGACCTCGGTATTAGTTAGAGTGGAATTTGGATATTTAAACTCTTCTTTCTTTCTTTCTCTAGCCGATGTGGGATTTCAACAAAAATATGGCGATGTTGTAAGATTAAGAGTTAACGATTACACTTCCTTTCAATTTTTGTAGGTATATGGATAAGAATTATTTTACCGGTCCCCTACCAGCATTCATGGGCAATATGTCTGCATTGACTTTCTTGTAAGTCATACTTAGATGCAATATGTCTGCAATATGTCTGGATTGTATTGTAAGTAGTGAGAGAACATTTCTTTAAGTACTCATACTTCTGATGAGACCCGTAGCAATTTGTATACTTCATTTTGAATATCATAATCTACAATTATGTTCTTTACACCATTTCGCTACTATTTATGCCGTAATTTACAAAAAATCATTATGCTTTTATTGAATAATGCAGTACTAGTTTCCTGTTATGTAATGTAATTAAGTTTAATTGTGCTTTTCTTTCACTAACTGATATCTCCATTCAGGTCAATTGGCTTCAATTCATTCTCTGGGCCCATCCCCAAGGAGCTTGGAAACCTTAAGGAGTTAACATATTTGTAAGCCATGAAAAATTAGAGAGCGTACAATAAAATTTTGTGTCGTAAACATTAGATACAGAACATGTTGTTATAAGCTAAAAATCTGGTTATGAATGAACAATCGAAGAACAGAAGATAACAATGGAAGAATTTTCTGAAGGTTTCTCTCTCTGCAAAATCTAGCAGAGCATATTCTCTTCTTCTCTTTACAATTCACACACACTATGTGCTTTACATAACCGTTAAAATCCAAGGTGGATTCTCTCTCTTCACAAAAAAATCTCAGCCGTACATCTAGCTAGTTGCTAGGATCATTACACTCGGCATTATTTGCCTTACTACATTAGAGCTGCACACTTGGTATTTTAAACTCAAGTGAATACACAAATTTGATACACAGCTTATTTCCTATTCAGCTATAGACTTACAATTCAATACAACCTTCTATCACTCTTCAATAATTGCTTTCAAGTAAGTGTTTGCCCGTTCAACATGACTTGCAGGGACATCGGATCAAATAATTTCTCCGAAACACTCCCTCCAGAACTTGGTAATTTAGTCAAGCTCGAGTACCTGTAAGTGCTTCATTAAATCATCAAATTTGAATTACATGTTAATTCCTTACGGATGAACAAAAGTTGTGCTTTCTCGTATGAAATGGGTACTCATCAATTGCCTTATGATTTTCACAGTTACATGGACAGCTGTGGACTCAGTGGTGAAATTCCTTCAACATTTGCCAAGCTCACCAACGTGCAAGCCCTGTAAGAATGGCTCTTAAATCGTATTTTAGATTTGTTCGTTTATCCAGTACTTCGAGATTGCTTTTCAACTTTTTGAATTTTAGCTGGGCATCGGACAATCCTTTCTCGGGAAAGATACCTGATTTCATAGGGAATTGGACACAACTGACTGATTTGTAATTAGAGAAACCTTTGATCTTTTGCAGTTTATGAAAGCAGAGCTGAGATGGATACTTTGTTCACAAGCTTCTTATATGTTTCTGTAGGGAATTTCAAGGGAACTCTTTCGAAGGCCCAATACCAACCAGCTTTTCTCAACTGACCTCATTGGAGACCCTGTAAGTACAAATGTTTCATAAATTGTAATTCTCTCTCTCTTTCTCCGAAGAAGACGAGATTTCAGTTTATTTTGCATATAATGATGTAGGCGAATCAGTGATATATACAATGGGAGCTCTTCTCTTGATTTCATAAAAATTCTGAAAAACTTGACTGATTTGTAAGTGAAGATTCTCATCGATCCAGATACTTTCATCTAACTTCTTTTTCCTTTAGAAATTTGATATCTTACTTATCTACTTTTTATCAAATTTTATGTTTTTGGAATACAGAAAACTACGAAACGCATTAATCACCGGTACCATCCCATCTGATATTGGAGAATATCAAGGTCTGCAGACACTGTACGTACCAGCAAATATAAGCTTGAGTCCCAACGAGACCAATTAGTTTTCTTTCATTTTGATTGCTCCTCTCAACTTATCGTTGGTGTTGCAGGGATCTGAGTTTCAACAATTTGACAGGCCAACTCCCAAGTTCTTTGTTCATCTTGAGTTCTCTTACATTCTTGTAATCCCCATCTTTATTATCATCTTTTTCTTGCCTTATCATACATAAGTTATCAAATCTTTAACATTCCCTACTTTGATTGAAGATCTGGACTAATCCTTCTAGATTTTGTGCACATCTGACCTTTTGTTTGTTCATCTCTTTTTCTTTTCTGGGTGCCTTCTACTATAATAGAAATGGCCAGGTTTCTTGGAAACAATAGTCTCTCCGGACCTCTTCCGAGCCAAAAGAGCTATCAACTTCAGACAATGTAAGTCCTCGTTTCTTAAAGTAGTCATATAGAATGCACGATGCATGCATGTGTTTGTATAGGTAAGCATTCTAATCCTATCTTACACAAGTTCTTAATAACTTTCATGCATTTTGTGTCTTCTGATTCTATTTTGTTATTTGCAGAGATTTGTCTTACAATTTTTTATCAGGAAGCTTTCCCCAGTGGGTGACCACAACAACGCAACTGTACGTGTTCTTTTATCTTTCACCTTCATTTTACAGTTTAAATCACCAGAATATGTTCAGACAAAAAATTATCGCTGAGATTAGTTTTCACAGTGCTACTTGCCTACTAAGTTTTGATCTTGTACATGGAATTTTCATTTGATAAAGTTATAGTTCTTCATATGTTGATTGATTAATGATTTTATGCAGGAACTTAGTGGTCAACAACTTCACATTTGACAGTTCAAACATAACGTGAGTTGAAGTTTCTCTAACTCGTTTTTAGCCAAGCAATACTATCACTACTCTTCCACTACATGATTCTATTTGGATAACTAATAATTGTTCTCTGTGTTTGCAGTACTCTTCCTGGATTGAATTGCCTCCAGAGAAATTTTCCATGCAATCGAAATACCCCACGATGTAATCTGCTCTTATGTCACCCATCATTTACTATTTTAAAGCAACGTCATGTTAGAGGAAAAGGCATTGCTTCTCTAGTTATGTATACATATGGATATAGATTGCAAACATGTTTTCATAAGTTTAGTAATACACATAACTGGTTAGAAATATGTGACTGAAGAACATTAGTATGAGTCTTCAATTTGAAGTTTCATCGCTAATCAAGGGTAGATTCTGGTATTATATGAAACTTTACAGATGCAAACTTCTCAATCAACTGTGGTGGACAACAAATGATGGGACTTGATCACATATTGTATGAGACTGAAGACTCAGTTCTTGGCCCAGCAACATTCAGTGTAACCAGTACAGAGAAATGGGCTGTCAGCAATGTCGGTTCGTTTGATGTCAGCAATGCCGGTTCGTTTTCTGACAGAGAGAACCCATCGTCTCTGGTAAATACCCTTGCACAAGTCAACGGAATATATGTGACCCCGGAGCTTTTCCAGACTTCAAGAGTGTCCCAAGGATCACTGAGATACTATGGCCTGGGCCTTGAGAATGGGCCCTACACTGTAACATTGCACTTTGCAGAGACGGTTTATAAAAGTCGCACTTTGCAAACTTGGAAAAGTCTAGGACGACGTGTATTTGATATCTATATTCAGGTAAGGCTGCTTATAGAATAAAAATTCTAACTTATTAAAAGGAAACACTCATTGGACAGGTTTTTGATGTTTTAAGCTACATTAACTAAAGACAATGATTTAAAGTAGATTAGAATTATCACTTACCTCTTCATTTGGTTGCTAGGGTACCTGCAATACGAAGGACTTTGACATATCGAAGGAGGCAGGTGATGTTAACCGAGCAGTTGTGAAAAAATTTAATGTTTACGTGTTAGATAATTATCTTGAAATTCATCTGTTCTAGGCTGGTAAAGGGACTTGTTGCATACCCGATCAAGGTGATTACGGCCCACTAATAGCAGCCGTCCATGCTGCTCTAGGTATAATTTGTGTTAACTAGTAGAGATTTCCTGTGAATGGTTTAAATGTATTTTTCTGCTGTTAATTGACACTGAAGAATTCGTCTGTTTTATCGCTTAGATTTTGCACCAATAGTTTACGAGCCTCCACCAACTACTCCACCAACTACTCCAGGAAAGAAGAGTAGGATTGGGTTGATAGTTGGTATTGCAGTTCTTGTTGGAGTTGTGAGCTTACTAGTAATATTTGCGATTCTATTTATGAGGAGGAAAAAATCAGAAAAAGAGGACAACAAAGGTAAACAACCATATTACGCTCTGACATTAACACACACAAGTAAGAATGCTTTCACGAAAGTAAAACTTATGTCACACTGTTTCGTGAATGTGTAGATATTCTAGGATTAGGCCCTCGTCCAAATACTTTCAGTTATGCTGAGTTGAGAGCTGCAACCGAAGATTTTAATCCTTCAAACAAGTTAGGAGAGGGAGGATATGGCCCTGTTTATAAGGTGAAATCCGTATTACATCAGTATCATGTACTTGAAGTAATGACAAGAGAAAGGGGGAGAGAGCGAGGGAGCGAGAGAAGAAAATAAAGCTTCTTTTTTCTTTCCCTTCATGTCACTAAATTGTGTTTTTGTGTACATTGTAGGGTACACTTTTTGATGGGAGAGTAGTGGCTGTGAAGCTACTTTCAGTAGCATCTCACCAAGGGAAGAGTCAATTTGTATCTGAAATTGCTACCATATCTGCTATGCAACATCGGAATCTAGTGAAATTGTATGGATGCTGCATCGAAGGCAGCCACCGCATTTTGGTTTATGAGTATCTTGAAAACAAGAGCCTTGATCAGGCACTTTTTGGTACAAACCTATCTACTTTTAGGTTGCATGGAAACAACATTGTCTTCAGTTTCAAGCACTCTAAAATTGTTAAGAAATATTTTTTATTGGATGTGTTCACTAATATTTCAGGAACAAGTAACTTGCACCTTGACTGGCCTACTCGATTCAATATATTGTTAGCAACAGCAAGAGGACTTGCTTACCTTCATGAGGAGTCAAGGCCAAGGATTGTACATCGAGATGTCAAAGCGAGTAATATTTTGCTCGATGCAAAACTCTCCCCAAAGATATCAGATTTTGGACTGGCAAAGCTTTATGATGATGAGAAAACCCACATCAGCACTCGGGTTGCAGGGACAATGTAAGCCATCCCTTATTGTTTTTCCAGAGGATACATACATTATGGCTGAACACATTTATACTTGCATGAAATTTTAACCCACATGTTAATAATGCCTCTAATGATCTCAAGCAACATTGTGTAAACCATTTGATTATCTTGCATTGCAGAGGCTATTTGGCACCGGAGTATGCAATGTTTGGACATTTGACAGAGAAGGCCGACGTGTTTGGTTTTGGAGTCGTTGTTTTGGAGATCCTCAGCGGGAGACCAAACTCTTACAATAACTTGGATCCAGAAAAGATTTATCTTCTTGAACGGGTAGGAATTGCATTCGCCTAGCTTCTTTTAGGCATTGTTGTGAAAAACTTATTTATACTTTCCCGTGGCATAATGTTTTTCAGGTGTGGACTCTATATGAAAATGACCAAACTATGGGGCTGGTGGATCCGAGATTGACAGAGTTTGATGAAACTGAAGCAACTAAATTGATAAGAGCAGCTCTCCTGTGCACGCAGGGATCACCGATGGCAAGGCCATCTATGTCACGCGTGGTTGCAATGCTCTCTGGTGACATTGACATAGGCACTGTCATGTCGAAGCCAAGTTATTTGACAGATTATAATTTTAAAGATGCAACAACATTTTCAACAGGTAGATTTTTGGTTGAGGATGATACCCCATCAACTGCATCCAAGCATAGTAATGTTCGCCTCAACTATCACCCAGAAAGCAGCAATGCAAGTGCTGTTAACACCCCCGGGGCTGACCCTGCGCCTTCTTGAGTAAACGTCACTCAGTCATTGCTCGCTGGCATTATAGGAGAAGGAAGGTGATAAATAATGAGAAATGATTTCCGAATGCCTTTTATCCTTTTGTGCACCCCTATACTTGTCCTTAGGTCTTTTCTGCCTCTAAGGTTTAGGCTTTGATGATGTATATCTAAAATAAGATACGATTTTATAGATATTTGAGTCAAACTAACATGTCAATTTTGTGTTAGTATGTTGCGGTGTAAATCTCCTCTTTTAATCAAAAGGAAAAAAATGGAGATGCATATGAGTTTTGGGGTGGTTTTGGTGGAGCCAAACTGTCGCCGTGAAGAAAGCTTCATCTTGGTTGCGTTTTCCACCGTCGCCGCGCCTGTCTATGAAGTTGCAGATGAGTTTGAGTGGGGTTAGAGGATTGTGCGACCAGGCCGAGGGAAGCACTTGGTTCATCAGAGTTTCGTGGAATTCCACGGTCGACATGGCGTCCTGTCCCTTGGCGCAGTGGAAGTACAGATCAACACAAGGGTTGTTGATGTTGTGGAAGCCTAATTGGGGTTGTTTGAATTTGAACTGCTCGGGCGGCAGGGGAGGGGGCGGAGGTGGAGCAATTCTTGTGAATTGCGGCCAAATGGCCTTGTTTCAGCATGCTTCCAGAATCGATATCACTAGCAGGAATGCCCGCGCTTTGCTGCGGGTTTTCAAACCATGAATAATATTCATAGAAAAATTAACTAAAAATGCTATAGGAATACAATCGCATTCTTAAATGCAGCAATTCAGACTACACATTTTACATGAGTAATGCTCACAAAACCACACATTTGCACAATTATCTCCAAATGAAAGAAAAAGCAAGAGATGTGAATTGATCCATAAAATAAGCAGTTTGATTTACGTTGCTACTCTCTTGTAACTTATTAGAGCTTCTTTGCAGATCAATCATAGTGATTTCTTCATTGCTTTCACCAGATATTTCTATAGTTCTACTCTAGTAGTCCATAATTCCTATGTTTACGGAACATCTTTCGATAAATCACAACCTTCATTTTAAAATGGACTTCTGTATTTGTATTTTGCTTGTGAGTATGGTCTTGGTTAAAATTTAGCATTCTAGCATTTACTTATATGATATCATATTGCAAGAAAGCTATGAGACCCAAGTCACAGTTTATTGTATTCTTGGAGACCCTAAAAAAAACAACACGAAAGAGTGAAACTTCTGCTTTACATGTACACAGACATTTGCATGTGCGGAGCTCTCTTTCCTCCTTTCCTTTCTTTTCTTCCTCACCTTTCGATTCTTTCTCCTTAATCTAAGGAGATTGTTGTTTTGTTGTTAGTGGTTGCCATCATCATCACATTCAAATCAACTTTAGTTAATATAATTAACTTTAATAATTGTAATAGGAAGTACTAAAAAAGTCCAACCTTTGGGTCAACATTTGTAGGCTATATGTACAAAAAAAAGTACTAAAAAAGTTTAAACACAAAACCCCCAAAATTATAAAATCAAAATATAATGTACTACTCCTTTTCTCCCGTTTTTCTCTAACCCTCCATTTATGCAAATCACCTACCTCCCTCTCTCCCTATATACTCCCTACCTCTCTCAATATCAAAACTCTCAAACCCAATTCAATGCTTCATTACCTAGTGCATTCCATGGTCCCCAATGCCCAGAGCATGTTCATAACTGTCTGGAAACTCAACCAAAACAAAAAGGCATAAAAACAAAGAATAAAATATTTGTTATTACCTGCCAATTTGATCCCCACTCTTACTATAAGTTGTCAGTAAAACCACAGGTATCCCTTCCTTGTATGCATCATTAATAAACCTGCAAACGGAAAGGAGAAAATAAGTCTTTAACTGTTGGAAACAATGGAGAAACAGGAGATACACAAACATCCAACTAGACATGGCATTGACATGCAAATGAAATCTCACTAAAAGTCAACTGATTATTTCTAGTCCAGTTGTTTTTGTGTGTCCATGGTTCATCACTTCTAGCTTCCTATAGATTTAGGATCATCAGTTCATCTAGACTATCAAATAAACTCGCGAATATTTGTCAAGAATAAACTCCCAGCATGCCTAAGGCCCCGTCTAAGCCAAAACTTCTAAGAGCAAAAGTCTGGTATATTCTTGAAATAAAATAAAACACTTTGATACGTAGGTAGCAAGCTACCTTTGATTTCACATCATTTCTTTGGCAACACTTCAGCAGAATTTCCAAATGCTGGTCATGGTGAAAAATATTCATACCCAAGTTCTATATATTGCTTTAAGCTAATTCCAAAATTTGGAAATTCTGGAAGTATAGCTGAAGCCAGGAATGACTAAATGAGTACAAATAAAGAGGTTTTGCACATGGTTTTAGTCTACGCTATCCATATTTGAAGAAGGTAAAAATATCAAGCAGAAATTTGGACTCGGTATATTTGAGAGCTAAAAGATTGTGTAATTTTCTGTCAAAAACAAATTAATATTAGCTAGTTTCATTCTCCATATGGGAGAGCATGACTTAATTGCTTTTTAGATACAAGTGGAAAATAAAAGGACATTTACTCTCCCATTCATTAATGTGTTTTGCAATTTTACTGTTTTACCTTGTATTGTAAGATACAAAATAACAAGCTATCAAAGTAACAAGTGAAATGAGTTTGCAATTATCTCAGATAAGCAGCCATTTCTTTTGTGTAAAAATGATAATTTTCATAGGTGGCTTCAAGTGGAAAATAATAAAAAGATCATGTTGTTTTTAAATCAGCTCTGCTCACCTTCCCTGGAAAAATATACAAACAGTTCTCTTATTAATTGTTATTAACCGAAAGCAGATTCCTCATTAGCCCTGGAATTATAAATTTTCCTTATTTTTGTTCCTCAGTATACATAACTATATGATCAAAATATTGACTCAAAGACTATAATATTTCCCTTTGTGTATGATCAAGTACCTAAGTCTAGACTCGTATCTCAGTGGTAAGATCAGATATAAATGTTGAGATGCATCCCTAAAACCTAAGTTAATAAGACCATACCTTCTTTTGCAGAACATTTTTCACAAATGACTCCTTCTCACTTGTAGGCAATGAACTAGGCCAACCAATCTGCAGGACAGATTTAAATACTAAATGAAGGCAAAGCATGATTGTAAACCCTACGACCAAGATACAAACTCGGAAAGGTAATTGAATTGACTCACTCATACTAGATTGAAGCAAGTCATGAATCATGATTTCAAGCCTACCAAATAACTTAAAGAAAAAGAAACCAAATAAAAAACTTAAAGAACAAGAAACCAATTAAATAATCTAAATTCATGAATCTTTACTCGTCATTTTAATTTCCCACCTTAGGAGATCCAAGTAAACAGGTTCTGTCCAACTTGCACAGTCAAGTCCAAGCTTCTTAAATGCTGCCAATATATCACAAGAAAAAACACATTAATATTAACACATAAAACGCAATTTAATCAAGAAAATTTAATACAATAGGATGAAAATACTGCATTTTCTCACCTGCATTGAAGGTTTGGCGGGTCCCCAGCCGATAAGCATCCATAAGAACCCGAAAGAAACAAAGGGAAATCATCAAGTAAAAGGTCTCCGAGAAAACCCAACTCCAATTCGAACAATGCAGCAAAAAACAGCTTCAGTAAACCAAGAAAATAAAAAAAATAAAAAAAAGAAGCAGTGAAGTTAAAGAAAGCAATCAAATTGAAATGCTTGGAATAAGAAGAAGAAATAAATCGTCCCACCCATCGACTTCGAGGAGAACAGCGAGTTCCTGAGATGGGTTCTGGTCTTGAGAGCCGGATAGCGAGCTGAAAGCGGCGAACCGGTCGAAGTGCAGCCATTTTCCGGGAAAAGTTGAGTTTCTTGGGAAAGTGGAGGAAAATGAAGGGACCAAGTTGGGGTTGTTCTTCGGGAGGGCGAAGAAGCGGGCGGTGAGGTTGTTACTTGGCGGGAAAACGGCAGAGGTGGAAGAAAAGGGCTGACCTCGGAGAATTGAGCACGAAGCGGCATCCATGGCAGTTAGAAGAAAAGGTCGTTGCTTGAAAACGGTTTTTGTTTGATTTACAGCTGACTGGGGAAGAAAAGATCAGCTTCTACTGAATAAGAAATAGCGTTATTGTGAAATGACTCTTATACCCCTCATGGATTTTCTGTCTGGTGTGTCCTGACGACCCGAAGTTCAACCCGAGAAAAACCCGATCTAATTTGGGGCTGATTCCGCAGTCCAATACAAGGTTCACTACATGAGGAGGACTAGAAAACCAAATACAAGGATTTTGTATATTTTTTTTCAATTTGTCAACAGCGTCAGTTACTGAATTGCGCTCAATGAAATAGTTTTTTGAATAATTGAAGGTGATTTTGTAAAATTGATTTTGACTGTCAAAAGCACTTTAATTGTTTTTTGAGAAAACACCAGATATGTGCTTCTTATACTATGATCTACTTGAATTTTTACTGAGATTGATTTTAAATTTATTTTCAATAAGAAACATTTTCAGTCATTTTAAAAACATTTCTAAATGAGCCCTAACTTCCCCTTACGTATGTTGAAAATGAAAGCTATCCAATTGTTGTGGTCATATTGGTCTTGGTCAATATCAACATATTAATGTGAAGTTATGAACCGTTGACCCCAGCTCCCAGGTTTATGCCTAGGTGATGATGACGTGAGCGAAAGATCATAGATAAAAATAAAAATAAAAATAACCCACAAAATATAAAATATGAATGATGAACAATAGATAAACGATATTGCTAATTTAGATCATAAATTACTGGATCATGCAAATATTTGGTTATATAGTTTTTATAGGAAAGTTATACATAGAGTTAAGGGTATGTTTAAATGTGCTTTTAATAACTAAAAACACTTGCAGACTACCAAAGACGATGCTATACTAGAAGTACTTTTACTAAAAGTATTTTTGAGCTTAAATTGGTTTTAAAGAAACATTTTAATTTTTTGTAAAAATTTCAACGCACTTCTATTTGGAAAGATGGACAATCTTTGATCTCGACATCTCACCCACTCATTTTTAGTATTTGAAGGAATTTTTTTTATAAAAGCGCGAAAAGTTGCATCGCGTGCCATCATCGATCACTTGAGTCTAGGAAAGGAGAAATTTTTTATTGTACTTAGAAACATAGCCCGAAACATCAAGTGTCATAAAATAATTGATTGAAAGTTTTTTTTTTCAAGTATTGAACTAATTATTTTGTGACTGTGACAGCCCGTCCCAAAATATTATTCACGAGGATGTGAATTGACGAAATTGCCCTTGAGCGTAGAGGTACTTTGATAAATTAACTTAAATTATTGGTCCAATTTCATAATTTCCTACATTATTGGGAGCAATAGAAAGTGAAAGAAGATATTGTTTTTGATTGGTGGCTTTTGGACCACACACACAAACCAACGTCCTCTCTCTCTCTCTCCTCTCACTCCCGTATCGCTCTCTTTCTCTCAGACGCTCACTCTCTCTCTCTACCATTTTCATACGGACAAAGCCGTTGACCACTCAAACCTTGCAGATCGAAGGATCCAAGGTTACCATTGGATTGCTTGGGACCTCACGAATTCATCGACATCAGTTTCAGGTAAGGATTGATTCGTTTTCACGTCGAACTATTAACCTCCGACTTTGGTACTATTCATCAACTTTCACGTGTGACGTTTTCAGTGAATTCTAAGCTTATAGGAAGTTTAGTGAGGTCCCAAGAAATGCAAGTTAAATTTTAGGTATATCAGACCTTATGTGATCACCGAATGAGTCGGTGAAGTTGCTTATAGACTTGAGTTGCCTATGGAACTGTCTAAGGTACATAATGTGTTTCATGTTTCGATGCTTCGCCATTATGTTGCAGATCCTTCACATGTGATACCTCTTCAACCCTTGGAAATCAATCCGGATTTGGCATATGATGAAGAGCCAATGACTATTTTGGATTGGAAAGAGAAGGTTCTGAGAAATAAGACTGTACACTTGGTGAAGGTTTTGTGGAGAAATCATTCAGTGGAAGAAGCTACTTGGGAAATAGAGGATCGGATGAGAGAGATGTACCCCAGATTGTTTCTTGATTATTAGTGGATGGTTTTGGTTGTATAAATTTTGAGGACGAAATTTCTTTAAGGAGGGTAGGTTGTGACAGCTCGTCCCGAGATTTTTATCGAAAAAAATATGAAAAGACGAGTTTGCCCTTGGTCGTTGAGATAAAATTTAGTTATGTGGTGGTGTTGTATGATTTAAAGTATGGATGTTGACCAATTATGTTTATTCCTAATTATTTGGACCTAATACGAAGTAAGTTAATGTTTGGTTTGGTTGGTTAGAATTGGTCCACACTACACCTCACTTTCTCTCTCTCACTCCCGTACTCTATCTCTCTCGGATTCACTCTCTCTCCTTCTCTTGGTACGGACAACCCCAAAACCTCCCTGAATCTTACAGATCGAGAGTTTAAAGGGCACATTATATTCCTGAAATCCTTACGAGTTGAACGGTGCCAATTTTAGGTAAGAAATCTTTCGAAAACCCTAGTTTCTCACAAGCTTCGATTTGTACACTGTTCACGTGGACGTCAATATGGTTGTTTTTGGAAATTTAAAGCTCATAGGAAGCTTAGTGAGGTCCCAAGGAAGCTCGGAGTGCTTCGTTTGAATGATTTGGACGTCAGGATCGTGAGTTTCGAAGTTGGCCAGATTTGGTGGAGTTTTCCCAGCGAGATCCCGTGGTTTTTAGGGCTTGAAAGAGGTGTAAACTTGTTCTATTCTTCATGCACTTCATTTTGGTATAAAGATCGTGAAAAATGGTGCAAAAATGGCCGAGATATCACAGTTTGAATTTTTTTCAGTTTTCCGGCGCCGACGACGGTCGCCGGAGTTCAGAGGTAGGAGATGACGGAATATTCCGTCAAGTCTGATAGAATATTTCGACGCCGTCAGTTAGTTTGGACGATTTCCGTTAGGACTTAACAGAATATTCCCCAAAATATTCTAACGGCGTTAACTGACGCCGTCAGTATGCATGTCACAGTGGTATATTCATATACCCAATTTGAGCAATATATGAGAAGTTATTAGCTAGAGTTGGTTATGTGCTTAAATAACGTTATTTCAGTTACTTCTCATATAGGCGAGACTTATGCGGAAGACGAGCACAGTCAAGAAAGGCTCGAGGGTTACGATCATTCGACTTATCAGTGAGTGGGCAGTTATTTTCAGTATATATATATATATATATATATATATATATATATATATATATATATATACACATACACACTTGACATTTTTCCCAGAAAACGTACTTTTTAAATGAAATGAGATTTAAATGCCATGTCATACTTGCATTATAATTAGCATATGCATAATGTTGCATGTTGCTACGGAGGTCCAGGTAAGCCACATGTGAGTACATGGTAATGGTAGTGGTTACGAATTATGGTGATGCAGAGATAATTGAGTATAGATCAGTCGTACAGGTTACAAGCGGTGACTCCTGGCTAGATGATTGAGTATAGATCAGCCGTACAGGTCATAAGAGGTGACCCCCAGCTAGATGATTGAGTATAGATCAGCCGTACAGGTCACAAGAGGTGACTTCCGGCTAGATGATTGTTATATGATTGAGCCGTACAGGTCACAAATGGTGACTCCCGGCTAGATGATTGATTTATGATTGAGCCGTACACGTCATAAGAGGTGACTCCTGGCTAGTTTGGTTATGCATCGAATCATATCACCTGGTTTACTTATGTTCATTGTAATAGTAGACATGGCATGAGTATCGGACATGGCATATGCATGGCATTTATTTTTATAAACGGATTTCGTTATACTGAGCATGATTTTGAGATAAATACATATTTATGTATTCTATTTTCTGGGAAAGTATATATACTTGTTTTACGGCGAGGGGTTAGTATATTCAAAAGAAACAAGGTTTTTGTATAAGCTTGGTTTTGCTGACCCACTCAACTTTGTTTTTTTCGCCCCTCCAGGTTCTAGGTATTAGAGTTTGGTGGCCACAAGGAATCCAACGGTGTTCTGACAGAATTCGTAAAAGTAGGATTCACCTTCGGGTGTTGTATCTTAGTAATTGTCCTACTTGACTGCAACTAGACGTTCTTATTGCTCTGAATGTGTATTTATACACTTAGACTCGCACTAGCATCCTTCCTTAGCGAGAATCGGTAGTTGCTTGGTTTAAATTGTTCGTATTTCCTTACTCTTTATCGCTTCCGCTTTGCGCACAAGGCTATGTCACGCTCACGTGACGGCCAGCACGTCTCGACTTAGGTCGGGGTGTGTCAGTATGAGATTGTGATTCGACTCATAATTGAGCTAGTTTTTTGTAATTTACCCTATACTAGCCTTCATGCATGTGCAGAATGCATTTTTTGAATCATGGCGTGTTACGCGCGACTTACACGTTTTAAATGTATTTATATGCATAAATTGACAAAAAGAAAGTCAAATATTTGAAGTAAATGAATAATCTTAGATCATGCTAGAAGAAACCCCTCATAAACCAATTAAAGGAGCTAAATCCATATAATAAAATCAGTCTCTATTGAATTTATATTAAGAATAGAGAAAATAATATTTAATAAACAACTGATTGAATCACATTACTAGTCCATTGTGAGGCTAAGTCCACCCCTCCCCCTTAGTGTAGATAATATCGTTTGTTAAAAAAAAAAATCATTTGACAACTAATTTAATCACATTATTATCCGCGAAATACCTTTATTATAAGAAAATGGACCGGCATTACACGCCTCTTAAGATGTTTTGAACGTGTTTAAAAATAGATAAAATCATATTTAACGAACAACTGATTGAATCACATTATTATTAGCCTATTGTGAGGTACTAATTATTTTATAAGAAAAAGGTACAAAAAAAATTAATTATTAAACAAAACACTATTAAAATGACAAAAATACCCCTGCCACATTTGATGCATTATTTTGGATTGCTTTTGAAGTTTTTTGTTTGAGGGGCATTTTTGTCTAATTCTTTTTGTGCGAAGCTTGTGACACCAAAAAACATTGTTCATTGGCCCTTGGCTTTATATATAAAGATTACATATGTATATGTTGTCAATATATGACTAAAATCTAATGGTCTTCTTCTTTTTACATGCAATGCATGATTCAACCAGTTGGAATATAAGTGTTGGTCGTTTAAGTTCATGTCGTCGAGGAGAGCAAGTTCTGCACATGTACAATATAAAGATGAAGTTGATGACGAGGATACTATTACTCTGCTTCCTCAGCTGCTTCTGGTTTCAGCTGTCCTTTGCTCAAAATGCTACCACTGATCCATCTGAAGGTTCTCTAAGGAGATTTTAACTAAGGAGTTGGCAATCCTTTACCTACTTAACTAAGGAAAAACTATGAATTTTTGCACGGATTGGCTATTGATGTTGTCAGAGTCTGAGGCCTTGCCTTCGGAGCTTAAGTGAGAGAGAGAGCTGCTGAGCTTGAAAAAGAAAGAAAGAAAAAACACACAGCTTTTGGAATGGTGCGTTGGTACCATGTGAAAAGAAGAAAAAAAAATAAAAATAAAAAGGATTTGGATTGGTGCCTCGACACCATGTGAAGAAAAAAAAACAAAGGTTTTGGAATGGTGTGTTGCACCATGTGAAAAGAAAAAATTAAAAAAATAAAAATAATTTTTTTAATAGAAAGTGGTACAACAAGACCGATTAAAAATCATATCCGAAATTACAAATAAAATTATTTTGTATTTTTTTTAAAATACTAATATTTTATTCCCTATTGTCAGGACTATTCAGTGTAGGGGTGGAGATGCAAAAGGCTGTTACTGTTCACTGGGTGGATTAAATAGTGAAAAGCCTGGGGGGTCTTAGCAACGGTGGAACTGCTCTGAGAAAGATGACATTATATATATGCAACTGTTGGAAATTATATATTATAATATTTAATTTTTATATGAATGAAAAATAAGAGTCATGTGTCATAGTTGAATTCAAATTCATGAGTTGCGTCTGTTCGTTGGAACTTTAGTCAACAGTCACAATGTTTCAAAAGGGGTGGCTTGAGTTCTATATAAACTCAAACATCCTGCATATCTAATGAACCGAAGAGAAGAGTTTTCTCCAATGTCTTAGTAAAAATCCGAGTTGTGTCTTGAGAGTACGGAATATATGAAGTTCGCCATAGTTCGAAGATTGAAGTGCTTTGACTTCGGATTATAGATTGTTGAATCTTGGAAGATGGACGCCTACCGAACTATAAGCACAAGAGTAGGGACAAAATTTTGTCTTTAGGACATTGCATTTATGCAAGCCTCAATCTCCAAGTTTGTCAGCTTTTCTAACTTTCTCTCTAGTTGTTTATATTAATTTTGTACACATGTGATGTTGTGAATCTTTTTATAATAATTATTATTGTAATTCTTGCTGTTATTTTCATATTTTTTAGGGTAAATGACAGTTTACTACCCTCATGTTTGGTGGTTTTCAACATCTAGTACATCAATTTTTTTTCATCCCAGAGTCATACCTAAAGTGTAAATTTTGGGACAGTCTCATACATCCGTTAGTCAAACTGTTAGTTCTCCCTTTAAGTGATGACGTGGCGCCCTGATTGGGTGCCACGTGTCATTAAAATATTAAAAAAATATTTTTAAAAAAACCCGAACCCAAAAAAGAAAAGGAAGAAGAAGGAAAAAGGAGAAGAAGAAGGAGGAGGAGAAGAAAGAGGAGGAGGAGGAAGAAGGAAGAAGAAGGAGAAGGAGGAGGAAAAAGAAGAAGAAAATCTAGGATCTAGGTTCTGGGTGGGCGCGCGAGGGGGGGGAAGAAGAAAGAGAAGGGAGGAGGAAGAAGAAGGAAGAAGAAGGAGAAAGAGGAGGAAGAAGAAAAAAAAATTATGGGTGGGGCGCGCAGGGGGAAGAAGAAGGAGAGGAAGAAGAAGGAAGAAGAAGGAGAAGGAGGAAGAAGAAGGAGGAGGAGAAGAAAGAGGAGGAGGAGGAGGAAGAAGAAGGAGAAGGAGGAGGAAAAAGAAAAAGAAAATCTGGGATCTAGGTTCTGGGTGGGGCGCGCGAGGGGGGGGAAGAAGAAAGAGAAGGGAGGAGGAAGAAGAAGGAAGAAGAAGGAGAAAGAAGAGGAAGAAGAGGAAGAAGAAAAAAAAATTATGGGTGGGGCACGCAGGGGGAAGAAGAAGGAGAGGAAGAAGAAGGAAGAAGAAGGAGAAGAAGGAAGAAGAAGGAGGAGGAGAAGAAAGAGGAGGAGGAGGAGGAAGAAGGAAGAAGAAGGAGAAAGAGGAGGAAAAAGAAAAAGAAAATCTGGGATCTAGGTTCTGGGTGGGGCGTGCGAGGGGGGGGAAGAAGAAAGAGAAGGGAGGAGGAAGAAGAAGGAAGAAGAAGGAGAAAGAGGAGGAAGAAGAAAAAAAAATTATGGGTGGGGCGCGCAGGGGGAAGAAGAAGGAGAGGAAGAAGAAGGAAGAAGAAGGAGAAGGATGAAGAAGAAGAAAAAAAAAAGATGGGATCTGGGTGGGGTGCGCAAGGGGGAAGAAGAAGGAGAAGAAGGAGGAGGAAGAAGGAGGAAGAAGAAGGAGGAGGAGGAAGAAAAAAAGAAGAAGAAGAGATAAATCGAACCTAGAAGAAGAAGAAGAAGAAGAAGAAGAGAGAAGAAAAAAAAATATTTTATTATTTTTATTTAAATAATAATTTTTTAAATATTTTTAAATATTATTTTTATTTAAATAATTTTTTTTATATTATTTTTATTTTAATAATTATTTTTATATCATTTTTATTTAAATAATTATTTTAATATTTTTAATGACACGTGGCGCCCAATCAGGGCGCCACGTCATCACTTAACGGGAGAACTAACAGTTTGACTAACGGATGTATGAGACTGTTCCAAAATTTACATTTTAGATATGACTCTGGGATGAAAAAAATTTGATGTACTAAATGTTGAAAACCACTAAACATTAGGATAAAAAAATGAGATATGTCTTATTTTTTAATATTGCTCCAACAGCAACTACGAGCCAATTGCTGAGTACATATATTATAGGCAACTACGAGCCAACTGCTGAGTATATATATATATATATATATATATATATATATATATATATATATATATATATATATGCAACTAGCCATCATAAACAATTTCCAATTGAGAGAATTGTTAAATGCGATAAGGGTACATAATTAACATTAATAATGTGTTAGTCTTCGGTTTTGGCTAATTAGATCGGTTTGAGTTGAGCTAGTCTTGCATATGCACCAATTGGCGAATCTAAAATTTTAGCGTCGGTTGATCCTAATATAAAAACTCCAAAAAATTAAACGAAAAAAAAAATTACATAATAAACTACCAACTTTTTAGTCATAATCTTTGTTAGCAACAATACAAGCTACAAAGATTAAATTTATTCACGGTATCAATTATGAATTTAAATCATAACAAATTAAGAATTGGCAAGGGTAATAAAACAAAAAGTAATGTGTGAGAGGAAGGCATGGAAGAGGATGAGAATAGGAGGTAGAGAATCCTACTCCGATTTTCAGGGAACAAGAAGGTTTTTTTTATTTATTTTTTAAAGTTAATTTTAATTGTTAAATAAAAAATTAATTTTTTTTATTCAAATTGGCAAAAAAGTGGGTCTCATTTCTGCCATGTCATCATTTAGTCATCATTTAACAGTCAGATTGACAAAAAAAATTAACGGAGGTCTATAAGTTGAGGTATGACATTGCAATAATTAAAACATTAGGTATGAGATTATTTAACAGTCAGATTGACAGAAAATTTAACGGTGCTCTTCAATTTGTAATTTACCCTATAGTATACATGTATACGCAATGACGAAACTAGGAATTGTCGGGTGGAGGGGCGGAAGTTTGTGAGTCTTGGAGCTTTGCGCTTTGATTTTTCGAGTGCGAAGTACCCTTGTTGGACTAAGTGGAATCCTCCGTGGACATTTGAACTTACTTCGTATTTGGTCTCCTTTCTTGCCATAATCTTATAGTATTCGTCACCACAAACGTGTGAGTGCAAGCATAACTGAATTTAGAGTTAAAAGAAAAAACTTATGAAAAAGAATGTTAAAGAGATCGATTCACTCAAAAGCAAGTCCTAACGACTCATTTGACACTTATAGTCCTTGCTTCTTACCATTAACATTGTAATTTTGGGCACACAAGAACTTTAAATATATATATTAATTATTTGTATGCCTCTCCCTCCCTCATCCTCTCCACTACCCGAATTAGGAAGAACTCTGATACCAAAGAAAGAGCCTTTAAACTAACATTCACAACCTCACTTCCTTACCCAAATGCTTTATCTTTCTTGACCATCTCAATTTATTTTATTTTTTGTTAGAAATTCTACAATTAAAATGGAATTTTAACAGTTAAAACTACAAAAAAAAGTCTCATCCACATAATCTGGAGAAGTTGGTCCCCCCATGGCAGCCCATCCCCCATTACATATCTCCTTACGTGTAGCTGTGTGTACACTAGGGACGAGTCGTCCCTTGCTAATTAGTTTTTAAATTTATTCTTTTTGAAACAAAACGCCGTGGTTTACCCATTTTCATTTAAATTTTTCTTTTTTTTCTCAGCCAAAAGGATGTCGTTTGGCCTGGGGTTTTTGAAAAAATTGAAATAAAATAAAATATTAGAACGCAGCAGCACCGCAGCCCTGTTGCAGAAAACCAGCATAGCACCTGAGCACCAGATCAGCAAGACCAGAAAATAGGGGCGGAAACCTGAGCGATATGCAGAAAATAGGAAGGATCTCTGGCGATGTGTATACGTTGTCAATATATGACTAAAATCTAATGGTCTTCTTCTTACATGCAATGCATGATTCAGCCAGTCGGAATATAAGTGTTGGTCGTTTAAGTTCACGCCTTCGAGGAGAGCAAGTTCTGCACATGTACAATATGAAGATGAAGTTGATGATGAGGATACTATTACTCTGCTTCCTCAGCTGCTTCTCGTTTCAGCTGTCCTTTGCTCAACATGGTACCACTGATCCATCTGAAGGTTCTCTCTCTCTCTCTCTCTCTCTCTCTCTCCTTTGCTCAACATGCTACCACTGATCCATCTGAAGGTTCTCTCTCTCTCTCTCTCTCTCTCTCTCTCTCCACACACACACACACACTTTGCCACATTTAAGTGTTTTTGACCAGGAACTGGGCTTTTTTTTCCCTCAAAAAAATGACATTTTAAGTGTTTTTTGACCATATGAAATGAAGTTTCGAGGAACTTATTTGTAAAGCCCTTTTTCTTCCCATTTACAAAACATCAAAAAATTAAGGGTAATTTTCCTTTGTAATAATCAATTTGATCGTTCGTTTTGGTTCGAGATAGTCTGGTAAGTGGTAACACAAGTCAAATTATGGTGTGATATAATCTAATACACACAAGGACTGAATTAACTGAGAGTGCAGTGAGGGCGTTGAACTCAATATTTGAACAATGGGACACACAAGCAGTGGAGAACGCTGCAGTGGATCTGCCATCAACGGGCACCGACATTTATAGGCCCGATATCACCCCAGCCATCGTTTGCAACTGTTCTTACGACAATAATGCTACATGCCACATCACCAAACTGTATGTTAAACTACTCTCTCTTGATGAACAAGATTTCCATGCTACATGCCACAACTCACTGATTTGTAAGTAGAGAAGCCTTTGATCTTTTGCAGTTTATGAAAGCAGACCTGAGATGGATAATTTGTTCACAAGCTTCTTATATCTTTCTGTAGGCAATTTCAAGGGAACTCTTTCGAAGGCCCAATACCAACCAGCTTTTCTCAACTGACCTCATTGATCACTCTGTAAGTACAAATGTTTCATAAGTTGTAATTCTCTCTCTCTTTCTCCGAAGACGGGATTTCAGTTTATTTTGCATATAATGATGTAGGCGAATCGGTGACATATACAATGGGAGCTCTTCTCTTGATTTCATAAAAAATCTGAAAAACTCGACTGATTTGTAAGTGAAGATTCTCATCGATCCAGATACTTTCATCTAACTTCTTTTTCCTTTTGAAATTTGATATCTTACTCCATCTACTTTTTATCAAAATCTACAGAAACTGTACGTACCAGCAAATATAAGCTTGAGTCCCAACGAGACCAATTAGTTTTCTTTCATTTTGATTGCTCCTCTCAACTTATCGTTGGTGTTGCAGGGATCTGAGTTTCAACAATTTGACAGGCCAACTCCCAAGTTCTTTGTTCATCTTGAGTTCTCTTACATCCTTGTAATCCCCGTCTTTATTATATCTTTTTCTTGCCTTATCATACATAAGTTATCAAATCTTTAACATTCCCTACTTTGATTGAAGATCCAGTCCTTCTAGATTTTGTGCACATCTGACCTTTTTCTTGCTCATCTCTTTTTATTTTCTGGGTGCCTTCTACTATAATCGAAATGGCCAGGTTTCTTGGAAACAATAGTCTCTCCGGACCTCTTCCGAGCCAAAAGAGCTATCTACTTCAGACTATGTAAGTCCTCGTTTCTTAAAGTAGTCATATAGAATGCACGATGCATGCATGTGTTTGTATAGGTAAGCATTCTAATCCTATCTTACACAAGTTCTTAATAACTTTCATGCATTTTGTGTCTTTGATTCTATTTTGTTATTTGCAGAGATTTGTCTTACAATTTTTTATCGGGAAGCTTTCCCCAGTGGGTGACCACAACATCGCAACTGTAGGTGTTCTTTTATCTTTCACCTTCATTTTACAGTTTAAATTGCCAAAATATGTTCGGACAAAAAATTATCGCTGAGATTCGTTTTCACAGTGCTACTTGCCTGCCTACTAAGTTTTGATCTTGTACATGGAATTTTCATTTGATAAAGATATATTTCTTCCTATGTTGATTGATTAATGATTTTATGCAGGAACTTAGTGGTCAACAACTTCACATTTGATAGTTCAAACATAACGTGAGTTGAAGTTTCTCTTACTCGTTTTTAGACAAGCAATACTATCACTACTCTTCCACTACATGATTCTATTTGGATAACAAATAATTGTTCCCTATGTTTGCAGTACTCTTCCTGGATTGAATTGCCTCCAGAGAAATTTTCCATGCAATCGAAATACCCCACGATGTAATCTACTCTTATGTCACCCATCATTTACTATTTTAACGCAACGTCATGTTAGCAGAAATGGCATTGCTTCTCTAGTTATGTATACATATGGATATAGAGTGCAAGCATGTTTTCATAACAAGTTAGAAATATGTGACAGATGAACATTAGCATGAGTTTTCAATTTGACGTTTCATCGCTAATCATGGCTAGCTTCTGGTATTACATGAAACTTTACAGATGCAAACTTCTCAATCAACTGTGGTGGAAAACAAATGACGGGAAGAGATGGCATATTGTATGAGACTGAAGACTTAGCTCTTGGCCCAGCAACATTCAATGTAACCAGTACAAAGAAATGGGCTGTCAGCAATGCCGGTTTGTTTTCTGACAGAAAGAACCCATCGTTTTTGGTAAATACCCTTGCACAAGTCACCGGAACAGATGTGACCCCAGAGCTTTTCCAGACTTCAAGAGTGTCCCCAGGATCACTAAGATACTATGGCCTGGGCCTTGAGAATGGGCCTTACACTGTAACATTGCACTTTGCAGAGACGGTTTATGAAAGTCGCACTTCGCAAAAATGGGAAAGTCTCGGACGGCGTGTATTTGATATCTTTATTCAGGTAAGACTGCTTTTCGATGTTTTAAGCTACATTAACTAAATACGGTGATTTAAAGGAGACTAGAATTATCACCTACCTTTTCATTTGGTTGCTAGGGTACCCGCAGGACGAAGGACTTTGACATATCCAAGGAGGCAGGTGGGGCCAAACTAGGAATTATGAAAAGATTCAATGTTAGCGTGTCAGATAATTATCTTGAAATTCATCTATTCTGGGCTGGTAAAGGGACCTATTGGATACCCGATAGGGGTTATTACGGCCCACTAATAGCGGCCGTCCATGCTGTTTCAGGTATAATTTGTGTTAACTAGTAGAGATATCATGTGAATGGTATAAATGTATTTTTCTGCTGTTAATTGACACTGAAGAATTCGTCTATTTTATTGCTCAGATTTTACACCAACAGTTTTCGGGCTTCCACCAACTACTCCAGCAAAGAAGAGCAGGAATGGGTTGATAATTGGTATTGCAGTTCCTGTTGGAGCTGTGAGCTTGCTATTAATATTTGCGATTCTATATACGAGGAAAAAATTAGAAAAAGAGGATGAAGAAGGTAAACGACCATATTATTAGTGGTATCCAATTCAGGTTTCTCTGCTCTGACGTTAACACTCACAAGTAAGAATGCTTTCACGAAAGTAAAACTTATGTCACACTGTTTCGTGAATGTGCAGATATTCTAGGATTAGGCCCTCAACCAAATACTTTCAGTTATGTTGAGTTGAGAGCTGCAACCGAAGATTTTAATCCTTCAAATAAGTTAGGAGAGGGAGGATATGGCCCCGTTTATAAGCTGAAATCTGTATTACATCAATATCATGTATTTGAAGTAATGACAAGAGAAAGGAGAGAGAGGGAGAGAAGAAAATATAGCTTCTGTTTTCTTTCCTTTCACGTCACTAAATTGTATTTCTGTGTACGTTGTAGGGTACACTTTCTGATGGTAGAGTAGTGGCGGTGAAGCAACTTTCAGTAGCATCTCACCAAGGGAAGAGTCAATTTGTATCTGAAATTGCTATTATATCTGCTGTGCAACATCGGAATCTAGTGAAATTGTATGGATGCTGCATCGAAGGCAGCCACCACATTTTGGTTTATGAGTATCTTGAAAACAAGAGCCTTGATCAGGCACTTTTTGGTACAAACCTATCTACTTTTAGGTTGCATAGAAACAACATTGTCTGTAGTTTCAAGCACTCTAAAATTGTTAAGAAATGTTTTTGATTAGATGTGTTCACTAATATTTTAGGAACAAGTAACTTGCACCTTGACTGGCCTACTCGATTCAATATATTGTTGGGAACAGCAAAAGGACTTGCTTACCTTCATGAGGAGTCAAGGCCAAGGATTGTACATCGAGATGTCAAAGCGAGTAATATTTTGCTCGATGCAAAACTCTCCCCAATAATATCAGATTTTGGATTGGCAAAGCTTTATGATGACGAGAAAACCCACAACAGCACCCGGGTTGCAGGGACAATGTAAGCCATCCTTTATTGTTTTTCCAGAGGATACATACATTATGGCCACATACATTTATACTTGCATGAAATTTTAACACATGTTAATAATGCCTCTAATGATCTCAAGCAACATTGTGCAACCATTTGATTATCTTGCATTGCAGAGGCTATTTGGCACCGGAGTATGCATTGTTTGGACATTTGACAGAGAAGGCCGATGTGTTTGGTTTTGGAGTCGTTGTTTTGGAGATCCTCAGCGGGAGACCAAACTCTTACAATAACTTGGATCCAGAAAAGATTTATCTTCTTGAATGGGTAGGAATTGCATCCCCCTAGTTTCATTTTGGCATTGTTGTGAAAAACTTATTTATACTTTCCTTTGACCATGGCATAATGTTTTTCAGGTATGGACTCTACATGAAAATGACAAAACTCTAGGGCTGGTGGATCCGAGATTGACAGAGTTTGATGAAACTGAAGCAACTAGATTGATAAGAGCAGCTCTCCTGTGCACGCAGGGATCACCGATGGCAAGGCCATCTAAGTCACGCGTGGTTGCAATGCTCTCTGGAGACATTGACATAGGCACTGTCATGTCGAAGCGAAGCTATTTGACAGATTATAATTTTAAAGATGTAACAACATTTTCAACAGATAGATTTTTGGTGGAGGATGATACCCCATCAACTGCATCCAAGGATAGTAATGTTCACCTCAACTATCAGTCGGGAGGCAGCAATGCAAGTGGTGCTAACACTCCCTGGATTGACCCTGCGCCTTCTGTAAACATCACTCAATCACTGCTCGCTGGCATTATAGGAGAAGGAAGGCGATAAATATCGGGAAATGATTTCCGCATGCCCCTTTTACCCCTTTGTGCACCCTTGTACTTGTTTTGGACCCTTTCCTTTTATACAATATACAACACACATTTTAATAATTAATTGTAATTGTACTTTAGCTTTGGCTTTTGGTAGTGGGTAGGGGACTGGCATGCCAGATTTGAATATACCTTAGCAGATGGATGTATATTCTACTTATTCATACATAATGTTTATAGATATGTTCATGAACCACCACCACTGCATGGAGATTGTGTTCAGGGAATTTAGATAATTTAATAAGGCCTTTTTGGGTCTATAAATTGAGCCTTGATGTTGATGGTCCAGTTGCAGAATAGAGAAGAAAAGGCAAATTTTTTATTTGTCACCTTAACTAGGGGTGGGAAATTTTGTCATAAACCGATTTACCGATCGAACCATACCGGTCGGCTCATAATAGTATGGTATAGTTTTGGCATTTTTTCATAATCGGTTGGCATTTTACTGAACCGACAATTAATGGCATGGCTTTGGTAATTGATTTTGTATGCCGACGGTATGCCATACCTACCAATATATATATATTTTTTTCTTTTCTATTTGGATATTTAAGGTATTTTTTACATGCTTGACTTTCCAGTTTTAGGGTTTAGAAAATAAATGACTTCTTAGCTTTAGGGTTTGAAAAGGTTGTTGATGGGAAAGCTAAGTTTATTGCAATTTGCAACATTTGCAAAGCCCATGTTCCTGCACATCCAAATAAAAAAAGGTACCTCGTCTTGTAGGCACCACCTTAGACAGCAATGTAAGAATTCACCGTATTATATGAAAGGTGCTGAGATTGGATTACCACTCATTTAATCAAAAAGGTGTGAAGATGTTCTCATTGAATTTGTGATCAGATGTTCTCATTGACTTTGGGTTGACAAATGAGGCAATGGTTGGTTATGCCATTTACCAACCGAATCAGCCAATAATTTTGGCTAAACCGATTTTTGGCAATTGCAAAAAGATGGTTGGCTAACAGTAACTGATTTTTGATAATTATGTATATGTGGCTAGCAGGTGGCACAAGGAATTTGGCACGGTTTGCCAACCGAACCCAGCCCCAACCTTAACTTGTATTCAAATTTCAATCTGTTACCCTTTTTTTTTTAATACTTTATGATGGGAGATTTCCGAACCTGGGACATCTGGGTGGAAACTCAATAACTTATTCACTAGAATATTGAACCACATACAATACAAAAACAAACTCAAAATTATAAGTATATTTGTTATAGAGTGTTACAATCTTTTCACGATTCATGTCTAGCTTCATTAGGCATTGTTGTGAAAAACTTATTTATACTTTCCTTTGACCGTGGCATAATGTTTTTCAGGTATGGACTCTACATGAAAACGACCAAACTCTAAAGCTGGTGGATTCGAGATTGACAGAGTTTGATGAAACTGAAGCAACTAGATTGATAAGAGCAACTCTCTTTTGTACGCAGGGATCACCGATGGCGAGACCATCTATGTCACGAGTGGTTGCAATGCTCTCTGGAGACATTGACATAGGCACTGTCATGTCGAAGCCAAGCTATTTGACAAATTATAATTTTAAAGATGTAACAACATTTTCAACAAGTAGATTTTTGATGGAGGATGATACCCCATCAACTGCATCCAAGCATAGTTATGTTCGCCTCAACTATCAACCTAAAGACAGGAATGCAAGTGGTGGTAGGCAAAGAGGTAGCCGCTGGGATAATCTCCAAGCAGTAATCATCATGATGGTCAATGTCATGGTTCTTGTGATGATGAAAATTTTCAATATCAGACTTGAGGCACTAGGCAAAAATATCCAAAACAGAGTTGTGCAAGAAGCGATAATCAGCGTCGCGCTCGCATCTCTGAGCTGCCTTGTTGGCCGTGTGGATCACCTTCCTCCTCAACAACAATTCGCTTGCCTTTGACTTGGCATCCTTTTCCTTGATCTTCACCATTCCGTTTGAATCCGCCTCCTCCATCGGCCTCCCAATAAATTTCAAGTGAGCTTCGCCCCATAGAACCTGCGAGAGAATGCAAGGAAGGTATAGGATATGTCCGAATGAGCTGGAAATTGGCACGAGATTGTAGGCTAGGGTTTTGGAGTGGTTCTGGTGGAGCCAAACCGCCACCGTGAAGAAAGCTTCGTCTTAGTTGCGTTTTCCACCGTCACCGCGTCTGTCTATAAAGTTGCAAATGAGTTTCAGGGTGGTTAAAGGATTGTGCGACCATGTCGAAGGAAACACTTGGTTCATTAGAGTTATGTGGAATTCCACGATCGACATGGCGTCCTGTCCATTGGTGCAGTGGAAGTACAGATCAACGCAAGGGTTGTTGATGTTATGGAAGCCTAATTGGGGTTGTTTTTTGAATTTGAACTGCTCAGGCGGCGGTGGAAGGGGCGGAGGTGGAGCAATTCTTGTGAATTGCGGCCAAACCACTTTGTTTCGGCATGCTTCCATAATCGATATCAGTGTTCTAAAAGTCGGTCTAGGCAGCCGCCTAGGCGCTGGGCGTTCGATTGCTGCCGCAATTAGCTTCTAATCGGGCACAAAATCAGAAATATATTAGGCGGATGCCTGGGCAGTATTAGGCGGGACTAGGCGGAGTTATGCCGGTCTGGGCGGTGTTGGGCAGAGGCTAGGCGGGCGTATGTAGAGCATGCCGGAATCTGGAAAAAATTGTTGCAGAGTCGCCGTGCAACTCAGCGCGAGGAAGTTGAAGATGATGTTTTACTTTATTTTCTTTCTCCTTGATTCCTGTGCTAGTTAATTAGTTTATCTATTTTTTCTCCTTGTTTCCTGTGCTTTTTAATTTGTTTATTTGTTTTTTTATCTTGGTTTCTGCATAAGGCTAATTTGTTTATTACGATTTACGACTATAACATATTTATTTTGTTTTTAATATTGTTTCTCTTTTTATCTGGTTGTAAACATGGATCATTATTCAGTTTGCATGATTCAATTAAGATGGTCCCACCATCTTTTATCTAGGAAAAGCATCTATTGCAGCCTGCACGTTTTCTTTGAATGGTCCCCATCATTTTTTTTACTATTTTTATACCTTTTCTTTTTCCACTCTTAACCCCGTTATTTCTTTTCATTCTTTTTTTATTTTTTTAAGACCATACTAAATGTATTTTTATTATGTACTTAAAATGCTAAAACTCTCGCTTAAAAAAAAAACATATTATTTAATGTGTTTTTAAATTTTGGACTTGTTGAATACTCTTTTTACATTTTATCATTCTTTTATTATCTTATTCATGGATTTCATACAAGAAATTTACAAGATATGCACTTATTTACAAGATATACAAGAAATTTACCTAAATCCGCCTAGGCACCCGCCTAGACTCCGCCTAGCCGCCTAGGCGCTAGGCGCTAGCCCGTCGCCCGACTAGCGCCTAGCGTTTTTTAGAACCGTGATCGATATCCCTACTAGGAATGCCTGCGCTTTGCTGCAGGTTTTCAAACCATGAATAATATTCATAGAAAAATTAACTGAAAATGCTACAGAAATACAATCGCATTCTTAAATGTAGCAATTCAGACAACACACGTTTTACATGAGTAACGCTCACAAAACCACACATTTACACAATTATCTCCAAATGAAAAAAAAAGCAAGAGATAGGTGAATTGATCCATAAAATAAGCAGTTCAATTTACATTGCTACTCTCTTGTAACTTATTAGAGCTTCTTTGCAGATTGTGATTTCTTCATTGCTTTCACCAGATATTTCTATAGTTCTACTCTAGTAGTCCAGTTGACAGAACAAATAGCAAGTGCGATTTTATTCGCTGCTTTGAACAAAGAACACACGAACAGAAAGAAGCAGGATGCATAAGGGCCAAAACAATTTTCTTACTTCTACATCAAAGCAAAAGAACAACCATTATATAGGTATGCCATTTTCATCTAGGGAACAAATCCAATTGGCAACTTTTACGTACCTACAATTATAAGCAAAGTTTGGAATTCACAAAAAATACTGGGCAAATACTAAGGCTGCCATTTGAAAAAAGCTAAACAACAACAAACTTTGACAAATTAACTACAACTAAATTCAGAACCTCCCAGGAACCCAGAAATTTGATGAAATTTTTTCTATTCACTCAATTGGATTAGACAAAATCATGAATTTTTTTCTAAAGCCCAATTATATTAAATCACAAATTTGAAGCAGATTTTGACATGCAATAAGTCGATAAGATAGGAATCGCTTCAGACCAACCTCGACGGCAGGGCCTTCAGAATCACCCGATCCGAACCAACCATAAAAAAATCTATTAACATGATTCAACCTAACTATAAAGAGGAGCTTTATAACATCAACATGCCAAAACAACCAAGCCCAACAAATTAACGAACTAATTTTTCTTAATCAATAATAGCATACATATTATTCACATATCGTTAAGGGTTAAACAAATATATGAAGACTGAAAATTTACTCACACATCTAATATATCCTTGCATTTCTATTTGAATTCAGAGTATGTGGAAATCACATCAACAAATCAAAGCCCTAAATTTTTATCATCCTAAACTGGAAAAATCTATAAAATCTAAAAAATTTGACTAAAAATGCTAACTTAGGAATATGAGGAAATTTGCAAATTAGCTAAACAATGCTATTATTTATCCAATAAAAGGAAAATTGCAATGGTGCAGAAATAACACTAGAAAATTAATCTTCTAAACAATGGGTAGAATGTTTATAAGATTTATATTTTATACAAAAATTAATCTTCTAAAAAAGCCAAAAACACAATTTTT
The DNA here is from genome assembly GCA_963580275.1 of Crataegus laevigata. NCBI lineage: Eukaryota > Viridiplantae > Streptophyta > Magnoliopsida > Rosales > Rosaceae > Crataegus > Crataegus laevigata. The sequence goes on along the minus strand of OY756939.1, from coordinate 9,102,771 downwards.
TTGTTAAGCAATCGCATAGATTATAAATGCCAAAGATTAGATGATGGTAGGCGTCAGATTACCTCTTTCGCCGAAGATGAGAAACCCTTCATTGCCGACGTGGCGGGGCGGGTCCTCTGCTCCAAAAGTTGAACCAATACAAAGATTAGGCACTAAATCACATAATAATAAATTAATCAAGTGTTTTATATAATGAAAGTTCATAAATTGCAGAAGTAGAGGGTGTACCATAGCTGATGAGCTTCCAGCTCCCACTTTTTGCCTTAAAATTCCCAACATTTTTGATTCTTTCACACAAAATCACACTGAACGCAAACAAAAATCAGAAACAAAATACGATCTAAGAACAGAAAATTTCAGTGAAAGCACTGAGAGAGATGAGGAGGAATAACAAATGATTTACTGGAAATATGGAAAAAAAAATCAGATCAAAATTCGGACAGAAATGAACAATACGAATTAGGGATTTGGGAGGGAGGACGAACCTGTTTGGCGGATTGGAGCGGGGATCGGATCGACGATGCGATGTGTAAAAAGTGAGCGTTGAGGGAGCGGAGCAGCATCATCCAACACTTTCATGCAGAACTTACTTGGAAAACCCAGATCAAACCAACCTTTAAGTTTCAAGGTTTTTACCCTGGAATTCAGGCAAAACCCAGATCAGATTCTAAATGGGTTTATCAAAAATAATAATTTAATCAGAAATGCTTATTCTTGTAGTGAGTGTACATCTAGTAATGCTTATTCTTGCAAATTGTCGTTGCAATAATACAATAATACTCAAAATTGTGTAGCTGGTGTACGGATTAAAGAGGGTTTTAGGTGAATGTGATCAGCCTACCATGTGTCTAATGGATTAAAATAATAAAATGGCATGTGATGTGATATGTTTTAGGTCAACATAATAATAAAATATTAAACAATGAGCTTTAAGATACAGATGCTCTTATCTTCTTCGTGAGTTTTTCCTGATAGTGAGATAGTGGGTATATATTACACTCTGTATTTGTGCCCTGCCATGAATGATTAAGGGCCTGTTTGGTATCTTATTTGAAAATTTTTATCATTTCTCAAAACATTTCTTAAGAACATTTCTTGAAAACAATTTTCTTTAAGACTCAAAAACTTGATTGATTTGCGATTTAAATTTTTTAAATCTTACGACTTAAACTTGATTGGATTGGAGTTGAGACGAAAAAAATAAAAAAAAAAGAGGAGAAAGAAAGAAGAAAAGAGAGATATATTTGGAGTGAGAGGGGAGGAGGGAGAGAAAAGAAATGAATGAGTTTAAGTTTAAAAACTCTAAAAACTCACTTTTTATGTTTTTAAGAAATAAACTATATTTTTGAGTTAGTCTTGAGTTCAGTTTTTAAAAATAGTCATACCAAACAAGTATTTAAGACCTAAAACTTGAAAACTGTTTTTGAGTTTAAAAAGTTGGATTCAAGTACACTACCAAACAGGCTCTAAAGTTTCACTCTAACATTTAAATAATGAATGTAGTGGTTAGGAATTATTAAAGATACAGTAATAAAATATTGGAGAAGACAAAGTCCTTATCTTCTCCGATGGATTTTCCCTAAACAGTGGAGATGACAGCAGCGATACGGGGCCTGCTCTCGGTGAGCTTCTCGGCACCGGCACCACTCGGCACTCGGGTTGAGTGAGAATCTGATAGTCCAAGTCTACTGGTTCCGTTGGTGGCGGTGATTCCTCGCGAGCATCGTTTCCTGAAGCAAAAACCGAATCAAATTAGACAACCACACGCAAGATCGTAGCACAGAGACATAACCCCCAAAATCACAGGAAAAATAATAATTCAAACATCCACCTGCAAATCGAAAACCACAAAAAAGAAATTAAATTAGGCACACTGAAAAAAGACCTTAAAATCACCAGAAGATGCTAGATCACGCGAGGAAAAAAAATGAATTTCGATGAAATCGAAAACGGCAAAAACTTGTAGCCAACTAAGGGTTTCGAACCAAAGACATTCGTAGGAGAAGAAGACTATTCCAGCAATAAAAACGGCAGCAGATGATCGCCGAGACAAAGACGGAAACAGTAGACAGCAAAAAAAGGGGCAGTGCGAGAGGAGTTCATCGAATTGGTGAATGAAGTGAGAAATATGGTTAGTATTGAGAGAAACTTGATAAGAGAGAGAATGCTGATGAGAAAGGAAGAAATCCACTCTGGGAAAGCAGCACCCTGGTAAAACCGTAAATATTTTAAAATCTATTCAGAGACAAAATTACTCTCCTAACTTTTAAGAATTACCTTCCCAAACCAGCTCAAATCGACAAAATTCTCAGAAAAAAAAAAATTAAAATTGATGGTACTACAAGCACAACAGAGAAATCAGTTCCACAGCCAAACTAAGCAACTCACTCAGCAACCAAACTAATTAGTATACAACAACAACAACAAAGCCTTTTCCCACTAAGTGGGGTCGGCTATATGAATCCTAGAACGCCATTGTGCTCGGTCCTGTGTCATGTCGTCCGTTAAATCCAAATACTCTAAGTCTTTTCTTAGAGTCTCTTCCAAAGTCTTCCTAGGTCTCCCTCTACCCCTTCGGCCCTGAGCTTCTGTCCCGTAGTCGCCTCTTCTAACCGGGGCGTTAGTAGGCCTTCGTTGCACATGTCCAAACCACCGTAACCGATTTTCTCTCATCTTTCCTTCAATTTCGGCTACTCCTACTTTACCTCGAATCTCCTCATTCCTAATCTTATCCCTTCTTGTGTGCCCACACATCCAACGAAGCATTCTCATCTCTGTTACACCCATTTTATGTACATGTTGGTGCTTCACCGCCCAACATTCCGTACCATACAACAACGCTGGCCTTATTGCCGTCCTATAAAATTTTCCCTTGAGCTTTAGTGGCATACGACGATCACACAACACGCCAGATGCACTCTTCCACTTCATCCATCCAGCTTGTATTCTATGGTTAAGGTCTCCATCTAAATCTCCGTTCTTTTGCAGAATAGATCCTAGGTAACGAAAGCGGTCGCTCTTTGGTATTTCCTGGTCGCCGATTCTCACCCCTGACTCGATTGGACCTCCAGTTGCATTGAACTTGCACTTCATATATTCTGTCTTTGACCGACTTAGGCGAAGACCCTTAGATTCCAACACTTCTCTCCAAAGGTTAAGCTTTGCATTTACCCATTCCTGAGTTTCATCTATCAACATTATATCATCTGCGAAAAGCATACACCAAGGAATATCATCTTGAATATGTCCCGTTAACTCATCCATTACCAATGCAAAAAGGTAAGGACTTAAAGATGAGCCTTGATGTAACCCTACAGTTATGGGGAAGCTTTCGGTTTGTCCTTCATGGGTTCTTACGGCCGTCTCTGCTCCATCATACATATCCTTTATAGCTTGGATATATGCTACTCGTACTCCTTTCTTCTCTAAAATCCTCCAAAGAATGTCTCTTGGAACCCTATCATATGCTTTTTCCAAATCTATAAAGACCATGTGTAAATCCTTTTGCATATCTCTATATTTTTCCATCAATCTTCGTAAGAGATAGATTGCCTCCATGGTTGAGCGCCCTGGTATGAACCCGAATTGGTTGTCCGAGATCCGTGTTTCTTGCCTTAGTCTATGCTCAATGACTCTCTCCCAGAGCTTCATTGTATGACTCATTAGCTTAATACCCCTATAGTTCATGCAATTTTGTATGTCGCCCTTATTCTTGTAGATAGGCACCAAAGTGCTCTTTCGCCACTCATTTGGCATCTTCTTCGTTTTCAAAATCCTATTAAAAAGGTCAGTGAGCCAAGCAATAGCAGTCTCTCCCAAGACTTTCCACACTTCGATCGGTATATCATCTGGGCCCACTGTTTTTCTCTGCTTCATCTTCTTTAGGGCTACAACCACTTCTTCCTTCCTAATTCGACGGTAAAAGGAGTAGTTTCTACACTCTTCTGAGTTACCCAACTCTCCCAAAGAAGTACTCATTTCATGTCCTTCGTTGAAAAGATTATGAAAATAACCTCTCCATCTATCTTTGACCGCCTTCTCCGTAGCAAGAACTTTTCCATCCTCATCCTTGATGCACCTCACTTGGTTTAGGTCCCTTGTCTTCCTTTCCCTTGCTCTAGCTAGTTTATAGATATTCAACTCTCCTTCTTTGGTATCTAGTCGCTTATACATCTCGTCAAAAGCCGCTAGCTTAGCTTCTCTCACAGCTTTTTTCGCCTCCTGCTTCGCTATTCTATACCTTTCACCGTTTGCATCGGTCCTATCCTTGTTTAAGGCTTTACAACATTCCTTCTTAGCCTTAACCTTTGATTGTACTTCCTCATTCCACCACCAAGATTCTTTTTGATGTGGAGCAAAGCCCTTGGACTCTCCTAGTACCCCTTTTGCTACCTTTCGGATACAACTAGCCATGGAATCCCACATTTGGCTAGCTTCTCCCTCTCTATCCCACACACATTGGGTGACTACCTTCTCTTTGAAAATAGCTTGTTTTTCTCCTTTTAGGTTCCACCATCTAGTCCTTGGGCTCTTCACGGTCTTGTTCTTTTTTCTCCCTCTTTTGATATGTACATCCATCACCAACAAGCGATGTTGAGTAGCCAAGCTCTCTCCCGGTATAACTTTGCAATCCTTACAAGTTATACGATCCCCCTTCCTCATTAGAAGAAAATCTATTTGTGATTTTGACGACCCGCTCTTGTAGGTGATCACATGTTCTTCTCTCTTCTTGAAGAAGGTGTTGGCTAAGAAGAGATCATATGCCATCGCAAAGTCCAAGATGGCCTCCCCCTCCTCGTTTCTCTCCCCAAAGCCATGGCCACCATGAAAACCCCCATAGTTACCTGTCTCCTTGCCCACGTGTCCATTTAGATCTCCTCCTATAAATACCTTCTCCGTCTGAGCGATTCCTTGCACCAAATCTCCAAGATCTTCCCAAAATTTCTCCTTCAAACTCGTGTCCAACCCTACTTGGGGTGCGTACGCACTAATCACATTGATGAGTTCTTGTCCTATTGCAATCTTGATTGCCATAATTCTATCTCCTACCCTTTTGACATCTACAACATCTTGTGTCAATGTCTTGTCCACGATAATGCCAACCCCATTTCTCATCCTATTTGTGCCCGAATACCAAAGTTTAAAACCTGAGTTTTCTAGGTCCTTTGCTTTAAGACCAACCCACTTAGTTTCTTGTAGGCACATAATATTTATCCTTCTCCTCACCATAGCTTCCACTACTTCCATAGATTTTCCCGTTAAGGTCCCTATATTCCACGTTCCTAAACGCATTCTACTCTCTTGGACTCCCCCTCCTGTCCTAGCTTATTCACCCTCCCCCGTCTCATACGATCAAAGTACTTCTTTTGCTTGTCCGGCATAGAGTTGATGGGAGCAGGTGCTTCCAAACAACTTTGAGTGGAGTCGTTCGAAAAGAAGTTTCTATGGCCCCCTTGCTCATTTAACACTGTATCCGGGCGCCGATGGAGATACAGCGACCCTTGCTCATTTATCACTGTGTTCGGGCCACACAGCGCGCCACTTACGGGTGACGCCCTAGCTTTAGCGCAATTTCGTTTAGGATTCATTTTCATAGGGATTCGACGTAGCTTAGGAGTGCCGGCTGTCGACTACCGACGCCCTCCCCCTCCTCCTTTATCCGGGCTTGGGACCGGCAATGTAAGATAAACTTACACAGGCAGAGTTAACCAAACTAATTAGTATGATGACCAAAATAGATGATTAGATAGATAATTATAGCGATTAACCGCTCAGTCCACCATTAAAAATACGGGAAACAATGGATAATGATTTCTATGGACACAGATGACAATTAATCTGCAAGATAAAAAAAAGACCTTGAGAAGCAAGATAATAATGGAGGAGAGAGGATAACAGAAAAATATGAAAGCTTAAGGCCTACCAATGGTCTGGAGAGGAACTTTTTCGACCCAAGAAATATATAGATGAACACATTCACACCAGTGATCTGTGTGAGTCAGTCAGTCGACTACTGCAAGAGTTTGATATATAGATGAACACCTTCTTGACCATCTTATCTGGCTTCAAATTCGCATTCACTGCCTCTTCTAGAATCAAAGTCTGCATATATTTGGCCCTCGAATTAAGATCCTCGCCTTGTATCAAATGCAGCCGGGGGTTTTTGCTGTAAGCGACCACCTTTCGTTTCCACGGCTCGTCACTAAATTGAGGCAACAAAATCCCTAAACCCAAACCCGCCGACAAGGTGTTATCGACATCACACACAGCCAACCAATTCTTCAGCTTCCCCTGCTTTGAGTAGACCTCCACCATTTTCTTCCACTTAACATCAGCCTCTTGCTCGAGCTTGGGATACTTGATATAGCTTGGTGTAAGAATAAGTAGCTGTGAAATAAAGCAGCAGAGTCTTTGGTAAACTTTTTTGTAAAAGTACTTTTGAAAAAAAAAAAAAAAAGTAAGTGTTTGGTAAACTTTTATGTAAACCAGTTGTGACTGTGTGAAATGACTAGAAATGACATAATACTAGATGTGCTATTAATTTAATTTTCTTAACAAATAAAGGTGAATTACTAAATATACTTTATTTTTAAAAGAAAAATATTTATAAACTTTATCTTAAATATTAATTAGTATGACAAACTACTATATAAATGCACATAAACTTTACAAACCCAAATCAAATCATATCAAACCAGCTTCAAAAATGGCATAAAAACTTAACCTTGAACTTCAACTCTTCCTCCTTCCTCCTCTGCACCCTCTTCATCCTCCTCCTCGTCCTCCGTCTCTCCGTCGTAATCAACCCCATACCTCGCATTCAGATAATCCACAATCTCCGGCGTCATGATCAACTTATCCGCATTCAAAATATCCCAATATTTCTGCTCGAAAGTCTCACATTGTTCGCCACCTCCGTCACCAGAAACGTCGTCTTCTCCCTCGGGTCTAAACCCCACCTCCTCATCGCCCCAATAAAATCCATCGTCTTCGGCTTCTCAAGCTTCTCAAACTCGTCCCTGAAATCCTCCACCACGATTATGTTCTCTGCCGCGCTCGCTACCGCCGTCAAAATCGCGAGCCGTTTCTCCTTTCGATTGATCTTGATGCTCCAATCCCTGGGCTTGGGTCCGAACACGACCCCTCCGCCGGGCCTGAGCGGGGTACGGGTCGAACCATGGCGGGCACGACCCGTCTTCTTCTGCGGGTATGATCCATCCTCCGCTAACTTCCGCGCGGGTGAGGGTGGATGTTGTGCCGCGGCGCTTGTTCTGGAAGTCGGTGATGATGGCGCTGTGGACGACGGCACGAACGGTATCTGGTAGCGCAAACTTGAGGTCAAGGAAGGTATCGCCGACCTTATCTCCGGTGAAGGAGATGACTGGGAGGGTGGTGAGCTCGGCGGAGACGGTGAGGGGTTTGGGGGTTTTGAGAGAATTGATGGGTGCGAGGACTGAGATGGGTTTGTGGGACGACGAGGGGAGGAAGATTGAGGAGGTGAAAAAGGATAGCGATAAGGGCGCTGCGGAGGTCGCCATTGTTGGAGAGCTGGAGCTCGAGTGATAGGAGGGTAGGCTTGCCAGAAACTTTCATTAAAGGTTACTGTTCATCCGCGTTTTTAGTTTGCGCATAAGCTGAAAAAAAAAGCTGCTTTTGCTGCTTCTGTTTGTTTTTTTTTTCTTTTTTTTTCATCCAAATCTGTATAAAAAAACTGAATTTAGAAGTTTACCGAACACCAAAAACTTTCTCAGTTTTTTTTCATACCGGCTTTTTTTTTTTTTAAATCACCTCAACCCCAACTGCTCTTTTTTTTCATACCAGCACAACATCGTCGGGATCAATCTCATTGGCTGCAGCCAGTTGCTCTCGTTTGTACTCCGCTCTATAACCCCACCTGCTTATGCATCATAGATATGACGAGAAGGCCTTGTACTATCACGAAGGTGTAAGAACAAGTTCACCCCTAAGACTGGGTGCTCAGTCTATTTATCCACTCAAATGAACAGTAACAGATTTCAATGAACAGTAATAGGCCAATGCATCGCCACCCCTAAAAAAATGCGTTGGCACCCAGCTCATTTATTTGGTGTGTTTTTTTTTTTAAGTTTATTTCGGATAAGATTTTTAACCAATTTCGAATAAAATTTTAAATAAACTTAAAAAAAAACACACTAAAACAAAATTACATACTCATCAATCTTGATTTGACTTGCATACTAATCATCAGTTCAGCTTTGTGGACTTAGAGGCTCCGGACAACGGATCCAAATTCGATATCTTCCACTGTTGATAACAATTTCTTTAATAATAAGATCGACACCCAATGACATGTTTTAGTTTCAGGAGAAACGCTAAGGCCATCTCCAACCGAAGGGTCCAGAGGGCCAGAGGGCCGAAAATGGCCCTAAAACCGTCTCCAACCGAGGGCTAGGCCAGAGGGCTCTGGAATCTGGGAGGGTCCCACGGGATCGGAGAGGGCTGGAGGGCTGGAGGGCTGGCTGCTTTCGGCCAGCCAGCCAGCCCCGGGCTGGCTATTTTTTTTTTTATTATTTTCTTACTGCTGTCGGTTATAACCGACAGCATTAAAGAAGGATTTTTTAATACTGTCGGTTATAGCCGACAGTAATAGGTATTCATAGGCAAATGTATTACTATTAGTGTCGGTTGTAACCGACACTAATAATTTGAAATTCAATTTAAAACAACTAGCCGTTGCATTATTTTTTTTTTTGAATTTGTTTTTTACAGTTTTATTAATATTTTTTATTTACAAAAAATTTCCTATAACTTTTTATTTTTTCCTATAACTTTTATTTTTTCCTATAACTTTTATTTTTTCATATAACTTCTATTTTTTCATATAACTTCTATTTTTTCCTATAACTTTTATTTTCTCCTATTACTTTTATTTTTTCCTATAACTTTTATTTTTTCATATAACTTCTATTTTTTCATATAACTTCTATTTTTTCCTATAACTTTTATTTTCTCCTATTACTTTTATTTTTTCCTATAACTTTTATTTTTTCATATAACTTCTATTTTTTCATATAACTTCTATTTTTTCCTATAACTTTTATTTTCTCCTATTACTTTTAATTTTTCATATAACTTCTATTTTTTCATATAACTTCTATTTTTCCCTATAACTTTTATTTTACAAAATTTGTTTCATATTTTTTTAAAAGTCCATTTTCCCCTATAACTTCTATTTAAATTGTAGTTTTTAAATAATAAATTATGTTTAGCCCTATGGCCCTTTGGCCCTCGGTTGGAGACGGTTTTTTGTGACAGGGCTAAAACAAGCCCTCTGGCCCTCTGGCCCTCGGTTGGAGACGGAGGCAAATATGGCCCTTCACTGTTCATTAAAATATTAATATCTTGAAGAATCTTGGAGGGCCAGAGGGCTAAAACGAGCCCTCTGGCCAGCCATCGGTTGGAGATGGCCTAAGCATACTCTCTCGAAGTGTGACTCTTCATAGACTTTTTGTCACTCACAGTTTAATGTTGATTTTCGTGTCAACAGTATACAACATTGTATCAAAAATATTATCTACACTCTTTTTTTTTAAACAAACGATATTATCTACACTAAAGAGAAACGAGTGAATTTAGTCTCACAATGGGCAAGAATCCCACTTTTAAAATAGTCTTCTTAGCATTTCACTTTGTTCCAATAGTGTATGTTTGTCTTTCACGCAACCTAAAAATGAGTCCCATATATGCCAGATCATTACATTTAGCGAAAAATCATATGATCAAATAAATGAAAAAGATGAAATGATACAATTTTAAAACTGAAAATTTTTACTTTAAAACGTGAAAGGTGCACAATATAATTGGCCAAGGATTTGATATCACCTTGCCTCTTATGAAAAAATTGAAGTTGGGCTAAAAATAAGAGGTCCATTCGTATGGACCCTATATAAGGTATGGTCCAACCCGACTCAGCCCGTTGAAGAGTCGAGTTACGCGAAAAGGCGGCTGATCTAATTTCGCACCTCTAATTTTCCGAAACAACGACCTCCAGACGTTGTTCGTTAACTCCAAACCAGAAAAAGTTAGAAACTTGGATCAGCAGAGGGAGAAAGCAATGGAGTCGCCATTCAAGGCGGATATACTGAAGGGAAAGGTGGCCTTGCTGACCGGAGGAGCATCAGGAATCGGGTACGAGATTTCGGTTCAGCTGGGCAAACATGGAGCTTCGGTTGCCGTCCTGGGCCGTCGTAAGCATGTCATTGACTCTGCTGTCGAAGCCCTTCGTTCTCAAGGCATTTCTGTAATTTTCTCACTCTTTAATTTAACACCCATTTTTTAACTGTAATTTGCTCCAATTGTCGTATATCTGGGTATCTATCAGTATCTTGTGTTTGTGTTGTTTTCTTTGCTGTTGATTTTGTTTTATGGGCTTTGTTCTGTGATGCTTGTTTTTCTGTTTGGTTGCTGAGAAAATTTCGGACAAAATGAAAATTTATTTCAGCTGTTTGCTGTGTTTTCTGATCAAATATGTAACTGTGTGCGCAAAAAACATGTATATTCCCCAAATTCTCTAGTCAGAGTAGTTATTCTGTTAAATTTGAGACGAGCCGCAGTCCATCACTGATCACATCGATGCAATTAGAAGTGAAACCATTTGATGTAAGTTGTGATTTAATTTGTAGGATGGCTATGTGAGATTTTTTGCTTTATTCAACCGGCTCCCTCACGTCGGACCACTTTGAGTTGGGCAGACGTAGAGCTACATCAATCATGTTTGTAAGTGAACCCATTAATTTGGACCTGGATTTGAAAACACGCCCTGATACTATGTTAAAGTTTTAAAGAGACGGGTCACGATCTATCACTAATAGCATCGACATTGTGTCCCCATTTAATCATTCATGCAATCAATAGGTGTGGGGTTTTTATGTAGAGGGCGTCAATGCAATTAAAAGTGAAACGATTTGATATAAGTTGTGATTCGTTTTTTAAGATGGCTGATGTCGGACTTTTGGCTTCATTCAACAAAAAATGCCGAATGCATATGTTAGCTTCTAACTATTTGCTTTTACTGATTATCTGCAGTGATAAATTTAACATTCCTTACATTATATTGATTCAAATGTGCAAATTGCTCTAGTGTTTGCTGAGATATTGGGATTGTTGTATTTGTTGCTTGCAGGCTATTGGATTTGAGGGCGACGTGCGAAAAATCTTGATTTGACTTATGGCAATCTGTCTACATTACGTACATTACCTTGCTTAAACATCTACGTGCTAAAGCACTTGAAGAGTTTAAAGTGAGATTGGAGCAGTCATTAAAGGAAGGAAGTGAGTTATTTAACTCATCTGCTCAGAAGTGTATACAATCTTCCATGCTCGATTTTGACCAAGGATGTAACGGTACTAGGTAAAATATAGAGTACTCCAGTTAACAATAATTTTTTGAAGTGCTACTATACCCACTCTATTGTTCTATTTCTTCACTAACATTATAATTCCACTCATCATAAAAAAATTTAAAAAATTTAAATGTTATTTCTCTACCCACTATTATTTCTAAAATAAACACTAATTAACAGTTGGCGTAAATGTGTTAGCCACCAACAGCGGTTGCGACTTCATCCACAATCGCTCTTCATTGTACCAGTGAATCCACCTTCATAAATTCAAGTCCCCTTTTTGGCACAAGCTGATAATGGTGCCATTAGCGCCACCTTAACTAATTCCAAACCAGGCCTCCTCATCTAACCAAACAAAGATAAAGCTTGCTTATACCTCTCCCATTCTGAGCACACCCCACAATCATGGTGGTCCACGAAACAACATTCCACTTCGTTATCTCGTTAAAAATCCTCTGCGCCCCATCAACATCCCGACACCACACATAGCCCGCAAGCAGCGAATTCCAAATTTCCAACTTGCAATACTCCTCTCACGCATACCATCAAACACCAGGCGTGCATACTCGACACCACCCCCAAACCCACTTAACAGAACCCTCTTGTGCAGCTGTTCCCCTTCTATCACCAACCCTGACCTCGCACAAGCACTAAGAGCAAATGAATAGGAAAACCCATCGGCCTCTGCCTCCAAACCCACCAGCCGTTTATAGAATTCAACAGACTTCCGCGGAGTTTCGCTCCAAGCGTGGCCTCTGATCATCAGGCTCCACACAGTAGTAACTGTGTTGTCAACATTTTTGAAATTTTTTAGGGCGTGATCGACGCACTCAAAAGCAACTTAGAATGTTAAAATTCGAACAAGAAGGTAGCTTTTTGTGTGAGTCCGTGAATTATTATTTTGGGTGAATTTGGAGTGTACTTGCAGATCAATGAAAGCAAGTAATTTTTTTTTAATTTTGGTCCTTATATGTCATTTTACGAAAGAGTAAAATTGACATTAAAAAATTATAAAAATGACTGGTGAGAAGATAAAGACTGTAGAGTAGATTTAACACTCATTTTTCATAAAGTCGCGTTCTAGGAAAGTAGGAATGGAACTTCCATTGTATATGCAAAGTCGGGAATTTCAACGAAATATTTTCGATACTGTTTACTTTAATGAAAATTTACATTTTATTTTAAAAGTTTAATCTTGATACTATTCACTTACAACACCTCATTATCATTTTCGTTAAAACTCAAAGTTTTCAATCCCTTTTCATTAGTTTTTCTTAAAAAAAGTACTCATTCTTTTAACAAATCATCAACTTGAATCCAATTAGTTATACTCATGTGTCCATGCAGATGCTCCCTTGCAACTGGCCCATGCTGATATTTCAAGCATCCAAGAAAAACTCCTTGCTGATATGTATGAATTGAGTGACGATGCTAAGGTAGTGTTCTATATAATGTATTAAATTTTTTATTATCATATGGCTGAGGACACTTATTAAGTCAGTGAGGAATAGAGAAATTGAAGGGCAAGATAGACAGGTCATTTGGGGGAAGAGGAAGCCGGGAAGGTTAGGCTGCTGGCGGCAGGAGGATATGGTTGTAGCAACAATCATTCAGTGTTGTTTGAGGACTCGTTTGAAAATGCTTTGAAAATGATTAGAAATGCTTTTAGAGATTTTTATTTAGTTTCAGAAACACTTAAAATGTTTCTTGCAAGAAGCACCAGTTATGTACTTGTGTAGGAAACACTTCAAGTGCTTTTACATGATTCACTTGCATTTTTATTGAGGAGTGATTCAAAAAACATATTCACCATAAGCACTTTCAGTTATTTTAAAAGCACTTCCAAACGGACTTGAGTTTCTTTTCGTTTGGAAATTTTTACTTTTAAATATTAAAAAAGTAGTTTTTATTTTTTTTAGTTTTAATTTGCATAAAGAAAACATATAAAATATCATTTACAGTCATGTCATTTTGGGATATAAATGTCATCTAATTTTTTTTTAATAATTTATAATTTATGGGTGTTTAGATGTCAGTTTTAGTTGTTAACATAATCTCTCTTAAATGTTGTCTGTTTTGGTGTGTCCTTTTCAGAGTCATCAGACTCATCACAAGCGACGCAACCGAAGCCTAGTCCTTATGTTATCAAGACTGGTTATGTCTTTGGCCTAGTCAACATTTGGAATCCCATCCCCTATTGCACTAGGCTAATGGGCATAGGGATGGGCAAAATACCCGCGGTTATGGGTAACCGCGGTTACCCGCCCATTTAAATTTTACGGTTACGGTTATGGGTAACCGTTTAGATAATTAAACGGTTATGGGTATAACCGTTTACCCGTGAAATTTAAATGGGTGGTTATGGGTATTAACCGCGGTTATAAACGGGTAACCGTTTATCCATTTATTTTATATATGTAATGTTGATAAAAATAAAAATATATATACATATATATATATATATACATATAGATATATATATATACATATATATACATATATATACATACATATACATATAGATATATATATATATACATACATATACATATAGATATATATATATATATATATATATATATTATATGTATGTGTATATATATATACACACACATACACATACATATATATATACATATATATATACATACATACATATATATACATTATGTTAATTGTAAAAAAAAAAAATTATGACAATTTTTTTTTTTAAATTCAAGTTGTTAAAAAACATGTAGACGGGTGAAAAATGGGTAATGATAAAAAACAAATGATAAACGGGTTAAAAAGGGTAAATGGGTAAACGGGTATTAAACGGTTATGGTTAAATGGGTATGCGGTTATGGGTATGGTTAACCGTTTATAAACGGTTATGGGTATGGGTATAACCGTTTAGGCAATTACCCAACGGGTAAACGGTTATGCGGGTATGAGCATAAACGGTTATGGGTAAATAACCGCGGTTACCCGCTCGCCATAACCGTTGCCCATCCCTAAATGGGCAGTTCCAAACTTCAAATAGTGTCCTCTATGCAATTACCTAATGCGTGGTGAGGGTTCTTGTGTTGTTGCGATTATTATGCTCTTTTTTTTTTTATCAAACGAACTTATGCTCCTTTTAAGTTGTAATTATCTTTCAGCTTACAATATATGTTTAAACTTTTTATGATTTGATCGTAATAAAATCACGTTTACGGATGTTGTCCCTTATGTTCGTTTGTTAGAAGGCAAGTCCTTTGGGCTTGGTAAAGGCCATGCAGGGCCAAGCGGTCCGGTCAAATTGTGGCATCAACTCCCTACTCTCTCGAAGAAAATGACTAACTAATTACATTTGTGAGTTGCAGCTCTTTATATGCTGAAACAATATAAACTTACTTGTAACTAATTAACCAACTAACAAATCATTTAATAGCCTAACAAATATTCTAACCACTTTGATTGACGTGACAAGGATTATATAACAACCTATAATCAAGATAAACACACTTTTTTTTTAGTCTCTCACACTTTCTCATTTAGTTGTGTCAATTGTTTATTACGATAATTCTTTGTGTCTGTAGATAGATTAACAAAAATCATTGTACTGTCTATAATTTGATGGAGATGTTGAATTATTGTATTTTCAGTCTCTTCAAACAAAAATGCTACACTTAGTTCATATTTGTACTATCATTTGTACCATCTATCTAATAAAGATTGAGTCCGCCAACTCATGTAATTAGTCTCCTCTCTATTAGAGAGATGGTACAAATATATTGCAAAAGTAGTATTTTTGCTAAATTAAACTAGCAAGTATAACGTCTCAGTGTCGAGGGATTCTTAAACATATGCATGTTGAGAAATGATTTCCACACAATCTTTTATATTTTTTTGGTAGTAAACTCCTATTATGTTTTGTCTTGATTCTCCTTTGATTTATTCATCTAAAAGTTAGAAATAGCTTTAGAGGGTGTGTCAAGAATATGTGTGTAAAATTTATTTCCAAATATGTAGGCTTATTTGTGTGTGAGGTGAATTTTAGTGTTAAGTGTTCTAATAGGCTTGTACTGTTTTGTAGTTCTGAATTTATTTGTATGTCTTAATCTTGCTTATGCATCAAACCAATCACCTTGACGAAGGTGTAACTCAAAACGGCAACCGTTGGAGGTCAGAAGCATTGGAGGTATATATGGTTACTCTCAGTCTCTCTAATTTAACAGAGGCTTTAGTTAGGGTTTCAGTTTCCTAGAAAATTTCTGGAATATGGAATTCTCGTGAGTTATCATATGCTAAAAAACAATCTTCTTTAAATCCTTACGTCTAAATGCCCCATTTTAGTTTACATGCATGCTGCCTTCCTATGGAAATTTTCAGATTGTTAACCCTGTATACAAAACCATGCGGAAACACCTACGTTCTAAAGCGCTTCAAGATTATTTTAAATTGAACCTGGAGAAGGTCTTGCATGCTTCAGTTTGACACGAACGTGCAGGTAACAGACCAAATATTTTTTGTTACTACTAAACTTGTTTGTCCCTTCAGATGCTACCATACTTTTGGAATATGATCATGCAGCAGTTAATATTTTTTTGTTACTACTAAGCCGAGTAATTTTCTTTTGCTCCTTTTCTTTAGGTGTGGCTTTGTAGAGTACAACAGTTGGATGCTCTCGCTTGGTAGAGATCCCTTGTTTGATATTAACAGCTGCTGCGATACCTGCAGAAGAAGCAGTAGGGGAATAAAAACGGGAAGCACCAAGGCAGCCAGTTTGGTCTGCATCGGTGGTGACAAAATGCAGTAAATGGGTGGTAGTCTTTGTTTGCATCAGACCTTCATCCACATTTTTATCACTTAAAATGTGTAGCTGCTGCTATGCTTCTATTTTGAGCAGGTTAATTTGCTTTATTTTCTTCATCCTCGTTCTAAAATTTATACAACCCACCCCACTAAGTGGGATAAGTCTTTGTTATTATTGTTGTTGTCCTTCATCCGTAGATAAAGTTTATTTGAGAGTATTTGCTTGATTTTAATAAGTTTCGATATTCTACCAAAAAAGAATAGAAGATTTCTTATGAAATTAAATAGATATAGCAATGGCGGAGCCAACATGGGGTCATTGGTTGTCCTTAACCCCAACAACTTAACAAACATTTGCTGGACAAACGACATGAGAAAGTTTAGGGATGGTCAGGTCTTTGTAAATAAGGCAACGGTCAGAATTTGATTCTGTGACAAGGATTTAAAGAAATTGTAAATAGGCAGGAATTTGTTCCATCTGGCATGCCCACTCTCTCAGCTCATGAATTGAGGATCATCATACAAGGGAGTAACAGAGCCCTTACCTGCTTCTTAATACAACACATGGCATGCCCACTCGCTCAGCTCCAGCCACACCAGACTGGCTTCCTGCAATAAGAACACAATCACATACAGGTCGTCCAGCAACTTCTGCCCCAGCTCGCAATGCAGCAATCATCTTCTCTAAGCTGGAAAACAATAACACGTCATATCAAAAGTTGGAATCAGCCCAAGGGAACAACAAATTTGGTGATAGAATAGACAACATATTACTCTACTCAGTCATAAAGACAACTAAGATGATGCTGAAGTACTAAACTTGGATCAAGAAAAGTCTACCACAGCTTGAAAAGAAGGACAAGAACTTGCACAGCATTTGCCGACCATAACAGCAAAGGATTAAATACTAGATATATGAAATCACTCTTTAAGTTCAGCGCTGAATCATTCATAATCGCACAAACAGTACAAATTGGCATATAATCTCTTCCTAGTCTGATGTAAGCAGAATCATATATAAACGTGACAAATCACAAGTCTCTTAAACCCTGAACATCAGAAAACCCACAAAACAAAAATAATCAGTGGACACAAACAAACCCTCAAGGCACTGAATTAACAAAAACAAACAACAAAAATCAATGAAACATGCTAACCTTTCAGAAGGGCTAGTATCAATATCTACACTCAGCTTTAGCATAGATGCAATCTCCTCTGCAATCCTTTGTTTCTCAGCAGAAACTGGCCCATAAGTCAATAACAGAGCCCTTTAGTACCCAACCTTCTGCACTGGAAAAATGTATATCACAAAACACATACGTGACTATCAACCCAAGATGAAGGGTCTACCTGCTTTTATTGCCTCCTTAGCTAGTTGCTCATCCATACCAGACGATAATCCTGTATCATTTACTAGTTGGGTATACAAACTCTGTTCAACCTCCTTATCTCCAACAATCTTTAGCTTTGAAATTCTTTCCTCGCCAAGCTTTTCAACAATTGATCTGACATTTATAAAGTATTAAATGGAGTATTAGCGCATCCCTATACCATCCATAGAACATAATGAAATAAAACTGGTATGTGGTGGTAAGGATTAATAGAGAGTACTTAACTGCAGTTTTTGGCTCAATATTATATGCACACAAATACGTATGTGTATAGTTTGACCAAAAAAAAAAAATATATGGATGTCTATATGTGCCTGTCTGTGTACTTAACTACAGTTTTTAGCATACTTTTATGGTATTTAACTTGCAAACAAAGAGCTATAATGACAAGTTGCTTAAGAATGATTAATAGATCAATCAGTCGCATTAAAACTTATCATAATTCTATGTACTATTTTCCACAATGAAAATTGCATATGCTGTCAAGTGGCACTAGAATCTGTGCTATTGCAGAAATTTGGAATGAAAAAATAGAATATAAAGTTGCAGCTATGTCAGTGGCTGAGTCCTTTATGACCACATCGAAGGAAACTACTGTCCAATTATAGTCATGGCTACAGTGCATTCTATTGTCTCCAAAACCCAGAGCATGTTCGTAACTGTCAGACAAACTTAACAAAAAAAAGGGCATAAAAACAAAAATTTAAACGTTTGTTATTACCTGGCAATTTGATCCCCACTCTTACTATAAGTTGTCAGTACTGCAACCACAGGTATCCCTTCCTTGTATGCATCATCAATAAACCTGCAAATGGAAAGGAGAAAATATGTGTAACTGTTGGAAACAATGGAGAAACAGGATATACACAAGGGAGATTATATTCACACACCCCAAATTACTTTTCTCACACCTTTTCAAATTTTTAATATTTTTCTATCAAGTGTTAGTGGTGTGTAGAAAATATTAAAAAAATTAAAAAGGTGTGGGAGAAGTAATTTGGGGTGTGTGAATATAATCTCTCTATACACAAACGTGCAACTAGACATAGCATTGACATGCATATGGAATCTCACTAGAAGTCAACTGATTATTTCTAGTCCATTTGTTTTTGTTTGTCCATGGTTCATCACTTCTAGCTTCCTATAGATTTAGGATCATCAGTTCATCTAGACTATCAACCAATAGACGCGAATATTTGTAAAGAATAAAGTACTCCCAGCATGCCTAAGGCCCAGTCTAAGCAAAAACTTCTGAGAGCAAAAGTCTGGTATATTCTGGAAATAAAATAACAACACTTTAATACATAGGTAGCAAGCTAGCTTCGATTTCACATCATTTCTTTGGCAACACCTCAGCAGAATTTCCAAATGTTGGTCATGGTGAAAACTATTCATACCCAAGTTCTATATATTGCTTTAAGCTAATTCCAAATTTTGGAAATTCCGGAAGTATAGCTGAAGCCAAGAATGACTAAATGGGTACAAATAAAGAGGTTTTGCACATGGTTTTAGGCTACACTATCCATATTTGAAGAAGGTAAAAATATCAAGCAGAAATTTAGACCAGGTATATTTGAGAGCTAGAAGATTGTGTAATCATCCAAGTAAATTTTCTGTCATCACAATCTCACTCTTCAACTTCAGGTCGTAAAGTCAAGCTTTTTGACATCAGAAACTCATCCATTGCAATTTTCTGTCAAAAACAAATTAATATTAGCTACTTTCATTCTCCATATGGGAAAGCATGACTTGATTACTTTTTAGATACAAGTGGAAAATAAAAGGACATTTACTCTCCCATTCATTAATGGGTTTTGCACTTTTACGGTTTTTCCTTGTATTGTAAGATACAAAATAATAAGCTATGAAAGTAACAACTGAAATGAGTTTGCAATTATCTCAGATAAGCCGCCATTTCTTTTGTGTAAAAATGATAATTTTCATAGGTAGCCTCAAGTGGAAAATAATAAAAAGGTTCTGTTGTTTTTAAATCAAACCTGCTCACCTTCCCTGGAAAATACACAAACAGTTCTCTTATTATTGTTATTAATCGAAGGCAGATTCCTCATTAGCCCTGGAATTATAAATTTTCCTTATTTTTGTTCCTCAGTATTCATAACTATATGATCAAAATATTGACTCAAAGACTATAACATTTCCTTTTGTGTATGATCAACTACCTAAGTTATCTCAGTGGGAAGATCAGATATAAATGTTGAGATGCATCCCTAAAACCTAACTTAAGCCCTTAATAAGACCATACCTTCTTTTGCAGGATAGATAACAGTAGATTCAGAAGAAAAGATACTAAATGAAGGAAAATTTCAAAGAGCTACTTCAAGCTAATCATTCTTTTCAAAGACGACAAAAGAGTAACACACCCGATTAAAATACAAATTCACCATCTTTTCCTCATCACCAGCACTCTTCCTGAAAAATTACATAAACTACATTTCAGAACCATAAGTACAAAAATTGATAAAACCATTAGTCCAGACGTTTCCACACTTCTCTCCAAACTAAATATGAGGAATAAGGCAAAGCATGATTGTAAATCGAACAAGTAATATGGGTCAGAATCTTGTGATTTTTCATATCGATAAACTCTTACGACCCAGATACACACTCAGAAATGTAATTAAATTGACTCATACTAGATTGAAGCAAGTCATGAATCATGATTTCAAGTCTACTAAATAACTTAAAAGAAAAATAAACCAAATAAATAACTTAAAGAACAAGAAACGAATTAAATAATCTAAATTCATGAATCTTTTACTCATCATTTTAATTTCCCACCTTAGGAGATCCAAGTAAACAGGTTCTGCCCAACTTGCACAGTCAAGTCCAAGCTTCTTAAATGATGCCAACATATCACAAGAAAAAAATACAGTAATATTAACACATAAAACGCAATTTAATCAAGAAAATTTAATACAATAGGATAAAATTACTGCATTTTCTCACCTGTATTGAAGGTTTGGCTGTTCCCCAATCGATAAGCATCCATAAGAACCCCGAAGGAAACAAAGAGAAATCATCAAGAAAAATGTCTCCTAGATAACCCAACTCGAATTCGAACAATGCAGCAAAAAACAGCTTCAATAAACCAAGAAAATAATAAAAATAAAACAAAGAAGCTGTGAAGTAAAAGAAAGCAATTAAATTGAAATGCTTGGAGTAAGAAGGAGAAAGAAATCGTCCCACCCGTCGACTTCAAGGAGAACAGCGAGTTCCTGAGATGGGTTCTGGTCTTGAGCACTGGATAGCGAGCTGAAAGCGTCAAACCGGTCGAAGTGCAGGCATTTTCTGGGAAAAGTTGAGTTTCTTGGGAAAGTGGAGGAAAATGAAGGGACCAAGTTGGGGACTCTCCTATGCGGTTGTTGCAATCATGGGTCCGCAGAGCAGTGGTAAAAGCTTGAAGCTTTGTTTGATTTGGTTGAGTTTTGAGGTTTTTGGTGATTTCGGTTTTGGTGCGTATGGCTTTTGATTTTGCAGGGAAGAGCACTCTGTTGAATCATCTGTTTCGGACTAAGTTTAGGGAGATGGATGCTTACGGTGGGAGGTTAGTTTATGAGTTTTGAGTTTTGTAGTAGACATTGAAATTTTAGTGAAATAAATATTGATCAATAATTAAAATTTCAACGCTCACGTATCACATAAATTTTATACATAGTATGTGACTCAACGAAAAATCGAAAAGAGTTGGAAAAGTCATTAAGCAAGACACGTGTCAACACTTGGCAGAAATAATTTATTTCATTTGATTATTATATTCAAAATAAAGTCTTGAAAAAAATCTATTAATACAAGGTCATTTCATTCATTTGGAAACCAATTTTGACATATGCATTTCTCTACTCTCAAATTGGAAGAAAATTCTCCAAAATCCTTGAAGCTTTGAAACTCCAAAGCTCTCAAGCATCCAAATTCCCAAGAATCCCGAAAGATTAAGAAAGCTCTCTTTGTTCTTCGTAGATCATCCTTGTTCATCCTAAGATCAAGTCCCAACGCTCATTTGGATTAATTACATCAACAAATCTACACCATCGTTCATCCTAAGATTAAGCCTCAACACCCCTTTGGATCAACATCAACAAATCTACATCGCCGTTCATCCCAAGATCAAGTCACAACGGTCCTTTGGATCAACAACAACAAATCTACACCACCGTTCATCCTAAGATAAAGCCCCGACAGTCATTTGGATCAACAACATCAATAAATCTACACCACTATTCATCCTAAGATCAAGCCCCAACGGCCCTTTGGATCCACAACATCAACAAATCTACACCTCTGTTCATCCCAAGATCAAGCCCCGACGGCCTTTTGGATCAACAGTCCATCGACAAATTTATACCTTACAAAGATAGAATCAGAGGATTAAATTGTAAAAGAGATTGTAATCCCAAAATTAATACAAATATTATTTTGTACATGTGTTCCTGTCTCGTTCATCGCCAGGAAATTTCGTGTTTACAATTGTGTAGTCAATTTTGGTTTTTTTTGCTTTTGGAATAAGTGCTTTTTGGGAGATAGGACTATCTGATTTTGTGAATTTGTTTTAGTAGCCAAACTACAAAGGTTATTTGGATTGCCAAGTGTGTTGGTATTAGGGATGGGCAATGGTTATGGCGGCCGAGTAACCGTGATTATTTATCTATAACCGTTTATACTCATACCTGCATAACCGTTTGCCCATTGGGTAATTATCTAAATGGTTATACTCATACCCATAGCCGTTTATAAACGGTTAACCGTACCCATAACCGTGTACTCATTTAACCGTAACCGTATACTCGTTTACCAATACTCATTTACCCGTTTATCCATTTTAAAACCCATTTACCCTTTTTCTCAATTTTTTTAAATCTTTTTACTGATGGAGCATTCACTATACAACACCCATGACACTCTCCTCTCCTGCACTGAAACCGTCGGCACCGTCACCTCTTGCGACCTCAAACCTAACAAGTTCCTCAGGTTCATCATCGACGACGGCACCAGCTATGTCAGCTGCATTCTTTGGCTCAACCAGCTTTCCTCCCCTTACTTCTCCCACCGCAGCTCGCCATATGTTAGACTTATTGCCCAAAACGCAATGCGCTTCGCCGCGAAGATTAAGCTCGGCGTGGTGGGCATAGTGCACTGTAAGATCACCAGCAACAGGGGCATTACGCAGATCACGGTGTCGAATGTCGTGATCGAGAGATAGGGCAATGATGAGAGGGATGAACGGTGATGAGAGAGAGGGCAACGAGGAGAGAGAGATGAGCGGTGGAGATGAGAGGGAGTAGCGGGAGAGAGACAAGCGGCGAAAAGAGTCTGGACTCTGGTCCTGGCCTCCTGGGGGAGAGAACGAACAGGATCTTACAGATTAGGATTTTTGTTTTTTTAATTTTGTATATCTATTAAAATAAATGGGTAACCGTTATAACCACGTTAATACCCATAACCGTCCATTTAAAATTTCAAAGGTAAACGGTTATATCCATAACCATTTAATTATCTAAACAGTTACCCATAACCCTAACCGCGAAATTTAAATGGGCGGGTAACCGCAGTTACCCATAACTGATGGATATTTACCCATCCCTTGTTGGCATTGAGCAGTGCACGATTGCCATGGATTTGGAGGGGACTGATGGGAGGGAGAGAGGCAAGGTAATCGGATTTTCATAAGAATTCCATTGTGTTTTTCTAGGGAGGATATAGCAAGAGCTGCAAAGTGTTATATAGTTAAACTTTCCGATTTATTAACTGTTCGTGCTTCCTCCGTAACTCATATTATTTTCCAGGATGATACTATATTCAAGAAGCAAAGCGCCCTATTTGCCTTGGTAGTTTCAAACATTGTGCTGATAAATATGTAAGCTTGTGTTTTTTTTATTTGTCTGGGAATCACCGGGGTGATAGGCTACATTACTTGCATAGTTAGTGACTATATATGTAGTCGTCGATCCAATTTGTCAGTGGTTGTATGTTGAACTGGTTCCCATGTGTGTTATATCTTAGTAGAGGTGTCTAGTTCAATTTTAAGATTGTCATGTGTATTTGACATGCTCCAATTTTAATGTTCTCGGTACATCGGAATGGTCACATGCTTGCCGACACCCGAAGGTGACGAAAGTCATTTAGAAATATATGAAAACGAGAAATAAATAAGACTTATGAGTTTAATGGTAATTAATATGCATTTATGGAACGTGTTTAGAGCATACAACTAATTAGAATACTAAAGAAAGAATATAAAATTCATAGAAACAAAAGATGGGTCCTACATCGAGGTAATTGAAGATGCCGATGCCGATGCGGAGTGCTTTGACGTAGGAATTATATACCTTGATTCTAAGTCCTGAAGGGGGCGTAAAACAAACATGAGTGGACCAATTTGATATACATATAATAAAACAGTTATCAACGTACTAACCCTCAGGTTTTATGAAAACACATATATCATGATAAAAATAGGTTTTCCGAAACCTAGCATGCCGTACAATGTCTCAAATCATAACTCATATATACACAGTCGCTAGTGAATGTTTAATATCCCACCAGGCCCCATGCCAGCTCCCCGTCTCTAAGTGAACAGTCAGAGGAAAATATCCATTCAAGCCCCATGCCAGCTCCTCGTCCATGTGCTAATAGCCAGAAGAAAACCACTTCAGGCCCTATGCAAATACCGTAACTGTCGTCCAGGACAGACCGGAATCTATCCTTGATCCTGTAGCGAAATTGAGACCACTAGGTAAGTACAAAATCATTGAACATATATATATATATATATATATATATATATATATATCAAATATTCTATAAGAACACAGGTTCTAGGAAAAATAGTAATAATTCAAACTAACCTCAATAAGCATATTATCTCACAAAAGGCTTCATAAAACGTAATCATCAAATCATGTTTTTCATGTATGCATTTCTACTATTAACACATGCATTTTTAGAAGGGATCCACTCACAAATACGAAATCGTCACAATAAATTGCCCCTAAGCACATAAAGAGTACAATTAATAAAACTCTATTATAACAATTGAATTTGAAAAAACGGACGTCGAAAACAAATTCAAGATGTCGAATTACCCTAAGAAATATTCCAGATAAATTTCGTAAAATGTCAACATAAGAAAATTCTAGAGAATATAACAAGAATATTCCAAAGAATATTTCAATCGGATCTGGGCTGGGTTGGTGAGTTTGGGCCGAAAGGTATTACCTTTCACGAAAACAGGGGGCTATTCTTGTTATGAACTTTTAATTCAGAGTCCTAATGTTAATTGACATTTTAATTTCCACGATATACAGAATATACGTAGGCTCATTTTAATTTACAAAATATACGTAGGTTTTACCGGTAATTTGAAATTACTTTTAGATATCAATTGGAGATTGGATTTTGTATACAGGTGGTGTCATGATATTGGTCGGGAGCAAGCTGCCAATAAACCTTTACTAAAAACAGTTTTTCAGGTACTCTCGAACCATGTCTACATCACTATTGGAGTCATCTACTTTGATGAAGGTGTAAGGAACTCAAAACGACAACTATTGGAGTCAAAAGCATTGGATGTATGTCTACTCTCTGTCTCTCTAACTTAACAGACGGTTTAGTTAAGATTTCAGTTTCTTAGACAATTTTTGCAACATAAGCAAGTCGTGATTAGTAGTGGTTCTAGTTAGGTTGTCAGTTTCACATACCACGTTACTGTTGGCCTCAATCTTAGAAAGAACACCATGATAATTAAGTGGATAGGCAACATAAACTTTCTCCTTCAAGTATCCCTATCAAACAATTATGCTTAAATCAACAGCTAAACATCATTACCGGAGCATGACTCCATCTAATTACATTACCAGATGCTTAAAGTCACTAATCTCACTCTGAGAAACTGAGAGGACAAATAGAGCTTGCTTGTTATGTTTTATGTAATACACGAAAAGTAAGAGTCTTATAGTTCAGATTGTCTTCAAAGTTCAAAATAAAACTGGTTAAAGAGTGACACGCCCCGACCCGGAAAGGTCGGCGCATGCTGGCCGTCACCGTGAAGTGACGTAACCATAGGGGTAATGTGATGTAAAAAGTGTATAAATTTAAATCGAACATAGAATTTATTAAAATTTGAAATAGTGACAGAGTGCACAAACGTGAGTATGGCCCACTATAGTTATTCAGAGCTTAATGAGGAAACGACTACTGAAGAGTAGTCAAGCAAAACTAAAGTACACTTATTACACATAGTGATAAGTTCATACGTCAGAAGCGGAAATGCCGAATGTCAGAAACGTTTCGAGATTCCTCGAATGCCACGCAGAACAGCTATCTAGGTCCTGGAGGGGCGAAAAACAAAGTTGAGTGGGTCAGCAAAACAAACTTATGTGAAAACGTTTGGTTTTGAACATACTAACCCCTCGCCGTAAAACAATTATAGTTTCCTTTATTAAAAGCACATTATGAGTAAGTACGTACGTATATATATATATATATATATATATATATCCACAATACTAAAGCCAAGTATAAATGATATATACAAGTCAATTCATGATGCTGCAGTTATATAATCATGTGATAAGGTTATAAGGCAATATCACTAAGTACTCATCCATCTAATGCTGGCACACAAGTTCGAACAGATAACTCTGACACGAACAGGACTGGGTGTAATCAATACGCTCAAGTACTACGATCACGTGAAGACTGGTGCAAAAGCACGTCACATACAAGTCGGATTGCCTAACGCAATCTACCCGACAGGACTGGCACCTAACCTGGATCCAGACGAGCGAACGGTGCGATGTGAACATACACGTGAAGGACTGGCCCTGGCCCTGGGGCGAGTACTAACACCGGTGCCTCAAATGAGTATGTACATAAACATGTATGGATATCATGACAATTATATCTCAACCATATAGCAGCATTTATCACAGTTATATCATACGTAACGTCTATTTGATAATAAACACGTAAAGTGATTCATTCATGCATTTTTGGAAACTGTGAATACGTATAATGTCATGGCAAGTATATCTCAACCGTATATCAGCATTTATCACAATTATATCTCAATTATCCAATACTTAGCAACATATACGTAAAGTGAAGCATTTTATGAAGTTTGGAAATCACAAATTCGTATAGGTATAAAAACAAACTGCCCACTCACAAGTACGGTGCTGGGTCGTAGTTCCCGGGCCTAGCTTGGCCTTGCAATTCCTCCGGATATATTTCTCCTATTTATACATAATTTATACGAATTAATTAACGCTTAAATACGGGAATTTAAATAACACTCCCATAGATTGCTCAAACCTAAGGTTTGAATATACCAAAATGATCTACTCATCAACACGAACACACCCATAATTTTTAAATAATTTTTGGACTCGTCACTTGCTCCCACGCGCCCAAATAGGCACGGGTCTACGCGCCCCCACGCGCAGACACGTGACATGCACACTGACTGTCCTTTTCACGCCGTTAGGAATATTCTTCGGAATATTCCGTTAAGTATTAACGGTAACCGTTAAAGATGACTGACGGCGTTGGAATATTCCGTCAGAGTTGACGGAATATTCCGTCGTCTTCTCCGGTGGACCTCCGGCGAGTCTCCGGTCACCGGAAACTGGGTTTTTCTTCTTTTCTTCATATCTCGTTCATTTTTAACCCATTTTTCACCAATTTTATATCAAATTGAAGCCCTTAGCATGTAGAATCACGTTACATAGGTTTCAAGGCTTAAAAATCACTATATTTTTCTCAAGATCGTTCGATAGCTCGGCTTACCTTCAAACTCGTCGATCTCGGCCCTCCGACGTCCAAATCCACTCAACGAACTACTCCTGGCTTCGTGAGGAGATTCTAAGCCTTCCTATGATTTTAGAATTTGCTGAAAAGGTCATACAAGAAAGATGATGAATAGTGATATGATCGGACTTCGATATTCTGACGTAAAAACGTTGGATTTCTTACCTGAAAATGATGTAGATTGACTCGTGAGGTTCCAAGGAGTCCAGTGGTGATTTTGGAACTTCGATTCTTCAAGGTTTGAAGGTCTTTCGAATTTGCTCCGAGGGGAAATGGTAGAGAGAGAGAGCTTCGAGATTTCTGTGATGAGAGAGAGAGAGTCTGTGTTTGTGATCTCAGTGAGTTGAGAGAGGGAGTGGAATAATGATGATGATGTTTGGATGGAATAACAGAAATGGTGGATGTACGAGTTGGAATGGGACGGTGATGGATTTTCAATTAAAAGAAATCGAAGTGGAATGGGTTGGTGTGGGTAGTGGTTTAGGTTGGTGAGGGTTTTACTTTTACACAATATTTCTACTTATGTAAGTTTACATTACTAAAAGTTAAAACGATTAAGTGTAATATGACGGTTTCATAATAATTAACGATAAGGGTAAAATCGTCATTTACACGCACGGGGAGAATTTACATATAGAGTTTGGGACGGGTCGCCACAAAGAGTCTGTTGGACTTGATGTAGTCAACTTTGTAAATTCGTAGCTGTCACTAATGGAAATTATTAGGAGTTTTTTTAACATTAGTCCTTGCAAAAGATTAAAATTTTAAAAAACACCTGGTGCTAGATTAAATATTCAATTTAATCCCTTGAATGTACTTTTATCAAAATTTGCATTCAATTTTTGTTATTTAATGTGTATTTTTATTTAACCTCTTCACATTAAATTTTAAGTTTATTAATATGCACATATTTAGTTTTTTTTAATTATAAATGAACATAAATGAGAAAATATTAAAAGAAATTTGTGATAAAAAAAATATATAAATACATAAGTGTAGATAAATGACTGTGTTGAAATATATAAAATTGATGTTTTTGTACCGAAATATTTGTACCTACGTGATTGTACTGAAATATATTATAATGAACCTAAATGTATGTACTGAAATGTATTATATTGAATTAATGTACCTAAATGTCAATACCAAAATGTATGTACCAAAATGTACTTACCGAAATGTACGTACCTAAATATCAATATCGAAATATATGTACCAAAATATATGTACCTAAACGTCAATACCGAAATGTATGTACCAAAATGTACGTACCTAAATGTATGCACCGAAATACAATATATTGAATTAATGTACCTAAAAGTCAATACTCAAATATGCGTACCAAAATGTACTTAACGAAATGCATTATATTGAATCAATGTACCTATATGTTTGTACCGATAGATATACCGAAATATTCAAATATGTTAATGTATCTAAATGAAGAACATACAAAATTGTTATCGGAATATATATTATAAAAAATTAATTGCCTAAATGTAGACACTAAAATATATTATGATGAATGAAATAAAAATTAAATTTAAATGTAATTAATACATTAAAATATAAATATATAAAACATCAAAATATAACTAATAAATGATATAATTAAATTTACTAGGGACTAAAATTGGATTTTAATCTTACATAAGGTTATAGTCTAAAACTCATCTTTTTTAAGGATTAAAATGAAGTTTTCTAAAATTATTATTTTTGTTTAAATCTTGCTTTCTTCTGAATTTTCCAGTTTGTTTATCCGGCGTACCCGGCCATGCTCGGACACCTACGTTCTAAAGCCCTTGAAGATTTTCAAGTGAGGCTGGAGCAACCGTTGAACAAAGGAGAAGGATTCGCTTCATCTGTTCGTTCCTGTGCTCGGTCTTCTATGCTTGAGTTCGAGAAAGGATGTGCAGGTAATAGAATTTGTTTGGCTAATTAACATGTTTGTCAACCAAAATATTTTTTTCATTGCTTTTAACATGTTTCTCCTTTCAGATGCTGCCATACAACATGCTAATTGGGATGCTTCAAAAGTCCGGGAAAAGCTTCGACGTGATATAGATGCACATGCATCATCGGTTCGTAGTGCAAAACTGGCAGAATTGAATTCCAACTATGAGGTAGTGCTCTGAGTTGCAGTATCAGAGTTCTCAACTGCAGTTGCCAATTTTGAGTTGGACAATGAAACGGTTGTCAAAATGAAGCAGCATTTGAAGGATTATGCGAGAAATGTGGTGGAGACAAAAGCAAGAGAAGAGGCTGGGAAAATTATGATCCACATGAAGGATCGGTAGGAACTTGTTAAAAATCTTCTTTTCTTTTTCACGTTGTTATTTTGGTTGCTGATCACTTCTGTTGTCATTTCTCAGGTTTGCCGCAGTCTTCAATTATGACAGCGATTCAATGCCTAGGGTTTGGACTGGGAACGAAGACATTAGAAGTATTACCAAGGATGCACGAACAGCCGTAATCACTGGGAACTTTTGTGGAAGTACATGTTATCTATCTTTCTGACTTAAACAGACGTTTTAGTTGTTTGATCATCTCTTTCTTGCAGTCTCTGAAGCTTATGTCGACCATGGCTGCCATTCGCTTGGATGAGAAGCCAGATAATATTGAAAATGTCCTCGTTTCTTCTCTGGTGGACGGGACTGTTACTGTTTCATCTTCACAAAATAGGAAACTAGGACCTTCTACGGATCCTCTTGCCTCAAGCTCTTGGAAAGAGGTATCATTAATTTAATGGGTTTTGGTTTATATTTATAATTTTTCTATGATGAAACTCCTTTCTTATTAAGGTTAACTCTGAACTAGGTTTCTTCAAAGGATACCTTAGTTACCCCAGTACAGTGCAAGTCACTGTGGAGGCAGTTCAAAGCAGATACCGAATATAGCGCCACTCAAGCTATTTCGGCACATGTATACTTAAGCTTAACTTCAGTAGTCTAATTTTTTTTTATATCGTTTAATCAGTGTTACATCAAGAATAAATGAATTTTGTCTTTCTTGAAATGCTTTGTAAGATTTGAATTATGAAAATACGAATATTGGAACATGATCCTGAAAAAGTAATGAGCAACTATCAAGAGGAACCTGGAAATAGGACACTTGCGTTGTCCTCAAATGACATTTTGGGCGGGAGTTCTCATGTAAATTGGATTTAGTTTAGTAGTGAAACCAAACATACGGAAACACGTGATATTTAAAATTGAACTGATTCTTGACTTGAGAACATACGGCTTAGTCAGATAGGACCAACTTATTATCAAGCTCAATGTATTCTTGTTTTTCCACAAAAAAAAATCCTAGCATCCTAATATTATTTTGTAACAAGCTCCCTATCTTTTTCGAACGGCAATGCATCGTGGGCCTATATATATATCGTCTGCAGCTCGATCATGATGTTGTTTGCTTTTGTACTCTCAGGAGGCTCACAAGCGGAGTGACAACTGGTTACCTCCTCCATGGGCTATAATGGCCATGATTGTTCTTGGTTTTAACGAATTCATGATGCCTTTAAAGTAATTACATTCTTTCTTTTTCTGTTTTCCTTTTCCGAGTTTGAGGTTTTGCACATTTGCTGTCCAAGCCCAAATATGTTGCACATCTGTTAATCACTGTGCCGTTTATCTTCTAATGAAACAAGAACCCTCTCTACTATTGGATATATATGACACCTAGGCAATTGACACATCAGCAATTGCTTGATGCAAAGGGTTTGTCAGTAGTGGAAATATAAAAGCTCTCTCTCTCTCTTGCAACAACTAATGTTGTAAGAATTCAGATATAATAAATACAGAGCTCTATAGCTTTCTTCTTGGCAAAGCTTCTTCATTACGTCTTCTGCATCTATTTCATGATTTCATTCTACAGTGTTAATATGGTATCATCGAGCCAAATTTTTGCTTGCGCAATTGGTTTTGACTGGATTTCCGCTGCTCCATTCATCAAGGTGTTGTTCTTCTGATTCTTTTTCATTTCACGAATTTGATTGCAATTCCGATTTGGGGCTTTTCTTGAATTCTGAATCTTTGAGGATTGTGGTTTAATTTTATATTTCTATTCTACACAAGGCCGATGCCCATAACAGTTTTATGTTGATTAGTTTGTTCTTCTTGTTAATTCTTGATATGTTGATGTGAAAGGCCGATGCCATTATTCTTGAATTCTTGATGAACCAAGGTCGATAACCAATTTGTTCATCACGATCTGCAATTGTTGCGTGTTGATTCAGTTTTCTGATAATTTTGAGAATTTTCTCATCTGGGTATTTTGTGAATTCTTGTTGCATTGTTGAGATATCTTTGTGTAATCATGTCTGATTCTGTTAAGCTTGAGAATCTTTTGGGAATGTTGACTATTAAGTTGAATGATGACAACTTCATAAAATGGAATTTCCAGTTTTGTTCTGTTCTTCGTGGATACGATCTCTTTGATCATTTTACTGGAGAGTCTGTGTGTCCTCCAAGGTATGTACTTAATGTTGAGTCTGGAGTCACCACGGTAGTTAGTACTGCATATAAATCTTGGATCAAAACGGACATGGCACTGCTAAGTCTTCTTCTTGCTACTCTCAGTGATGATGTCATTGAACATGTTGTGGGTTGTAAAACCTCTTATGAGGCATGGACTGCTTTGCAAGATAGGTATATGTCTCTGTCTAGTGCCACTATTAATCATCTTAAAGTAGAATTACATACCATTCAAAAGGGTGGTGATACTGCAGACAAATACTTGCTACGGCTAAAAGCTATTAAGGATAAGTTGCATGCTGCTGGTGAAAAGATTTCAGACAATGATATTATTGTAGAAAAAAAAACCCAGCAGCATCAACAGCCTTTTTGCATACACTAACATTTTAGTCAACCAGTTTACATGATAAGAATAGTAAATTGGCATTCTGACAAAGGGGGATCAACTAAACCAGGTTGAATCAGAGAACTACTACAAAGTTCAGATAGAAGTAAAAAATCAAATGAGCTACAGGCTTAAGGTCATAACCACAGATGAATGAAGGGCTATTAACTTAAATTTTAGAAATAACCGTCAGTCCCTAGCTATTATGCATGCCACTAATGAAAGGAGGGATCACCATTTATTAAGGTACCTGGAATTCACCAATACCAGGATATTTCCAACCATGCCGTTCAGGATAAGAAGGATACCGTAGCCACACGGACCTAATCCAACTTGAATTTCTGATATTATTCCTTCCTAAAAAAACTCATCAAATTCAACTCTGAAGCTCCTCATGTAGCCGAAGTAAACCTGCATTGGTTCGATTATAATATAACAGAATAGAAACTCTCAACATTAAATAGAAAGAATGTATAGAGTCTGATTCTGAGAGCATACAAAAGGAAAATTCTTCCATTTTCTTCCAAGTCTCATGGATTAAAACTTTCACTTAAAATAATACTCCATCTCTCTGATCAAACGAAAACTCCAAAACGAATTCAATGGTTGATTCAACAGGTTTATACTATAAAGAAAATAACGATACAGTATGGATACCTAGTCTTTTTTTTTTTTTGGTGGAAAAGAATCTTGTTTTATACCGGTTGGAAAACAATGGCTTTGTTTGATACAATCTGGTCTCGATTAAAATCTAGTATCGTTTACAGAAAGGGGAAAAAAAGTAGTAGTAATATACCCATAATACACTGCAACATGCTTGCATTTCTCCGCGCCAAGTTCCCAAGGAACACCAACCTGTGGTTAATCATGTCAGCATCCAGAATCACAACCAGATACTCGAGATGAAATAAGGAACAACAACCTATGGTTAATCATGTCAGCATCCAGACCATACTAGGTGGTTCCGACTCGTGTGCAGGAGTTGGTAGATATGCAACTTTGAATTTAATGAACTGTGGTGTTTTGTCTTTTGAGTTTCTAATCTATTAATATTGGAAGACCTAAAACATTATTCCAATGTATCCTTTCTGGATTCATTCAAATTTGTAGTGAAATAATGGTATTTATAACATTTTTTTTCTATGATTACATGTTGATGCAAATTTATTCTCTACGATTCTCTGATTAGGGTAGCATTTTTGTGAGCTTTGATTTTGCGAGGGTAAGCTCTTAATCTTTCCTTTATCGTTTGTAGTTCATCCTATTGTTCTAATTTACTTGCTGTTTGTGATGGAAACAATTTGGTCTTTTCTCTTTACTCGAGGATTGAATTGCTTTGTCATAGCGATATTTCAGAAGGGAATTAGGCTTTCAAAGTAAGATACAGAATGATACGAAACTATATATGACTATCTTCTTATCTAATTAGCTTCAATTTGTATTTAATACAAATAATTATTTTGGTAGATATGGAATACTTATGTTACATCCTTAGGAGTATAGTGTTTGCCTTTTTTTTAGAGTAACTGTTTCGAGGTTTGATTTATAGGGTTAACATTGACTATATCCACATTAAAGGGACACGGTTAGTACGTTTAAAAATTTTGTTACGTTATTTTCACAGAATTAAGAGAATAATTTTATGTTCATATTGAATATTCATTCATGATCACATATTTATATGAGTAGAATCTTTGATTGTTTCATCTCATTTGGGATTTTACTTTTTAGTGAATGTATAGTTTTCATCTCATTTGAGATTTTACTTTTTAAAAGTTGTCAATGAATATATCCATTCCCATTAATAGTGCTGCTCTAACAAGCTGTTCGTGATTTATAGTTTCAAGAATAATGCTCTAAATTGCGTTTCATGAACAACTTATACAGAGTTAGCAAATGCCAAGGTAATTGTTTCTATGTGAGTGAATCTAATTTATAAATTCATACCCTCATTGGGTTGTAGCTTTACTAATTGAATTTCTATCGTAACTTTAACTGTTTTCACTTTTTTTAATTGGAGTAAATGCAACACCATATGATTTAAAATATAGCTTTTACTAACTCAGTTCATGGGTACCTCAACCAACAGTACATGATGAAAACTTTTCATGTTCCAGTCGTAATCTTTTTTGTACGTAAACATCTTCCTAACATTTTCAATGTAAATAATATTAATCTTCTATGTCACAATCTTCTATATCTTTGATACAATTTATTTGCAATTTCTAATCCTACAGCAATGCGTGGGCACTGTTTTCTAGTATATACTGGATTTCGACACACGTTATGGCAAACTCTACACTTATGATTGGTCCTATGCTTTATAAATCTATTCTTCACCAATTTTCAGTATGCTTTTATCACACAATTAAGCCCTAAACTCGCTCCCTTTTAAGAGAAACTGACTTAAGCATTGAAGATCCATTAGCCAAACCCTTTACTTCTTGATCGCGTGACTTTGATCTTTGATTAAATGTGTTAATTGTTTTGTAAGTACAAATTGGTCAAAATTGAAGATGATGGATTTTTACTAGCCATGTAAGTGCTAGAAGGTTGTCCTTCAATAACTTAAACCCTAGCTAGAAAATGCACGACGGTTTGCATTGGATCCTAGATTCCTAATGGATCAGGTCCAAGAGGACGACGAAGGAAATTGGAATTGGTAGTGACAAAATAATTGAGGTAAGCAAATAAGTATTTTAAATAGGTAGAGCAAAATTTAGCCTCAATCGAAAGACTTGACGTGAAGAAATATTTTGCAAACGTGTTAGGTAGGGATGGGCAAATACCCATTGGTTATGGGTAACCACGGTTATCCGCCCATTTAAATTAAACGGTTACGGTTATGAGTAACCGTTTAGATAAATAAACGGTTATGGGTATAACCGTTTACCTGCGAAATTTAAATGGGCAGTTATGGGTATTAACCGCGGTTATAAACGGGTAACCGTTTACCCATTTATTTTATATATGTAAAATTAACACAAACTTATAACGGTGTTAAATTGTAAATTTAAAATTTACAATTATAACCATAACATTTCAAAATCTATAGACTTCAAAGAGTTTAAATTTGCTCTTTCAATTTAACCCTTTCGACTTCCGAGGTGATATTGTCTAAAACTTACAGTTATGGTGGTGCTTTTTCTAATTAAGAAGAAATTTCATAGTCTTACAGTTATGGTGGTTATAAACTTACAATTATGGGTATTAGTAACAGTTATAAATATAGTCCGTAAACTATTATTTCAATTATTAAAATGGTATAAGGACTTCAAAAAATTAAAATACGGAAATGTATGATGAATGTACCTATAACGGTGTTTAATTGAAAAAATAAAATAAAATAATGATTTTTTTTTTAAAATTTTCAAGTTGTTAAAAAACATGTAGACGGGTGAAAAAGGGGAAATGGTAAAAAAAAAAAAGATAAACGGGTTAAAAAGGGTAAATAGGTAAACGGGTATTAAACGATTACGGTTAAATGGGTATGCGGTTATGGGTATGGTTAACCGTTTATAAACGGTTATGGTTATAGGTATAACCGTTTAGGCAATTACCCAACAGGTAAACGGTTATGCGGGTATGAGCATAAACGGTTATGGGTAAATAACCGCAGTTACCCGCCCGACATAACCGTTGCCCATCCCTAGTGTTAGGTCATCCTCAGACAGACAATGACCGAAGCTCACCTAATTAGGCTAATTTCCTGCATGTCGTTTTGAATCCTTAAATGCGAGTTGACCCTATATGCCTAGTGGCCAACTTTCGTATATTACTGTTGAATATATTCAAAAACCTCCCACTAAAAATGTTTTTCAAATTTGTAAACAGGAAACGAAATTGAAAGGGGATAAAATTGATAAGGAATGAATTTAAACTTTCGTGATGATGAGGAAGGAAAAGGCTTTATGAAGAATTTGATTACCATGTTTACTTTTTGTTTTGAAAAAAAAGGACTGCATGGTGGCAAAACTATGAAAGTCCATCTTTTTTTAAAGTTGAAAAACTCATAGAGGCATTTAAGCCTCTCTGACTATGATCTTGTGTTGTTCTAAAATATGTTCAATTATGTAAATGCCTTTGCAGCTGGGTCAATTTTTTTTTCAAGGTGTGCACATCGAAAACACAAGGCCACAAATTCCACCAATTATTGGGTGGATTAGAAGGACCAAATTACAACGAGGATATTCAATATAAAATAGGAGTGGCGGCAATTAAAGATAAAATGAGAGAAAATCGATTAAAATGAATGGACATGTGAACCAAAGTCTTACAAATGCTATTGTTAGAAAAAATGGAGGGTTAGGATAAAAAGGGTAAAGGAAAACCTCATAATACTTGGAAAGAGACTTTAAGAAAAGACATGGAGTACCTGGAGATGACAGCAAACTTGAAGCAAATCAAAGCATAGTAGCGTTTCGGGAGACATACAATTGATCTTGCTTAGTGGACAAAGCTTTGTTGCTGTTGTATTTGGTGGATTGGAACGAATTATTGAGTTTTTGCAACTATATGAGAAATTTTTAATTGTGACAGGAACACAAGTGGTACACTACGTGTTTTAATAGAAGTTGTGGGAAATTTTATTTTTTAAGATATTAACTTTTTAGCACACATATCCCATTATTTGTATAGTAATAAGTGGTGGTGTACCATCTCGTGTACTAATCACACTGAAAAATCTCTTACAACTATATATGAACCAGCAATTGTGGCGTTACATATTTCAATGCTGGGCCTTGGGCATTAAGACATATTTCAATGCTGGGCCTTGGGCATTAAGTTTTGCAATTAATATCCCAACGCCATTGCCAACTATATATGGACTACCACGCTTCGCTACGGTAGTCTACTTTTCCAACGAATGAGATAGGCCCTTGGGCATTAAAAGCGATTGTATTTTCTGTCAGCACTTAACATCTTAATTTTTTTTTTTTATAATTGATATTTTTTAACTTATTTGATTTGACTGCTTAAAATTAAGAAAGATTTGTGAAAAACAAAAATAGGTGCGTGAAGAAATCTTGTTAACGATGAAGTGAGAAGATGAGATAGGATTCGATAGTCACCAGTACTGATTCCCGGCAAAAATCCATGGAAGACCAATATCTCTCGCGTGTGGACGTGGTCTCACGCGAAGCAAGTATGAAAAACAAGACGTTGTTGCCACACGTTTTGGGATGTACGATTTTATATCAACTTAATGGACGTGGATGACTTTTTCTTTTGTTGACCGAAGGAGGTTGAATTGGGTTTAGATATTTCAATATGGACTTGGATCTCTCCGGATCCCTTTTATGGGAATCCTAGGGATCAAGCCACATGGGTCGTTCATAAAAAATCGTGCGGATACAATTAAATGTTTTTTACGCAAAACGAAATTGCTTTATTTTTTAAAATATAAAAATCATTTAATTTTAGCCGCACGATTTTTGATGAACGGCCCTTGTGGCTTGATCCCAGGGATTCCCATGGAGGGGATCTGGAGAGGATCCAAGTCCTTTCAATATGTATCAGTACCCACCACAGAAGTTGCCAATGATCTCGACCGTATTCATATATGTATTTTTTGTGAAACTTCAATTTTAGCCGTTACCGTCCTTCACTTGTACTCTCTGTTACCTTATTTTCTTGATATAATATTTTATAATATTGATATAGAAATTATATAAAGAATATGAAGTGTTCGAGAGTTGATGAAAAATTATATTTCGAAAGATTATTTTTGATATTTCTTTTTCTTTTTTCAAAAAAGGCAGCTCTGCATGTTTATCCACCGTCCAATTACGTGCCGGTAGGGTTACAAGACCATTTTTGTCTCCCTGGGGCCTCGCCTGAAGGTGCTTTTCTTTCAGATGACAGTTTAAGAGTCTTTCACTTGGAGTAGATGCTTACACATCATTTTTAAACAAAACACAACCACTGTCATTTTTTTCAGTCATGATCAAAACCACTGCAGTGCCATAACGATGGGTACCGACATGGCAGCCCATCCCATGGAGCCTCCTCTTCATCCTCCTTCCAGTCAAAATTTCAGTTTTTAAATTTTAATAACATGGTTTGTTTATTTATTATATGACTATTAGATTATTAAATTTGGCTGAATTTCAGTATAATTAATTTTTAAAGAGTGATTTTGAAAGTAAAATCATTACAATTAATGGAATAGGAAATATAATGGGCTAGTGTTATCTACATCCCCAAGTGAATGAGAACATTCAACAACAGCAAACTGCTGATGAGGAAAGCGTATGCAGAGACTTGGTCCAAATGTAAAGTTGGATGTGAGCAGTGGCAGATCCAAGATTTTAAACTCGGGGGGTCCTATTAATAAAGGTCAAAAAATTTGTAGACAATTGTAGATAAAAATAACATTGAAAATATGGTCCTTTTGTCTTGAGCTTGAACTACCCAAACAAATAGATGGTCCTATTGGCTTTGGCTTGAATTTTTTTTCCATATTTCTTATTTCTAAACTAAAATTCCATATTTCTTATTTCTAAACTACACATTTAACAAAAAATACAAAACATATACCAATTACCCAATAAACAAAAATTCCATCTAAATTCTAATGATCAAATGAGTATAAACATAAAACATATCAACACTCATATCAATAATAGACTAAAAATCTTCATC
Source organism: Crataegus laevigata (assembly GCA_963580275.1). Taxonomy (NCBI): domain Eukaryota; kingdom Viridiplantae; phylum Streptophyta; class Magnoliopsida; order Rosales; family Rosaceae; genus Crataegus; species Crataegus laevigata. The sequence continues at coordinate 9,063,893 of OY756939.1, read as the reverse complement.
AATATCTAATATAATTTAATTGAGATTAGATTAGAACAAAAAAAACTTACTTGAATTGTGAACCAAATAGTGGTGGCCTAGAGATTTGGGGAGGTATGATATTGGTGTAATAAAATTATAATATGGGATTGGGTGTGGGATTTAGAATTTTAGGGTTTTGAAATCTGAGGAGTTGAGGATTGGAAATTGGATGAATATGTTAAAGCTGGGCATTGGGGGGAAGCAGAAGAGAAATTTGGGTGGATATGTTTGTGGGCATTGGGGGAAGCAGAAGAGCGGGAAACAGGGGAAGGGTGGGACAGTGGGGAATGATGTGGGTTGGGGGTGGGTCCGGTGGGATTTAAAATAATGGACAAACACTTTGGGTGGGATTTAAAAAACAATTTAAAACAATTGGCCAAAACACTGTCGTTTTGGGCCAATTATTTTCTTTCTTCTCCGGTCATCTTCTCCGACGAGAAGATGTCGTACCTGAAACCTGCACTGCACGAGGGGTCCCCGGAAAATTTCTAGCAACGATTTAGGGTAGCCGAAGGGTCCTGGGACCTCCTAGGTCCCTCTGTGGATCCGCCACTGGATGTGAGAATGTAAAGACCAAAATAGACTAAATTATGTAAGGGTTTATAAGTGATTGGACTACTTCTCATATTACTAATTGATTTTACAAAAATGCTACTCTTACCGTATATTTGTACTATTATTTATACCATCTCTTTAATAGAGATATAATTCACATGCGTTGGTGGACACTATCGTTATTAGAGAGATAAAATAAATGATAATATAAATAGGTAGTAACTGTAACATTACTCTTGATTTTATTGTTGAATTTCAACTTTCTTAATTGGGGAAAATGTATGATACAAGTGGCATCTTTTGTAGCTGACTTTCTTTTAAGAACAATACTTGAGTACTCAATGGAGAGTACCAAAATTTACTCACCTCTGATGTGCCCCAATAATATTACAACATGTGTATTTCAAAACTTTATCCCAATATTTGTATCTTACTAACCAAACACTCAATTATCATTTTAAACTCATAACCAAACACCTTTCATCTTCTTTCTCATTCTGTTAGATGCCATGGCTGATCTGCCATAGCTAATCCATATCCATGGACCCCAGCCACCCCATATCCTCCTTCCACCAGATCCCCCCACACCCTCGCATCAGAGGACTTGCCCTCTTTTTTCGTTCTTTCTCTTCGAATCAACATCAAAAGGAAGTCGTCGGATGCAATCGACGCCGATGATGACATGGTTTCCGGCGAAGGGCAGAGAAGTGGTTCTGGGTACGTCTTTTGGGTAAATTACAGTATACAATTCAACTAATATGATCAAAGTCTTGGCCAACTCCAGGTGGGAAATTAAAAAAGTGGCCGCCATTTTATCATGCAACTTGGACAAAATATATTATAGGGTAAATTATATAAAGCTATCTTACATATCGTTCGAACTATAAATTTATACCTCATGTTTTAAATATTGTAATGTCATATCTCAACATATGAATTCGTTACAATGTCAAATTTTTTGTCAATTTAACTGTTAAATGATGATGTGGTAGGAGTGGGATCCACTCATTTCTCAACTTGAATAAAAAGTTAATTAATTAATAATAAATTACTAATTCTTATTTAACAATTAAACTTAATTTTATAAATAAATAAATAAAATTAAAAAAAACTCTCTTCATTTCCCCAGAAATCCTCTCCTCCCACTACTCTCTCATCCGTCCCCCTTCTTCCTCATCCGTCCCCCTTCTTCCTCGTCCTCATTCGTCCCCCTTCTTCCTTGTCCATCTGCCGCCTTCCAGTCCACCGATTCGGACCAGCGAGTTCGTCATATCAGATCGGCACATATTCAATATGTTCAACGGGAAAGATCCGGTGTTTTGACTCCCTCCCTGGTTCTTGTGGAGGTTGCAACGAAATGATCTGGCTACGACGTCAGCGAGCACATACATGTCTTCTTCGGCATCAAAATCGGTCCGGTTTTCTTTGAAACGGCAGTGGATCGATTCGAATGATGGTTGGGAGAAATCGAATAGTGGTTGATGGAGAACCGAACGGACGGAGACGGAAATGAGAAGGTGTAGAGGTTGACATGCATCGGGGAAGCGAATCTGCAGCAGTGGTGTCAACCCAGAAAATGGGGAAAAAAAGGGGAAAGAAAAAGAAAAAAACTTGGACTGCAATGAACTTCCATTCTTCAAGATTTCAAAAATCCGGAGTTCTGGGCGAATTATCAAATGGCCACTTCTTGAATTTTTGAAATTTTAATTTCTCTAATTAAAAAAAATAATTTCTCTAATTTCTTGAATTTTCTGGGTTTGTATTTGTATTTTTCGTTTTGGGTTTTGTTTTGTGAGGTTCTTCGTTTTGGCTTTCTGGAACTCTCCCTTTGCAATTTTGTTTCGTGGTTTTTCTTAGAAAAATGGTGAAGAAGAAGAAATTGAAGAAATGGCAGTGGGGCGAAAGCCCCAGACGGTGATGGGATTTGAAGAGAGGGAAAATGATAAGGGGATGGTTTCTAATGCTCAGTTTTGCGAAATCTTAGTGAGCTTATGATGAAGAAATCAAATTAGTTTTATGTAAAGACTGTTGGAGCAAGATGAATTGTGTCTGGTTTGGTTTGCCATAAAAACCCACTTATTTGGGGTCTAGTTTTGGTTTGCCATCGAAACCCACCTGCGTTTTGCGATCGGCGGTGTATCAATTGTTCCCATAGTAGGACGAAAATTAGCTGCGTTTAAGGAGGACGAGGAAGAAGGGGAGCGGAGGAAGGAGTGATCGGAGGAGGAACGGGGACGATTTCCAGGGAACAAGGACGAGAGGTTTTTTTTTAATTTTATTTTTAAAGTTAATTTTAATTGTCAAATAAAAAATTAATAATTTTATTCAAGTTGGCAAAAAAGTGGGTTTAGTTTCTGCCATCATTTAACAGTCAAATTGACAAAAATTTAACAGAGGTCTGACGTTGCAACGACTTCATAAGTTAAAGTATGATATAGCAATATTTAAAACATGAGGTATGAGATCATTTAACAGTCAGATTGACAGAAAATTTAACCGAAGTCTGGCATTGCAACGACTTCATAAGTTGAGGTATGACATTGCAATATTTAAAACATAAGGTATGATATTGTGATTCGACTCATAATTGAGCTAGTTTTTTGTAATTTACCCTATACTAGCTTTCTGCACGCGCTCACATTTTTTGAATCACAATGTGTTACGCGTTACTTACACGTTTTAAATGTATTTATATGCGTAAATTGACAAGAGGAAAGTCAAATATTTGAAGTAAATGAATAATCTTAGATAATGTTAGAAGAAATCCCTCGTAAACCAATTAGAAGAGCTGAATCCACATAATAAAATCAGTTTCTATTGAATTTATATAAAAAATAGAATAAATAATATTTAATAAACAACTAATTGAATCACATTATTGCAAACACATTGTGAGGCTAAGCCCACCTCTCCCCCCTTACTGTAGATAATATCGTTTGTTAAAAAAAATCATTTGATAACTAATTTAATCACATTATTATCCGCGAAAGACCTTTTTTTATAACCAGCATTACACGTCTCTTAAGATATTTGGAACGTGTTTAAAAATAGAAAAAATAATATTTAATGAACAACTAATTGAATCACATTATTGTTAGTCTATTGTGAGGTACTAAAAAAAAGTGTACAAAAATATTAATTACTAAAAAACACTATTAAAATGGCGATACCCCTGCCACATTTGTTGTATTATTTTAAACTGCTTTTGAAGTTTTTTGTTTAAGTGATATTTTTGTCTAATTATTTTTGTGTGAAGCTTGTGACACCAAAAAAACACTGTTAATTGGGCCATTAGCTTCATATATAAAGAATCATATACGTATACGTTGTCAATATATGACTAAAATCTAATGGTCTTCTTCTTACGGTTGGTCGTTTAAGTTCACGCCGTCGAGGAGGGCAAGTTCTGCACATGTACAATATGAAGATGAAGTTGATGATGAGGATACTATTACTCTGCTTCCTCAGCTGCTTCTGGTTTCAGCTGTCCTTTGCTCAAAATGCTACCACTGATCCATCTGAAGGTTCTCTCTCTCTCCCTACACACACACACACTTTGCCACATTTAAGTGTTTTTGACCAGGAACCGGGCTTTTTTCCCTCAACAAAATGACATTTTAAGTGTTTTTCGACCATATGAAATGAAGTTTCGAAGAACTTATTTGCAAAGCCTTTTTCTTCCCATATACAAAACATCCAAATTAAGGGTAATTTTCCTTTGTAATAATCAATTTGATCTGTCATTTGATTCGAGATAGTCTAGTAAGTCGTAATACAAGTCAAATTATGGTGTGATATAATATAATACACACAAGGACTGAATTAACTGAGAGTGCAGTGAGGGCGTTGAACTCAATATTTGAACAATGGGGCACACAAGCAGAGCCGGGGCAGTGGAATATCAGTGGAGAACCCTGCAGTGGATCTGCCATCAACGGCACCGGCTTTAGTATCCCCGATAACTACGGAGCCATCGTTTGCAACTGTACTTACGACAACAATGCCACATGCCACATCACCCGGCTGTATGTTATACTACTCTCTCTTTATGAACAAGATTTCCATGCCACTGCTGATTTTTCACTTGCTACCTATATATATTGACGTCATAATTTGACTGTGTCGCTCCGTTTTATGTAGTTCTAAATGTTCAATCTTGTTGCTTTCCAGGAGCGTGTATGCTCTTAACAAACGAGGGGTGTTTCCAGAAGAATTTGTGGCTCTGAGATATCTCACATTTTTGTATGAATTTTTTCCAACTCCCTTCTCTGTTTTTTGTTCATCAAAATTATCTATTGGATATTAAAAATTGTAGAATTATCAGAGAGATGATCCAAATGTTCACTTCCAACAACACCAATATTGTTCCCAATTTGGTAATTATCACCTACACAATCCGTCAGGTGTGGGGTTTATCTCAAAAGGCCTCAGCATTAGTTGGGGTGGGATTTGGATTTTTAAACTCTTCTTTCTTTATTTCTCTAGCCGATGTGGGATTTCAACAAAAATATGGTCGTGTTGTAAGATTAAGAGTTAACGATTAAACTTTCTTTCAATTTTTGTAGGGAAATGGATTCGAATTATTTCACCGGTCCCCTACCGGCATTCATTGGCAATATGTCTGCATTGACTTACTTGTAAGTAGTGAGAACATTTCTTTAAGTACTCATACTTCTGATGAGACCCGTAGCAATTTGTATACTTCATTTTGAAAATCATAATCTACAGTTATGTTCTTTACACCATTTTGATACTATTTATGCCGTAATCTACAAAAAAAATCATTACGCTTTTATTGAATAATGCAGTACTAGTTTCCTGTTATATAATGTAATTAAGTTTAATGGTGCTTATCTTTCACTAACTGATATCTCCATTCAGGTCAATTAGCACCAATTCATTCTCTGGGCCCATCCCCAAGGAGCTTGGAAACCTCAAGGAGCTAACAATGCTGTAAGCCATTAAAAATTAGAGAGCGTACAATAAAATTTTGTGTCGTAAACATTAGATATAGAACCTATTGTTATAAGCTAAAAATTTGGTTATGAATGAACAATCGAAGAACAGAAAATGAGAAGGATAACAATGGAATTTTTTTTTGAAGGTTTCTCTCTCTGCAAAATCTAGCAGAGCATATTCTCTTCATCTCTCTACAATTCACACACACTCTGTACTTTACATAACCGTTAGAATCCAAGGTGGATTCTCTCTCTTTACAAAAAAATCTCAGCCTTACATCTAGCTAGTTGTTAGGATCATTACACGTGGCATTATTTGCCTTACTGCATTAGAGCTGCACACTTGGTATTTTAAACTCACGTGCTATATAGACTTACAATTCAACAGAACCTTCTATCACTCTTCAATAATTGCTTTCAAGTAAGTGTTTGCCCGTTCAACATGACTTGCAGGGGCATCAGATTTAATAATTTCTCCGGAACACTCCCTCCAGAACTTGGTAATTTAGTCAAGCTCCGGGAAATGTAAGTGCTTCGTTAAATCATCAAATTTGAATTACATGTTAATTCCTTACGGATGAGCAAAAATTGCACTTTATTGTATGAAATGGGTATTAATCAGTTGCCTTATGATTTTCACAGTTACATGGACAGCTGTGGACTCGGTGGCGAAATTCCTTCAACATTTGCCAAGCTCACCTACATGCGAGTCTTGTAAGAATGGCTCTTAAATCGTATTTTAGATTTGTTCGTTTATCCAGTACTTTGAGATTGCTTTTCTTGGATGAGATTACCTATATAAGTCAACTTTTTGAATTTTAGCTGGGCATCGAACAGTCCTTTCTCAGGAAAGATGCCTGATTTCATAGGGAATTGGACACAACTCACGTATTTGTAAGTAGAGAAACCTTTGATCTTTTGCAGTTTATGAAAAAAGACCTGATACCAACCAGCTTCTTATATGTTTCTGTAGGGATTTTCGAGGGAACTCTTTTGAAGGCCCAATACCAACCAGCTTTTCTCAACTGACCTCATTGGAGTATCTGTAAGTACAAATGTTTCATAAATTGTAATTCTCTCTCTCTTTCTCCGAAGACGGGATTTCAGTTTATTTTGCATAAAATGATGTAGGCTAATCAGTGATATATACAATGGGAGCTCCTCTCTTGAATTCATAAAAAATCTGAAAAGCTTGACTGAATTGTAAGTGAAGATTCTCATCGATCCAGATACTTTCATCTAACTTCTTTTTCCTTTTGAAACTTGATATCTTACTCCATCTTTTTATCAAATTTTATGTTTTTGGAATACAGAAGACTACGAAACGCATTAATCACTGGTACCATCCCATCTGATATTGGAGAATATCAAAGTCTGCAGACACTGTACGTACCAGCAAATATAAGCTTGAGTCCCAACGAGACCAATTAGTTTTCTTTCATTCTGATTGCTCCTCTCAACTTATCGTTGGTGTTGCAGGGAATTGAGTTTCAACAATTTGACAGGCCAACTCCCAAGTTCTTTGTTCAGCTTGAGTTCTCTTACATCCTTGTAATCCCCGTCCTTATTATTATCTTTTTCTTGCCTTATCATACATAAGTTATCAAATCTTCAACATTCCCTACTTTGATTGAAGATCTGGACTAATCCTTCTAGATTTTGTGCACATCTGACCTTCTACTATTATCGGAATGGCCAGGTTTCTTGGAAACAATAGTCTCTCCGGACCTCTTCCAAGCCAAAAGAGCAATGAACTTCAGACTATGTAAGTCCTCGTTTCTTAAAGTAGTCATATAGAATGCACGGTGCATGTATGTGTTTGTGTATAATCGTAAGCATTCTAATCCTATCTTACACAAGTTCTTTATAACTTTCATGCATTTTGTGTCTTCTGATTCTATTTTGTTATTTGCAGAGATTTGTCTTACAATTTTTTATCAGGAAGATTTCCCCAGTGGGTGACCACAATAACGCATGTGTACGTGTCCTTTTATCTTTCACCTTCATTTTATAGTTTAAAACACTAGAATATGTTCAGACAACAAATTATCGCTGAGATTCGTTTTCACAATGCTACTTGACTACTAAGTTTTGATCTTGTACATGTAATTTTCATTTGATAAAGATATAGTTCTTCATATGTTGATTGATTAATGATTTTATGCAGGAACTTAGTGGTTAACAACTTCACATTTGACAGTTCAAACATAACGTGAGTTGAAGTTTCTCTTACTCGTTTTGGACAAGCAATACTATCACCGCCCTTCCACTATGTGTTCTATCTAGATAACTAATAATTGTTCTCTGTGTTTGCAGTACTCTTCCTGGATTGAATTGCCTACAGAGAAATTTTCCATGCTATCGAAATACCCCACGATGTAATCCGCTCTAATGTCACCCATCATTTACTATTTTAACGCAACGTCATGTTAGAGGAAAAGGCATTGCTTCTCTAGCTATGGATAATTGGTTAGAAATATGTGACTGAAGAACATTAGTATGAGTCTTCAATTTGAAGTTTCATCGCTAATCATGGGTAGATTCTGGTATTACATGAAACTTACAGATGCAAACTTCTCGATCAACTGTGGTGGACCGCAAATGACAGGAAGTGATGGCATATTGTATGAGGCTGAAGAGGCAACTCTTGGCCCAGCAACATTCAGTATAACCAGTACAAGGAAATGGGCTGTCAGCAATGCCGGTTTGTCTTATAACAGCGAGAACCCAACGTTTTTGGTAAATACCCATGCACAAGTCACCGGAACAGATGTGACCCCGGCGCTTTTCCAGACTTCAAGAGTGTCCCAAGGATCACTGAGATACTATGGGCTGGGCCTTGAGAATGGCCCCTACACTGTAACATTGCAATTTGCAGAGACGGTTTATGAAAGTCACACTTCGCAAAAATGGGAAAGTCTCGGACGGCGTGTATTTGATATCTATATTCAGGTAAGACTGCTTATAAAATAAAAATTCTAACTTATTTGAAGTAAACACCTCATTGGACAGGTTTTCAATAATTTAAGCTACATTAACTAAAGACAGTGATTTAAAGGATACTAGAATTATCACCTACCTCTTCATTTGGTTGCTAGGGTACCCGCAGGACGAAGGACTTTGACATATCGAAGGAGGCAGGTGGTGTTAACCGAGCAGTTGTGAGAAAATTTAATGTTAGCGTGTCAGAGAATTATCTTGAAATTCATTTGTTCTGGGCTGGTAAAGGGACTTGTTGCATACCCAATTACGGTGATTACGGCCCACTAATAGCAGTTGTCCGTGCTACTTCAGGTATAGTATCGGTTAACTTATAGAGATTTCCTGTGAGTGGTTTAAATGTATTTTTCTGTTGTTAATTGACACTGAAGAATTCGTCCGTTTTATTACTCATATTTTACACCAACAGTTGTCGGGCTTCCACTAACTACTCCAGGAAAGAAGAGCAAGACTGGGTTGATAGTTGGTATTGCAGTTCTTCTTGGAGTTGTAAGCTTGCTATTAATATTTGCAATTCTATATATGAGGAGGAAAAAATCAGAAAAAGAAGACGATGAAGGTAAATGACCATATCATTACTGGTACCCAATTCAGGTTTCTCTGCTCTAACACTAACACACAGAAGTAAGAATGCTTTCACGAAAGTAAAACTTATGTCATGCTGTTTTGTGAATGTGCAGATATTCTAGGATTAGGCCCCCGACCATATACTTTTAGTTATGCTGAATTAAGAGTTGCAACTGAAGATTTTAATCCTTCAAATAAGCTAGGAGAAGGAGGATATGGCCCCGTTTATAAGGTGAAATCCGTATTACATCAATATCATGTACTTGAAGTAATGACAAGAGAAAGGAGAAAGAGCGAGAGAAGAAAATATAACTTCTGTTTTCTTTCCTTCACGTCACTAAACTGTGTTTCTGTGTACATTGTAGGGTACACTTTCTGATGGTAGAGTAGTGGCTGTGAAGCAACTTTCAGTAGCATCTCACCAAGGAAAGAGTCAATTTGTATCTGAAATTGCTACCATATCTGCTGTGCAACATCGGAATCTAGTGAAACTATATGGATGCTGCATTGAAGGCAGCCATCGCATTTTGGTTTATGAGTATCTTGAAAACAAGAGCCTTGATCAGGCACTTTTTGGTACAAACCTATCTACTTGTAGGTTGCACAGAAACAACATTGTTTGCAATTTCAAGCACTCTAAAATTGTTAAAAAATGTTTTTGATTGGATGTGTTCACTAATATTTCAGGAACAAGTAACTTGCACCTTGACTGGCCTACTCGATTCAATATATTGTTGGGAACAGCAAGAGGACTTGCTTACCTTCATGAGGAGTCAAGGCCAAGGATTGTACATCGAGATGTCAAAGCAAGTAATATTTTGCTCGATGCAGAACTTTCCCCAAAAATATCAGATTTTGGACTGGCAAAGTTTTATGATGACGAGAAAACCCACATCAGCACCCGAGTTGCAGGGACAATGTAAGCCATCCTTTATTGTTTTTCCAGAGGATACATACATTATGGCCACACACATTTATACTTGCATGAAATTTTAACACACATGTTAATAATGCCTCAAATGATCTCAAGCAACATTGTGCAACCATTTGATTATCTTGCATTGCAGAGGCTATTTGGCACCGGAGTATGCATTGTTTGGACATTTGACAGAGAAGGTCGATGTGTTTGGTTTTGGAGTCGTTGTTTTGGAGATCCTCAGCGGGAGACCAAACTCTTACAATAACTTGGATCCAGAAAAGATTTCTCTTCTTGAATGGGTAGGAATTGCATTCGCCTAGCTTCATTTAGGCATTGTTGTGAAAAACTTATTTATACTTTTCTTTGACCATGGCATAATGTTTTCAGGTATGGACTCTACATGAAAACGACCAAACTCTCGGGCTGGTGGATCCGAGATTGACAGAGTTTGCTGAAACTGAAGCAACTAGATGGATAAGAGTAGCTCTCATGTGCACGCAGGGATCACCGATGGCACGGCCATCTATGTCATGCGTGGTTGCAATGCTTTCTGGAGACATTGACATAAGCACTGTCATGTCGAAGCCAAGCTATTTGACAGATTATGATTTTAAAGATGTAACAACATCGTTAACAAGTAGATTTTTGGTGGAGGATGATACCCCATCAACTTCATCCAAGGGTAATAATGTTCACCTCAACTATTAGCCAGGAGGCAGCAATGCAAGTGGTGCTGACACTCCATGGATTGATCATGTGCCTTCTGTAAACGTCACTCAATCACTACTCTCTGGCATTAGAGGAGAAGGAAGGTGATAAATATCGAGAAATGATTTTCGCATGCTCTTTATACCCCCTTTGTGCACCCTTGTACTTGTTTTAGACCCTTTCCTTTTATATAATACACATTTTAATAATCAATTGTAATTGTACTTTAGCTTTGGCTTTTGGTAGTGGGCAGGGGATTGGCATGCCAGATTTGAATATACCTTAGCAGATGGATGTATATCCTACTTATTCATACACGATGTTTCTAGATATATTCATGAACCACCACACTAGATGGGGATCCCACCACTAAAATTTAAGAATGTGTTCAGGGAATTCAGATAATTTAATAAGGCCTTTTTGGGTCTATAAATTGAGCCTTGATGTTGATGGTCCAGTTGCAGAATAAATAAGAAAAGGCCTTTTTGGGTCTATAAATTGAGCCTTGATTTTGATTGGATGTGTTCACTAATATTTCAGGGACAACTTGCACCTTGGCTGGCCTACTTGAGTCAATATATTGTTGGGAACAACAAGAGGACTTGCTTACATAAGACGTTGGTGACACGATTTTCTAAACAACTTATTCTACACACTCTTTTAAACTGATGGTTATCTTTAGCTAAGACCTTAGATTGAGTATGAACATAAGTTTTTTTTCTGCTCTACATCATTATCAGTTAAAGCATTTATAGATCTTTTTGACATAATGGAAGCAAATTGTTACAATAATTTAAAAATGGATTACTGCAAACCGTATTGCAAGAGAAATAGAGAGGAAAATAGTGTGTCAAGAAATATATAGCACAAATTTGAAATAAACATACATCACACATATAATAGCAACAAAAAACCAACAGATTACAAATCTTTAATAAGATAGCCAAAAAAAATATAAAAAGGAAAAAAAAATCAAAACAAAACTATAAGATGTATTAAAAACCAAATTACAGTAATAACAAACAAATATTAAAAATTTAAAGCTAGCATTTTTAAAGTTGAAACTAGTTACCTCAAAAATGCCAAATTTTGAAACCACAACCCTACGAATTTCTGCAAAATCAAGCCATGACTCATTACTGGATTGGAATATGTAATTCAATTTGATAACTATATTCACAATCAAGTAAATAGAAAACATAACATGAATACAATTGAAAATAATTAGAAAATTTAATCTGGATTTAAAACCGTACATCATATACAAAAACGAAAGGATTAAATACCAAATATATGAAATCACTCTTTTAAGTTCAGCACTGAATCATACGTAATCGCACAGACGGTTCAAAAATTGGCATATAATCTCTTCCTAGTCTAATGTAAGCAGAATCATATATAAACGTGACAAAATCAAAAGTCTCTTAACCCCTGAACATCAGAAAACCCACAAAACAAAAATAATCAGTGGACACAAACCAACCCTGAAAGCACCGAATTAACATTAACAAACAATAAAAAACAATGAAACATGCTAACCTTTCAGACGGGCCAGTATCAATATCTACACTCAGCTTTAGCATACCAATGCAACCTCCCCTGCAATCCTTTGTTTCTCAGCAGAAACTGGCCCATAAACCAATAACAGAGCCCTTTAGTACCCAACCTTCTGCACTGGAAAAATGTATATCACAAAACAAATACATGACTATCAACCCAAGATGAAGAGTCTACCCTACCTGTTTTTATTGCCTCCTTAGCTAGTTGCTCATCCATACCAGATGATAATCCTGTATCATTTACTAGTTGGGTATACAAACTCTATTCAACCTCCTTATCCCTGACAATCTTTAGCTTTGAAATTCTTTCCTCACCAAGCTTTCGAACAACTGATCTGACATTTACAAAGTGTTAAATGGAGTATTAGTGCAGTCCTATACCATCCATATGGAACATAATGAACTAAAACTGGTACGTGGTGGTAAGGATTAATAGAGAGTACTTAACTGCAGCTTTTGGCTCAATATAATATGCACAAATATGTATGCGTATATGTGCCTGTCTGTGTACTTAACTACAGTTATTAGCATACTTTTATTGTATTTAACTTGCAAACAAAGAGCTAACGACAAGTTCTTAAGAATGATTAATAGATCAACCAGTCGCATTAAAACTTATCATAATTCTATGTACTATTTTCCACAATGGAAATCGCATATGCTGTCAAGTGACACTAGAATCTGTGCTATTGCAGAAATTTGGAATGAAAAAATAAAATATAAAGTTGCAGCCATGTCAGTGGCTGAGTCCTTTATGACCACATCGAAAGAAACTACTGTCCAATTATATCCATAGCTACAGTGCATTCCATGGTTCCCAAAGCCCAGAGCATGTTCATAATTGTCTGGAAACTCAACCAAAAAAAAAGGCATAAAAACAAAGAATAAAATGTTTGTTATTACCTGGCAATTCGATCCCCACTCTTACTATAAGTTGTCAGTACAACCACAGGTATCCCTTCCTTGTACGCATCGTCAATAAACCTGCAAATGGAAAGGAGAAAATAAGTCTTAACTGTTGGAAACAATGGAGAAACAGGATATACACAAACATCCAACTAGACATGGCATTGACATGCAAATGAAATCTCACTAAAAGTCAACTGATTATTTCTAGTCCAGTTGTTTTTGTTTGTACATGGTTCATCACTTCTAGCTTCCTATAGATTTAGGATCATCAGTTCATCTAGACTATCAAATAGACTCGCAAATATTTGTCAAGAATAAACTCCCAGCATCCCTAAGGCCCAGTCTAAACCAAAACTTCTAAGAGCAAAAGTCTGGTATATTCTTGAAATAAAATAACAACACTTTGATACGTAGGTAGCAAGCTACCTTTGATTTCACATCATTTCTTTGGCAACACTTTAGCAGAATTTCCAAATGCTGGACATGGTGAAAAATATTCATACCCAAGTTTTTGAGAAGAGAAGATTTTTTAAAATTTTATTCATACCCAAGTTCTATATATTGCTTTAAGCTAATTCCAAAATTTGGAAATTCTGGAAGTATAGCTGAAGCCAGGAATGACTAAATGAGTACAAATAAAGAGGTTTTGCACATGGTTTTAGTCTACGCTATCCATATTTGAAGAAGGTAAAAATATCAAGCAGAAATTTAGACTCGATATATTTGAGAGCTAAAAGATTGTGTAATCATCCAAGTAAATTTTCTGTCATCAGAATCTCACTCTTCAACTCCAGGTCGTAAAGTCAAGCCTTCTGACATCAGAAACTCATCCATTGCAATTTTCTGTCAAAAACAAATTAATATTAGCTACTTTCATTCTCCATATGGAAGAGCATGACTTAATTACTTTTTAGATACAAGTGGAAAATAAAAGGATATTTACTCTCCCATTCATTAATGTGTTTTGCAATTTTACGGTTTTACCTTGTATTGTAAGATACAAAATAACAAGCTATCAAAGTAACAAGTGAAATGAGTTTGCAATTATCTCAGATAAGCAGCCATTTCTTTTGTGTAAAAATGATAATTTTCATAGATGGCTTCAAGTGGAAAATAATAAAAAAGTCCTGTTTTTAAATCAGCCCTGCTCACCTTCCCTGGAAAAATATACAAACAGTTCTCTTATTATTGTTATTAACCAAAAGCAGATTCCTCATTAGCCCTGGAATTATAAATTTTCCTTATTTTTGTTCCACAGTATACATAACTATACGATCAAAATATTGACACAAAGACTATAATATTTCCTTTTGTGTATGATCAAGTATCTATTACCTAAGTCTAGACTTGTATCTCAGTGGTAAGATCAGATATAAATGTTGAGATGCGTCCCTAAAACCTAACTTAATAAGTCCATACCTTCTTTTGCAGAACATTTTTCACAAATGACTCCTTCTCGCTTGTAGGCAATGAACTAGGCCAACCAATCTGCAGGACAGATTAACAGTAGATTCAGAAGAAAAGATACTAAATGAAGGAAATTTTTGAAGAGCTACTTCAAGCTATTCATTCTTTCCAAAGACGACAAAAGAGTAACACACCCGATTAAAATACAAATTCACCAATTATGATGAATAAGGCAAAGCATGATTGTAAAACGAACAAGTAATATAGGTCAGAATCCTGTCATTTTTCATATCGAAAAACTCTACGACCAAGATACACACTCGGAAAGGTAATTGAATTGACTCATAGTAGATTGAAGCAAGTCATGAATCATGATTTCAAGCCTACTAAATAAATTAAAGAAAAAGAAACCAAATAAATGACTTAAAGAACAAGAAACCAATTAAATAATCTAAATTCATGAATCTTTACTCGTCATTTTAATTTCCCACCTTAGGAGATCCAAGTAAACAGGCTCTGTCCAACTTGCACAGTCAAATCCAAGCTTCTTAAATGCTGCCAATATATCACAAGAAAAAACACAGTAATATTAACACATAAAACGCAATTTAATCAAGAAAATTTAATACAATAGGATGAAAATACTGCATTTTCACACCTGCCTTGAAGGTTTGGCGGGTCCCCAACCGATACGCATCCATAAGAACCCGAAAGAAACAAAGGGAAATCATCAAGTAAAAGGTCTCCGAGAAAACCCACCTCCAATTCGAACAATGCAGCAAAAAACAGCTTCAATAAACCAAGAAAATAATAAAAATAAAACAAAGAAGCAGTGAAGTAAAGGAAAGCAATTAAATTGAAATGCTTGGAGTAAGAAGAAGACAGAAATCATCCCACCCATTGACTTCGAGGAGAACAATGAGTTCCTGAGATGGGTTCTGGTCTTGAGCGCCGGATAGCGAGCTGAAAGCGGCGAACCGGTCGAAGTGCAGCCATTTTCCGGGAAAAGTTGAGTTTCTTTGGGAAAGTGGAGGAAAATGAAGGGACCAAGTTGGGGTTGTTCTGCGGGAGGGCAAAGAAGCAGGCGGTGGGGTTGTTACTTGGCGGGAAAAAGGCAGAGGTGGAAGAAAAGGGCTGAGCTCGGAGAATTGAGCACGAAGCGGTGAGGTTGTTTGATTTACAGCTGACTGGGGAAGGAAATATCAGCTTCTACTGAAGAAGAAATAGCGTTATTGAGCTCGGCTACTCAAGAAGAATTAAGGGCATCTGAGAAAAAAGCGGAGAAAAAAGCGGAGAAAAAGCTAAAAGCCTCGTGACCGTGGCGGCGACCGTGGCGGAGACGGTGGATCCTGGTGGGCAGGCGATGGAGAGGGCTCCAAGACTGGATGGAGATCCAACCCCTCCACCTTTTGATTTCGGATCTCAAGATGCTGCATCGTCCAGATCTGGTAAAAGAAGTCGTGGAATTGATGGCCCGAAGTTGGATGTTGATCGCGACATGGCGGAGCTGCATCTAGAGCCTAACGTGAGCTTTAAAGATAAGCTTATGAAATCAGCCCGGCGAGTAGACTCAGTGGCTGTCTCTGAGTTTGAGTTTGATCCGAATCTTGAAGACGGGGACGTCTCCTTCTCCCGCGAGGTGAAAGGACCAATCGTGACATTCTCTGAAAAAGCTGTGATGCACATCGGAAAGGATTGGCATGATGCGCTGGTCATCAAACTTCTCGGACGAGCGCACACCTATAACTTCCTGCTGAACAAGCTGAGGCAAAAGTGGCAATTGAAAGGAGGTATGCAGCTGATTGATCTTGATCATGATTTCTATATTGTTAAATTTGATCTGGAAGAGGATAAAGAATTCGTTTTAACGGGTGGACCTTGGGTAATTGCGGGTCAATATCTTATGATTCAAAAATGGAAACCAGGGTTTGTGCCTGCAACTGAGGTAATTACCCGTATGGCTGTCTGGGTAAGGATACTGGGCATCCCAATTGAATATTTTAATGTATGGGCAATGAGGAAGATAGGCAGTGTGTTGGGAAAACTATTGAAGATTGATGTAAACACTAATTCTCAATACAGAGGCAAATTTGCTAGAATTTGTGTTGAGATTGATGTGACCAAGCCTCTGGAAGCATTTATCCAAATTAATGACAGATGGTACAATTTGGAATATGAGGGTATGCCAGAAATCTGCTTTGGATGCGGTCGCTATGGGCATAAGAGGGAGAGTTGTACTTGGGGCGCTGATCCTACGGGGGCAAAGGTTGATGTCGGTCCAAATGAGAATGATACTATGAATTTGGATGAACCTATAGTACAGCCCGCCCAATGCAGCGAGGATGTTAATGCTATACATGGTGCTTGGATGCAGGTCAAGCCTAGAGGTAGGCCTAGGAAAATAAGTTCTGGGCAGGGAAGTGGGGATGGGTCCTTTAATGGGCAGGGATCAAGGTTTAATGCTCTTTATAAGGAAGATAAAAATAAGAATGAGGGAGCTATGGGGGGTGGCATAGATGGTGAGAAGGGAGAAGGGGCTATTGAAAGGAAAACTTGGATGGCTAGGAAGAAGAAGGTAACTGGTGTTAGGGATGCACTTGCAGATATATCCAATTTGGGTGGAAAACCGATTGCCCCCCTCCGACCAAGCAACACCAAGGTGGGACAACTAAGACAACCTTTGATGAAGAGGGCAAGTCCTAGTTCGGGAACCTGTACTAGTGGGCACTAGCCAACCAATGTTAGTGGTAGCGGTACTGGGGGTGATGCATATGATCTGGACCCAGGTGAAAGTATGATGAGTACTAACCATGAAAATCCAGGTACACTAATACAACACCCTCGGTCAGCTGATGACTCCTGTCCAGGTAAATCTGATGAAATTTGTGCCTCCCGTGTGATGGAAACCCCTATGGGTTGCTAGACTGTATGTTTTGGCTCTATTTAAGTAACCCATATTTATGATGAATATTGTAGTATGGAACTCTAGAGGTGCTGGCTGCACCAAATTTAAAGATACTGTTGCTGACTTAATTAATACTCACCGAATGGAAATTCTGGTTATTTGTGAACCCAGGATTAGTGGTCAAAAGGCGATCTCAGTTGTTAAATCTCTTGGGTTCCCGTGCTTTGAGATTGTGGATGCTGTTGGTTTCTCTGGTGGTGTGTGGATGTTGTGGAAGAATTCTAGATTAAAGGTGGAAGTCATTGGTACTACTGCTCAAGCTATCTCGGTGGTTGTGAATGGTGATGGCCAGAACCATTGGATGTTCACTGCTATCTATGCTAGTCCTTGTGTTACTAAAAGAGATGGATTATGGGAGTACTTGGATTTTGTTGCTGAGTGTCATCATTTACCTTGGTTACTTGCAGGGGATTTCAATGATATGTTGGGTGTGAATGATAAACGGGGTGGCGCTCCTCTATGCAGATTAAAAGGGCTCAAATCCTGGGTGGATAGGAATTATATGATGGACCTGGATTTTATTGGCCCTAAGTTTACTTGGACTAATAAAAAGGTCTGGGAAAGACTTGATCGTGGGATTTGTAATATGAGATGGAGGAGCTTGTTCTCTGAAGCTTATGTCCACCATCTCCCGCGAACAAAGTCAGACCACTGCCCAATCAAGATCTGCTTAAAATCTCACCATTCATGCTCCCCCAACCACCGCCCCTTTCGGTTTGAAGCTATGTGGCTGAGACATGACAAATTCAAAGATCTTGTGGATGACTATTGGAGTAAGGATGGAGGCTCGGTTATTGATAAAACTTATGCTCTTGTTGAGCCACTCAAAAAGTGGAATATCCAAGTCTTTGGGCACTTCAAACAGAAGAAGCGCAAGCTGCTAGCAAGAATTGATGGGATTCAAAAAGCTTTGTGTCGGGGGTCTAATAAATTTCTCTCTAAGCTGGAGGAGGAGTTGATTGCTGAATATAATGATGTTCTGAATGAGGAGGCCGTTTTTTGGCATCAAAAGTCTCGACTGGGGTGGCTTCAAGATGGTGATCGGAATACAAAATTTTTCCATATCACTACTATAGTAAGGAGACGAAGAAATAGAATTGAGGGGCTCATTAACAATCATGGAGCTTGGATTTCTGAACTCTCCGATCTGAAAAATTTGGCAGTGGAGTACTTCCAAGCTATTTTCTGCCATGGGCAAAAGTCTAAGCAAATGGAAGCTCTTCCTAATCTTTTTCCTACTATTCAGGATGCTGATCGAGAAGCTCTTACCAAAGAGGTTGATATGGTGGAGGTAAAGGAAAGCCTTTTTAATATTGGAGGCCTTAAAGCTCCTGGTATTGATGGATTCCCTGCTTGCTTCTACCAGAATCAATGGAGTATATGTGCTAATGATATCGTTGAAATGGTAAGGAATGCTTTTCACTCAAGGAGTTTACCTACGGGGATTAACAACACTCTGATTACTTTGATCCCTAAAATCGATAATCCTAAAAAGATGTTGAATTTTAGGCCTATCAGTTTGTGTTGCACTCTGTATAAAGTAATCTCTAAAATTATTGTTGCTAGAATTAGACCTCTCTTGCCTCATCTGATTAGTCCTAATCAGGCTAGTTTTGTCCCTGGGAGACAGATATCTGACAATATCCTCATTGCTCAAGAAATTCTTCACAAATTCAGAACGTCAAAAAGCCAAAAGGGTTTTCTAGCCTGGAAAATTGATCTCTCTAAGGCGTATGATAGACTTAATTGGAAGTTTATTGAGTATGTTCTGAATGAGGTTGGGTTACCTTCGAACCTGGTTCAAATTATGATGGAATGTGTATCCACCGTTAAGTACCAAATTTGTTTCAATGGTGAATTAACGAATGGTGTGACTCCTCAAAATGGTATTCGGCAAGGGGACCCTCTGTCCCCTTACTTATTTGTTCTCTGTGTTAAGAAACTCTCCCATTTAATTTCTACAATGGTGAACCGAGGGAGGTGGAAACCTGTCAAGGCTTCCCAATCGGGTCCCGGGGTGTCCCACCTCTTCTTCGCTGATGATTTAATTCTGTTCTCAGATGCCACTCCAAAGCAGGCAAAGCTAATGAAGATGTGCCTAGACAAGTTCTGCAAAGCCTCTGGTCAAGCTGTTAACTTTGAAAAATCTGTTATGTATTGCTCTCCAAACACGCCCAGGGAGGTGGTCAAGAGTATAAGTACTATCTGTGGATCTCCTGTCTCTGAGAGTCTTGGGAATTACTTAGGTATGCCTTTAATTCAGACTAGAGTTTCAAAGTCTACTTATTCGAGTGTCATTGATAAAGTTCAGAAGAGGTTGGCCACTTGGAAGAGCAAGGTGTTATCCATGGCAGGCAGAAGTACTCTAATTCAAGCTGTTACCTCGTCCATACCAGTTTATGCCATGCAAACTACCAAGCTTCCTGCTAGTGTGTGTGACGAGCTAGACAAATTGAACAGGAACTTTTTGTGGGGGGATACCGATCAAAAGAAAAAGGTTCATTTATGCCAATGGAATATGGTCTGTAGACCTAAAAGCAAGGGTGGATTGGGGATTAAGAGAGCTCGGAATATGAACCAGGCTCTCTTGGCCAAGTTAGGATGGAGAATTCATGCTAAAGATGCCGGCCTCTGGTCTCAAATATATCAGGCCAAGTACCTTAAAGGACACTCTATTCTTGACCCCAAAATTGACGAAAGAACCGATTGTTCTTACTCTTGGAAAGGAATTCTCTATGGAGCTAATCTTCTTCGCAAGGGAATGACCTGGAGAACTGGCAATGGTGAAAATGTGAAATTCTGGAAAAACCCATGGATCTTAAATGTACCGTTAATTAATATTGTTGATCCTGCTCATATCTCCAATATTGACTGTGTTGTCTCTGGGTTTCTAAGTAATGGCTGGTGGGATATTACGAAGCTTAGAGATGTGTTGCCAGAGGAAATGGTTCAAAAGATTATCTGTCGACCTGCTGGAACTACTGGTGCAGGTATGGATAAAATTATTTGGGGCTGTACTACTAATGTAGTCTTCACTGCTAAGTCAGCTTATAATCTGTTATTTGATATTGAAGACTTGCCTGACTCGTGCTGGGATTTTATTTGGAAAATCAATGTTCCACCTAAGATCAAAATCTTCCTTTGGCTGATGAGTAAAGGGAGATTGCTTTCTAATGAGCAACGAGTTAGAAGACATCTTACTTCGGACTCGTCATGTATGACCTGCTGTGGGCCAATGGAATCCATTGCTCATATATTTAAAGACTGCCCCATGGCTGTGTGTATCTGGGAAAGGATGGGAGTTCCTTGGCAGCTAAGGAACACCCAAAATCTTGACTTCACGGCGTGGCTCCTGGCAAATTTGAAAGTAAATTCAAAAGGGCCCAATGAGAGTGATTGGTGCACCTTATTCCTTTTTACTTGCTGGCATATGTGGAAATGGAGAAACAAGCAGATTTTTGATGTCAACTTCATTATGCCTCTGAACCCAAAAGCGATCATTGTGAGAGATGTGGCGGAATGGTTGAAGGTTTGTTTGAAGTCTTCTGTGAACCCTGTAACGAGGCAAATCTCTCTCTCCTAGGATCACCCTGATTTTGGCTGGTGTAAGCTAAATGTGGATGGCTCCAGAAGGACAAACTCTAGTCAAACTGGGGCTGGGGGCATTCTAAGAGATCATAATGGTAACTGGATAGGTGGTTTTGCAGTGAATCTGGGACAAGGGCAGGTTTGTGAGGCTGAGGTATGGAGCTTATACTTTGGGATACAGCTTGTCATTGATAAGGGTATTACTGACCTTCAAATTGAAATGGACTCCTTGGAAAGCATTAGACCACTGAAGCAAAACCATGCAGATAATTTCCATCCTTTGGAAACAATTATGCAAAGTTGCAGATTAATGATGGAGCATTTGAGGAGGTGTGAGGTGACCCACATCTACAGAGAAAAGAATATAGTGGCGGATCTGTTGGCTAAATGGAGTTATAATATGGATATTGGTATCATCGTGTTTGATGAGCCTCCTGCTTGGATTAGATCAGCTCTCCTTGATGATGCTGATGGGGCCTCTCGGATTCGTTCTATTGTTGTTCCTTAGTTTGTTTTGGGTGTAATCCCCGTTTCTTTACCAAAAAAAAAAAATAGCGTTATTGTGAAATGGCTCTTATACCCCTTATTGTGAAATAATAATTTTTTTTAAAAGGAAAAAAAATCAAAACTGTTGTAGGCCTATTTGATTGAGCGATCTAGGGTTAGAGAGGGAGAGGGAGGCCGGCCACTTTAGAGAGAAGAGAGAAAGATTTAATTGTGAGGTGTGTTTTAATTCACCCCATTGTGTCTCTATTTATAGTGGTAGAAAGGACAAACCCTTTCCCATAAGGATTACAATACTTAATGAGTAATCTACTCCTAATAGGAATATAAGATACATTCCTAATCTATTAGGATTTACACAATCACATTCCTATACTAAATAGGACTGCAACACTCCCCCTTGAGTGTGTAAATACTCAAAGCACCATCGCATCAGATCTTCAGCAGATAAGGTTGAATAGTTGATGAAGCCATCGGCACAACGGGTATTCGCGAGTCTCAAATTTATGTTGAAGTATGCATTTGTAAAAACTCACAAAAACCTCGCTATGGTAAAACCCATGATAGGCAAAACCCATAGACTAAGGAGAAAAGTAAGAAAGTATGCATAATGTCTAAACACTCGTCGAACTGGACGAAGGTAGTGAACTCAACGGAGTATGATCATCCCAGGATGGGTGCCTCGTTAAAACCTAGTTAGGTAACAAAAATTCAGTGGGAAAAATGCTCCTAATCGTAGGGAAAAAGAGTACATTAAGATCATGTGAGTAGACTTCTAGATACTCCCCCTGAGTTAGACATAACTTCTAAATAAGAGAACTACAAGCGATTTAACTCAGATAATTTACGCATACCGATTCCTTGGACGAGCTTCTGGAAAGTAGACTTGGGCAATGACTTGGTGAAGAGATCGGCCAAGTTGTCTTGGGAACGGATTTGCTTGACTTCAATGTGCTTGGTGTTGTCTCCCTTGATGTATCCCTTCTTTAACTGCTCGATACATGCGGCATTGTCTTCGATCGTCGTAGGAAGGTCAACGACTGATGTAAGACCACTAGTACTTCAGATATGTTCCATAACTTCTCTCAGCCAAAAGCATTCACGCGTTGCTTCATGTAGGGCGAGAATCTCAGCATGGTTCGACGAAGTAGCCACTAGTGTTTGCTTGGTAGACCTCCAAGATATAGCGGTGTCTCCAACGGTAAAGACATAACCCGTTTGAGAACGTGCTCTATCTGGGTCAGACAGATATCCAGCATCTGCATAACCAACAAGGCGAGAATCATCCCGAGGACCGTAAGGGGCGGCAAGACTCGGTGATTCGTGGGTATAGAACAAGCCCAAATCCGTTGTACCCTTGAGGTAGCGGAAAACGTCTTTAACACCATTCCAGTGCCTGTGTGTGGGCGCATTGCTGTATCTTGCCAAAAGATTAACAGCGAAGGAGATGTCGGGTCTAGTGCACTGAGCCAAGTACAATAAAGCCCCAATTGCACTCAGGTAAGGAACTTCGGGTTCCAAAATCTCTTCCTCATCCTCCTTTGGACGGAAGGGATCTTGTTTAGCATCTAGAGTCCGAACGACCATTGGTGTACTCAAAGGCTTCGCTTTATCCTCATTAAAACGACGCAACACCTTTTGGGTGTAGTTCGATTTATGTATTAGGATTCCATCCGAACAATGCCCGATCTCCAGGCCGAGACAGTATCGAGTTTTTCCAAGATCCTTCATCTCAAATTCTGATTTCAAGTGTGCAACAATTCCCTCAAGCTCTGTAGGAGTCCCAGTGAGGTTCATGTCGTCAACATAAACTGCAACGATTGCAAATCCGGAATGTGACTTCTTTATGAACACGCATGGGCATAGTTCATTGTTCACATAACCTTGACTTGTCAAATATTCACTCAGACGGTTATACCACATCCGCCCGGATTGTTTCAATCCGTAGAGTGACCTCCTCAACCTAATTGAGAGAGTGTTCCGTGGTCTAGAACTATTTGAGCCAGTCAATGGAAGTCCTTCTGGAACTTTCATATATATTTCCGTATCTAGATCCCCATAGAGATACGCGGTTACCACGTCCATAAGCTGCATATTCAATTTTTCGGAAACTACCAAACTGATTAGGTAGTGGAACGTTATGACGTCCATTACGGGAGAATACGTCTCCTCGTAATCAATTCCATGGCGTTGAGAAAAGCCTTGCGCTACGAGGCGTGCTTTGTATCGCACTATTTCATTCTTCTCATTACGCTTCCTCACGAAAACCCACTTGTAGCTAATGGGCTTCACACGTGGTGGTGTATGAGCGACTGGTTCAAACACTTTACGTTTCGCGAGCGAATCGAGTTCGACCTGGATTGCTTGTTTCCAGTTTGACCAATCGGTTCTACGTCGGCATTCATCGACGAAACGTGGTTCAATGTCATCGCTAAGCATGATGTCAGTAGCTACTGAATACGAGAATGCATCGTCGACGATCATCTCATTCCTATTCCAAACCTCATCCAATACTGTGTAATGGACCGAAATCTCGCGATTCTCGGGAGGCCGGCATGTTTCATCTGAAGCATCACTGTAATCTAGAATAACCTCATGCGTTGGAACGGATGAGTGAGCGATGGTTGGATTCAAACTAGGGTCACTAGTTGGTGCCATTTTCCTCTTCCGAGGTTGTGAATCCTTTGAACCAGGTGGTCTGCCACGCTTCAGGGTCGGAGCAGATGATTGGCTAGCCGCCAATGTACCGTGCCGCGTGGAAGTTGCGGCCTCCCCTCCTTCGGGGACGGTCCGGCCTTCCCAGGCGGGTTGTTGACGTACACGGGGTACATCTATCCTTGCAGGTGTGTTTGCAGCGGGTATATGTGATCTTGTCACTTTAGCTAGATCATTAAAAGCATCTGGCATGCTTTGAGCAATACTCTGAAGATCTATAATTCGACGCACTTCAGTTTCAGACTGAGCAGTGCGGGGATCTAAATGAGACATAGTGGGAGCATACCACGACAATTCGCGGCGTTCTACGGGAACGTTAGCATGCTTATCTCCCCCTAACGTCGGGAAGACTGTCTCATCAAAGTGACAATCCGCAAAACGTGCGGTAAAAAGATCTCCTGTCAAGGGTTCTATGTATCGAACAATTGATGGCGAATCATAACCGACATAGATTCCCATTTTTCTTTAAGGACCCATTTTGGTACGTAGCGGCGGCGCTATTGGCACATAAATGACGCACCCAAACACCCGTAAATACGAGACGTCAGGCTCGTATCCAGTGACCAACTGTAACGGTGAATGTGGTTGGGTAGCGGTGGGCCTCAGGCGGACCAACATGGCTGCGTGCAATATTGCATAGCCCCAGGCAGATACCGGCAGTTTGGTTCTCATAACCAAAGTCCGAGCTATCATTTGAAGGCGCTTTATGAAAGCTTCTGCCAGGCCGTTTTGGGTGTTAACATGGGGTACAGGATGTTCCACATCAATCCCTACTGACATGCAATAATCGTCAAAGGTCTGTGACGTAAACTCTCCAGCGTTATCCAATCGAATCGACTTAATCGGATAATCAGGGTGGTGAGCCCTTAGCTTAATAATTTGAGCTAGGAGTTTAGCAAACGCGGCGTTGCGTGTGGACAACAAGCAAACATGTGACCATCGTGTCGATGCATCAACCAACACCATAAAATATTTAAATGGTCCGCAGGTTGGTTGGATTGGTCCACAAATGTCCCCTTGAATCCTCTGAAGAAATTTAGGGGGGTTGTGAATAATCTTTGTATATGAGGGTTGAATATTCAACTTCCCCAAAGAACACACTTTGCATGGTGGAAGTCCTACATGAGGATGTAACTTGTGCCCGTGTGATGATTTGAGGATACGGCGCATCATGTCACGTCCAGGATGTCCCAAACGGTCATGCCAAAGCAACAAAAAGTCCTGGAACTCAAGCATAGGGCCGGCCACACTGTGGGCTTCTATGCCCCGAATGGTTGTGATATACAACCCATTCGGCAGACGTTCCAACTTCTCGTAAATACGCTTCTGGCCATATTCGTATGAAGTGATACAAAGAAATTTAGAACCATGATCTTCAGTGGTTTCAATATGATATTTATTATCTCGAATATCTCTAAAACTCAGCAACGTTCTTCCGGAACGTGGAGAATAGAGTGCCTCCTTAATGGTCAAGATAGTACCATTAGACAACATGATACGTGCCTTTCCGTATCCTTCAACCAGGTTGGATGAACCTGCGAGGGTTGTCAAAGGAGATTTCTGGGGTATTAAGTTAGTAAAATAGTGTTTTTCACGCAAGATGGTGTGCGTGGTTGCACTATCTGCCAGACAACTAACTTCCCCACTAGACATACCTAGAAATAAATTGATTGAATTGGTCACATGCATAAATATAAGTCCATTCATTCAATTAAGCAATTCGAGAAAAATAATATCCATTTAAATAATAATCCATAATTCAAAACAAATCAAAACCAAACAAATTATTCCAAATACTTAGAAAAATTGTTCAAAAATTTAAACCATAAACCTAGATAAATAGGGGGTAGGGCCGGCCACTCCTAGTGGGTTCGGCCACTAGGGGTAAACACCCTAAAAACATGTCTAATTTATTCTTCCATAGGGTCTGACGCCTCCTGAAAATCCGATATCTCCATGGATGTGGTTGCATCTTCTGGACGATCCACAGCTGCAAAGTTAGACTCACGATGTGAATGATACTTGGCAATAGCCTCAGGGGAAGCTCGGCATACGCGTGACCAATGATCCTTTGATCCACAACGATAGCACATGTCCAGTTCAGTAGAAGCAGACTGACCGGGAGCTTTGCCCTTGTTCTTGAAGTTTGGGACCTTAGGGGCGAGTGGTGGAAGCTGCTGGGTCGCAATCCTTCCCTTAGGTGCGGCTCTCTGGGCCCGTGGTGGAGTTTGCTGCCTCTTACCACGACCACGACGATTCTGTCGTCGTTTATGGCTACCAGAAAATATGGCATATGCTTCAGGCACAGCGTTCGAGCCAGTCGGTCTAGCCTGATGATTTCTCATCAAAAGCTGGTTCTGCTTTTCAGCGAGAAGTAAAACAGAGATCAGATCCGAAAACTTGGTGAATTTCTGTGCCCTATATTGTTGCTACAGGACAATATTGGTGGCATGGAAGGTCGAATAGGTCTTCTCCAGGAGATCTGATTTGGTAAGTTCCACTTTACAGAATTTCAGCAATGAACGGATCCTACAAACTTCAAAGTTGTATTCATTCATAGACTTAAAGTCTTGGAAGCGAAGATGCTGCCAATCGTGTCTTGCTTCAGGCAAGTAGATGTCTTTCTGGTGATCGAAATGGTCAGCCAGAGCAAGTCAGAGGGTGCGTGGGTCCTCCTCAACGAGGTACTCGGTCTGCAGTGCATCATGGATGTGTCTTCGAATGAAGATCATTGCAGTAGCCTTCTGAGCTTCGTCAACAGTTTTTCCGGTGACGGGTGCCTCGATGGTGGCTCTAATACCCTTTGCAGTTTGATGGAGCTTCACGTCTTGAACCCACTTCAGATAGTTTCTTCCAGAGACTTCTAGAGCGGAGAAATCGAGCTTGTTCAAGTTCGACATGTCCCTAAAACGGAGGGAGAAAAACGTGATTAGTCATATGGTAAGCCATAGACATATATCGTAGAACATACAGGTTCTATTAGACATGTATTGGTTTAAATCATGCATGAAAACTACAGGTTTCATGTGATATGTTTTGAATGAAAACTTCAGGTTTCAAAGGCACTAAATTTGAAACTACAGGTTCAATTTAGTTTTATGAACAATTAGTTCATAATGAGAGGTTCCTGCAAGAAACACAGAATACAATATACAAATATACATATAGTGGATTTGAGGTTCTTCGGGAACTCAAGTGTGAGAGCTTCGTTACTACGAAAGTATGTGACGATTCAAAGTATAAAAATAAATTATTGAATCGTTAATGTCCAAAAATGATCTTCAGGTCAATAATTTTGGATTTATAATCAGATTAATGAACTGCAGGTCAATTTTAATTAATTCAATAAATCGGGACATACATGGTCGATTGTAGAAGCAAAATAATATTAAAATAATATTATTGGGTCAAAAATATAGCCCAAAATAATGTGGTCATGGTTTTGGGTGTCTTAAACATAAGACAAGTCCCCAAAATAATTTGGATAGTGGCTGCAGGCCACGGGGGAAAGGAAACAAAACACCAGCCGTGAGCTGGGTTTTAAATTTGGACCAATTTTTTTTTGGGGGGGGGGGGCGTATAGCAGGACCAGCGCATGCTGGCCTGTTTGAATTGGTCACGGGTGGCCCAGCCACGTGGGCTGGCTTCATGCAGTCCGTAAGAACAGGGCTCAGCCGCAAGGCTGGCCTTCATGTGGGTCACAGGGTCAAAGGCCAGCGAGCTGGGTTTTCAAGCAGTAGACCGAGGGGTTTTGAGGGCTGCAGCCCGTGGTCAACCATATCAGGCCAAAAGCCTATGGTGCCCTAGCAGCAAAGCTGCGTTCGAGGTCTAGGGGGCAGATTGCCCAGCTTGTGCCGCAAAGGTGCCGAAAATTTTTCGAAATTGTTAGGGTTCTACAAACCCTAATATGCTTCTAATTTAATTTTATAATTCGACTCACAAATTCCACATAGCAATTTAATTTTGCGATGCATGAAACAAATATATATATTGACAGATATATGAACATATACAATATATATATCGAAAGGAAAATATAAACATAGAGGGGTTCATGCATCATGGGGAATGTTTTCATGCTTCGTGGACGTTTCAAATATCTTCATTTATTTTAAGCGTACCTGATTAGCAGAAAACAAATAAGCCTTTGAAGTTTTGGTGGATGAAAGCCTCCTCAAACGATGCGTCAATTCCTTAGCTTCTGGCAAGAGCGTGCTGATAACGTGTTGTAGGCCTATTTGATTGAGCGATCTAGGGTTAGAGAGGGAGAGGGAGGCCGGCCACTTTAGAGAGAAGAGAGAAAGATTTAATTGTGAGGTGTGTTTTAATTCACCCCATTGTGCCTCTATTTATGGTAGAAAGGACAAACCCTTTCCCATAAGGATTACAATACTTAATGAGTAATCTACTCCTAATAGGAATATAAGATACATTCCTAATCTATTAGGATTTACACAATCACATTCCTATACTAAATAGGACTGCAACAAAAACAAAATTATAAGATGTATTAAAAACCAAATTACAGTAATAACAAATATTAAAAATTTAAAGCTAGCATTTTAAAAGTTTAAACCGGTTACAAAATCAAGCCCCGACTCATTGGATTGGAATATGTAATTCAATCTGATAATTATATTCACAATCAACTAAATAGAAAACATAACATGAATACAATTGAAAATAATTAGAAAATTTAATCTGGATTTAAAAACCGTACATCATATACAAAAACGAAAGGACATGATGTATACAGGTTTTTTTTATACCTTTGGTTCTCCCTTTTTTGTATTGGTCGTGGAGAAACAGTAATGCTTTTTTTATTTTTAAAGCTGAGTGAATAGAAGTTTTCAAAAATCTTCAATTGTCAAACAAAGTCTTGACGTCACGACTAAATAGAAAATAAACACAAACTAAAAGCATGAAATTTTAAATTTTAAATCGCAAATTACAAACGTTTTAACAAATTCATATTTGAAATGAAAACAGAGCCAAAAATACAACAATACAGTGGACTGAGATACTGCAAAAAAGCAAAATAACCACTTATCACTGCGTTGAAACAATTTTATTCAATCTTGTAAGTACAACTGTGATAAAGAGATTAAAAACACTCACATAACAAATTCATCACATGATAAAAAAAGAATGAACTATTAATAGAAAATTAATAAATACCCAAGCAGCAAGCAGGCAAAAATGATACAAAACATTAATATACGATTGATTAACAGAGGCAGAAAAAAAGAAAGAGAAAAAAAAGAGGACTAAAAAATGTCCTAGTTGTTAGCGTTTTTTCAAATGCAACTCAACTTTTACCAATAGTAATGCATTACTATCTAAGTAGAAAAACAAAACCATGAGTACCAGTTGTGTGACAACCCGTCCCTGAAAATTATGATTTTTATAATTTTAATAAGTGAGTTTACAAAATGCCCTTCGAGGCACATACTTCGATTGGTGTTGACTGCCTCGTAGTGACACCTAAGATTCATTTTCTGGGCACATCCTTGTAGTCCTCGTTGCTACGGACGCGTGGGCGCAAACGGATTCGAATTTGGAGCTATAACAAAGAAGTTATTAACGTTTGAAGTCAAGGGCAAAATTGATACTTTCTGAAATTGTGTGGAAAGTTCCAGAAATCTGGGGGGCCAAATGTGTGGCCCAGATTAAAAGAAAAGAAAAATGGACGGCTGGGGTGTTTGGCAAAGGAGGAACAGGGAGAGAAATGGAGGAATAAGGAGAGGAGAGAGGATGGATTGCCCAATCAGAATAGGAGGAAGGAGGGAAAGGAGAGAAGAAAGAAAAAGGGGGAAACGGGTCGCACCAACCCGTGTACCCGCGACCCGGTTCTAATTCCGGTGAAATTCATCCATTTTTCCGACGAATTGAGCCAAACCATCACTTCCAATCCCTATTTGATCTTCCCTCTACCTATTCTACATCAAATTTGGGAATATTTGGCCTTGAAAATAGGAAGAATCGCACTTTGGGTGTCGCGGCCTCCGTGTTCGAGTTCCCCCAAATCCGAAACAATTTCTTCCAATTACCACCACCCATAGCATCATCTTGAGGCCTAGAACAAAGCCCAATCCTTTGTTGGAGCATCGAGTTAAATTGGAGGTCGAATTGGAACACACCCAATTTCTAGGGTTCTTGCGGATTTTGGTGCAATTGGAGGTCTTCTAGGCCAAATTGGACTTTCGCACAGGTATGAAAGTTGTTCTACTCATTGAGATCTTTAATTCTGGAGATTTGGAGAATTTTTAGTGAATGTTGAATTTTCCGGCGACTCGGGGGCGGCCAACCGCCACCCGCGGCGGCGCGTGGCCCGAGGGCCGCCAATGATGTTTTTAGGCATTATTCAATGCCTTGATATTAGTTTTGATGATGGATTGACGTAAATTGATCGTTGGGACGTAAATTCATTACGTTTCGGTAATATGTCAAAATATGAATCGACGATCCAACCGTTGGATCGTCAGCAAACTTTAGTATATGGTAGTATGTAATATTTGAGGAATGTAGGAATTTACGGATCGGGAATCCGTCGTACGGATCTTCCCGAATTGGAATTGTAAGTTTGTAAATAAAACGTTAACCGCCACCTGGTTTTGGCAATTGGCGGAGATCCAACCGTTGGATCGTAACGAAACTTTGGGATATTGTTCTAGAAGCTTAATGTGGATTATTGGAAGTGACGGATCGAAGATTCGGGATACGGATCTTCCGGATCAAATTCGTAGGGATGCGTTTTATATAAATTGCATATTCTCTCAGTACGAATTCTGAGACATGAATTGATATGTATGCTAGGCGGTGATCGTTTGGGATCATTTGGGATGTCTTGAGAGTCGTGCTAGGGGGCTGTAGCGTGGACTCCAGGTGAGTGGGCTTTTGTTTTCAGTATATATATATAATTGACGTTTTTCCCAGAAACGTGATTTGAATGAATTATGAATTGATTTTATAAATGAATTGCCATGTCGTATGCCAATTATATTTTATAATTATGAGTATGATTGCATTCATTATGCTTCGGCACTGTGGACGGCCAGGTAAGTCAGGTAAGTATGATAGTTAGTAGTTGAGATGATGATGGATTGTGATTTAGCTCATCACCTGCACCTCGGGTGTTTGTGCTCCGCCAGAGTAGGGCCTAGCCTTCACGTGATCGTTCACCTCACGCACCGTACGCTCACCTTGGATCCAAGGCAGGTGCCTAGCCTGTCGTACAAACCACTATAGGTGGTTCCGACTCGTAGGTGACCCGCGATTCGTCGCACAGCCTTCACGTGATCGTAGCACTGAGCGTAATATTATACACCTAGCCTGTCGTACAGACCACTATAGGTGGTTCCGACTCGTGTGCAGGGTAATGATTGATAGTGATTGATTGTGATTGATGAGCTATATATTCAGCCGTACAGGTCACTAGAGGTGACTCCGGCTAACATGACACTAGGGACACCCCTTGATTCATATTACTTGCCTGATGATGATTTTTCTGAGTTGGTATATCGACATGGCTTACTCCTGAGATTGATAATGAGTTTTGATTTCTAGACGATGTTTTCATATATAAGTATATATACGTACTATTTTCTGGGAAACTATACGGGTTTTACAGTGAGGGGTTAGTACTTTTGATATCAAAATGGTTTTGAAGAACTTTGTTTTTGCCCACTCACGTTTTCTGTTTTGCGCCCCTCCAGGTTTAGTTGATGAGGTTCGTATCAACGAGGATTCTTGGCGAATCTCAAGACTGGTGGCTACTTATGAGGGTATATTTCTTACCCGCTCTACTGTATCTACTTATGCTCTGAAGTCACGCGTGAGATGGGTTCGCTCCCGCTCACGAACACACTCTGATGTTTAGGCACTTTTAGGTTTAAATTTATTCACATTTTCCACATCACTACACTTTATGGCTTCGTCACCTTCTAGGTGTCGGCCAGCACAACTCGACTTCAGTGTCCTAGTGGACTTTCTGGGTCGGGGTGTGTCAAGTTGGGAAAAATAAATTGAATTAGAAAATAAAAATAAATAAAATAACTGCATTCCGACCATTTAAAATGCGGTAGTGATGGACAATGCAATCACAAAGGGAAAAATTGCATTGCCAATTATTGTACAAAAGCATTGGTTACACAATGGAAAAACTGAAAATACAGAAATTTTATCCACAAAATTAATCTCATTTTCTAACCATTATATAGCACAACACAAAAACTACAATGTAGAGATCACTCAAGTTTATAATGTAATTAAAAATAACAAAACGCTGAACTCAATCACCAACACAGAGCATTTATAAAAGTTTAAACTAAAGATCTCCAAAATTATTTTTATCTAAGAAAATAGTTAGGAAAATGTAAACATGTTTATCCATAAATTATTTGAACTGCAGTTACCAACAAAGAAATCAAATCTAAAAACTGTTTAACAAAATAAAAAGTTAATCTACTCGACAGAAACAAAGAGAAAACTCATAACACAAATATACATGACTGAAACTAAAATAGTGAGCACAAATACAGTAATTCTTCAATCACATAAATATAAGCAAATGTAATGTAACAACTGAAACTAAAATGACTATGACCAATGAATCATTCGAAATCCATGTAATCCTTCAATCATATAAATATAAACATTATATCCAAGCACCTAAAATTAAAACATGAACCAAAATCCCAGAAATTTCACTATGAAATTGAAGCTTAATAAACATCACGCACCTATAGCTATTGCCTCATAAGAATTTTCTTGAAACAGTGTGAATCGAGTTTAGCATTAGAACCTATCATTGAATAGAACAATCTGCAAGTATCAAACAAAAACAGGAATCCAAATGACCAAAAAGATAAATGCAGTGATAGATAAAACTAATACATATTCATATTCCCCTTGCACTAGCTGTAAAGATCAATCAAATCCTTCTTCTCGAAATCAGATCCCTTCTAGTTTGCTTTGAACACTTTGATATCAGCTTCAATGATCTGCAATGGATGTGTTGTTAGAAATGTGCAGAAAGTACAAATGCCATTGTGTTATATAAAAAAAAAACAGCGTAAAAAAATGAAAACGTGGTACTCTTTTAATATATAACCCAAAAATATGAAAACATCGTAATCTTTTAATATATGACCCAAAAGTATTCATGCAAATCTGAACAGCATCACCAACCTTAACAAAAAAGGGTTTACATAGACAAAAACCATAAACTTTGCACACCAATATTTCCTGCCACAAAAAACCCAATCAGATTAGACAACGGCACTGAACACAGTAAATAATCAACGAAACAGTCAATGCAAAACGAAAAAACTTCAATATTACACCAACCAACCAATCGATGTACATGAAAACCCTAACCTAAAAGACCAAAATTTCCCAAAATGAAAAATGCAATTAGATGGAACAACCAGACACAAATGTCTAAAAAATATATATAAAAAAAGCATAAAACATTCAAATAAAAAACGCACACACCTTAATCGAAAAGGGTTTCCAAGATTGCATAGAGAAACCCTAAAATTGATAGATCAGTCTTTCTTGAAACAAAAAATGCAATCAGATTAAACAACGATGCTAAAAACACGAAAAAAATTAGGAAAGAATTGATAAAAAAAAAAAGCAAAGATTTTAATTTTACACCAATCGATCTACAAATTTTCTTCCTAATCAAAGAAAAGAGAAAAAAATAAAATAGACAAACCACCTGAAACACTTTGATCAGCCAGAAAAACCACCTCTTAAGACGACAGACAATCAACACAAACAGATAAGCAAGGAAACACGAAGATCGAACAGGGAGAAAGTAGAGGGGCAAAATTGCCAATTCATGTAGCATCTTTTAAAAGGCTGAAAACCGTGCGTTAGATTAGGGGCAAAACCAAAACATCACTGTTAATTAACAGCGGTTTCCCTATCGACTTTTTGTATAGGTATAACTAGAAATTGGTGCCCGCGCGTTGCTGCGGGATTGAAATATGTATGAAAAATTATATTGAAAGATATAAGAGATTGTGTCACAAAAGATTAACATTATTTACATTGAAAATGTTAGATGAATTGTTATGTACAAAAAAATTTGATCCACACAGTCCACATAGGTAGCTCATGTTGCCTTGGATTGACAGTAATACTTGCTCAAAAGATCATAGAGCTTTGTCCTACCTACATGCAAAAACGATTAGACTGACACATTCTACCTAGCTAGTTTTTGTGGCTTTGGATCGATAGTAATATTTACATACAAAAGATTACTAAACATTATCTTGTTTACATGCAAAAAGGATGACAAACTATTGTTCTATTTACATTAAAAAAAGATCATAAAAGTTGTTGACTGGAAGATGGTTTCCGTTGTGAATGTAGATTAATCGGCTTCATTGAAACTGTGAATCAAGAGACTCAATTTATATTGTATATGAGATCCATGACATCAGATTTATAATGTAAAGAGAATAAGTTTATTATTTACATATGACAATAGAGTAAAGCCAATAAATTGATTTTTCAAAGGGGCATAATGGGCATTATCATCTTTAAAATCAACTTGCAGGAAGGTAAGCCATTAAAATTAAGTGTGTTGAGGAATTCAGTAGGATACATTATATTAAGATTTTCAAAATTTTCAGAAGATGGGCATAAAGAATCTAAATTTAATTTGACCAAATATCAAATTTATTGCATAATCATTTATCTCCGTTACAATATTATTTTTGGGTGTAACAATAGCTCGCTCTCGTAAATATTCAACTTTGAAAAAATAGTTTCCAAAATTTGGATAAGTTGCTGAAAAATATAGAATGGATAAGATGAGTGTGTAAATGAATGAGTACGCCATATTGGTTCTTAGAGAGACTGCAGACTCAAATGTAATATAAATGAGAATAAAGGAACTAAAAGAACACCTACTAAGTTTTTTATGCAGGCAGGGTTAACCATATCTAAGCTACTTGGCCAGAATTTGTAGTGCTGTTGCTGAAATAATCCAGAATTTTATTCTCTCTTCCTCCGTTTTCCCTGCACCCCAAGAAGAGAAAAGCAATTTAGTGCCTCGTCATACCCACTAATCTAACAAGCCAAGTACATGTTAGACCATAGAACATAGAAACAGTAGTCATAAAGCGTGAAATATAGATATTTTTTTACTAATATCTAAGTTTTTTTTTAATCAAATACAACTTCTTATTCGAATTGCAATATTCCACATTTATTTGACAACCTATAAGTCACATTAGAATGATAGCTATCATGCAAACCATTTGATAACACATATTTATAGAATTAGTCACTTGTGTGCATTTGAGTGAATGGTATCATATTTTATCTCAGGTGCAAAATTATATTATACTGGAAGAAGTATACTGCTGCAATTTTGTTAAAATAAATAAAATAGTTTAATATTGGAACAATACCTTTATTAAACCATAAACATTTAATGTAGGGTAATTGGAAGTTGAAATCAGAAAGCTCACAAGCGCCATAAAAGGGCAATCGCGGTGGCTGGGGCTAGTTTGGGTATCACACTTATGGGACTCCCACCAACTTATTTAGCAATACTACTTTGATTGATTGGAATCAGTTAGAATTAGTAGTTTAATGTCCGATTTTATTTTTTGTTCATGGTTAAATTTGTCTGGCTTGTAGCTAAATTGGTTAAAAACATTTTCCCTTTCGTTCGACTTCGAATCTATCTTCGGCAGTATCACTTGTGTATAAATAAAAAAGTTTGCTTCTAGTTGAAGGTACACATTAGTTTATGTTGTTTCTAGTTATGAAATTAATGTCAGTTTACGCTGTTCAACAATGGAAATAAATAAAAAAAGATTTACAGCTCCGTTAGTGATAAGCTCATATTTATATATATTTTACATCAAATTCTCTCGTCTTTTCTTAGTTAGTTCCTTATATTTTTGAGCTATTTACTTTGATTTTGTGTTTTATATGAATTGTCAAGCAAATAAAAGAAAAATAGCACAAGTGAGATTTTATGTAACAAATTCGTCAAAACTGCCTGTGCAGATCAGCCCATTTTGGAAGCAATTTGCGAACGGCCCAAAATGAACTAGAGAATGAGCCTTATATGCTTGGAAAGCTACAGATGTCTATTTTCTGGATCATTTCACGGATTGTTAAGATCATTTTTCTAGAAGAAGTTATGAGCATTTTAGTAAGGGAAGGTCAAGAGAGCACATGGGTCAAAACTGCCTGTGCGGATCAGCCCATTTTGGAAGCAATTTGCAAACGGCCCAAAATGAACTAGAGAATGAGCCTTATATGCTTGGAAAGCTACAGATGTCTATTTTCTGGAGCATTTTGCGGATTGTTAAGATCATTTTTCTAGAAGAAGTTATGGGCATTTTAGTAAGGAAAGGTCAAGAGAGCACATGGCATGGATGACCCACGGCTTGGAAGAATGATTATGTTTTGCAAGTGTGCTAGCTTGTTTAATCATGAAATACAAGTGTGCTAGCTGTTTGCAAGTGTTCTAGCTGATTCATCAAGAGGAATCCAAGACCAAGAGGAATCCAAGGCATGGACCAAGGAGGATGAATGCAAGTTGTTTCATCATGAAATTTCTGCAATGAAGCATGTGTGCTAGCTGTTTTTGATGATTAATTCTTGCTTTGTATTTGTTTATTAGAATCACTTGAGTGGCTCCTTACCTTTGTGCACCTATAAATAAAGCCTTCTTGCAAGGCTTAGACTCACCAATTCACACAACAATCCCATTTCACACACCCTAAACTATCCTAGCCAAAACCCTTTCTTTCCTCCACAAAATCTGCCCATAAACTATCCTAGCCGTGCCACCTCCCCTTAACCATCCTAAACACCACCATACATCCCCCTATCCACTCCTCCATACAACCAAACCTTCAAACCACATCCACTCCTTGTGCCATATCAAAGGAAGGAAAGGAAAGTGCTTGGACGTGCTTGTCACTCAACGAGGATCGTTGGAGCGTTTAGGTGCTTTCTTTCTTTTATGTTCAATGTATAAATCTATTTACCTTTGTTTTATGATTATGAGGAACTAAACCCCCCCTCTTTGCTAGGGGGGGATTCAAAGCCATGATTACATTTGCATTATGAATTAATTACTTTTGGTTGTGATTTAATAATTTATGATTTCAATTCGCTTAACTATTTGATTGATAACTTATTTATGTATGTTGATTAAGAGTGCACGCTTAGTTTTCATGCATAAGTTTGATGCTAGAATATAAGGGAATTTCACCTAATCGTTATGAACTTATATTCAAGAGTAGTGAAGGTTGTTATCCACAATCGTGTTAAGTGAATTCCTGGCAGGAGTATCATGCTTTTCATAGTTACAAATGCCTTGTCGATGCTTATGATTTCCAACAAACGTAATGATTCTAACTTGTGTCTTTATCATGCTGTTCATATAAAGAACTTGTTAGGAATGATTTGGTTGCGATGCATATTCATCCAATTCAATGATTCTAGGGAAATCTGAAGGTTAATTTAAGCGGACCTAATTAACTTGGAGTGTTGAGTTTCATAAGTTATCGAAAGAACAACTAAAAATTGGTTTATATACAAGTGTATCATGTGTGGAGGAAACCCCTCTAGCTAATCCATCATCCATTCACACAACCATATTTTGTGCTTAATTCTATCTAGTTTTCAATTTGTTTATTTTCAAGTTATTCTCATCAAGATCACATCCCCTTTTTCAATTTTTGTCTTTTGATTTGAATCTACCTTATTTGATTTCTTTTGAGTTCTTTGAGTTAATTTAGTTTAGAGTTGGTTAATTTTCATAGCTTGAATCTTTTAAATTCATTCGTGATTTTGTTTTAGTTTATTTATTAATTTTATTTTAAGTTATTCTAGTTTATTTGGAATCATTTGAATCTAGTTAAATGTTTTGATTTTAGATTTGTGTTTTTAAAGTTTTATTTAGTGCTTCTAAATTCATTTTATATAGATTAGCAATCCCTCCTAATCCCCGGTTTAAGAACGATCCCTACTTGCATATATACTACAATTGACAACAAGAGGGTTTAATTTGTGTGTTAGTTTATTTTCGCACCAAATTTTGGCGCCGTTGCCGGGGATTAGCAACTTTGCTAATCCCTTATTTCTTTTTTATTTTTTTATTTTTAATGTTTTAATTTAGATAGTAACTTTGCTTTATTCTTCTTGCTTCTTAGGTACTAGTGTATGACTCGAAGTTCTCATCCGATTCAAAAGCATATCTCTGACTTTGACAATGACTTTGAGCGAACTTTGAGAAGGACAAAGAAACAACAAGAAGCTCAACCATCCAATCTTGAACCTGAGCTTGAGGAAAACAAAGTAGAAGAGGAAAAGGAGCCCAAGGCTCAAGGAGTTGAGCAACCACAAATCATGGCGGCAGATAACCGAACAATCAAGGAGCTCTCAGCTTCGGGATTGGACAATACCGCACCCCTATGCATCCAATACCCTAGGGCAGCCCCTGAGAAGACCGATGAATTTGAGTTGAAGTCTAGTTTGCTACATCACATACCCAAGTTCCATGGGTTATCAATGGAGGACCCCAATAAGCACTTGAAGGAGTTCGAAGTGGTGTGTTCAAGCATGACCCCAATCAATGTCGATGGAAACATTTTGAAGATGAAAGCCTTTCCATTCTCTCTTCTAGAGAAAGCTAAGGATTGGTTGTACGAATTAGCCCCTGGAACTGTCACCTCTTGGGAGAGCATGAAGAGGGCATTCTTAGAAAAGTTTTTCCCCACTTCAAGAGTCATTCTCCTGAGGAAGAAGATTAGTGGAATCCAACAAAACCAAGGTGAGTCCTTTCCAACTTATTATGAACGTTTTAAAAGTCTTGTTGCTTCTTGTCCGCAGCACCAAATGAAGGAAGAGCTTCTCCTTCAATACTTCTATGAAGGCCTTCTTCCACTCGAAAGGCAAATGCTTGATGCTTCGGCGGGAGGTGCGTTGGTGGACAAAACACCCATGGCAGCCAAGATACTAATTGCAAACCGTGCATTGAATGCACAACAATATGAAGGAATTGGCCAAAGGGACATGCCACGGCAACAAGTGCATGAGGTAAGCTCTTCATCTGATATTCAATCCCAATTAGCTAATCTCACTTCCATTGTGTCACAGATGGCCGAGGGGATGAAAGTGCAAGGACCTAGTGTTTGTGGCGTGTGTTCCATCCAAGGACACCCTTCTGAAAAGTGTCCTCAATTGATTGAAAACGGTGGATGGGAGAGCGCTAATGCCATTGGGTTCCAAAATCAGAATCAGCCCCGAAACGATCCATATTCGAACACATACAATCCGGGATGGCGTGATCACCCCAATTTCAAATGGAGAGATACACAACAAACTGCCCAACAAGGTGGATTCCGACAACCCCCGGGTTTCTTTCCAAGGCCAATGGCACCACAACCACCTCCTCAAGCACAATCATCCCAAACTAACTCAGGTATGTCTATGAATGATGATAAAACATATCAGTTATTAACCACAATGGCACAGGGAATGCAGAATCAAGCAAAGGAGGTTAATGAGCTTAAGAAGCAAATGGGCCAAATGGCCGAATTTTTGGGACAATTTCGTGAGAATGGTAAGTTACCAAGCAATACGGTGATCAATCCAAAGGGTGGTTTTGAATCTGCAAAAGCAATCACATTAAGAAGTGGCAAGGAGGTTGGATCAGACCCAAAACCATCCAAATCAAGTTCCGAAGAGCATGAAAAGTTATTGATTAAAGAGGCTCCTAATATGTCCAACAAAGGTAAGAACATGTCCAATTCAATTCATACTAATATTATTCCTCCAAATGTCCCATTCCCTAGCAGATTCATGCAACAAAAGAGGGAGGAGGATGAAAAAGACATTCTAGAAATGTTTCGGAAAGTGCAAGTGAACATTCCACTCCTTGATGCAATTAAGCAAATTCCGAAGTGTGCCAAGTTTTTGAAGAAGTTATGTACAACAAAGAAGAAAATTCGAGAGAAAGAAGTGGTTATGGTAAGTGAAAATGTCTCCGCAATCTTGCAACGTAAAATGCCCCCTAAATGCAAAGATCCGGGCAGTTTTACGATTCCTTGTGTAATTGGAAATACTTGCTTTAAATATGCCATGTTAGATCTAGGTGCATCAATAAATGTCATGCCTTATTCCGTTTATGCATCTATGAACTTGGGGGAATTGAAAAATGATGGTGTGATTATTGAATTAGCTGATCGATCTAATGCATATCCGAAAGGTGTTTTGGAGAATGTTTTAGTGCAGGTAGATCACTTGATTTTCCCCGCGGATTTTTATGTGCTTGACATGGAAGAATCACCTCATTCATCCCCATTGCCAATCCTACTTGGGCGACCATTCATGAAAACAGCATCCACCAAGATTGATGTGGCAAAGGGAGCATTAACTATGGAATTTGATGGTGATG
Organism: Crataegus laevigata; assembly: GCA_963580275.1. Taxonomy (NCBI): domain Eukaryota; kingdom Viridiplantae; phylum Streptophyta; class Magnoliopsida; order Rosales; family Rosaceae; genus Crataegus; species Crataegus laevigata. Next base: position 9,023,074 of record OY756939.1, on the reverse strand, counting down.
TGATTCATTTTAAAGTTTCTGAACTTGTTAAGTGTTCTAATGAGGTTCGTTCTTGTTTTGCTATTCATGTGAATGAGAATATAAGGCAGGAACATACATCTAGACCCACCATTGAAGAAGGAATTGGGGTGGAGCACAAAGAGCAAGCCATTACACTCCAAGCACCCAATCTGGCCGAAAGCACCATTTATGGAGTTGTTGAGCAAGCAACGGTTTTTGAGTCTCCATTGCAACATATGGGTAAGTTTCCTCCTCTTAATTCAATTTCTAATTCAATTGATAGGTTGCTACTTCCTTTGGTGCAGGTACCAAATCAAACCCGTGATAGTGGGAGTGTTTTTATTAACTTTGGGAAGTTCAATGCTCCAATTTGGGAGCATCATTATCCATTGCCATACATTGACCCAACGCATGAGAAGTTCGAGGGGCAGGTTGTGGAGGACATTCCTCTCCAACCCGTGGGCTCCAATGGGGAGTGATTGACGTTCTTCGTCCGGCTGCAAGACGTTAAAGCAAGCGCTTCGTGGGAGGCAACCCATGCATTCAACAAAGGAAGACCTAGGAATCACTCCAATTCCAGATTTGCGTTCCTAACTCTTTCTCTTTGTTGTTTATATTCTTCTATGTTTAGTTTGTTTAATTTGGTTTGAGTTTCTATTTAAAACATTGAGGACAATGTTTGATTCAAGTGTGGGGGGGTAAACAATCTGTTTTGCATGATTTTCGTGGGTTTTATTCACCTATCACTTCCAATGTTGTTTCTCACTGTTTTTAAGTGTTTTTAGTGTGTTTTGAAGCATTTTAGTGTGTTGTGGCATAAAAATCCGAAAAACTCATAAAAATTTGAAAATAAGTTTGGAAAATACCAAAAAGAGTTGTTTTTGAGTTGTTTTGGTGTGTTTGTGTCGTAGGTACCTTCCAACACAATGATGAGGATTTGGTTTTGAATTGCATAACTATTAAAGAAAGTTACAAGCATGGATTGAAGTTTGATATGTTCTTGGCTTATGCTTAGTTGTAGTTGATGTTTATGAACTCACATTTGATTATAAAGTGGTTAAAATCAGTTTTTGTAACATGCTTGAAGGAAAAAACTCAACTAACGCTACATCCTTGTGAGACTTGAGCCTTTACTTCTTTTGGAGAGTTATAATCTGTGATTTCTTGTGTTCTTAAGTCGTTGCATGATCTCATTATTCTTTGCTTGGTTGCTACTTAGAATGCATGCGTATCATGATAGAACTAAATGCTAGAACTTATATCCGTTTCATTCAAAGCATGATATTGAATTGCATAACACACGATCAAGATGAAGTTGTGTAGTTGCCACCATAGCCAAATAGCCTTACTTCCCTTATGGCTTATGTTTTGTTGTTAACTACATTAACCTCACCTATCCTAGTTTAGGACAGTCCACCCCTTGTTCTTAAAATATAGTGAGCATAACTTAAAATTAATTCCTTTTGAGTTACATTATGCAAGAAAATAAGTGTGGGGGAGGGAATGGTTATTTTTGAGCTCATTTGTACGTTTAAAAAAAAAAAAAAGAAAAAAAAAAAAAAAAAAGAAAAGAAGAAAGAATGAGTTTGAAAGTGTTGATTGTTGAAGAAAAGGGTCCAAAAGTTTGAATTTGACCCTAAGTGTTGCATGAATCCCCCCTTGTGTTCAAATTTGAGTTTGCATTCAAAAGTGAATTCTAAGTTGATTTCATTGCTATTGCTCACTATGTTTTTAAGAACCCTTGTTTTCCATATCTGTTCGTTGTAATCTATCACCCTTAGCCCCGTTACAACCCTTACACTTCTATCTTGAGTGTTATGTGTTCAATATGTGGAGTTTGGGATTGGTATGAGCATATGGTGTCACTAGTTCTTGCATCTAAGTAGTAGCATTCCTTTCATGAGATCATATTCATATATTCACTTATAACTCCAGAAAAGAGCTTTCTTTGTTAAAATATGTGAGTTTTAGTTTTCATGTGTATATCAATCTTCTCACATATAACTAGTGTAGGGAATGTAGTTTGAAAATCTGAGTGAAAAATGAGTGCATATCTAGTAAGGAATTGAGGGAATTCTCTAAAACATGTTATTACATTCAAAATGATGTTTTAAATGATTAAAAGAGAACTAGTAAATGGTGACTGTGGTTAAGTGTATGCTTAAGGATATTGATGACCAAAATCTGTGCAAGTAATGATTTTTAACATGTGCATTAGAAATCCCTGAGGTAACGTTGGAAGGTTTAGATTGTGTTTTGTTTCTTTTTGTTTTCTTTGTTTTGCTCGAGGACTAGCAAAAGCTAAGTGTGGGGGTATTTGATAAGCTCATATTTATATATATTTTACATCAAATTCTCTCGTCTTTTCTTAGTTAGTTCCTTATATTTTTGAGCTATTTACTTTGATTTTGTGTTTTATATGAATTGTCAAGCAAATAAAAGAAAAATAGCACAAGTGAGATTTTATGTAACAAATTCGTCAAAACTGCCTGTGCAGATCAGCCCATTTTGGAAGCAATTTGCGAACGGCCCAAAATGAACTAGAGAATGAGCCTTATATGCTTGGAAAGCTACAGATGTCTATTTTCTGGATCATTTCACGGATTGTTAAGATCATTTTTCTAGAAGAAGTTATGAGCATTTTAGTAAGGGAAGGTCAAGAGAGCACATGGGTCAAAACTGCCTGTGCGGATCAGCCCATTTTGGAAGCAATTTGCAAACGGCCCAAAATGAACTAGAGAATGAGCCTTATATGCTTGGAAAGCTACAGATGTCTATTTTCTGGAGCATTTTGCGGATTGTTAAGATCATTTTTCTAGAAGAAGTTATGGGCATTTTAGTAAGGAAAGGTCAAGAGAGCACATGGCATGGATGACCCACGGCTTGGAAGAATGATTATGTTTTGCAAGTGTGCTAGCTTGTTTAATCATGAAATACAAGTGTGCTAGCTGTTTGCAAGTGTTCTAGCTGATTCATCAAGAGGAATCCAAGACCAAGAGGAATCCAAGGCATGGACCAAGGAGGATGAATGCAAGTTGTTTCATCATGAAATTTCTGCAATGAAGCATGTGTGCTAGCTGTTTTTGATGATTAATTCTTGCTTTGTATTTGTTTATTAGAATCACTTGAGTGGCTCCTTACCTTTGTGCACCTATAAATAAAGCCTTCTTGCAAGGCTTAGACTCACCAATTCACACAACAATCCCATTTCACACACCCTAAACTATCCTAGCCAAAACCCTTTCTTTCCTCCACAAAATCTGCCCATAAACTATCCTAGCCGTGCCACCTCCCCTTAACCATCCTAAACACCACCATACATCCCCCTATCCACTCCTCCATACAACCAAACCTTCAAACCACATCCACTCCTTGTGCCATATCAAAGGAAGGAAAGGAAAGTGCTTGGACGTGCTTGTCACTCAACGAGGATCGTTGGAGCGTTTAGGTGCTTTCTTTCTTTTATGTTCAATGTATAAATCTATTTACCTTTGTTTTATGATTATGAGGAACTAAACCCCCCCTCTTTGCTAGGGGGGGGATTCAAAGCCATGATTACATTTGCATTATGAATTAATTACTTTTGGTTGTGATTTAATAATTTATGATTTCAATTCGCTTAACTATTTGATTGATAACTTATTTATGTATGTTGATTAAGAGTGCACGCTTAGTTTTCATGCATAAGTTTGATGCTAGAATATAAGGGAATTTCACCTAATCGTTATGAACTTATATTCAAGAGTAGTGAAGGTTGTTATCCACAATCGTGTTAAGTGAATTCCTGGCAGGAGTATCATGCTTTTCATAGTTACAAATGCCTTGTCGATGCTTATGATTTCCAACAAACGTAATGATTCTAACTTGTGTCTTTATCATGCTGTTCATATAAAGAACTTGTTAGGAATGATTTGGTTGCGATGCATATTCATCCAATTCAATGATTCTAGGGAAATCTGAAGGTTAATTTAAGCGGACCTAATTAACTTGGAGTGTTGAGTTTCATAAGTTATCGAAAGAACAACTAAAAATTGGTTTATATACAAGTGTATCATGTGTGGAGGAAACCCCTCTAGCTAATCCATCATCCATTCACACAACCATATTTTGTGCTTAATTCTATCTAGTTTTCAATTTGTTTATTTTCAAGTTATTCTCATCAAGATCACATCCCCTTTTTCAATTTTTGTCTTTTGATTTGAATCTACCTTATTTGATTTCTTTTGAGTTCTTTGAGTTAATTTAGTTTAGAGTTGGTTAATTTTCATAGCTTGAATCTTTTAAATTCATTCGTGATTTTGTTTTAGTTTATTTATTAATTTTATTTTAAGTTATTCTAGTTTATTTGGAATCATTTGAATCTAGTTAAATGTTTTGATTTTAGATTTGTGTTTTTAAAGTTTTATTTAGTGCTTCTAAATTCATTTTATATAGATTAGCAATCCCTCCTAATCCCCGGTTTAAGAACGATCCCTACTTGCATATATACTACAATTGACAACAAGAGGGTTTAATTTGTGTGTTAGTTTATTTTCGCACCAGTTAGTAGTCTCGCAAAAAGAGGAACCTGATTCGAATTTCATGGAGAAGGATTCTCCCTGTGACCTTGTCCTGAATCCAGCTCTACACAGTCCCTGGAGAAGGATTCTCCCTGTGACCTTGTCCTGAATCCAGTAAGAAAACTCATCACATATAAATCGACATTTGTTATCCTTACAAAGGCGATAAATGGATAATAAATGTTGAGATATATGAGGAACATGCAGAATTTTCTTCAATTCAAAGGCATATTGAGGTGTTCGTAATATACTGGAGCCAATATGAGAGATGTGCAAACCTGAACCACTGGCTGTGGTTACTGTATCTGTGCCAGAGAATGGAGTAGCAAGATTGAGGTTTGCCAAATCAGAAGTCACATGAGAGGTTGCACCTGTATCAGCCACCCAAAACTGATCTGAAGGGGCAGATGGTTGAAAAGTTGTATGCAGAGCAGATAAATTCTGAGGGGGAGCCCTTCCTTGATAGGAGAAATCAGTTCTATGATAGCATTGCAAGGCAGTATGGCCAAATTTCCAACAAATTTGACACTGTGGCTTGGAGGATGTAGGAGTAGAGGATGAATGTCGCTGGAAGCAATCAACGGCAATGTGACCACGTTTGTTGCAAATCTGACAAGTGGGAGTATCAAACCCATGATTAGGACATGTAGAAATATGTGGTTTTCCGGGACCAAGAATTCCTGCACTGGAATGTGAAGAACCAGAATTGAATCTGTGACCAGTATTATAGTGATTTCTGCCTCTACCTCTTCCTCTGTAATTAGAACTGTACCCACCATTGTAATTAGAAGAGCCACCATTATAGGAACCAGTGCTAGTTGATCCAATAGGAGTATAGTTATGTGATTTAGTTTGACTAGACCCCTCTCCCAACACCAGAGCCTTTCCTTTATTTGTTTGGTCAGTCGCCATCATGGCAGACATAAAGGTTTCACTCACAGAATGATTCTCAATAACAGCTTCTTCTGCCAATAGCTGAGACCTAAAATCCTTGAGGGAAATGACATTATCTCGTCCCCGTATAACAGTTCGAAAAGTATTATACTCAGCAGGCAAGCCCTTAAGGGCCAAAATGACAATGTCATCATCTTCAAAGATGACCCCTGCAACAGAGAGATGATCCCGTACATCTTTGATCCTTTGAAGATAGTGAGAGACTGAATCAGAACCTTTCTGGATATTCTGCAACTCAGTTTTCAGCTGAAAAATACTAGCTTTCGTGACGGTGGAAAACCGATCCTTCAAATTAGTCCACATATCATGAGACGTGAGACAACCAATAATACAAGACATGGCTGTGGGAGAGAGCGTAGCAATGATTAATTGCATGAGAGCACGATCATGCATTCGCCAAATCTGAAATTCCTCAGTTTCAACACCTTCAACATCGGAATCATCTTTAAACCGAGGAGGACATGGACGATTGCCAGCAACAAAGTCAAATATACCATGACTTTCAAGAAGTAATCGAATTTGATAATTCCAAACAAGATAATTTGTATCATCAAGCTTCACAGTAACAGAATTAGAGACAGTCGGAATAAGATTCGTGATCGGAGACTGTACAATTTGTAATTGTGCAGCAGTTACCATATTTGCAGAGACAACGATGCAAGAATTGAAGAATTCGTGAAAAAGATCACAAAATTAGGGTTTCAGAAAGAATCGGACACAATCTCAAAGAATTCAACTGATAGAGATCATGAAAACTAACAGCAAACCAAACAGATCGTATAAGAAGCAATTAATCGAACACTTGATGTGCACGATCAATTATGGATACCACAGAGCAACTTCACAGATACACAAACTCACAGATCAATGGAGAAAGAGAGAAAAACAACAAATTCACACCACAACAGTTTGAGTAGAAATGCGGAAGCAAAAACTGCACAGGATCAATGCTCAGGATCAAGAAATCTGCATCCCTAGCGAGGATACCATGTTAAAATACTAAGAGATTCTTGTGTTCTTGAAGGAGATAGAGAGAGAGAGAGATTCAAGAGAATAGCAATTCAGAGAGAAAGAAATTATCTTGTATGTATTAAAACTAAGGAAAACTAATGAAAAGGGCTTGAAAACTTTAAGTTTTAATGAAAAACCATCCTATAACTTTATTTAATGGTTAGTACAAAACTCAATATTAAACAAGTTCAATTAAAATGGCCCAACCAAAAAAACGTACTAATTTCTCTATTTTGCCCCTGACGTTTTTGGGTTATGTTATTTTTGTTTTCCGTTAGTTTAGTCAAGAACTGAGTTTTGATTTGATTGCTTTCTGTTATCCAGCTAGGGATTTTTGGGCTTTTGGAACTTGATCAAATTAGGTTCTTTTTCTTCTTGTTCCTGTTCAAAGAATCAAGCATAGAAGAAGAGAAGATGGTGACAGAATCATCGGAGGGAGAAGAGGATGCAAAGCTGACGAGACGGAACCAACTGCTGATAGTCGACAACGATCTCAGAGAAATGGGCAAGAAGGTCCGGCGAAGGAACAAAGAGATCGGAAATCATTTTCAATTCTTCAATTCTTGTTAATTACTAATAACTGCTCTCTTTTTGGTCCCATAGCTAAGATACGGGATGTTTGTTCAAATCTCTTACCGATCCTCAGATGAAGAGTGCAATTTTGGTTTTTGGGATGACATTAAGAAGTCGGAAGAAGTTAAAACAGAGTTTTGATTCGATATGATGTAGTTGCTTGTAATATTCTATTGTTCTTCTGTCTTTGTCAATCAGAAAACACACACAGGAAGATGTAATCCCAAAAAAACCAAATGGGTGTTTGGGATTTAAGATTTGATACATGGGTTCTGAGATTGGATCGAAGAAAACGATTGATCCCCATATTTTTTAAATTTCTTTTATCTTCTGCAACAAAACATGCAAAGAAGAAGAGTTCTTCAGTGTTATGCACACAATGTAACCAATTCATTACGATGCGCAATGGCTTTGGTTTTTTTTTCTTTCTATACACATTCAAACTCACATTGTTGAGAAAATAATTAATTAGTTAATTTTGTTGATGATACATTTATAATTGTCATTTTTCATAATGTGAGAAAGTTTACATTTATCATATTCAACGATGTGTTTTAACTTCAATTAAATTGTTGTCGAGATTCCCATTATAATTTTTTTTAGCAAAAAAAAAAGGTAAGAAGTATTTAAGAAATAGTGATAATACCCATGTTCAGTTCAAGAAATAATTAGTGTTTAGTTTAAGAAATAGTAATAATACCCATGTTAAGTTAAGAAATAGTGTTAGTACCTGTGTTAGGTTAAGAAATAGTCACTCTTAAATTTAAGAAATAATGATATTACTAGTATTAAGTTGAAGAAATAGTGGTAGTACCTGTGTTCAGTTTAAGACAATATTCAGTGTTCAATTTACGAAATACGGAAATAGTGATACTACACGTGTCAGTTTAAGAAATAGTCAGTGTTAAATTTAAGAAATAGTAATAATACCCGTGTCAGTTTAAGAAATAGTGTTAGTAACCGTGTTCAATTTAAGAAATAGTCAGTGTTCAGTTTACGAAATAGTGATTGTACCCTTGTCAGTTTAAGAAATAGTCATTGTTAAGTTTAAGAAATAGTGTTAGTAACCGTATTCAAATTAAGAAATAGTCAGCCTTAAATTTAAGAAATAATGATATTACTAGTATTAAGTTTAAGAAATACTGATAGTACCCGTGTTCAGTTTAAGAAATAGTCAGTGCTTAGTTTACGAAATACGGAAATAGTGATAGTACACGTGTCAGTTTAAGAAATAGTCAGTGTTAAGTTTAAGAAATAGTGATAATACCCGTGCCAGTTTAAGAAATAGTGTTAGTAATCATGTTCAATTTAAAAAATAGTCAGTGTTCAGTTTACAAAATAGTGATTGTACCTTTGTCAGTTTAAGAAATAGTCATTGTTAAGTTAAAGAAATAGTGTTAGTAACTGTATTCAATTTAAGAAATAGTTTGTGTTCAGTTTATGAAATAGTGATAGTAACCGTGTTAATTTAAGAAATAGTTAGTGTTAAATTTAAGAAATAGTATTACTAAAAGTGTTCGTAAACTAAACACTGACTATTTCTTAAACGGAACACTAGTACTATCACTGTTTCGTAAGCTAAACATTGACTATTTATCAAACGAACACTAGTACTATCACTGTTTCGTAAACTAAACACTGACTATTTCTTAAATGGAACACTAGTACTATCACTGTTTTGTAAACTAAACAGTGACTATTTATCAAACGAACACTAGTACTATCACTGTTTTGTAAACTAAACAGTGACTATTTATCAAACGAACACTAGTACTATCACTGTTTCGATCAATGTTTTGTAAACTAAACAGTGACTATTTATCAAACGAACATTAGTACTATCACTGTTTCGTAAACTAAACACTGATTATTTCTCAAACGGAACACTAGTATTATCACTGTTTCATAAACTATACTATAATTGTTTCGTAAACTAAACATTGACTATTTCTAGTACTATCACTGTTTCGTAAACTAAACATTGATTATTTCTCAAACAGAACACTAGTACTATCACTAAACACTGACTATTTATTAAATGAAACACTAGTACTATCACTGTTTCGTAAACTAAACACTGATTATTTCTCAAACGGAACACTATACACACACACGAGAGTTCAATTTTGTAATTAGATAAACCCAAGGCAATTACATGAGACTTCCAAACATAATTCAAACCAAACATAATCATAAACTAGTTTCCAAAAAAAAAAAAAAAAAAAAATTCATAAACGTTGATGTGAGTCTCGCACTTTAAGTTTCATTGATCCAAGAAATCTTCCCTTAACCTTCGTTGGTAATTTTCTTATATAAACATTACTAAGTTTATGGATCACAAACATGCAAACATTAATTTGAAATAAGTAATTAACAAGAAAATGAGATTAGTACCTCTCATCAGCTTATGGGTCCCAAATACTTCATCCAATCAAAGCCTAAAAGCTTATGTCTAAACAAATATTAACTCAATTCAAACAGTTGGTACAACATAATTACTCCACATGGAACGTATGTCCACAAGTAACAATTGATCTCAATACATTGACTAGCTTGAAGTCCGAAACACACCCTTAGACCCTTGGTTTCTCTATAAAACCCAGTCTACCAATCGACCTCCATAATTCAAACACTCACTCCTCCTCTGTCCTCAACTTTCACACTGACTGAAAAGCTTAATCAATAAAGTGTCCACAGAGTCCTCTTTCCAATGGACTCGTCGTCCTCATCCTCAACTTCTTCGACTTCCTTTCTGCACTTAGCCATGGCGGCCTTTGTTTGTGCCTCCCTCATCTCTGCTTCTATATTCACAAGTGTAGCATCGACCAATCCCTCGAGCGTCTCATTAAGATCTGCCACAAGCCTAGTCGATTTTCTGGCAACCGAGCCGTGACCGAAGTTGAGGAAGAAGGAATTTACAACGAAGATGAAGATGAGGGTTTTATTCCAATAGCAAGGTCACTGACATGGCAAATGGTCGGAAGATTCGGCAGAGGTCGGTGGAATATAAGGCGTTTCACTCGTATAGGATATCATCTTTGTTGCCCAACGTGGCTATGAGGAACGGCGATTGGGTGAGGAAGAGGAAGCTAGGTTCGATCGGCCACCCAATTTTGGAGCTCCAGGGATTTCTTCTTCGTTGGACAAACTCAATTTCATTCCTTTTGGTTAATTTGAAAGTAAAAAACCATTATCATTGAATTTGAATGGTGATTGGAGCACAAGAAAAGGAAAGGGAAGTTTCCTTTAAACAAAAACAGAGTTTTATAGGGACGGTGGAGTCCATTTGATCATTTCATGTTTATAAGGTAGTATGATTAACTGTTGCAGGAAAAGGAAAATTTGGTTTTGCATGGGGGTTGCTTTTTAGTTATGAGGTTTAAGTATTTTTCTTTATTATATTATATTTTGTCCCTTTTATTAATTTTTTAGTCCTTTACATTAAATAAAGTTAGTAGATGGTTTTGGTTAAAATAAACCTAATTCAAACCCTTTTCATTAAAGTTTCCTTTTAATTTTTGGTTGTCTGATCAGATGAATTGAAGAAGATCAATGGACAGAAATTATCAAGGGGTGTGTGAGAAGTAAAATGGGATATGTTGATAGCACACCCCTATATATATATATATATATATATATATATATATATATATATATATATATATATATATATAACAAATGTAAATAATAAATGAAGGTTGGAATTGATTGGGTTTCTCAAAGCCTAAACAATAGACATCCCTTCCGGAGGAAGAGCGAACGACAAGAAGAAAAAAGGAAAAAGAAAAAACCAAAAGCAAAAAAATCATAACAGGAAGACAGAAGTAATTGGCTGACCGAATGGCATGTTTGTAAATAAAGGAAAGTTTATTTTTAAGGAAAACTAACCAAAAGGGCTTGAAAACTTTAAATTTTAACCAAAAACCATGTTAAAAGTTTATTTAATGGTTAGTACAAAATCTAATATCAAATCAGCCCAATAAAACTGGGCCAACCAAAATAATTTATTGTGCTTCCCATTGTACCCCTAAAGTTAAGTTTCCTCACCCGTTTATTTGGTCTGTTTCCTTCATATGCAGAGAGAGTCTATAAACTCAGATTAATTTATGTAATTTTCTCATTACATCTTGCCATCATCCGATCTTCTCCGTCAAACTTTGAAAATGGCGATGGAAATCCTGATGGATGTGATAAACAGGTGCAGATCTTGGTTCGGAAAGAAGCAGAGATGTCGTATAACTTTCCTAATCTACCTTTCGTCGAAGAAATCTAGCTAGTTGGATCATCGTTGCCGTACCTGAGGTGCAAGCATTACCGAATACATCCTTCATCATCTGTTTATGTCCGTCCCCTTGGATCATCGTCGGCGTACTTTACGGCGTCTTATGCTATTTGGATATCGCTTCTATTACGCTGTGACAAATCCAATATCGGCTGCCAAGCCGACAAAAGTCGATATTCAGAGGACATTAGTATTGGAGAAGGTTTGTGGTATTGAATTTTGATTTGGAAATATTGATTATTTTTCGGTTCTTAATGTTTGGGTTGTGATATTTTTGTTTTTGGGTGTTTGAAGTTTTTGGTTTTTAAATTAATTTGCAAATTTAGGGTTTCAAGTGTGATTGAAAATTGCCTGAAACATTACCTAGGGTTTCTTTTCGAGGTTTTGCCTTTTCTTCTCTCTTTATTTTTTCTTTCTGTTTTTGTAAATTTTTGTTCGTGGATTTTTGTACTGTTGGAGTTTCTTTGAAGTCGAAGCAAAAGCGCGGCAATTAATGGCGTGCGAGTCTTAATTCCCACTTTGCCTTGGAATTCCGGTTGATTAATTCGCTTCGATCACTTGGAGTTCTCTGTGAATTACGCGAATTGTTGATTCAGGTACTCGAATTTCCAGTTTTTTTATTTCTTGGATTTAGTTTCTACTTTGTTTTGGATTTTCGAAGACTGAATCGCTCATCTAATTCTTAATTACTGATTATTTTGTGATGATATTTGATGTATTGTTTCGAATTATTTGAGTTGAAGCAATGTGAATAGCTTTGGTTTTGTACGAGTGAGAATTGAAGTTGAATTTTGGAAATTTTGGAATTTGGGATATCAATAATTGAATGATGGCGTATGGTGAATTCTTTTTTTTATTTTATATTTATTCTGAGTTGTGTTCGAAATTTCGAATTCTTAGGCAGATCGACGGATAGGTATTGCAGCAGCTGATTTGTGTGTGTTTGGAACTTCGGAGTACTGGTTGTGTTCGGCTTATGGTGTAATCGGGTGTCTCGAATTCGCTTTCTTGGGTGATGAGATCCTTTGAAGATTGTAGATTTAGTGGATAGAGATGAATCTTGCAGCTCTTTTGACTTTTGTGGGGATTAATATAGATGTGTGCGTGATACTATTTTCGTTGTATTCTATATTGAGGAAACAACCATGCGGAACACTAGTACTATCACTATCACTGTTTCGTAAATTAAACATTGACTATTTATCAAACGAACACTAGTACTATCACTGTTTCGTAAACTAAACACTAACTATTTCTTAAACGGAACACTAGTATTATCACTGTTTCGTAAACTAAACATTGATTATTTATCAAACGAACACTAGTACTAGTACTATCACTGTTTCTGGAACAAAACACTGACTATTTCTTAAACGGAACACTAGTACTATCACTGTTTCGTAAATTAAACATTGACTATTTATCAAACGAACACTAGTACTATCACTATTTCGTAAACTAAACACTAACTATTTCTTAAACGGAAAACTAGTACTATCACTGTTTTGTAAACTAAACATTGACTATTTATCAAACGAACACTAGTACTATCACTGTTTCGTAAACTAAACGCTGACTATTTCTTAAACGGAACACTAGTACTATCATTGTTTCGTAAACTAAACATTGTACTATCACTGTTTCGTAAACTAAATATTGTACTATCACTGTTTCGTAAACCAAACATTGACTATTTATCAAACGAACGCTAGTACTATCACTGTTTCGTAAACCAAACATTGACTATTTATCAAACGAACGCTAGTACTATCACTGTTTCGTAAACTAAACGCTGACTATTTCTTAAATGGAACACTAGTACTATCATTGTTTCGTAAACTAAACATTGTACTATCACTGTTTCGTAAACTAAACATTGACTATTTATCAAATGAACACTAGTACTATGCCTGTTTCGTAAACTAAACACTGACTATTTCTTAAACAGAACACTAGTACTATCATTGTTTCGTAAACTAAACATTGACTATTTCTTAAACGGAACACTAGTAATATCATTGTTTCGTAAACTAAACATTGACTATTTCTAAAACTACAACATAATAACCTAAACTATTTCTAAAAGTGATAAAAAAAACTCACACTATTTATGAAAGTAACAAAATAAACACTATTTTTTGAACTAGAACAAAATAACTCACACTGATTCTGAATTTGAACAAAAAATAACGCACACTATTGCTGGAACTATCGCAAAATTACACACTATTTATGAAACTGAAGAAAATACACTATTTCTCAAGGTTGTAAAAGACTCTCGGGCGCTAGTCGGGTGGCGGACTAGGCCTAAAGCCTAGGCCGGGGAGGCCTACGCGGGGGCCTAAGTGGATGTAAGTAAATTTATTATTTATCTTTATTACTTTGGTGAATTTGATAGAATGAGATGACACACTGACTATTTCTTAAACGGAACACTAGTATTATTACTGTTTCGTAAACTAAACATAGATTATTTCTTAAACGGAACACTAGTACTATCACTGTTTCGTAAACTAAATATTGACTATTTATCAAACGAACACTAGTACTATATCTGTTTCGTAAACTAAACACTGACTATTTCTTAAACGGAACACTAGTACTATCACTGTTTCGTAAACTAAACACTAACTATTTATTAAACGAAACACTAGTACTATCACTGTTTCGTAAACTAAACACTGATTATTTCTCAAACGGAACACTATCACTGTTTCGTAAACTAAACACTGACTATTTTTTAAACGGAACACTAGTACTATAACTGTTTCGTAAACTAAACACTAACTATTTCTTAAACGGAACACTCGTACTATCACTGTTTCGTAAACTAAATATTGACTATTTATCAAACGAACACTAGTACTATCACTGTTTCGTAAACTAAACACTGATTATTTCTCAAACGGAACACTAGTACTATCACTGTTTCGTAAACTAAACTTGACTATTTCTTAAACGGAACACTAACACTAGTACTATCACTATTTCGTAAACTAAATATTGACTATTTATCAAACGAACACTAATACTATCACTGTTTCGTAAACTAAACACTGACTATTTGTTAAACGGAACACTAGTACTATCACTGTTTCGTAAACTAAACACTGATTATTTCTCAAACGACACACACATGAGTTCAATTTTATAATAAGATAGATCCAAGGCAATTGCATGAGACTTCCAAACATAATTCAGACCAAACATAATCATAAACTACTTTCCAAAAAAAAAAAAAAACATAATCATAAACGTTGATGTGAGTCTCGCACTTTAAGTTTCACTGATCCAAGAAATCTTCCCTTAACCTTCATTATTTTGTAGTGATTTGTGTAGAAGTTTGGTGATACACTCGGGGAAATTATGTCATTTTCGAATCTAAAGTTCATTATTTTGTAGTGATTTGTGAAATTTATTTATTTTTTAATTTATTTGATGGGATGCGAGGTGAGGAATTGGAGATAATTAATTACGTTGGGGCTTAATTGGTATCGACTGACAAAAAGTTTTTTTTTTATTTACGAATTCTCTAGAAAATGGCATATTTGTAAATAAATGAGGTAAAGGCATATTTGTAAATAAATGAAAGTTTAATTCTAACAAAAGTGGGCTGACGGAAGGCAGGGGCATGGATGGAAAATGAATTTCTTATTTTGCACGTGAGGTTTTCTTGTTTTGGTTGTTCTTTCTAGTTTTTGTCCTTTTTCATTAAGTTTAAGTCATTTTTATTAAATAAAGTTAGTAAATGGTTTTTGGTTAATAAAAATTTTGAAAAAGTATTTTTAATTAAAGCTTCCTTTTAATTTTCGACCGTCTGATCGGATGAATTGAAGAAGATCAACGGACATTATCAAAGAGTGTGTGAGAAGTAAAATGGAATGTGTGGATAGCATACCCCTATATATATATATATATATATATATATATATATATATA
The DNA here is from genome assembly GCA_963580275.1 of Crataegus laevigata. Taxonomy (NCBI): domain Eukaryota; kingdom Viridiplantae; phylum Streptophyta; class Magnoliopsida; order Rosales; family Rosaceae; genus Crataegus; species Crataegus laevigata. Next base: position 9,007,756 of record OY756939.1, on the reverse strand, counting down.
TATATATATATAACATATGTAAATAATAAAAGAAAGTTGGAATTGATTGGGTTTCTCAAGCCTATACAATAGACGTCCCTTCAAGAGGAAGAGGGGACGACGACAAGAAAAAAAATAAAAAGAAAAAACCAACAGCAAAAAAATCATCCGTTAAAGCTGGATTTGAAGGCGCTCATCGACGTACGGGTCGTCGAATCCCTAAGAGAGGAAGACCTCGAGCCTTCTAAATAGGACATCCAGAAACGGCACAAAAACTTTTTCAACTACAACACCCTCATCTACCACTTCACTGGTCGAGGGGGAAAGCCCTCGGAGGGGGGAACACGAGGCTTTCCTTTTTTACTGGTACAACAAATTCATTTGTTGTACCAAATCAAACAAATGTTTGGTCGAGAACAGGCCAGTGGCTGAGGCTTTGGCCAGCGGTCGCATCCTGGCACTCAGCCCGCCCAGTCTCGCCAACCTGTTTCGCTGCCTGGTTGAGTCGACCCTTCACAAGATCGACCCGCACCATAACAGACCTCTCTGGGTGTTCCAGCTTTGGCTGCAAGTTTACTTCGCCACACTTCGACCAGAGAACGTCCACACTTCGACCAGAGGACGCCGAGAAGAACTTTCAAGAGCAATGCAGGAAGCTCCGCCTTCGACTGGCCGTCCTTGAAACCCTTTACACCGACACTTTTGGTGATTGGTGGGAGGAATTCACCAAGGACTTCTTCGGTGCGTCGGTTAAAGATGTCGTTGGCAAGATCTTTGGTGACAGACCCAGGAGGACTTCTACCCTTCACACCAAATAAACGATCGAATGTATATTTCTCAGAACTTGTCCTTTGAATACTTGAACACAGCTGTCTAACCTGCTTTTATTTACCCAGGAGGTCGTGTGCCAAGGCCAGCAGACGTGACTGCTGTGGCTGCGACCCAAAAGAAAGCCGTCTTCATCTCCAAAAAGGCTGTGGTTATTGCGGCGGCCTTGCATAAGAAACGGTCGCGCCCAGAGGTCGAGGCGGCTAGTGAATCTCCCCTCATCCAGCAACGTGCTGTTGTTGCCGCACCGGCACCGTCGAACAAACGGCCACGTCAAGAGGCAGGGACAGCAGACAAAACTCTCAATCTTCAATAACGCGTCAAGAAATTGGCAAAAAAAAGAGAGCGAAAGATTCACGTTATCTCCAGCCAGTCAACAAAAGCAACTACTCCCACTGTTTCTTCTCCTGCTTCTGTCACCCAGGCTCCAAAGGCGAAGCGGCCGACCCTAGCTGCTCTGGGAATTAAGATCCATACTGCCAGACCATCACTCACCATTCGACCTGTTTCTCAAGTCATGGTTAAGCCGAAAGCTGCTTCGCGGGTCAAGGCTCCTACAGTCCAGGGGTCGTCTGCTGCCCCCATCTTAGAGAAGACATCTCATTCGATCGCAAAATCTCCCCCAAGCATCCAAAACAATCACAAGTCATTCTGGAAGAGGAAGAAGTATAACTATGTTGTTGGTAATTCTTCTAATTTTCATTTTGATCTTCTTAGTACTAACAACCTCCATCTTAGGGTGATGACATCGACGAGACTCCACTGACGAGCCGTCCTCGACCACCTTCCCCAAATCCTTCTCCAGTGGCCGAAGACACCCCAGTCGATCCTCTCACGGTGGACAAGGGGAAAAAGGCCCTTTCCGAGCCTAAAGCTTCGGCAGAAACACCAGTCCATCCACAAGATGAGGGTTTTGTGATCCTCCCCAAGAGGCTACTTCGACCTTTTTAAGTTCTTATCGTTTCTCCCTTTTTCTGCCCATCTTCTGCCTTAGGGTTCTGAATTAGGAAAATATTAATGTCATATGCTTATTTCCTCATACCACCGAAAATTCTATGCGCCGAATGGTGTTATCTATATCTCTCGGCCACCTCCGTGGCCATCAAACATAGATAACCTTCATCGGCCGCATGAATTAAGGGAATGTCTTAAGCATTGGGCTCAGCCGTTAAGCTCTTTAGGCTCGAGTAACGAGCCAGCTGATATGGTCGAAGTTTCCTCTTGGCAGGTCTAGCATTCTTTCTAGCCTTGTCCTTCTTGTTCGGAACCTGCTCTAATCAATTCTTTGTATGCAGCCTTCCTAGGAGGTCGAGCTTGACACCTTACTCACCAGCGCTTCTAGCACAGCAGGTCCTTCTGCTTCCTCGGCCCAGCCTTCTTCCGCCGCGACCGAGTCCACCATTCTTGTCAAGCTGCATGAACTCCTATCTTTTCCAGCTTCTCAAATCCTGTGCAATGGCCTCGATTCCATCGGCGAATTTCTGAGCATCCTTGCAGAAGAGGGTCGATTGAACAATGAATCCATTGTTCAATTGTCTTCTATCTTGGAGAGAACTCGAGAATATTTTCCAACTTTCGAGAGGGCTCTTCGAGCAGAGGATGACCTAAAAGCTGCAATGGTTACCCAGGAGGCTCTTCAACCGGAAATCGAGCAATAAAGCAACAGAAAATGCAACTGGCTATTTTTTATGAGCAAGTCGTAGAAATCCAACGTCAAAGATCAGCCGTTGCATCCGCTCTTGAGGCAAATTTTGAGTCGAACAAGGCTGAGTTAACGGAGTTTATAACCTGCACGCAGCGGATTGAGCGGATGAAGTTGGAGATGAGAATACGCCAAGCCGAAGTTACACTGGGTGAAGTAAGGTGGCTGGAACTTAAAGCTGCTCTAGAGGCTCATCTCCCTTCGACCTCTTAGGATTATGACCTTGTAGGCACCTTTTTTTTTTAATTTTTTTTTATAGTTCAACTAATATATATATATATATATATATATATATATATATATATATTTGAATTGCCTTCCTCGACCAACCTTTCTTATACTCCTCGGCCAACTAATATATATATTTGAATTGCCGCATTGTTGTTGCCCCCTTTATTTTCTTATGCATCGGCTTAATTAGCCAGATGATTAAGAAAATAATTTATTTATTTTCCTAATAAAAGAAAATGAAAGTGACTAATAAAGAGGATGAGGCCAACGATGTTTTATTCCAAGTCGAGATAAGTTTATATCGAGCTTTTCAAATTGATTTCGCTTTAGGCCGAATAAAGGATTTTCTCCAAATATTTTTAACTTGGCCAAAAAAAATTATTTTCGGCCGCCGAATGTGTTGAACAATTACTATGCCCCCCAGGCATGATAATTTCATTAATTTCGGCTTTTGATTGAAACAAAACTGAGTGGGATTTCTCCATATCGATTTTATCACCAATAATCATATCGATTGGCGTGGTTCTTCCTACTCAACCTATGTCTCGGCCTCGTTCGTCATTGGAACACTCATCTGATGAATCATTTTCTAATTTGACCTTTTCTTCTAGGCCAACCAAATTTTCAATCTTGACAAAAATAAATGGTGGCTTAGGTTTTTCTTCGGCCGTGTTAACAATTTTCTTAGGCCGAATTTTGGTCGTGGCCGAAGTAAAAATTTGCCCCTTGCCTCTAGCCTTTTTTTCAAGAACTCTATAGTACTCCTCAAGGAATTTCTCGTACTTCTCGGCATTTTCTTTTAATAAGCGCCAAATCTCACCCACTGGAGCCTGATTGAGATCTTGATATATCATGTGAACTTTGTAGTTTTAGCACTAGGTCCCACTGGGTGTGCCAAAATGTTGAATACAAAAACTACCTAGCCTACACGGCGCGCAGGCCAAGTAATTAATAAGCTAACTACGTCCTTTAAATGTGTGCGGGGGCCGGGGAGTAAAAATATGCTGATATGCTGCGTTGATATGCGCGACTGATTTCTTCGTCTTGCGATTGCGGCCAAGAAAGGAACACGTCTCGGCCTCTAGGTTCTTAAGCCTGAAGACAAGGCTACTAATTATAAAGTTCACTATTCGTCGTCGTCCGACTCGGCCACGGTAACTGTATTCGTAAAAGTGAATTCACGCCGAATCGACACTAGAGTATAGGGGCACAGATACTCAAAGCAGATGAAGGTTTTGATGGTGAATGTGGTTCGGCCGTCTGAGTGCCGAACTCTAAACCTTACTTGTGAGTATGCGATCATAAAACAACTCGGCGTTTGACGAGCCGAGCCTAACAATCAATAACACCTCACTTCGCCGAGAAGGCTGATGAAATTACCTCTGTCGACAGGGATCCGAAAATCCTTGTCGTCCAAGACTTGGATAGATAACCAGTCGACCTCGACGCAATGCTGTTTATCCAAACTAAAGATGCTTCAAGGACGGCTGATTTTACGGCAACAGTGCTGTTTATCCAAACTGAAGGTGTCACCGGTTGCCTTCACAGTGCTGTTTATCCAAAATGAAGATGTGAAGGCGAAAAAAGAAAATAAAAATCTCAAAGGTGTTGAGAGGTTTCGCGTAGAGCGAGAAGTTGCTAAGGGCAGATTTGTGTGTTGAGTTGGAGGTCCATTTCCCCTTGCCATTGCATATGTATTTATAGTAACCGAACCTCATCTGATCGAATCATAACTTTACTCGAACTAGAACTCCCTACCCCTATCAAACTTTATCTCGGCCACTCCTCCTTTTATTAGGACTCTGAACCCGACCCTTTTATCAAGCCTCATCCATATTTCCTCATTTTCATCTCGCCGAGACTCCTTGCCGCACCAGGGCTTTACTTCCTTATCCATTTAGCCATAGGACTTCACCTTCTTTATCCCTATCCGAATAACTCCTTCCCCCAATAGAACTCGGCCAACCCTCATAAGTCGGCCCACAAACTGAATATCCCACAACACCTTTCCAACTAAGTCTATGGGCCGAGAAATACTTCACGCTCGGCCCAAACTATTATTTTGGGCCCAAACAGTAATATACTACATGATTTTCAAGACTATGCAAAGCTTAATTAAATTTATATTTTCTAGGGCTCGTTTTACCAGTCTGATATGATTTTCATTGTGGAAATGAATTAGTAGTAGATGATCCTAATTAATTTACCCTTAATTAGTAGAAAAGATAATTATGAAAAATTAAAACGGAAGAATGATAAAATAGTATTGTATTTAAAATAGAAGAATGATAAAAAGTAGATTGTACCACCACTGAGCAAAGTCAAGTGACAAGCTGAGCTTCACACAAGTTTTTTTTCATTTGTTTTACTGACAATACTAATATGAAGAAAAAGTTGTAAATAAAGAGAGGCAATGTTAGAATGCGCAGATTTTACAATCTAATTCTTTGAAACATAACAACTAACCTATAATTTGTAAAACCAGGCACTGTGCAAACCCCGTTTATTTTTATTTCAAATTTTCAGTAACTACAAACAAGAAACAAAATAAAAAAGAATGAAAACTATGGCACAAATGAGTAGTGACCTTAATCTGATGCACATGGTACAAACAAATGAGCAGTAACTACAACAGATATCATACATCATGAAGATTCAACTTCCTCAACGTTTGTCGTTCGCCTTTGTCTTAAAGGAGGGCTTGAGTATTCCATGCCGATATCTGATGACGAGATATTGGAAGACACTGAGGACTTCGGGAATGAGCTTGTTACTGAATTTGGCTGAGGTGTTTCATTTCTATAACTCTGAGAAGCAAGAGAAAGTGGCCGCCTTTGTGCTTCTGGTAATGTCCATGCTGAAACTGTCCCGTAATGTCCATCTGTACCCATAAGGCCTTTGAAAGTAAAAATGCAACAAATAGAACCATGAGGTAGAGAGGGTTCCTGTTTCATTTGAAGAAAAAAGGCACAGTGATTAATAGATGCTCAAGATATTAGGGTCTGGACACTTGAAAATGTCCAAAACATAAAACTCGCAAAAGGAAACAAAAAAGAACGAAAGTAATTACTTTAAAAGCATCATAAATTCGTCAAAACCAAGAATGATCATCGCCATTATAGCCCATGGAGGAGGTATCCAGTTGTTACTCCGCTTGTGAGCGCCTCCTGAAAGTACAAAAGCAAACAACATCATGATCGAGCTGTTAAGCATAAAGATAAGGAGCTCGTTACAAAATAATATTTAGGATTCTAGGATTTTTCTTTGTAGGAAAAACAAGAATACATTGAACTTGATAATAAGTTGGTCCTATCTGACTAAGCCGTTCCTAAGCCAAGAATCATCACAAATTTCGATATCAAGTGTTTCCGTATGTTTTATTTCACTACTAAACTAAATCCAATTTACATATAAACTCCCGCCCCAAATGTCATCTGAGGACAATGCATGCGTCCTATTTCCAAGTTCCTCCTAGTTGTTGCTCATTACTTTTGCAGGAACATGTTCCAGTATTCATATTTTCATAATTCAAATCTTTACAGAACATTTCATGAAGGATAAAATCCATTTATTCAAGAAGGATAGGAAAATTTAATAATATTTTAAATTTATTAATTGAATGAAAATTAGAAGTAAAGCTTTTTGGTAAAAAGATGTGTTTACTCAAATGAAGAGTTGTAACTTTTAACTCTTCATGAACAGTCACATGCTTTCTAAAGAGGTATCTCACATTCTATAAATAGGGAAGCCCCTATTAGAGAGTCTCATTGATTCCACATGAGAGAGTTTTCAAAACAATCGTGGTTCATGGAGCCTTGTGATTTGGAGTGCTACTATTACAAGGACAGGGTCGTTGTTTCTTGGGAGACATGCACCAACCAACCATGAGCACCGTAGTGAGGCGTAAACTTGTCTTAAGAACAAAATGTCCAACACTTGTCTCAACCGTATTTTCTAGGTTTTTTTAATTCATTATATCATGTTCATTTAACATTGGTTACTCTGTGCATGCATTAATTTGATATATAATTGCATGAATTATCTCTTAAATTTTTATGTGATTTAATATAGCAATTAGACCCTAATTTTTCCAACAATCTTAAGACAAGTTTATGGTTTATTTGTTATATTTGATTAACAAATGTTGATTTGAGAAACTGAATTTCTTTCTCTGTAACAATCATATATATATATATTCTATTTAATAGTTACGCATGAAAGGGCTTATGTATTGATTGAAAAGTTGCATTGTTTTAGTTGCATGCATGTGTGACAATTTTGCCTATATATAAAATACTGATAGCATAATTGTCTTCTTTTAAGAATTGAATGTTTCTTGGCATTATACTGTGAATTTACTCTCGTTAGTTTCTGATTTAGGTGAGAAATAAATATTTGTTTCTGTGGACTGTATGCAATAGTGTAAATCTGGGTTTGTATCAAACATGTTATCTCAATTTAAAAGGATCTGATATAAGTCGAATAGATGAACTTCCTAGACGATAATTTTTATGGGCATTGCCACATTGCAATAGAAAGTCATATTGGTTGACTGCAAGGGTCAGATGGTTCGTGATCAGACCAGTGGATATTTGGGCATCCCCAATGACTTTTCTCAACAGATGCCTTGCTTGATCAGTTTGGTTTTGCCGAGCAAAATGTCTGTATCATAAACTTTCAATTCATTTCCACAGGAAGTAGGTATGCATGATACAGATGATCGAAGATTTTGATTTTCGCATGGGTTTCATTATTGTCAGATTCAAAGGTGATTTTATGAAACCAAATTTTTCTTCAAGACTGATCAAAAGGATTTGGAATGTTTCAAATGCATATATAATGAATGATATGATGCCAATCCAATTCTGGGTTGGAACTTGGGGATGATGGGAATATTTAGAAGATTATACTTCTAAAATCTTTTCAGAGGGAAAAATTATGACGGATCTTGGGTGAGTGACCAAACTGCGTATTTCAGATAGGTGCAGACCAAATGTTTATTGGTTAATTAAGAAATGCACTAGTAATATGCATATATTTATAAGATTTATGTGTATTTTCATAAAATCCATGTCTGCAATAAAAGGTATATAGAAATGCATTTATTATCGTTTGGCATATCATAATTGCACATTTGTGTTTCTCCATTGTATATCAAGTGTTGTACTATGGAGAATTATGAGTACTTTCTCAAAGGAGGAGGAATATAATGGGAACCATGTTCGTCATGGTAAGACGATGAAATTTGATTTTGAGTAGTGACAATCAGTCATGATGTTGTGACAATCAGTCGTGATGTTGTGACAATCAATAGTGATGTTGTCCTTAGTTAAATTGTAAAGCATGAACTCATTTTGTTTGAGTCATTTGTCTTGAAGATGACGCTTCAGTTGTGGGGGCAAAGTCTGCTTTGAAAGGTTTAAGCACTCTAGGGTGAGGCTTATTGTGGAAACTGTGTATGTTCTACAGACAAACCTCTAACAATTGAAGATAGACAAAGAAAGACTGTCTTCATAGTTTCATACTTCTTAAAATTGATGAGTGAGTAATTGATAGCATTGAAAGCAACCATAATGTGAGGAAATTGTGGAGGTGGCTTAGCTATTTTTGAGAAATGGAAATATAATTTGCTAATTGAATGAGACAATCAAAATGTCATCTCTTGTAATGAGTAATTGTTTTAAGGTATGGTAAGATTGGTGACCTTCTTATAAATACCTTAAATGTGGGGGAGTTTATTCAAGTATTATCAAATTACTTATCAAGTTCAAACGCATGTTTGGAGAAATTACATTGAAAAACAACTACTCTCAAATGAAATAATTGAATGGGCTTCTTCAATTTTTTTAGGTTTATGCTCTACTCCGAGTAAAGATCCGCCCGATTTGGATTTGCATATATATGACAAATGCCCCAATACCACGTCCTTTTGCTACGACTTCCTTTTTACAATTTATTTCGAAATTACATTGAAAAACAACTACTCTCAAATGAAATAATTTCCATGCATGGATATAAAGTTTGTGATGGCTATATAATGAGTAGTCAACTTAGTGGTACCAATTTTTAAAGGTTTGACTAGAGAGTAAGTTGTATCATCGAGGGGAATGGGTTAAAAGCCTACATCTTAAGAATCGCCATAATGGCAACCCAACCTAGTTGACTGGAGATCCCAAGATCTAGGTTCAAAGGGACAACCGAATTGTGGATGATTCAATGGAAGCACTGCAGAGATAATCTCCTACCCATGTCCTATGATGAAACACTGCTATCTGCAGCGTATTTAGGATTCTAGGTTCAAAAGGACAACCGAATTGTGGATGATTCAATGGAAGCACTGTAGAGATAATCTCCTACCCATGTCCTATGATGAAACAGTGCTATCTGCAGCGTATTTAAGATAAGCTTTGCTTTTAATGATTACTATATTTGGAAATAACAAGTGGAGTATTGCATGATACTCTTAATGGGAAGTCACCTATCTTGAGTGAGGAATGGGGCCATTCCTGTGAGAATTTTTTGAAGAGCTTAGTTCTTTAAAAGCACTCATGAGAAACCAAGAAATGTTCAAGGCCAAAACGAACACAACCGAGCAACCACGGAGTGTCTGGAAGGGTATTGTGTGATTACTATTGTCTTGGTTTACACAAACGGCTGAGCAGTTCAAGACATCGCGTTCACTGATTAGCCAAGTAAATCCGATAGTAATTCACTACGGAAGTTCAAAGCCAAAAGTCACCTATCCCGATGCGATACTTTTCCTATTGAATTCTCTCTCTAGTGTCTGCATTGTCATTTGCATGGTATTGAGTCAATTTCCATTCATGTGGGAGATTGTTGGAAAATTTAATAATATTATTATTATTTTAAATTTATTAATTGAATGGAAATTAGAAGTAAAGCCTTTTGGTAGAAAGATGTGTTTACTCAAATGAAGAGTTGCAACTTTTAATTCTTCATGAATAGTCACGTGCTTTTCAAAGAGGTATCTCACATTCTATAAATAGGGAAGCCCCCTATAATCACTAAATAACTTTCATTCTTTACATAATCATACATAGAGTGCATTAAATATTAGAGTCTCATTGATTCCACATGAGAGAGTTTTCAAAACAATCGTGGTTCATGGAGCCTTGTGATTTAGAGTAGGACGGGGTCGTTGTATCTTGGGAGACATGCGCTGATCATCCATGAGCACCGTAGTGGGGCGTAAACTTGTCTCAAGGACAAAATGTTCAACACTTGCCTCGACCGTATTTTGTAGGTTTTTCTAATCTATTATATCATGTTAATTTAACATTGGTTACTCAGGTGCATGCATTGATTTTGACATATAATTACATGAATTATCTCTTAAATTTTTATGTGATTTAATATAGCAATTAGACCATAATTTTTCCAACAAAAAACAATTAGACTACTGAAGTTAAACATAAGTATCCCGGTACTGAAATAGCTTGAGTGATGCTGTATTTGATCTCTGCTTTGAAATGCCTCCACAATAACTTGCACTGTACTGGGGTAATTATGCTTTGAAGGAACCTAGTTCAGAGTTAACCTTTATTAAGAAGGGTTTCATCATAGAAATATTATACATATAAACCAAAACCCATTGAATAAAGGAGTTAATCTGGTTTTCTGTTAAATAAATGGTACCTCTTCCCAAGAGCTTGAGGCAAGAGGATCTGTAGAAGGTCCTAGATTCCAATTTTGTGAAGATGAACCCATAACAGTCCCGTCCACCAGAGGAAAAACGAGGACAGTGTCAATATTCTCTGGTTTCTCATCCAAGTGAACGGCAGCCATGGTGTACAAAAGCTTCAGAGACTGCAAGAGAGAGAATTAAAAAACTAAAACATCACTTTAAGTCAGAAGATAGATAACATGTACTGCCACAAAAGTTCCCAATGATTACCGCAGTTCGTGCACCCCTAGTAATAGTTCTAATGTCTTCGTTCCCCGTCCAAACCCTAAGGAGGTAGAACAGAGTTTGCATTTTCAACTGGTAAATGATACAGGATTATCTTCTGGTGTGGATGAGCAACTAGCTAAGGAGGCAATAAAAGCAGGTAGACTCTTCATCTTCCGTTGATTGTCATGTATATATTGGTGACATACATTTTTCCAGATCAGAAGGTTGGTGGGCCAGTTTCTGCTGAGAAACAAAGGATTGCAGGGGAGATTGCATCATTGCTAAAGCTCAGTGTATATTGATACTAGCCTTTCTGAAAGGTTAGCTCATCTCATTTAGTTTTATTGTTTGTTATTGTTAATTCGACATCGTCAAGGTTGGTATGTGTCTACCGATTATTTTTGTTTAATGGGTTTTTTGATGTTCAGGATTTAAGAGAAACTTGTGGTTGTGTCACGTTTATGTATGATTCTACTCACATTAGAGTTTAGAGTAGGAAGAGATTATATACCAATCTGTACTGTTTGTGGGGTCATGTATGATTCAGCACTCAACTTGAAGAGTGATTTCATATATGTTGTATTTAATCCCTTGCTGTTATGGTCGGCAAATGCTGTGCAAGTTCCTCTCCTTCTTTTCTTTGCTGTCCTATTGACTTTTCTTGATCTCAATTTTAGTTTCTCAGCGTCATATAGCCCCTTCTTTCTCATATTAGTTGTGTTTATGACCGAGTAGAGTAATATATTGTCTAACTGAATTTCTTGCTCGCTTTGGCGTGTTAATTGTTTTCTGCCAGCTTATAGAAGACCTTTGCTACATAGCGAGCTGGGGCAGAAGTTGCTGGACTACCTGTATGCGATTGTGTTCTTATTTCAGGAGCTGAGCAAGTGGGCATGCCATATGTTGTTTTAAGAAGCAGGTGGAGGCATTTTTTTTGCTTCAGTATTTTCCTGTTGCAGATTCTCACATACATCTACGTGCTTTATTTTTTAATTGCTCAGAACAAATCTCTGCCAGTTTACAATGTCTTTAAATCCTTATCATTGTTATTTCCTGTGTACGTGTAGTTTGACGACTAGGGCTGAGTTCCCTTCGGCAAATGCAATGATGGATGGGTTTGGAGGAGCAGACCTGACCGATCAATAAACTGCGCAACAAGAGACGGTCATGAAATTCGAATCATGTTCCTCTTTTTGCGAGACTACTAACGGAGCTGTAAATCTTTTTTTATTTATTTCCATTGTTGAACAGCGTAAACTGACATTAATTTCATAACTAGAAACAACATAAACTAATGTGTACCTTCAACTAGAAGCAAACTTTTTTATTTATACACAAGTGATACTGCCGAAGATAGATTCGAACTCGAACGAAAGGGAAAATGTTTTTAACTAATTTAGCTACAAGCCAGACAAATTTAACCATGAACAAAAAATAAAATCGGACATTAAACTACTAATTCTAACTGATTCCAATCAATCAAAGTAGTATTGCTAAATAAGCTGGTGGGAGTCCCATAAGTGTGACACCCAAACTAGCCCCAGCCACCGCGATTGCCCTTTTATGGCGCTTGTGAGCTTTCTGATTTCAACTTCCAATTACCCTACATTAAATGTTTATGGTTTAATAAAGGCATTGTTCCAATATTAAATTATTTTATTTATTTTAACAAAATTGCAGCAGTATACTTCTTCCAGTATAATATAATTTTACACCTGAGATAAAATATGATACCATTCACTCAAATGCACACAAGTGACTAATTCTATAAATATGTGTTATCAAATGGTTTGCATGATAGCTATCATTCTAATGTGACTTATAGGTTGTCAAATAAATGTGGAATATTGCAATTCGAATAAGAAGTTGTATTTGATTAAAAAAAAAACTTAGATATTAGTCAAAAAATATCTATATTTCACGCTTTATGACTACTGTTTCTATGTTCTATGGTCTAACATGTACTTGGCTTGTTAGATTAGTGGGTATGACGAGGCACTAAATCGCTTTTCTCTTCTTGGGGTGCAGGGAAAACGGAGGAAGAGAGAATAAAATTCTGGATTATTTCAGCAACAGCACTACAAATTCTGGCCAAGTAGCTTAGATACGGTTAACCCTGCCTGCATAAAAAACTTAGTAGGTGTTCTTTTAGTTCCTTTATTCTCATTTATATTACATTTGAGTCTGCAGTCTCTCTAAGAACCAATATGGCGTACTCATTCATTTACACACTCATCTTATCCATTCTATATTTCTCAGCAACTTATCCAAATTTTGGAAACTATTTTGTCAAAGTTGAATATTTACGAGAGCGAGCTATTGTTACACCCAAAAATAATATTGTAACGGAGATAAATGATTATGCAATAAATTTGATATTTGGTCAAATTAAATTTAGATTCTTTATGCCCATCTTCTGAAAATTTTGAAAATCTTAATATAATGTATCCTACTGAATTCCTCAACACACTTAATTTTAATGGCTTACCTTCCTGCAAGTTGATTTTAAAGATGATAATGCCCATTATGCCCCTTTGAAAAATCAATTTATTGGCTTTACTCTATTGTCATATGTAAATAATAAACTTATTCTCTTTACATTATAAATCTGATGTCATGGATCTCATATACAATATAAATTGAGTCTCTTGATTCACAGTTTCAATGAAGCCGATTAATCTACATTCACAACGGAAACCATCTTCCAGTCAACAACTTTTATGATCTTTTTTTAATGTAAATAGAACAATAGTTTGTCATCCTTTTTGCATGTAAACAAGATAATGTTTAGTAATCTTTTGTATGTAAATATTACTATCGATCCAAAGCCACAAAAACTAGCTAGGTAGAATGTGTCAGTCTAATCGTTTTTGCATGTAGGTAGGACAAAGTTCTATGATCTTTTGAGCAAGTATTACTGTCAATCCAAGGCAACATGAGCTACCTATGTGGACTGTGTGGATCAAATTTTTTTGTACATAACAATTCATCTAACATTTTCAATGTAAATAATGTTAATCTTTTGTGACACAATCTCTTATATCTTTCAATATAATTTTTCATACATATTTCAATCTCGCAGCAACGCGCGGGCACCAATTTCTAGTTATACCTATACAAAAAGTCGATAGGGAAACCGCTGTTAATTAACAGTGATGTTTTGGTTTTGCCCCTAATCTAACGCACGGTTTTCAGCCTTTTAAAAGATGCTACATGAATTGGCAATTTTGCCCCTCTACTTTCTCCCTGTTCGATCTTCGTGTTTCCTTGCTTATCTGTTTGTGTTGATTGTCTGTCGTCTTAAGAGGTGGTTTTTCTGGCTGATCAAAGTGTTTCAGGTGGTTTGTCTATTTTATTTTTTTTCTCTTTTCTTTGATTAGGAAGAAAATTTGTAGATCGATTGGTGTAAAATTAAAATCTTTGCTTTTTTTTTTATCAATTCTTTCCTAATTTTTTTCGTGTTTTTAGCATCGTTGTTTAATCTGATTGCATTTTTTGTTTCAAGAAAGACTGATCTATCAATTTTAGGGTTTCTCTATGCAATCTTGGAAACCCTTTTCGATTAAGGTGTGTGCGTTTTTTATTTGAATGTTTTATGCTTTTTTTATATATTTTTTTTAGACATTTGTGTGGCGACCCGTCCCAAACTCTATATGTAAATTCTCCCCGTGCGTGTAAAATGACGATTTTACCCCTATCGTTGATTATTATGAAATCGTCATATTACTCATAATCGTTTTAACTATAGTAAGGTAAATTTGAATTAGTAAAATTTATATGTAAAAGTTAAACCCTCACCAACCTAAACCACTACCCTTACCTAACCCTTTCCACTCGGAATTGTTTATCACAAACCCTATTCCCACCGTCCCATTCCAACTCACACATCCACCATTTGTGTTATTCAAATCCCGTCATCATCACACCTCTCTCAACTCAGACTCAAACTCTCTCTCGTCGAACTCAGGAACTCAAAGCTCTCTCTCTCTCTCTCTCTCGTCAAAACTCTCAGACTCGAAAACTCTCATTCTCTCTCTACCATTGCACACGGAGCAAATTCAAAATCAATCCAAACCTTGAAGTTTCGACGATCCAAGATCACAGTTGGATTCCTTTGTGGATATGAATGTCATGGCAATTATATCTCAATCACATTTCAGCATATATCACAATTATACCTCAATTATCCAATATTTAGCAACATATACGTAAAGTGAAGCATTTTATGAAGTTTGGAAACCATAACCGTGCGTGGGGGCGCGTAGGTCCGTGCCATGTTTGGCGCGTGAGGGCGCGTGGTAAGTCCAAAAATTATTTTAAAAATATGGGGATGTTCATGATGTCGAGTAGATCAATTTGGTATATTCAAACCTTAGGTTTGAGCAATCTATGGGAGTGTTATTTAAATTCCCGTATTTAAGCGTTAATTAATTCGTATAAATTATGTATAAATAGGAGAAATATATCTAGAGGAATTACGAGACCAAGCTAGGCCCGGAGACCACGACCCAACGACGTATTTGTGAGTGGGCAGTTTGTTTTTATACCTATACGTATTTATGGTTTCCAAACTTCATAAAATGCTTCACTTTACGTATATGTTGCTAAATATTGGATAATTGAGGTATAATTGTGATATATGCTGAAATGCGATTGAGATATAATTGCCATGACATTCATACATGTTTATATACATACTCATCTTGCTGCACTGGTGTTAGTACTTGCCCCAGGGCCAGGGCCAGTCCTTCACGTGTATGTTCACATTGCACCGTTCGCTCGTCTGGATCCAGGTTAGGTGCCAGTCCTGTCGGGTAGATTGCATTAGGCAATCCGACTTGTATGTGATGTGCTTTTGCACCAGTCTTCACGTGATCGTAGTACTTGAGCGTATTGATTACACCCAGTCCTGTTCGTGTCAGAGTTATCTGTTCGAACTTGTGTGCCAGCATTAGATGAATGAGTATTTAGCGATACTGTTTTATAACATTGTCATATGATTATATAACTGCAGCATCGATCTCATCATGAATTAACTTGTATATATCATTTATACTTGGCTTTAGTATTGTGGATATATATATACGTACGTACTTACTCATAATGTGCTTTTAATAAAAGAAACTATAATTGTTTTACGGCGAGGGGTTAGTATGTTCAAAACCAAACGTTTTCGCATAAGTTTGTTTTGCTGACCCACTCAACTTGTTTTTCGCCCCTCCAGGACCTAGATAGCTGTTCTGCGTGGCATTCGAGGAATCTTGAAACGTTTCTGACATTCGGCATTCCGCTTCTGACGTATGAACTAATCACTATGTGTAATAAGCGTACTTTAGTTGCTTGACTACTCTTCGGTAGTCGTTTCCTCATTAAGCTCTGAATAACTATAGTGGGCCACACCCACGTTTGTGCACTCTGTCACTATTTCAAATTTTAATTAATTCTATGTTCGATTTAAATTTATACACTTTTTACATCACTTACCCCTATGGTTACGTCACTTCACGGTGACGGCCAGCATGCGTCGACCTTTCCGGGTATTTCTCGGAATATTCCGTTAAATCTTAACGGTGACCGTTAAAGATCACTGACGGCGTTGGAATATTCCGTCAGAGTTGACGGAATATTCCGTCGTCTTCTCCGGTGGATCTCCGGCGAGCCTCCGGCCGCCGGAATCTGGAAATTCTTATTTTCTTCATATGTTCTTCGTTTTTAATCCATTTTTTATGAATTTTATATCAAATTGAAGCTGGGAATGAGTAGAACACATTTATACCTGTTTTGGGATTCAAATCTTAAAGAATCTCGCCGGAAAAATCCTTCGACTCTCGACCAAGTTCGAAACTTAGTCTCCCGATGTCCAAAACTTCCAAACGAATTGCTCCGGGGTTCCTGGGAGCATTTAAAGGATAGTGGTGATCTTTGTTTCTTGTAAAACTCAACCATTTAAAAGACGATGAATAGTACCATAATCGGAGATCGATAGTTCGACGTAAAAAAAGATCGATTCCTTACCTGAAAATGATGTGGATGGACTCGTGAGGTCTTAAGGAATCCAACTGTGATCTTGGATCGTCGAAACTTCAAGGTTTGGATTGATTTTGAATTTGCTCCGTGTGCAATGGTAGAGAGAGAATGAGAGTTTTCGAGTCTGAGAGTTTTGATGAGAGAGAGAGAGAGAGAGAGAGCTTTGAGTTCCTGAGTTCGACGAGAGAGAGTTTGAGTCTGAGTTGAGAGAGGTGTGATGATGACAGGATTTGAATAACACAAATGGTGGATGTGTGAGTTGGAATGGGACGGTGGGAATAGGGTTTGTGATAAACAATTCCGAGTGGAAAGGGTTAGGTAAGGGTAGTGGTTTAGGTTGGTGAGGGTTTAACTTTTACATATAAATTTTACTAATTCAAATTTACCTTACTATAGTTAAAACGATTATGAGTAATATGACGATTTCATAATAATCAACGATAGGGGTAAAATCGTCATTTTACACGCACGGGGAGAATTTACATATAGAGTTTGGGACGGGTCGCCACATTTGTGTCTGGTTGTTCCATCTAATTGCATTTTTCATTTTGGGAAATTTTGGTCTTTTAGGTTAGGGTTTTCATGTACATCGATTGGTTGGTTGGTGTAATATTGAAGTTTTTTCGTTTTGCATTGACTGTTTCGTTGATTATTTACTGTGTTCAGTGCCGTTGTCTAATCTGATTGGGTTTTTTGTGGCAGGAAATATTGGTGTGCAAAGTTTATGGTTTTTTTCTATGTAAACCCTTTTTTGTTAAGGTTGGTGATGCTGTTCAGATTTGCATGAATACTTTTGGGTCATATATTAAAAGATTACGATGTTTTCATATTTTTGGGTTATATATTAAAAGAGTACCACGTTTTCATTTTTTTACGCTGTTTTTTTTTTATATAACACAATGGCATTTGTACTTTCTGCACATTTCTAACAACACATCCATTGCAGATCATTGAAGCTGATATCAAAGTGTTCAAAGCAAACTAGAAGGGATCTGATTTCGAGAAGAAGGATTTGATTGATCTTTACAGCTAGTGCAAGGGGAATATGAATATGTATTAGTTTTATCTATCACTGCATTTATCTTTTTGGTCATTTGGATTCCTGTTTTTGTTTGATACTTGCAGATTGTTCTATTCAATGATAGGTTCTAATGCTAAACTCGATTCACACTGTTTCAAGAAAATTCTTATGAGGCAATAGCTATAGGTGCGTGATGTTTATTAAGCTTCAATTTCATAGTGAAATTTCTGGGATTTTGGTTCATGTTTTAATTTTAGGTGCTTGGATATAATGTTTATATTTATATGATTGAAGGATTACATGGATTTCGAATGATTCATTGGTCATAGTCATTTTAGTTTCAGTTGTTACATTACATTTGCTTATATTTATGTGATTGAAGAATTACTGTATTTGTGCTCACTATTTTAGTTTCAGTCATGTATATTTGTGTTATGAGTTTTCTCTTTGTTTCTGTCGAGTAGATTAACTTTTTATTTTGTTAAACAGTTTTTAGATTTGATTTCTTTGTTGGTAACTGCAGTTCAAATAATTTATGGATAAACATGTTTACATTTTCCTAACTATTTTCTTAGATAAAAATAATTTTGGAGATCTTTAGTTTAAACTTTTATAAATGCTCTGTGTTGGTGATTGAGTTCAGCGTTTTGTTATTTTTAATTACATTATAAACTTGAGTGATCTCTACATTGTAGTTTTTGTGTTGTGCTATATAATGGTTAGAAAATGAGATCAATTTTGTGGATAAAATTTCTGTATTTTTCAATTTTTCCATTGTGTAACCAATGCTTTTGTACAATAATTGGCAATGCAATTTTTCCCTTTGTGATTGCATTGTCCATCACTACCGCATTTTAAATGGTCGGAATGCAGTTATTTTATTTATTTTTATTTTCTAATTCAATTTATTTTTCCCAACTTGACACACCCCGACCCAGAAAGTCCACTAGGACACTGAAGTCGAGTTGTGCTGGCCGACACCTAGATAGTAATGCATTTTGTAAACTCACTTATTAAAATTATAAAAATCATAATTTTCAGGGACGGGTTGTCACACAACTGGTACTCATGGTTTTGTTTTTCTACTTAGATAGTAATGCATTACTATTGGTAAAAGTTGAGTTGCATTTGAAAAAACGCTAACAACTAGGACATTTTTCAGTCCTCTTTTTTTTCTCTTTCTTTTTTTCTGCCTCTGTTAATCAATCGTATATTAATGTTTTGTATCATTTTTGCCTGCTTGCTGTTTGGGTATTTATTAATTTTCTATTAATAGTTCATTCTTTTTTTATCATGTGATGAATTTGTTATGTGAGTGTTTTTAATCTCTTTATCACAGTTGTACTTACAAGATTGAATAAAATTGTTTCAACGCAGTGATAAGTGGTTATTTTGCTTTTTTGCAGTATCTCAGTCCACTGTATTGTTGTATTTTTGGCTCTGTTTTCATTGCAAATATGAATTTGTTAAAACGTGTGTAATTTGCGATTTAAAATTTAAAATTTCATGCTTTTAGTTTGTGTTTATTTTCTATTTAGTCGTGACGTCAAAACTTTGTTTGACAATTGAAGATTTTTGAAAACTTCTATTCACTCAGCTTTAAAAAAAAAAAAAGCATTACTGTTTCTCCACGACCAATACAAAAAAGGGAGAACCAAAGGTATAAAAAAACCTGTATACATCATGTCCTTTCGTTTTTGTATATGATGTACGGTTTTTAAATCCAGATTAAATTTTCTAATTATTTTCAATTGTATTCATGTTATGTTTTCTATTTAGTTGATTGTGAATATAATTATCAGATTGAATTACATATTCCAATCCAATGAGTCGGGGCTTGATTTTGTAACCGGTTTAAACTTTTAAAATGCTAGCTTTAAATTTTTAATATTTGTTATTACTGTAATTTGGTTTTTAATACATCTTATAATTTTGTTTTGATTTTTTTTCCTTTAAAAAAAAATTATTATTTCACAATAAGGGGTATAAGAGCCATTTCACAATAACGCTATTTCTTCTTCAGTGGAAGCTGATATTCCTTCCCCAGTCAGCTGTAAATCAAACAACCCCACCGCTTCGTGCTCAATTCTCCGAGCTCAGCCCTTTTCTTCCACCTCTGCCTTTTTCCCGCCAAGTAACAACCCCACCGCCTGCTTCTTTGCCCTCCCACAGAACAACCCCAACTTGGTCCCTTCATTTTCCTCCACTTTCCCAAAGAAACTCAACTTTTCCCGGAAAATGGCTGCACTTCGACCGGTTCGCCGCTTTCAGCTCGCTATCCGGCGCTCAAGACCAGAACCCATCTCAGGAACTCATTGTTCTCCTCGAAGTCGATGGGTGGGATGATTTCTGTCTTCTTCTTACTCCAAGCATTTCAATTTAATTGCTTTCCTTCACTTCACTGCTTCTTTGTTTTATTTTTATTATTTTCTTGGTTTATTGAAGCTGTTTTTTGCTGCATTGTTCGAATTGGAGGTGGGTTTTCTCGGAGACCTTTTACTTGATGATTTCCCTTTGTTTCTTTCGGGTTCTTATGGATGCTTATCGGTTGGGGACCCGCCAAACCTTCAAGGCAGGTGTGAAAATGCAGTATTTTCATCCTATTGTATTCAATTTTCTTGATTAAATTGCGTTTTATGTGTTAATATTACTGTGTTTTTTCTTGTGATAGATTGGCAGCATTTAAGAAGCTTGGACTTGACTGTGCAAGTTGGACAGAGCCTGTTTACTTGGATCTCCTAAGGTGGGAAATTAAAATGACGAGTAAAGATTCATGAATTTAGATTATTTAATTGGTTTCTTGTTCTTTAAGTCATTTATTTGGTTTCTTTTTCTTTAATTTATTTAGTAGGCTTGAAATCATGATTCATGACTTGCTTCAATCTACTATGAGTCAATTCAATTACCTTTCCGAGTGTGTATCTTGGTCGTAGAGTTTTTCGATATGAAAAATCACAGGATTCTGACCTATATTACTTGTTCGTTTTACAATCATGCTTTGCCTTATTCATCATAATTGGTGAATTTGTATTTTAATCGGGTGTGTTACTCTTTTGTCGTCTTTGGAAAGAATGAATAGCTTGAAGTAGCTCTTCAAAATTTTCCTTCATTTAGTATCTTTTCTTCTGAATCTACTGTTAATCTGTCCTGCAGATTGGTTGGCCTAGTTCATTGCCTACAAGCGAGAAGGAGTCATTTGTGAAAAATGTTCTGCAAAAGAAGGTATGGACTTATTGAGTTAGGTTTTAGGGACGCATCTCAACATTTATATCTGATCTTACCACTGAGATACAAGTCAAGACTTAGGTAATAGATACTTGATCATACACAAAAGGAAATATTATAGTCTTTGTGTCAATATTTTGATCGTATAGTTATGTATACTGAGGAACAAAAATAAGGAAAATTTATAATTCCAGGGCTAATGAGGAATCTGCTTTCGGTTAATAACAATAATAAGAGAACTGTTTGTATATTTTTCCAGGGAAGGTGAGCAGGGCTGATTTAAAAACAGGACTTTTTTATTATTTTCCACTTGAAGCCATCTATGAAAATTATCATTTTTACACAAAAGAAATGGCTGCTTATCTGAGATAATTGCAAACTCATTTCACTTGTTACTTTGATAGCTTGTTATTTTGTATCTTACAATACAAGGTAAAACCGTAAAATTGCAAAACACATTAATGAATGGGAGAGTAAATGTCCTTTTATTTTCCACTTGTATCTAAAAAGTAATTAAGTCATGCTCTCCCATATGGAGAATGAAAGTAGCTAATATTAATTTGTTTTTGACAGAAAATTGCAATGGATGAGTTTCTGATGTCAGAAGGCTTGACTTTACGACCTGGAGTTGAAGAGTGAGATTCTGATGACAGAAAATTTACTTGGATGATTACACAATCTTTTAGCTCTCAAATATACCGAGTCTAAATTTCTGCTTGATATTTTTACCTTCTTCAAATATGGATAGCGTAGACTAAAACCATGTGCAAAACCTCTTTATTTGTACTCATTTAGTCATTCCTGGCTTCAGCTATACTTCCAGAATTTCCAAATTTTGGAATTAGCTTAAAGCAATATATAGAACTTGGGTATGAATAAAATTTTAAAAAATCTTCTCTTCTCAAAAACTTGGGTTTGAATATTTTTCACCATGTCCAGCATTTGGAAATTCTGCTGAAGTGTTGCCAAAGAAATGATGTGAAATCAAAGGTAGCTTGCTACCTACGTATCAAAGTGTTGTTATTTTATTTCAAGAATATACCAGACTTTTGCTCTTAGAAGTTTTGGTTTAGACTGGGCCTTAGGCATGCTGGGAGTTTATTCTTGACAAATATTTGCAAGTCTATTTGATAGTCTAGATGAACTGATGATCCTAAATCTATAGGAAGCTAGAAGTGATGAACCATGTAAAAACAAAAACAACTGGACTAGAAATAATCAGTTGACTTTTAGTGAGATTTCATTTGCATGTCAATGCCATGTCTAGTTGGATGTTTGTGTATATCCTGTTTCTCCATTGTTTCCAACAGTTAAGACTTATTTTCTCCTTTCCATTTGCAGGTTTATTGATGATGCGTACAAGGAAGGGATACCTGTGGTTGTACTGACAACTTATAGTAAGAGTGGGGATCGAATTGCCAGGTAATAACAAACATTTTATTCTTTGTTTTTATGCCTTTTTTTTTTGGTTGAGTTTCCAGACAATTATGAACATGCTCTGGGCTTTGGGAACCATGGAATGCACTGTAGCTATGGATATAATTGGACAGTAGTTTCTTTCGATGTGGTCATAAAGGACTCAGCCACTGACATGGCTGCAACTTTATATTTTATTTTTTCATTCCAAATTTCTGCAATAGCACAGATTCTAGTGTCACTTGACAGCATATGCGATTTCCATTGTGGAAAATAGTACATAGAATTATGATAAGTTTTAATGCGACTGGTTGATCTATTAATCATTCTTAAGAACTTGTCGTTAGCTCTTTGTTTGCAAGTTAAATACAATAAAAGTATGCTAATAACTGTAGTTAAGTACACAGACAGGCACATATACGCATACATATTTGTGCATATTATATTGAGCCAAAAGCTGCGGTTAAGTACTCTCTATTAATCCTTACCACCACGTACCAGTTTTAGTTCATTATGTTCCATATGGATGGTATAGGACTGCACTAATACTCCATTTAACACTTTGTAAATGTCATATCAGTTGTTCGAAAGCTTGGTGAGGAAAGAATTTCAAAGCTAAAGATTGTCAGGGATAAGGAGGTTGAATAGAGTTTGTATACCCAACTAGTAAATGATACAGGATTATCATCTGGTATGGATGAGCAACTAGCTAAGGAGGCAATAAAAACAGGTAGGGTAGACTCTTCATCTTGGGTTGATAGTCATGTATTTGTTTTGTGATATACATTTTTCCAGTGCAGAAGGTTGGGTACTAAAGGGCTCTGTTATTGGTTTATGGGCCAGCTTCTGCTGAGAAACAAAGGATTGTAGGGGAGGTTGCATTGGTATGCTAAAGCTGAGTGTAGATATTGATACTGGCCCGTCTGAAAGGTTAGCATGTTTCATTGTTTTTTATTGTTTGTTAATGTTAATTCGGTGCTTTCAGGGTTGGTTTGTGTCCACTGATTATTTTTGTTTTGTGGGTTTTCTGATGTTCAGGGTTTAAGAGACTTTTGATTTTGTCACGTTTATATATGATTCTGCTTACATTAGACTAGGAAGAGATTATATGCCAATTTTTGAACCATCTGTGCGATTACGTATGATTCAGTGCTGAACTTAAAGAGTGATTTCATATATTTGGTATTTAATCCTTTCGTTTTTGTATATGATGTACGGTTTTAAATCCAGATTAAATTTTCTATTTATTTTCAATTGTATTCATGTTATGTTTTCTATTTACTTGATTGTGAATATAGTTATCAAATTGAATTACATATTCCAATCTAGTAATGAGTCATGGCTTGATTTTGCAGAAATTCGTAGGGTTGTGGTTTCAAAATTTGGCATTTTTGAGGTAACTAGTTTAAACTTTTAAAATGCTAGCTTTAAATTTTTAATATTTGTTTGTTATTACTGTAATTTGGTTTTTAATACATCTTATAGTTTTGTTTTGATTTTTTTTTCCTTTTTTTCCTTTTTTTTTATTTTTTTTATTTTTTTTGGCTATCTTATCAAAGATTTGTAATCTGTTGGTTTTTTGTTGCTATTATATGTGTGATGTATGTTTATTTCAAATTTGTGCTATATATTTCTTGACACTTTATTTTCCTCTCTATTTCTCTTGCAATACGGTTTGCAGTAATCCATTTTAAAGTTATTGTAACAATTTGCTTCCATTATGTCAAAAAGATCTATAAATGCTTTAACTGATAATGATGTAGAGCAGAAAAAAAACTTATGTTCATACTCAGTCTAAGGTCTTCGCTAAAGATAACCATCAGTTTAAAAGAGTGTAGAATAAGTTGTTTAGAAAATCGTGTCACCAACGTCATGTAAGCAAGTCCTATTGTTGTTCCCAACAATATATTGACTCAAGTAGGCCAGCCAAGGTGCAAGTTGTCCCTGAAATATTAGTGAACACATCCAATCAAAATCAAGGCTCAATTTATAGACCCAAAAAGGCATTTTCTTATTTATTCTGCAACTGGACCATCAACATCAAGGCTCAATTTATAGACCCAAAAAGGCCTTATTAAATTATCTGAATTCCCTGAACACATTCTTAAATTGTAGTGGTGGGATCCCCATCTAGTGTGGTGGTTCATGAATATATCTAGAAACATCGTGTATGAATAAGTAGGATATACATCCATCTGCTAAGCTATATTCAAATCTGGCATGCCAATCCCCTGCCCACTACCAAAAGCCAAAGCTAAAGTACAATTACAATTGATTATTAAAATGTGTATTATATAAAAGGAAAGGGTCTAAAACAAGTACAAGGGTGCACAAAGGGGGTATAAAGAGCATGCGAAAATCATTTCTCGATATTTATCACCTTCCTTCTCCTCTAATGCCAGATAACAGTGATTGAGAGACGTTTACAGAAGGCGCATGGTCAATCCAGGGAGTGTCAGCACCACTTGCATTGCTGCATCCCGGCTTATAGTTGAGGCGAACATTACTACCCTTGGATGAAGTTGATGGGGTATCATCCTCCACCAAAAATCTACTTGTTAACGATGTTGTTACAGCTTTAAAATCATAATCTGTCAAATAGCTTGGCTTCGACATGACAGTGCCTATGTCAATGTCTCCAGAGAGCATTGCAACCACGCGTGACATAGATGGTCGTGCCATTGGTGATCCCTGCGTGCACATGAGAGCTGCTTTTATCCATCTAGTTGCTTCAGTTTCATCAAACTCTGTCATTCTCGGATCCACCACCCCGAGAGTTTGGTCGTTTTCATGTAGAGTCCATACCTGAAAACATTATGCCACGGTCAAAGAAAAGTATAAATAAGTTTTTCACAACAATGCCTAAATGAAGCTAGGCGAATGCAATTCCTACCCATTCAAGAAGAGAAATCTTTTCTGGATCCAAGTTATTGTAAGAGTTTGGTCTCCCGTTGAGGATCTCCAAAACAACGACTCCAAAACCAAACACATCGGCCTTCTCTGTCAAATGTCCAAACAATGCATACTCCGGTGCCAAATAGCCTCTGCAATGCAAGATAATCAAATGGTTGCACAATGTTGCTTGAGATCATTTGAGGCATTATTAACATGTGTGTGTTAAAATTTCATGCAAGTATAAATCTGTGTGGCCATAATGTATGTATCCTCTGGAAAAACAATAAAGGATGGCTTACATTGTCCCTGCAACTCGGGTGCTGATGTGGGTTTTCTCGTCATCATAAAGCTTTGCCAGTCCAAAATCTGATATTTTTGGGGAAAGTTCTGCATCGAGCAAAATATTACTTGCTTTGACATCTCGATGTACAATTCTTGGCCTTGACTCCTCATGAAGGTAAGCAAGTCCTCTTGCTGTTCCCAATAATATATTGAATCGAGTAGGCCAGTCAAGGTGCAAGTTACTTGTTCCTGAAATATTAGTGAACACATCCAATCAAAAACATTTTTTAACAATTTTAGAGTGCTTGAAACTGCAAACAATGTTGTTTCTGTGCAACCTAAAAGTAGATAGGTTTGTACCAAAAAGTGCCTGATCAAGGCTCTTGTTTTCAAGATACTCATAAACCAAAATGCGATGGCTGCCTTCAATGCAGCATCCATACAGTTTCACTAGATTCCGATGTTGCACAGCAGATATGGTAGCAATTTCAGATACAAATTGACTCTTTCCTTGGTGAGATGCTACTGAAAGTTGCTTCACAGCCACTACTCTACCATCAGAAAGTGTACCCTACAATGTACACAGAAACATAGTTTAGTGACGTGAAGGAAAGAAAACAGAAGTTATATTTTCTTCTCTCGCTCTCTCTCCTTTCTCTTGTCATTACTTCAAGTACATGATATTGATGTAATACGGATTTCACCTTATAAACGGGGCCGTATCCTCCTTCTCCTAGCTTATTTGAAGGATTAAAATCTTCAGTTGCAGCTCTTAATTCAGCATAACTAAAAGTATATGGCCGGGGGCCTAATCCTAGAATATCTGCACATTCACAAAACAGTATGACATAAGTTTTACTTTCGTGAAAGCATTCTTACTTCTGTGTGTTAGTGTCAGAGCAGAGAAACCTGAATTGGGTACCAGTAATGATATGGTCGTTTACCTTCATCGTCTTCTTTTTCTGATTTTTTCCTCCTCATATATAGAATTGCAAATATTAATAGCAAGCTTACAATTCCAAGAAGAACTGCAATACCGACTATCAACCCGGTCTTGCTCTTCTTTCCTGGAGTAGTTAGTGGAAGCCCGACAACTGTTGGTGTAAAATCTGAGTAATAAAACAGACGAATTCTTCAGTGTCAATTAACAACAGAAAAATACATTTAAACCACTCATAGGAAATCTCTATAAATTAACAAATACTATACCTGAAGTAGCACGGACAGCTGCTATTAGTGGGCCGTAATCACCATAATTGGGTATGCAACAAGTCCCTTTACCAGCCCAGAACAAATGAATTTCAAGATAATTCTCTGACACGCTAACATTAAATTTTCTCACAACTGCTCGGTTAACACCACCTACCTCCTTCGATATGTCAAAGTCCTTCGTCCTGCGGGTACCCTAGCAACCAAATGAAGAGGTAGGTGATAATTCTAGTATCATTTAAATCACTGTCTTTAGTTAATGTAGCTTAAATTATCGAAAACCTGTCCAATGAGGTGTTTACTTCAAATAAGTTAGAATTTTTATTTTATAAGCAGTCTTACCTGAATATAGATATCAAATACACGCCGTCCGAGACTTTCCCATTTTTGCGAAGTGCGACTTTCATAAACCGTCTCTGCAAATTGCAATGTTACAGTGTAGGGCCCATTCTCAAGGCCCAGCCCATAGTATCTCAGTGATCCTTGGGACACTCTTGAAGTCTGGAAAAGCGCCGGGGTCACATCTGTTCCGGTGACTTGTGCATGGGTATTTACCAGAAACGTTGGGTTCTCGCTGTTATAAGACAAACCGGCATTGCTGACAGCCCATTTCCATGTACTGGTTATACTGAATGTTGCTGG
This sequence comes from Crataegus laevigata, assembly GCA_963580275.1. Taxonomy (NCBI): domain Eukaryota; kingdom Viridiplantae; phylum Streptophyta; class Magnoliopsida; order Rosales; family Rosaceae; genus Crataegus; species Crataegus laevigata. The sequence goes on along the minus strand of OY756939.1, from coordinate 8,980,387 downwards.
GCCAAGAGTTGCCTCTTCAGCCTCATACAATATGCCATCACTTCCTGTCATTTGCGGTCCACCACAGTTGATCGAGAAGTTTGCATCTGTAAGTTTCATGTAATACCATAATCTACCCATGATTAGCGATGAAACTTCAAATTGAAGACTCATACTAATGTTTTTCAGTCACATATTTCTGACTAGTTATGCTTATTACTGAACTTATGAAAACATGCTTGCAATCTATATCCATATGTATACATAACTAGAGAAGCAATGCCTTCTCTAACATGACGTTGCGTTAAAACAGTTAATGTTGGGTGACATTAGAGCATATTACATCGTGGGGTATTTCGATAGCATGGAAAATTTCTCTGTAGGCAATTCAATCCAGGAAGAGTACTGCAAACACATAGAACAATTATTAGTTATCTAGATAGAACACAGTGTGGAAGAGTGGTGATAGTATTGCTTGTCCAAAACGAGTAAGAGAAACTTCAACTCACGTTATGTTTGAACTGTCAAATGTGAAGTTGTTAACCACTAAGTTCCTGCATAAAATCATTAATCAATCAACATATGAAGAACTATATCTTTATCAAATGAAAATAACATGTACAAGATCAAAACTTAGTAGTCAAGTAGCATTGTGAAAACGAATCTCAGCAATAATTTTTTGTCTGAACATATTATGGTGATTTAAACTATAAAATGAAGGTGAAAGATAAAAGGACACGTACACATGCGTTATTGTGGTCACCCACTGGGGAAATCTTTCTGATAAAAAATTGTAAGACAAATCTCTGCAAATAACAAAATAGAATCAGAAGACACAAAATGCATGAAAGTTATAAAGAACTTGTGTAAGATAGGATTAGAATGCTTACGATTATACACAAACACATACATGCACCGTGCATTCTATATGACTACTTTAAGAAACGAGGACTTACATAGTTTGAAGTTCATTGCTCTTTTGGCTTGGAAGAGGTCCGGAGAGACTATTGTTTCCAAGAAACCTGGCCATTTCGATAATAGTAGAAGGCACCCAGAAAAGAAAAAGAGATGAACAAACAAAAGGTCAGATGTGCACAAAATCTAGAAGGATTAGTCCAGATCTTCAATCAAAGTAGGGAATGTTAAAGATTTGATAACTTATGTATGATAAGGCAAGAAAAAGATAATAATAAAGACGGGGATTACAGGTATTTAAGAGAAGTCAAGTTGAACAAAGAACTTGGGAGTTGGCCTGTCAACTTGTTGAAACTCAGATCCCTGCAACACCAACGATAAGTTGAGAGGAGCAATCAGAATGAAAGAAAACTAATTGGTCTCGTTGGGACTCAAGCTTATATTTGCTGGTACGTACAGTGTCTGCAGACTTTGATACTCTCCAATATCAGATGGGATGGTACCAGTGATTAATGCGTTTCGTAGTCTTCTGTATTCCAAAAACATAAAATTTGATAAAAAGAAGATGGAGTAAGATATCAAGTTTCAAAAGGAAAAAGAAGTTAGATGAAAGTATCTGGATCGATGAGAATCTTCACTTACAATTCAGTCAAGCTTTTCAGATTTTTTATGAATTCAAGAGAGGAGCTCCCATTGTATATATCACTGATTAGCCTACATCATTTTATGCAAAATAAACTGAAATCCCGTCTTCGGAGAGAGAGAATTACAATTTATGAAACATTTGTACTTACAGAGACTCCAATGAGGTCAGTTGAGAAAAGCTGGTTGGTATTGGGCCTTCAAAAGAGTTCCCTTGAAAATCCCTACAGAAACATATAAGAAGCTTGTGAACAAATTATCCATCTCAGGTCTTTTTTCATAAACTGCAAAAGATCAAAGGTTTCTCTACTTACAAATGCGTGAGTTGTGTCCAATTCCCTATGAAATCAGGCATCTTTCCTGAGAAAGGACTGTTCGATGCCCAGCTAAAATTCAAAAAGTTGACTTATATTAATCTCATCCAAGAAAAGCAATCTCAAAGTACTGGATAAACGAACAAATCTAAAATACGATTTAAGAGCCATTCTTACAGGGTTTGCATGTTGGTGAGCTTGGCAAATGTTGAAGGAATTTCACCACCGAGTCCACAGCTGTCCATTTGACTGTGAAAATCATAAGGCAACTGATTAATACCCATTTCATACAATAAAGTGCAATTTTTGATCATCCGTAAGGAATTAACATGTAATTCAAATTTGATGATTTAACGAAGCACTTACAGTTGCCGGAGCTTGACTAAATTACCAAGTTCTGGAGGGAGTGTTCCGGAGAAATTATTAAATCTGATGCCCCTGCAAGTCATGTTGAACGGGCAAACACTTACTTGAAAGCAATTATTGAAGAGTGATAGAAGGTTCTGTTGAATTGTAAGTCTATATAGCACGTGAGTTTAAAATACCAAGTGTGCAGCTCTAATGTAGTAAGGCAAATAATGCCACGTGTAATGATCCTAACAACTAGCTAGATGTAAGGCTGAGATTTTTTTGTGAAGAGAGAGAATCCACCTTGGATTCTAACGGTTATGTAAAGTACAGAGTGTGTGTGAATTGTAGAGAGATGAAGAGAATATGCTCTGCTAGATTTTGCAGAGAGAGAGAAACCTTCAAAAAATTCTTCCATTGTTATCCTTCTCATTTTCTGTTCTTCGATTGTTCATTCATAACCAGATTTTTAGCTTATAACAATAGGTTCTGTATCTAATGTTTACGACACAAAATTTTATTGTACGCTCTCTAATTTTTAATGGCTTACAGCATTGTTAGCTCCTTGAGGTTTCCAAGCTCCTTGGGGATGGGCCCAGAGAATGAATTGGTGCTAATTGACCTGAATGGAGATATCAGTTAGTGAAAGATAAGCACCATTAAACTTAATTACATTATATAACAGGAAACTAGTACTGCATTATTCAATAAAAGCGTAATGATTTTTTTTTTGTAGATTACGACATAAATAGTATCAAAATGGTGTAAAGAACATAACTGTAGATTATGATTTTCAAAATGAAGTATACAAATTGCTACGGGTCTCATCAGAAGTATGAGTACTTAAAGAAATGTTCTCATTACTTACAAGTAAGTCAATGCAGACATATTGCCAATGAATGCCGGTAGGGGACCGGTGAAATAATTCCAATCCATTTCCCTACAAAAATTGAAAGAAAGTTTAATCGTTAACTCTTAATCTTACAACATGACCATATTTTTGTTGAAATCCCACATCGGCTAGAGAAATAAAGAAAGAAGAGTTTAAATATCCAAATCCCACCCCAACTAATGCCGAGGCCTTTTGAGATAAACCCCACACCTGACGGATTGTGCAGGTGATAATTACCAAATTGGGGACAATATCGGTGTTGTTGGAAGTGAACATTTGGATCATCTCTCTGATAATTTTACAATTTTTAATATCCAATAGATAATTTTGATGAACAAAAAATAGAGAAGGGAGTTGGAAAAAATTCATACAAAAATGTGAGATATCTCAGAGCCACAAATTCTTCTGGAAACACCCCTCGTTTGTTAAGAGCAGACACGCTCCTGGAAAGCAAAAAGATTGAACATTTAGAACTACATAAAATGGAGCGACAGAGTCAAATTATGACGTTAACATATATAGGTAGCAAGTGAAAAATCAGCAGTGGCATGGAAATCTTATTCATCAAGAGAGAGTAGTTTAACATACAGTTGGGTGATGTGGCATGTAGCATTATTGTCGTAATAACAGTTGCAAACGATGGCTGGGTGGATATCGAGGCTACTAATGCCGGTGTCGTCGATGGGAGATCCACTGCAGGGTTCTCCACTGATATTCCACTTCCCCGGCACTGCTTGTATGTCCCATTGTTCAAATATTGAGTTCAACGCCCTCACTGCACTCTCAGTTAATTCAGCCCTTGTGTGTATTAAATTATATCACACCATAATTTGACTTGTGTTACCACTTACCAGACTATCTCGAATCAAATGAGAGATCAAATTGATTATTACAAAGGAAAATTACCCTTAATTTGGATGTTATGTATATGGGTAGAAAAAAGGCTTTGCAAATAAGGTCCTCGAAACTTCATTTCATATGGTCGAAAAACACTTTAAAATGTCATTTTGTTGAGGGAAAACACTTAAATGTGGCACAGTGTGTGTGTGTGGGGGGAGAGAGAGAGAACCTTCAGATGGATCAGTGGTAGCATTATGAGCAAAGGACAGCTGAAACCAGAAGCAGAGTAATAGTATCCTCATCATCAACTTCATCTTCATATTGTACATGTGCAGAACTTGCCCTCCTCGACGGCGTGAACTTAAACGACCAACCGTAATAAGAAGAAGACCATTAGATTTTAGTCATATATTGACAACGTATACATATATAATCTTTATATTTAAAGCCAATGGCCCAATTAACAGTGTTTTTTGATGTCACAAGCTTTACACAAAAATAATTAGACAAAAATATCCCTCAAACAAAAAACTTCAAAAGCAGTTTAAAATAATGCAACAAATGTGGCAGGGGTATCGCCATTTTAATAGTGTTTTTTAGTAATTAATATTTTTGTACAGTTTTTTTAGTACCTCACAATAGGCTAATAATAATGTGATTCAATTAGTTGTTCATTAAATATTATTTTTTCTATTTTTAAACACGTTCCAAATATCTTAAGAGACGTGTAATGCTGATTATAAAAAAGGTATTTTGAGGATAATAATGTGATTAAATTAGTTGTCAAATGATATTTTTTAACAAATGATATTATCTACAATAAGGGGGGAGAGGTGGGCTTAACCTCACAATGTGTTTGCAATAATGTGATTCAATAGTTGTTTATTAAATATTATTTTTTCTATTTTTAATATAAATTCAATATAAACTGATTTTATTATGTGAATTCAGCTGTTCTAATTGGTTTACGAGGGATTTCTTCTAGCATTATCTAAGATTATTCATTTACTTCAAATATTTGACTTTCCTTTTGTCAATTTACGCATATAAATACATTTAAAACGTGTAAGTAACGCATAACACATTGTGATTAAAAAAATGTCAGCGCGTGCAGAAAGCTAGTATAGGGTAAATTACAAAAAATTAGCTCAATTATGAGTCGAATCACAATATCATACCTTATGTTTTAAATATTGCAATGTCATACCTCAACTTATGAAGTCGTTGCAATGCCAGACTTCCGTTAAATTTTCTGTCAATCTAACTGTTAAATGATCTCATACCTCATGTTTTAAATATTGCTATGTCATACCTTAACTTATAAAGTCGTTGCAATGTCAGACCTCGGTTAAATTTTTTGTCAATTTGATTGTTAAATGATGACGTGACAGAAACTAGACTCACTTTTTTGCCAACTTGAATAAAATTATTAATTTTTTATTTGACAATTAAAATTAACTTTAAAAATAAAATTAAAAAAAACCTCTCGTCCTTGTTCCCTGGAAATCGTCCCCGTTCTTCCTCCGATCACTCCTTCCTCCGCTCCCCTTCTTCCTCGTCCTCCTTAAACGGAGCTAATTTTCGTCCTTCTCCGGGAACAACTGATACACCGCCGATCGCAAAACGTAGGTGGGTTTCGATGGCAAACCAAAACCAGACCCCAAATAAGTGGGTTTTTATGGCAAACCAAACCAGACCCAATTCATCTTGCTCCAACAGTCTTTACATAAAACTAATTTGATTTCTTCATCATAAGCTCACTAAGATTTCGCAAAACTGAGCATTAGAAACCATCCCCTTATCATTTTCCCTCTCTTCAAATCCCATCACCGTCTGGGGCTTTCCCCCCACTGCCATTTCTTCAATTTCTTCTTCTTCACCATTTTTCTAAGAAAAACCACGAAACAAAATTGCAAAGGGAGAGTTCCAGAAAGCCAAAACGAAGAACCTCACAAAAACAAAACCCAGAACGAAAAATACAAATACAAACCCAAAAAATTCAAGAAATTAGAGAAATTATTTTTTTTTTTAATTAGAGAAATTAAAATTTCAAAAATTCAAGAAGTGGCCATTTGATAATTCGCCCAGAACTCCGGATTTTTGAAATCCTCCATAATATTAATTGAAGAATGGAAGTTCATTACAGTCCAATTTTTTCTCTTTTTCTTTCCCCCTTTTTTTTCCCATTTTATGAGTTACCACCACTGCTGCAGATTCGCTTCCCCTATGCGTGTCAACCTCTACACCTTCTCATTTCCGTCTCCGTCCGTTCGGTTCTCCATCAACCACCATTCGATTTCTCCCAACCATCATTCGAATCGATCCACTGCCGTTTCAAAGAAAACCGGACCGATTTTGATGCCGAAAAAGACATGTATGTGCTCGCTGACGTCGTAGCCAGATCATTTCGTTGCAACCTCCACAAGAACTAGGGAGGGAGTCAAAACACCGGATCTTTCCCGTTGAACATATTGAATATGTGCCGATCTGATATGACGAACTCGCTGGTCCGAATCGATGGACTGGAAGGCGGCAGATGGACGAGGAAGAAGGGGGACGAAGGAGGACGAGGAAGAAGGGGGACGGATGAGAGAGTAGGGGGAGGAGAGGATTTCTAGGGAAATGAAGAGAGTTTTTTTTAATTTTATTTATTTATTTATAAAATTAAGTTTAATTGTTAAATAAGAATTAGTAATTTATTATTAATTAATTAACTTTTTATTCAAGTTGGGAAATGAGTGGATCCCACTCCTACCACATCATCATTTAACAGTTAAATTGACAAAAAAATTGACATTGTAACGAATTCATATGTTGAGATATGACATTACAATATTTAAAACATGAGGTATAAATTTATAGTTCGAACGATATTTAAGATAACTTTATATAATTTACCCTATAATATATTTTGTCCAAGTTGCATGATAAAATGGCGGCCACTTTTTTAATTTCCCACCTGGAGTTGGCCAAGACTTTGATCATATTAGTTGAATTGTATACTGTAATTTACCCAAAAGACGTACCCAGAACCACTTCTCTGCCCTTCGCCGGAAACCATGTCATCATCGGCGTCGATTGCATCCGACGACTTCCTTTTGATGTTGATTCGAAGAGAAAGAACGAAAAAAGAGGGCAAGTCCTCTGATGCGAGGGTGTGGGGGGATCTGGTGGAAGGAGGATATGGGGTGGCTGGGGTCCATGGATATGGATTAGCTATGGCAGATCAGCCATGGCATCTAACAGAATGAGAAAGAAGATGAAAGGTGTTTGGTTATGAGTTTAAAATGATAATTGAGTGTTTGGTTAGTAAGATACAAATATTGGGATAAAGTTTTGAAATACACATGTTGTAATATTATTGGGGCACATCAGAGGTGAGTAAATTTTGGTACTCTCCATTGAGTACTCAAGTATTATTCTTAAAAGAAAGGCAGCTACAAAAGATGCCACTTGTATCATACATTTTCCCCAATTAAGAAAGTTGAAATTCAACAATAAAATCAAGAGTAATGTTACACTTACTACTTATTTATATTATCATTTATTTTATCTCTCTAATAACGATAGTGTCCACCAACGCATGTGAATTATATCTCTATTAAAGAGATGGTATAAATAATGGTACAAATATACGGTAAGAGTAGCATTTTTGTAAAATCAATTAGTAATATGAGAAGTAGTCCAATCACTTATAAACCCTTACATAATTTAGTCTATTTTGGTCTTTACATTCTCACATCCAACTTTACATTTGGACCAAGTCTCTGCATACGCTTTCCTCATCAGCAGTTTGCTGTTGTTGAATGTTCTCATTCACTTGGGGATGTAGATAACACTAGCCCATTATATTTCCTATTCCATTAATTGTAATGATTTTACTTTCAAAATCACTCTTTAAAAATTAATTATACTGAAATTCAGCCAAATTTAATAATCTAATAGTCATATAATAAATAAACAAACCATGTTATTAAAATTTAAAAACTGAAATTTTGACTGGAAGGAGGATGAAGAGGAGGCTCCATGGGATGGGCTGCCATGGCGGTACCCATCATTATGGCACTGCAGTGGTTTTGATCATGACTGAAAAAAATGACAGTGGTTGTGTTTTGTTTAAAAATGATGTGTAAGCATCTACTCCAAGTGAAAGACTCTTAAAGTGTCATCTGAAAGAAAAGCACCTTCAGGCGAGGCCCCAGGGAGACAAAAATGGTCTTGTAACCCTACCGGCACGTAATTGGACGGTGGACAAACATGCAGAGCTGCCTTTTTTGAAAAAAGAAAAAGAAATATCAAAAATAATCTTTCGAAATAGAATTTTTCATCAACTCTCGAACACTTCATATTCTTTATATAATTTCTATATCAATATTATAAAATATTATATCAAGAAAATAAGGTAACAGAGAGTACAAGTGAAGGACGTTAACGGCTAAAATTGAAGTTTCACAAAAGATACATATATGAATACGGTCGAGATCATTGGCAACTTCTGTGGTGGGTACTGATACATATTGAAAGGACTTGGATCCTCTCTGGATCCCCTTCATGGGAATCCCGGGAATCAAGCCACAAGGGCCGTTCATCAAAAATCGTGCGGCTAAAATTAAATGATTTTTATATTTTTAAAAATAAAACAGTTTCGTTTTGCGTAAAAAACATTTAATTATAACTGAACGATTTTTTATGAACGACCCATATGGCTTGATCCCTAAGATTTCCATGAAAGGAATCCAGAGAGGATCCAAGTCCATATTGAAATGTCTAAACCCAAGTCAACCTCCTTCGGTCAACAAAAGAAAAAGTCATCCACGTCCATTAAGTTGATATAAAATCGTACATCCCAAAACGTGTGGCAACAACGTCTTGTTTTTCATACTTGCTTCGCGTGAGACCACGTCCACACGCGAGAGATATTGGTCTTCCATGGATTTTTGCCGGGAATCAGTACTGGTGACTATCGAATCCTATCTCATCTTCTCACTTCATCGTTAACAAAATTTCTTCACACACTTATTTTTGCTTTTTACAAATCTTTCTTAATTTTAAGCAGTCAAATCAAATAAGTTATAGAATATTAATTATAAAAAAAATTAATAAAGATGTGTGAAAGGTAAAAATAAGTGCTGACAGAAAATACAATCGCTTTTAATGCCCAAGGCCTATCTCATTCGTTGAAAAAGTAGACTACCGTAGCGAAGCGTGGTAGTTCATATATAGTTGGCAATGGCGTTGGGATATTAATTGCAAAACTTAATGCCCAAGGCCCAGCATTGAAATATGTCTTAATGCCCAAGGCCCAGCATTGAAATATGTAACGCCACAATTGCTGGTTCATATATAGTTGTAAGAGATTTTTCAGTGTGATTAGTACACGAGATGGTAAACCACCACTTATTACTATACAAATAATGGGATATGTGTGCTAAAAAGTTAATATCTTAAAAAATAAAATTTCCCACAACTTCTATTAAAACACGTAGTGTACCACTTGTGTTCCTGTCACAATTAAAAATTTCTCATATAGTTGCAAAAACTCAATAATTCGTTCCAATCCACCAAATACAACAGCAACAAAGCTTTGTCCACTAAGCAAGATCAACTGTATGTCTCCCGAAATGCTACTGTGCTTTGATTTGCGTCAAGTTTGCTGTCATCTCCAGGTACTCCATGTCTTTTCTTAAAGTCTCTTTCCAAGTATTATGAGGTTTTCCTTTACCCTTTTTACCCTAACCCTCCATTTTTTCTAACAATAGCATTTGTAAGACTTTGGTTCACATGTCCATTCATTTTAACCGATTTTCTCTCATTTTATCTTTAATTGCCGCCACTCCTATTTTATATTGAATATCCTCGTTGTAATTTGGTCCTTCTAATCCACCCAAAAATTGACCCAACTGCAAAGGCATTTACATAATTGAACATATTTTAGAACAACACAAGATGATAGTCAGAGAGGCTTAAAGGGTCAACTCGCATTTAAGGATTCAAAACGACATGCAGGAAATTAGCCTAATTAGGTGAGCTTCGGTAATTGTCTGTCTGAGGATGACCTAACACGTTTGCAAAATATTCCTTCACGTCAAGTCTTTCGATTGAGGCTAAATTTTGCTCTACCTATTTTACAGAAAATACTTATTTGCTTACCTCAATTATTTTGTCACTACCAATTCCAATTTCCTTCGTCGTCCTCTTGGACCTGATCCATTAGGAATCTAGGATCCAATGCAAACCGTCGTGCATTTTCTAGCTAGGGTTTAAGTTATTGAAGGACAACCTTCTAGCACTTACATGGCTAGTAAAAATCCATCATCTTCAATTTTGACCAATTTGTACTTACAAAACAATTAACACATTTAATCAAAGATCAAAGTCGCGCGATCAAGAAGTAAAGGGTTTGGCTAATGGATCTCCAATGCTTAAGTCAGTTTCTCTTAAAAGGGAGCGAGTTTAGGGCTTAATTGTGTGATAAAAGCATACTGAAAATTGGTGAAGAATAGATTTATAAAGCATAGGACCAATCATAAGTGTAGAGTTTGCGATAACGTGTGTCGACATCCAGTATATACTAGAAAACAGTGCCCACGCGTTGCTGTAGGATTAGAAATTGCAAGATAAATTGTATCAAAGATATAGAAGATTGTGACATAGAAGATTAATATTATTTACATTGAAAATGTTAGGAAGATGTTTACGTACAAAAAAGATTACGACTGGAACATGAAAAGTTTTCATCATGTACTGTTGGTTGAGGTAGCAGAAGATGTTGTCCCATGAACTGAGTTAGTAAAAGCTATATTTTAAATCATATGATGTTGCATTTACTCCAATTAAAAAAAGTGAAAACAGTTAAAGTTATGATAGAAATTCAATTAGTAAAGCTACAACCCAATGAGGGTATGAATTTATAAATTAGATTCACTCACATAGAAACAATTACCTTGGCATTTGCTAACTCTGTATAAGTTGTTCATGAAACGCAATTTAGAGCATTATTCTTGAAACTGTAAATCACGAACAGCTTGTTAGAGCAGCACTATTAATGGGAATGGATATATTCATTGACAACTTTTAAAAAGTAAAATCTCAAATGAGATGAAAACTATACATTCACTAAAAAGTAAAATCCCAAATGAGATGAAACAATCAAAGATTCTACTCATATAAATATGTGATCATGAATGAATATTCAATATGAACATAAAATTATTCTCTTAATTCTGTGAAAATAACGTAACAAAACTTTTAACGTACTAACCATGTCCCTTTAATGTGGATATAGTCAATGTTAACCCTATAAATGAAACCTCGAAACAGTTACTCTAAAAAAAAGGCAAACACTATACTCCTAAGGATGTAACATAAGTATTCCATATCTACCAAAATAATTATTTGTATTAAATACAAATTGAAGTTAATTAGATAAGAAGATAGTCATATATAGTTTCGTATCATTCTGTATCTTACTTTGAAAGCCTAATTCCCTTCTGAAATATCGCTATGACAAAGCAATTCAATCCTCGAGTAAAGAGAAAAGACCAAATTGTTTCCATCACAAACAGCAAGTAAATTAGAACAATAGGATGAACTACAAACGATAAAGGAAAGATTAAGAGCTTACCCTCGCAAAATCAAAGCTCACAAAAATGCTACCCTAATCAGAGAATCGTAGAGAATAAATTTGCATCAACATGTAATCATAGAAAAAAAATGTTATAAATACCATTATTTCACTACAAATTTGAATGAATCCAGAAAGGATACATTGGAATAATGTTTTAGGTCTTCCAATATTAATAGATTAGAAACTCAAAAGACAAAACACCACAGTTCATTAAATTCAAAGATGCATATCTACCGACTCCTGCACACGAGTCGGAACCACCTAGTATGGTCTGGATGCTGACATGATTAACCATAGGTTGTTGTTCCTTATTTGATCTCGAGTATCTGGTTGTGATTCTGGATGCTGACATGATTAACCACAGGTTGGTGTTCCTTGGGAACTTGGCGCGGAGAAATGCAAGCATGTTGCAGTGTATTATGGGTATATTACTACTACTTTTTTTCCCCTTTCTGTAAACGATACTAGATTTTAATCGAGACCAGATTGTATCAAACAAAACCATTGTTTTCCAACCGGTATAAAACAAGATTCTTTTCCACCAAAAAAAAAAAGACTAGGTATCCATACTGTATCGTTATTTTCTTTATATTATAAACCTATTGAATCAACCATTGAATTCGTTTTGGAGTTTTCGTTTGATCAGAGAGATGGAGTGTTATTTTAAGTGAAAGTTTTAATCCATGAGACTTGGAAGAAAATGGAAGAATTTTCCTTTTGTATGCTCTCAGAATCAGACTCTATACATTCTTTCTATTTACTGTTGAGAGTTTCTATTCTGTTATATTATAATCGAACCAATGTAGGTTTACTTCGGCTACATGAGGAGCTTCAGAGTTGAATTTGATGAGTTTTTTTAGGAAGGAATAATATCAGAAATTCAAGTTGGATTAGGTCCGTGTGGCTACGGTATCCTTCTTATCCTGAACGGCATGGTTGGAAATATCCTGGTATTGGTGAATTCCAGGTACCTTAATAAATGGTGATCCCTCCTTTCATTAGTGGCATGCAAAATAGCTAGGGACTGACGGTTATTTCTAAAATTTAAGTTAATAGCCCTTCATTCATCTGTGGTTATGACCTTAAGCCTGTAGCTCATTTGATTTTTTACTTCTATCTGAACTTTGTAGTAGTTCTCTGATTCAACCTGGTTTAGTTGATCCCCCTTTGTCAGAATGCCAATTTACTATTCTTATCATGTAAACTGGTTGACTAAAATGTTAGTGTATGCAAAAAGGCTGTTGATGCTGCTGGGTTTTTTTTTCTACAATAATATCATTGTCTGAAATCTTTTCACCAGCAGCATGCAACTTATCCTTAATAGCTTTTAGCCGTAGCAAGTATTTGTCTGCAGTATCACCACCCTTTTGAATGGTATGTAATTCTACTTTAAGATGATTAATAGTGGCACTAGACAGAGACATATACCTATCTTGCAAAGCAGTCCATGCCTCATAAGAGGTTTTACAACCCACAACATGTTCAATGACATCATCACTGAGAGTAGCAAGAAGAAGACTTAGCAGTGCCATGTCCGTTTTGATCCAAGATTTATATGCAGTACTAACTACCGTGGTGACTCCAGACTCAACATTAAGTACATACCTTGGAGGACACACAGACTCTCCAGTAAAATGATCAAAGAGATCGTATCCACGAAGAACAGAACAAAACTGGAAATTCCATTTTATGAAGTTGTCATCATTCAACTTAATAGTCAACATTCCCAAAAGATTCTCAAGCTTAACAGAATCAGACATGATTACACAAAGATATCTCAACAATGCAACAAGAATTCACAAAATACCCAGATGAGAAAATTCTCAAAATTATCAGAAAACTGAATCAACACGCAACAATTGCAGATCGTGATGAACAAATTGGTTATCGACCTTGGTTCATCAAGAATTCAAGAATAATGGCATCGGCCTTTCACATCAACATATCAAGAATTAACAAGAACAAACTAATCAACATAAAACTGTTATGGGCATCGGCCTTGTGTAGAATAGAAATATAAAATTAAACCACAATCCTCAAAGATTCAGAATTCAAGAAAAGCCCCAAATCGGAATTGCAATCAAATTCGTGAAATGAAAAAGAATCAGAAGAACAACACCTTGATGAATGGAGCAGCGGAAATCCAGTCAAAACCAATTGCGCAAGCAAAAATTTGGCTCGATGATACCATATTAACACTGTAGAATGAAATCATGAAATAGATGCAGAAGACGTAATGAAGAAGCTTTGCCAAGAAGAAAGCTATAGAGCTCTGTATTTATTATATCTGAATTCTTACAACATTAGTTATTACAAGAGAGAGAGAGAGCTTTTATATTTCCACTACTGAAAAACCCTTTGCACCAAGCAATTGCTGATGTGTCAATTGCCTAGGTGTCATATATATCCAATAGTAGAGAGGGTTCTTATTTTTTTTTATTTTTATTTTTTTTAACCGAAGATAGAAATATATTAGATACGAATGGAAATGTTTACATCCTGCGCAAGAACATTAAATAGAAATTCAGGGCCAACATGGTCCCAGACAAAGTCCTTGCCTTCTTTAAAGACAAACTTAGCCACTGAGTGAGCGGCACGATTGCGCTCCCTAGGCACGAAACCAAACGTCACAGACGTTAGTCTTCGGGCTAGTACCTCAATATCACCAAGAATGCATTCATAACTACAATCAGGGGTGGTCCCCTTGTTAATCATCAGAATGACAGATTTAGCATTTGACTCCACATAGACATTCTCAAAGCCACATTCAATACAATAAAGCAAACCTTCACGGATGGCGTGTGCCTCGGCAACAGCCGCGCTGTGGAAGAGTTCGGTGCCTGAACCTCCCGCCGCATGGAGGATGCCAGCAAAATCTCTGATAACCCAACCCGCTCCGGCACTGAATGACTCACTACACCAGGACGCATCTGTGTTGAGTTTGAATGTTCCAAATTGCGGCTTTTCCCAGAGAGCAGGCAGCGTCGGATTTGATTTCAGGGGGCGTTCAGCGCCCTCAACCAGAGTGCCAAGATTCAAAGCATCCCTGAACTCACCGATGTTCTTCCTCCAAGCTGTTAGTAATTCCATTGGTTGACAATAAGACCCTTTGAACACCGCATCATTTCTATTTTTCCAGATCCGCCAAAGCCCAAACACAAATTCCTGCAAGATTACATCTGCATCCACTCTATCTTTAATTCTAGTGCAGAAGGTATTCCAGCTAGCTAAAAAATCAGCACCGATCAGTTCAAGGGAATTGAGTTGTAGTGGGGAGCAAAACCAGAAGCGATGGCTGAGGTCACATCCGAAAAATAGATGAGTTTCAGATTCTTCTACCGTGTTACAGACCCCACAGATATTGTCGACCCGCATGTGTCGTTTTTTTAGATTTTGTCGAACAGCTAGAGCATTATTGCAGCATCTCCATATGAAGAACTTGATTTTGTTGGGAACTTGAAGGTTCCAGATACCTTTCCAAACCTGATTGATGTTGTGTTGCGTGCTGGGGACTCCTCGTCCTTTCTTGCAGTGATAGACTTGTGTGGCACCACACTGTTGACGGAGTGTACTCGGTCAAAACTGGTTACGGGCTTGCTGTTAGCCTGATAGAGAGGGTTCTTGTTTCGTTTGAAGATAAAAGGCACAGTGATTAACAGATGTGCAACATATTTGGGCTTGGACAGCAAATGTGCAAAACCTCAAACTCAGAAAAGGCAAATAGAAAAAGAAAGAACGTAGTTACTTTAAAGGCATCATAAATTCGTTAAAACCAAGAACAATCATGGCCATTATAGCCCATGGAGGAGGTAACCAGTTGTTACTCCGCTTGTGAGCCTCCTGAAAGTACAAAAGCAAACAACATCATGATCGAACTGCTAAGCATAAAGATAGGGAGCTCGTTACAAAATACTATTAGGATGCTAGGATTTTTCTTTGTAGAAAAACAAGAATACATTGAGCTTGATAATAAGTTGGTCCTAACTGACTAAGCCGTATGTTCTCAAGTCAAGAATCAGTTCAATTTTAAATATCAAGTGTTTCCGTATGTTTGGTTTCACTACTAAACAACATTCAATTTACATTAGAACTCCCACCCAAAATGTCATCTAAGGACAACGCAAGTGTCCTATTTCCAGGTTCCTCCTGATAGTTGCTCATTACTTTTTCAGGAACATGTTCCAATATTCGTATTTTCATAATTCAAATCTTACAAAGTATTTCAAGAAAGACAAAATTCATTTATTCTTAATGTAACACTGATTAAACGATATAAAAAAAAATTAGACTACTAAAGTTAAACTTAAGTATACATGTGCCGAAATAGCTTGAGTGGCGCTATATTCGGTCTCTGCTTTGAACTGCCTCCACAGTGACTTGCACTGTACTGGGGTAATTAAGGTATCCTATGAAGAAACCTAGTTCAGGGTTAACCTTTCATAAGAAAGGAGCTTCATAATAGAAAAATTATAAATGATATTATTTTATTATCTATACTAAAACCCAAACACTGGCGGACTGTTCATTAACAGTAAAATGACAATAATGTCCTCCAATTTTTTTACAGACGCGGCTTCTATCCGTTTCTGCACAGTTAAATGACAGTTATGCCTTTTTCGTTCCACCTGGGCGTCATCGTGTGTGTTTTGGGTCTAGGTATTCTGGATATTTCTTTACTTTTTGGCTTTCCTTCTCTAATACATCCACTTCGTTGGTTTTTGGGCGTCCATTTTTCTTCATCCGAGACCTTCACTTCGTTGGTTTTTCAGCCTCCATATTTCTAAACTTTTTGGCTTTCTTCTCTGGGATACCTCCACTTTTCTGGTTCTTTGTCTTGCTTTGTTGTTCTTTGTCAAAGTTCTTAATTTCTAAATATTTTTAATCGTTTGGAATTATTTGTGGGGTGATCTGATCGACCATTTTGAGGTAAGTTTTGTATGTTTGTTATCGCGAGTGAACTGATGATCCTAAATCTATAGGAAGCTAGAAGTGATGAACCATGGACAAACAAAAACAACTGGACTATAAATAATCAGTTGACTTTTAGTGAGATTTCATTTGCATGTCAATGCCATGTCTAGTTGGATGTTTGTGTATATCCTGTTTCTCCATTGTTTCCAACAGTTAAGACTTATTTTCTCCTTTCCATTTGCAGGTTTATTGATGATGCATACAAGGAAGGGATACCTGTGGTTGTACTGACAACTTATAGTAAGAGTGGGGATCGAATTGCCAGGTAATAATAACAAACATTTTATTCTTTGTTTTTATGCCTTTTTTTTTGGCTGAGTCTCCAGGCAGTTATGAACATGCTCTGGGCTTTGGGGACCATGGAATGCACTGTAGCTATGGCTATAATTGGACAGTAGTTTCTTTCGATGTGGTCATAAAGGACTCAGCCACTGACATAGCTGCAACTTTATATTTTATTTTTTCATTCCAAATTTCTGCAATAGCACAGATTCTAGTGTCACTTGACAGCATATGCGATTTCCATTGTGGAAAATAGTACATAGAATTATGATAAGTTTTAATGCGACTGATTGATCATTCTTAAGCAACATGTCATTAGCTCTTTGTTTGCAAGTTAAATACAATAAAAGTATGCTAAAAACTGTAGTTAAGTACACAGAAAGGCACATATACACATACATATTTGTGTGCATATAATATTGTTCCATATGGATGGTATAGGACTGCGCTAATACTCCATTTAACACTTTATAAATGTCAGATCAGTTGTTGGAAAGCTTGGCGAGGAAAGAATTTCAAAGCTAAAGATTGTCGGAGATAAGGAGGTTGAACAGAGTTTGTATACCCAACTAGTAAATGATACAGGATTATCGTCTGGTGTGGATGAGCCACTAGCTAAGGAGGCAATAAAAGCAGGTAGACTCTTCATCTTGGGTTGATAGTCGTGTACATGTTTTGTGATATACATTTTTCCAGTGCAGAAGGTTGGGTACTAAAGGGCTCTGTTATTGGTTTATGGGTCAGTTTCTGCTGAGAAACAAAGGATTGCAGAGGAGGTTGCATCTATGCTAAAGCTGAGTGTAGATATTGATACTAGCCCGTCTGAAAGGTTGGCATGTTTCATTGATTTTTATCGTTTGTTAATGTTAATTCGGTGCTTTCAGGGTTGGTTTGTGTCCACTGATTATTTTTGTTTTGTCACGTTTATATATGATTCTGCTTACATTAGACTAGGAAGAGATTATATGCCAATTTTTTAACCGTCTGTGCGATTATGTATGATTCAGCGCTGAACTTAAAGAGTGATTTCATATATCTGGTATTTAATTCTTTGCTCTTATGGTCGGCAAATGCTGTGCAAGTTCTTGTCCTTGTTTTCTTTGCTATGGTATTTACTTTTCTTGATCGCAATTTAATATTTCAGCGTCATATTAGTTGTCTTAGTAACTGAGTAGAGTACTACGCTGTCTATTCTATGACCGAATTTCTTGTTCGCTTGGGCTGATTCCAACTTTTGATTTGACGTGTTAATTGTTTTGTGCCAGCTTAGAGAAGATAATTGCTGCATTGAGAGCTGTATGCGATTGTGTTCTTGTTGCAGGAAGCGAGTCTGGTGTGGCTGGAGCTGAGCGAGTGGGCATGCCGTGTGTTGTTTTAAGAAGCAGGTGAAGGCTCTTTTTGCTTCATTAATATGTTCCTGTTGCAGATTCTCACGTACATTATACGTGCTTTATTTTTGAATTGCTCAGAACAAATCTCTACCAGTTTACAATTGCTTTTTCCTGTGTTCATGTAGTTTGACGGCTTAGAGCTGTTTTAGTTGCCGTTGATAAAATTGTAAAAGTTCTCAAGAAACAAGAAAAGCTTAGAATGACATTAATGTATTGGCATAAGGAAATACATTAATGTATTGTAAAAGTTCCTCACCCACATATGACCATAGGTTTACTCCTCTACTTCTCTCTCCCGCTTCCTACTTTTTTTTTTTTTTTTTTAATTTTAATTCCAATTTCTTAATTTTTTAAATTGTCATATATTTAAACACACAGATAATACTAGGGAGACTAAATTTGTAAAATTTACAAATTAAATGATATGTCACCAATAAGAATGAACATGTTTATCAACGCTTACGTAATAATCAAATTTCATGTTTTTTGTTTATAAATTTAGTCTTCCTAGCATTATCCTTAAACACACACATAGTGTGTGACTTTTATCTAGTAGGGTAATGTTAGGGAGACCAAATTTGTAGACTAAATTTCGTAAACTAAATGACATAGAAGTTGATTAGATTATTACTTAAGTCTTGCTTAACGTGCTTAATTTTTTTTATTAATAACACATAATTTAGTTTGCAAATTTAATCAACCTAACATTACTCATTATATAAATTAAGCAAAACACACTAAATTAGTAATACATTTTGCCAGCTCGAGGGAAGAGCGTCTTCTATCTCTTTCATTAAACAAGAAAAGAGAATTTTTTCAACATAATTCGGTTTCTCATCCAAGTCAATGGCAGACATAATCGCCAAAATCTTAAGAAACTGCACAAAAAAGAGATGAAAAAAGGTTACAAATTAAACAAAAACACAATAATGTAATGTTAATGTTAATCTTCCGTTGATTAATATTAAATTAAGTTGTTCTCGGTGATTACAGCAGAGCGGGCTTCTTCTATAGCAGCTGTGATTTGCTTCTTCTTTTTCCAAACCCTAGGCTGTGAATAGCTATCGTAACAGAAGACGCTTGCAAACCTGAAAATTGTTAACCAATTAGAAAATGACGAGAGTATTATATACAGTGACAAATTTGCTTTACCTCATTTTCATTAGGGTCAACAATATTCTCTTGCTTTTTGCTCCACCACGTTTCTGGCAAAGTGGCATAAATCTTGCCCCATTGCGTTGAATTCTTTTTCGTTCAACTCAAAACTAACTTCTATAGCTGATAACCTTGCTATTGCATTTTCAGTCTCAAGCATAAGAATTCTTCTTATTGAAACCCACATGTCTTCTCCACCATGCCCAAACGCTGGGTCTGCTTGACTAGTTAAACATGCAACAAGTTGTTCCTACAGTCAACATTATACAAGTTTCCCAAATAAGTAATTTTCTTTTATTCTTAATACAATGGTATGATTTACGTTGAGGGGTGGGGAGATTTTTCGGCTAAGCTCCACAATGACGAAGTCATGATAAATTGATAACGAACTTGTCATTCAAGAGAGTCTAACCTAAGAATTTTCACTTATAAATGGAGAGAAAATAGGTGCCCCTAATTAAGTAATTTAAGTAATAATGTATAATCAACATATAATTTATTTAATAATTCTATATATTGAATGAAGCACATATAACTGACTACACTGAGTTTAGTCTCTAAGAAGTTAACCCTATCATTGCTCATACACTATCTATTAGTCTCTAAGAAATCAACAAGTCACTGTACGTGCGACAAACATATATTAGACAGTGCGGAATGAAATTAGTTTTGTGTAGAATTATTACCTCATATTTGTCCTTCAATTCTGACAACTTTGCACTACGGACACATAATGCATGTGCATTTATATCACGCTGAGGCTTTTCTACAATGCTTGAGAAACTCCAATTACTATGTTGTACGGCTGCATCTGAACGGATAGCTTGCATGGTTAATTCAATTCATCCAATTAAGTAGATGAAATGCCAACAATGATGTACGTTTAAAGAAATTTGTGTGTCTTGAGAAACAATTAACAGAATCACAAAGTATACATCCTTGGCGAAATTCATGCATGGAAGAAAGAATACAGGCGCGAAGAGATGCCGCAAATCCTTTTTCTGGGTCCAGTGACGTCACCCCCACTCTAAACCTTTCAAATGCATTAGAGCATAAGTGTCCCAACATGGTATTGTACACAGCCTGGGCACACTGTACAGTCCAGAAGAAAGCAAGATTACGAATAGGAATGGTAATAAATAAAAATAAAATAAAAGGGTGATTGACATTGAATTATGGTTCGATTGAATATTTCATATATATATATATATATATATATATATATATATTGTTGTAAAATCGACGATGTGTGCAGTGGAATAAATAAATAAATAAGACACAAAATTTACGAGGTTCCTCTATAGTCAATGTGACTGGAGTACATCCTCGGGGCAGCAGTAGTGTTTTTATTTATAATCTGGAATAATAGGAGTACAAAGATAACTCTCTCAATTCTCTCATCTCTTCTTCTCTTTGATGTTGTCCTCATAATTCTCTCTATTCTTGATGTGTGTAACCTCTTCTTAAACTTTGGCTTTCCTTATATAGGCAAATGAATAGGCAAGATGTTAAATCAAAACCTACCACAATCACTTAATGCTTTCACCAACTACACCCATTAAGCATTTACTTACTACACCAACCACACTCACAAACAATGGACACCCATATTTACAACACTCCCCCCTTGGATGGCCACAAGTCTTCAAATGACTCATTAAAATCTTGATTTGTTTTTGGATGCTCCCCCTGATGAGTATTTCCCCCTGATTTCAAATCATTTAGGCTGATCGTTGATCATTCTATTTCGGTCTCTTAGCGAGAAGAGTTGCCAACAGAGGTGTTTTACTGGTAGTTAACTTTCCATATGCTTGTTCTTGAACTGGGCTGGAGGGCATTCTGCTAGATTTGCTCCAAATGTCTGAATTTATTCCTTTTATCTGGAGTTGAATTTGATTCAAGGGTGGTGGACACTTGATCTTGAATTGGACTTGTGATTTCTTCAAATGCCGTCGAGGCTTGATCTTGAATAAAAACTGAGATGTCATGATAAATTTTCACCAAATGATAAATTTTAGGGAGTTTTACTGATAGGGGGTGGTGACAATCGAGTAGAGAGGGAGAAAAGGCTGGTTTCACATGAATCGTTTTTAATCTTATATATATTTTCTAAATTCGATTTTAATCGCTCATCAAAAGTCATATATATAGCCATGTGACAATGTGAAGATGGTAAAAGTATGGTGGGAAATAATGCCACAGAAGCAAAGACCAGAACAGCAAGCACTGGATTACTGAATGTTTTTGTTTCCCATTTTACAGAAACCCCAGCCATCAACCCTAAGCACATGACCAGCAATACCAACCTAACCCAATACCACAAAGACGCTAACTTTCTTGGAGAAAAGGGCTCCGCCACCGCCCCAAACCCCTCCGCCCACTTTCCTTTTAATTTTTATACTATGCTACATAATTTATTTTCTTTATTTAATCCACATGGCATTACACAATTGGTTTTATCCTCACATGAATGCCACATCAGCATCCTAACAGACTTTCTAATGGAAGTGGACGGCAAGGACAATTTTAATGACAAAGGCAATAGATAAATGACTAAACTGAAGAGCTTGAAACATAAAAAACTAAGCTGATGAGTTGCAAAAATATAAAGGCCATTTTGATAATCCGACTAAACATAATAGTAATGCTAGAGAAACTAAAGTTGTAGATTAAATTTTGTAAACTAAATGACATGGAAGTTAATTATTGGATTATTATTTAAACGTCGATAAACGTGCTCATTTTCTATTGATGACACATAAGTTAGTTTGCAAATTTAATCTTCGTAACGTTACTTTAAACATAAAGATGATTACCTCGCCTCTCTCGCTGCTATCGCTACCCTCCAAATCCATGGCGATGGTGCAAGGCTCAATGCCTACACACTTGGCTATCCAAATGCCCTTCGTTGTTTGGCTCCTGAATTTTTAATTAATTATACACAAATACCGATTACATATATATAAACTAGCCTACACACTTTGTGTGTATTAGCACTTTTTATTTTTGTTTTTAAAATGAAAAATAGAGAGGCAGAGAGAGAACGTAGGTGGGAGTGGGAATGGGAGGATTTTATTTTTTTATTTTTTTATTTCTAATATTCGATATATCTTAACATCACCCGTAGGGGATGCTTTTATAAAAAACAATAAAATATGGTTAAGTGAAATTACATTATACTCATCATTGAGAGAGAGAGAGAGAGAGAGAGAGAGAGAGAGAGAGAGAGAGAGAGAGAGAGAGAGAGAGAGAGAGAGAGAGAGAGAGTAGTGCACATATGAGTGATCATGTAAAAACAAAGCATGCATGCTAAAAGCAAAGTCAAAACTAACTAACTTTCCGCATTCTACTTTCATCTCCTGAAACCCGGTGTCGAAAAGATGGTTCATCAAAGTGCCTTTCCTTGTAAGCGAAGCTAGCCAATTTCAAAAAAAGAGTTTTTGAACATTAGTCCTTACAAAAGATTAAAATTTAAAAAAAATCTGGTGCTAGATTACATATTCAATTTAGTCCCTTAAATGTACTTCTATCAAAATTTACATTCAATTTTTGTTATTTAATGTGTATTTTTATTTAATCTCTCCACATTTAATTTTAATTTTATTAATATGCACATATTTATTTTTTAATTATAAATGAACGTAAATGAGGAAATATTAAAAGAAATTTGTGATACAAAAATATATAAATACATAAGTGTACAGAAATGACTGTGCCGAAATATATAAAATTAACTTTTTGTATTAAAATATTTGTACCTACATGATTGTATCGAAATATATTATAATGAACCTAAATATATGTACTGAAATGTATTATATTGAATTAATGTACCTAAATGTCAATACCGAAATGTATGTACCAAAATGTTAATACCGAAATGTATTTACCAAAATGTTAATACCGAAATGTATGTACCAAAATGTACGTACCTAATGTGTGTACCAAAATGTACGTACCTAAATGTATGTACCGAAATATAATATATTGAATTAATGTACCTAAAAGTCAATACTCAAATGTGTGTACCAAAATGTATGTAACGAAATGCATTACATTGAATCAGTGTAACTATATGTTTGTACCGATGGATATACTGAAATATTCAAATGTATTAATGTACCTAAACGAAGAACATACAAAATTGTTATCAGAATATATATTATAAAAAAAATAGTTGCATAAATGTAGACATTAAAATATATTATGATGAATGAAATAAAAATTAAATTTAAATGTAATTAATACATTAAAATAAAAATAAAAAGATAAATAAAACATCAAAATATAACTAATAAATGATATAATTAAATGCACTAACGACTAAAATTGAATTTTAATCTTACACAAGACTATAATCTAAAATCCATCTTTTTTAAGGATTAAAATGAAGTTTTATATTCAAAAAACTATATATCATTTGTATTCAACAAATTAAAATTTAATTGATTGAAGTAAAAGGCTTTAGTACCTCCACTCTGAGGACCCATGATGGCAACAACAGCATAGGAGTTCCCGCACTTATCGAACTTAACTTTCTGTAAGAAGCTATTGAGCCCAGCAACATTGAATTCGCTGTTGCCACAGATGAGTTGCGTGGCGCAGATATCTTCCTTCATCATGACTTTGAGAGTCCAATCTAGCCTCTGAGAGCGAGGGAGAGATGATAGAAGCTGTAATGGACCTTGATTATCTATGATGCATGAATATGAAATTAGCAATTAGCATGGTTTACAGAGTTTACATATATATATATATATATATAGGCTTACGTTACCCTTGCCAATTCTTAATTTATTATGATTTAAATTCATAATTGATATCGTGAATAAATTTAATCTTTGTAGCTTGTATTGTTGCTAACAAAAATTATGACTAAAAAGTTGGTAGTTTATTGTGTAATTTTTATTTTCATTTAATGTTTTGGAGTTTTATATATTGGGACCAACCGACGCTAAAATCCTGGATTCGCCAATTGATGCATATGCAAGACTAGCTCAACTCAAACCGATCTAATTAGCCAAAACCGAAGGCTAACACATTATTAATGTTAATTATGTACCCTTTTCGCATTTAACAGTTCTCTCAATTGGGAATTGTATATGATGGCTAGTTGCGTGTGTGTGTATATATATATATATATATATAGACACACACACACAAGTAGCTTAAAAGGAGGGATCTCTATTTTTTTGAAAAAAATGGGGACACGCTCCCCACCGTTAGATTGGCTTTAATGAAATTGTGTGGTTGAAATTAAAACACAGGCCACACAATCTCAACCACACAATTTCATTAAAGTTAAATCCAACGGTGGGGAACGTGTTCCCATTTTTTGAAAAAAATGAGGATCTCTTCCCTTAAGCAATTCCTATATATATATACTCAGCAGTTGGCTCGTAGTGGTAGTTGCCTATAATATATATACTCAGCAATATTAAAAAAATATGAAAATAACAGCAAGAATTACAATAATAATTATTATAAAAAGATTCACAACATCACGTGTACAAAATTAATATAAACAACTAGAAAGAAAGTTAGAAAAACTGACAAACTTGGAGATTGAGGCTTGCATAAATGCAATGTCCTAAAGACAAATTTCGTCCCTACTCTTGTGCTTATATTTCGGTAGGCATCCGTCTCCCAGGATGTCCAAAATCAAAGCACTTCAATTTTCGGACTCTGGCAAACTTCATATATTTCGTACTCTCAAGACACGACTCGTATTTTTACTAAGACATTGAAGAAAACTCTTCTCTTCGATTCATTAGATATGTGGGATGTTTGAGTTTATATAGAACTTAAGCCACCCCTTTTGAAACATTGTGACTGTTGACTAAAGTTCCAACGAACAAACGCAACTTATGAATTTGAATTCAACTATGACACATATGCACCCTGAAGGTTAAAGTACCGGCCTCCACATCAATAAGTGTCCGGGCGGTGGCCATGAATGGTCGACCTAATATGAGAGGCACTTCCTTGTCTTCCTCCATGTCAAGTACAATGAAATCAGCTGGAAGATAGAATTTATCCACTTTAATATCACATCTTCCAGAATACCCAAATATAGGTCACATACCTATCTGCAAATTGAAGACTCACAGATGTGGGCTTGAGTTCTCCTTTACCTAATTTTTGAAACACAGAATAAGGCATAAGATTAACACTTGCACCTAAATCAATCAGCACTTTAGGAAAATCAAGATTACCAATAGTACAAGAGATAGTAAAACTCCCTGGATCTTTCTTCTTGGGTGGTAACTTGTGTAAGAGGACAACACTGCATTGCTCAGTTAAAATCACCTTCTCGTGTTCCAAGAACTTTTTCTTATTAGAACATAGCCTCTTCAGAAATTTAGCATATGATGGGATCTGTTTAATGGCATCTAATAGAGGCAAATTGATTTGAACCTTAGCCAACGTCTTCATAAAATCAATGGCTTGTTGATCCTTGGAATGTTGTTGTTGCCGTTGTGGAAATGGCAAAAGTGGAATGTATGGTGGCTTGTCAGAAGGTGCAAATAAAATGCCAAAACCTTTTTCCTTGTTTGCATCAAATTTGGGTCGAGGTTGCACTTTGTCACTCATGCTAGGATCTAGAATACCTGCTGCAGAACTAGCCCCTGACCGAGACTTTGTAGCCAACTGTGCACTTTCGGTAAGCTCTTCTTCTTCCACTTCGGCCTCATCGTGTACCATTTCTCTGTTGTCAAAACTCTTGCCACTTCTCAATGTTCTTATGACTTTGCAATGCTCCATACCTCTTGGATTTTGCTCAGGTTGGCTCGGGAACCTTCCTTTCTCTCTTTCATTAAACATGGTAGCAAGCTGTCCAACTTGAGTCTCCAAATTCCCCATTGATGCCGTGAGATTCTGAATGCTAGTTTGTGTGGATTGGACAAAATTGTTGGTGCTATTAGAGAGAGTGGACATATGTTGAGCTAGCTGCGACATTTGGTCTTCAAGGGATGGTTTCTTTGTCTCACTTGTTGATGGGTAAGACTGCTGGTATTGCGCGGCTGTTGGTTGCCACCCCAACTAAGATTGGGATGGTTCTTCCACCCAGGATTATATGTATTGGAATGAGGGTCATTCTTGGGTCTCATGTAATCATTCACCATATTCACATGCTCTTGCACAAGCTCGGGATAGCTATCCTTGTTGGAGCATTGAGTGATGTTATGAGTTGTGTCACTACAAATGATGCAAGCTTCTTGGGCATTGGGTATGGAAGAGACCTGCATTAAGGCATTAAACTTGGCATTAAAATTCTTTTCCATTTTAGCAATTTGAGCAAAAACATTAGGAAAACTTTGAGAAATCTCGAAAACTCCCCTCTTTTGTGTTTGTTCTTCTGTCCATTGTTGGGACTTGGGATTCAGAAGCCATCATATCAAATAACTCAAATGCTTCCCTTGCTGTTTTTGACATTAGTGACCCTCCAGCAGATGCATTCACTTGACTCTTGGTTGTGGCATTGAGACCATCATAAAAGATGTTCATTTGAAGGTCAGAATCAAACCCAGCATGAGGACATTTTGTGTACATCTCATTATACCATTCCCAAGCTTCATGGAAAGACTCGTTTGGTTTTTGAGCAAATGCCAATATCTCTTTCTTGAGTGCAAGAGTCTTGGAAGAAGGAAAGAACTTATTGAGAAATCTTCCTTGCAATTCTGTCCATGTTGTAATGCTATTGGCAGGGAGAGAATGCAGCCACCCCTTGGCTTTGTCAAGAGAAAGGGAACAAGCGTAACTTGATAGCTTCAGAAGAGAAACCTCTAATTATGGTGTTGTCACATGCCTCAATAAAATCAGCCAAATGCATGTTGGGATCACTATTTGGCAACCCATGAAAGGACGGCAATATGTTGAGGATGTGAGGTTTGATTTCAAAGGTTGTCCCGTCTTCCACATCTGGATATACAATGCACCTTGGCACTGCATTGACTCTCGCTGCCAATAAGTTCCTTAAAGGTTGACCTGCTGCAGGTAAGGCTAGGGCCATGTTTGCAACTGGAGCCAAAGGTTGGAAAATAGATGTGCTATTCTCAGGATCACAGAACAACTCCTCAAGAAAAGTATCACAAAGGTTGGAATTTTGTGCTAAATATCTTTCTCTCGCTGACTTCCTTGCACTTCTCTCTGGTTCAGGGTCGTAAGGAATAAGAACTTGATTCTTGGACCTTGTTCAAATCACCATAAACTACCTATAACCAAAATAATCAACAAGAAGAAATTATGCCCAAAACAAAATACTAAAACTTAAAAAGAAACTAATTAAACAACAAATTTATGTAAGATATTTTTTTTAAAAACGAAATTTAATAAGAAATTTAAAAATTCTAATTCATTTTTATAATTTTTTTTAACGACTAATAAAAATACGATATAATCATAAACAAAATAAACACAAAAGCTCGGGAACTGTTGGCACAGTCCCCGGCAACGGCGCCAATTTCTTGATAGCGATTTTACCACCTGTAAAACAAGGGTAAAACCGTTAGAAAATTCTTGCAAGAGAACAAGTGTTTGTAGTATAGAATGGTGACGGGGTTTTAAACCGCACAAATTTAACCCTCTTTTTGACAGATGTAGTATAGATGTAAGTAGGGTATCGTTCTAGGCCGGGGATTAGGAGGGATTGCTAATCTACTCTAAATTAATTTAAAAACGTAAAAACAAAGTTCAAAACACTAAACTAGACTCAAAACCCGAAACACACTTAAAATGACTCAAAATAATAAAAACAATCAAATTAAACACTAGGAATTTAAAATGGACGGAAATTGAAATAAAAGATTAAAAACAATAAAAACTAATTAAATAATATAATTTAATAATGGGGGGGTTTGGTTTGGTTTTGACGAAGTAAATTAATCTTAAATAAATTATAAAATTGACAAAAACATAAAATTAAAAGTGAACGGATGGGCTACGGACTGGCTAGAGGGTTCTTCTCCACACATGACACATATGCAACCTAAATTGACCTTCAGTTGTTCTTTCAATAAGTTGTAAATCTCAACGCCCCAAATTAACCGTGAATTGCACTAGTTAACTTTCAGATTTTCCTTATGTTATTGAATTGGATGATTGCATACGACAACCCAAAACATTCCCCTCAAGTTCCCTACATGAATTGCATAATAGAGATACAAGCGAGAATCATTAAGTTCTATGAAAACCATAAGCATTGACGAGGCACTTATTACTATGAATTGCATGAAACTTATGCCAAGAATTTACTTAACGCGATTGTGACTAGCAACTAGACCTGTAAACGGGTCGGATTTATTGGGTTTGGGTCGGGTTGAACCCGACCCGTTAAGCTAATGGGTCACCCGAACCCAACCCATTAAGTTAACGGGTCACCCGAACCCAACCCGTTAAGTTAACGGGTCACCCGTTTCACCCGTTAAGACCCGTTTCACCCATTAAGACCCGTTTCACCCGTTAAGACCCGTTAACAATTTTATTTATTTTTTTTTTTTGCATAGAGTTTATTTTTTATTGTTAAGATTTTATTAAAATTACTAAAACATCCTCAACTAACGGGTGCTAACGGGTCTAACGGGTTGACCCAAAGTGACCCATTATTTAACGGGTTGTTAACGGGTTCACCCATTAGCAACCCAACCCGTTAAGCATCCACCCAAATACTAATATTAACGGGTCGGGTCGGGTTAATGGGTCGGGTCAAAAATGCCACCTCTACTAGCAACCTTCACTACTCATGAATATAAGTTCATAACGATTAGGTGAAATTCACTTATATTCTAGCATCAAATTCATGCATGTAAATTAAGTATGCATTCTTAATCGACAAACATAAATAAGTTATTAATCAAGCAGTTAAGCAAATTAAATCACAACTCAGAAATCACAACTGAAGTTACCAATTCAAATTACAAATATAACATGGCTTTGAATTAACCTCTAGCCAAGGCGAATTTATTTCCTCATAGTCGCAATTAAACAAAGATAATCAAATTTAAACATTTAAAACAAAGATAGATTACACCTAGAAACGCTCCAACAATCCAAGCTTTGAATGGCAAGCACGGCTCCAAGGCTCTCATTCCTTTCCTTCTTCTTTGCTTTTATGCGGCACAAGTGTGATTTGATGATTTTTGTGGTGAATTGTGGTGGTGGATGGATATAGGTGAGTTATGGTGAAGGGTGGATGTGTGTATGAATGATGAAGGCCAAGAGAATGATGAAGAATGTTGTGGCATAGGGTGGTATTTATAGGGAATGTGGAAAGGGTTGTAGGTGAAGGTAGTAGGTGAAGGTAGTAGGTGAAGGTGGTGGATGTTGTAGGTGAAGGTGGATGTTGTAGGTGAAGTAGGTGGATGTTGTAGGTGAAGGTGGATGTGTAGGTGAAGGTGGATGTGTAGGTGAAGGTGGTGGATGTTGTAGGTGAAGTAGGTGGATGTTGTAGGTGAAGGTGGATGTTGTAGGTGAAGTGGGAAGGAAAGGAAAGTTCCTTGTTTCTTGCTCTTTTGTAAGAACTTGGGCTTCACTTATCCATCTTCATAGTAGATTTCAACCCAATTAATTTCCAAATTCGTCCATCCATCTAGCTTGGATCATAAGCAATCCATCTTGGGCCCAAAAACACTCCAAACTACTCCAAATTGGCTCATAATGCACCCTTAGCCCATAAAACCTACAAACACACGAATTTAACTTAAAACACTATAATAAATACTAAATAATTACCAAAATGCAAGAAAACAAGCAAGCTAAGTCGCATAAATATGCTCCTATCAAATGGCTCAAGCAAGGTCGATCTCCTCAGGGACTGATATAAACAATTTACGAGTTTTTGGAATATTTAATTTATGAATATTTAACTTAGTCAATTCTAAGAACTACACTAATTTGACAAAACTAAATACTAATGAATGTGACTAAAACAATTATCTAAAATGGGTTTGGCTTATAGAAATAGTGATCGAACTAAACAGAACAAGTAAATATAGAAATTCGAGATAAAATAAATGATTGAAGAAAATTAGATTGACAAAGCGCTAGAGTTCAACCTTTACCAACAACACTCCTACGTAGCTCTTCTAATTGCTTAAGTAATCGAAAACACACATGCTTTGAAGGTTGGATTTTCCTTGTGTATATTTTACTTGTGACATTCAAGCTAAAACGCATACCACTACATGCAATTTATCCATGACATTTGGATTAAATATAAACATGAGTGATTCATTAATCTTGGTGAAAATCCTTTTGTTAAACCATATAATCCCTAAGAGTATGATATTTACCTTAGGAGAAATTACAATCCTCAATCACAAGAAGCATAACCAATTTTAACGTGATATTCGTTCAAAATTGCATCCAATGACTTTTCCAAGTATCCTAATGGTTATCAAGCATCAAGACACATAGATAGTTTAATTCGGTAATTGAAAATATCAAAGCAAGCATATAATAACACTTAAGCAATTGAAATAGAAATCTACATAATCATGTTGTGGCTCATGACCTCACTCTAGCGAAAAAGAAATTAATTACACATAATTATTTCAATACATAAAAATTTATTCACGAAGAACTAAGGAAAGAGACCACCCTTTTTTACAAGGAGAATTCACTGATCATCTCCTCTGAGAGAGGAGCATACTGTATGCCTCTGTCCGTGCGCTGCTCTGCTTCTGTGCAGCTAATCCGTATGCCTCTAATCCTTCTCCTTAAGCACAAATAATCTTCAAACTGAAAGCAAAGTGAACAAAAAAAAAGAGGAAAATACAATAATTTTGTTGACTTAGCAGAAATTAGTAATTTTATAATAATAAACTTCAACATCATGTAGAAAATCATTTAATATATATGAAGCTATCAAAGCTGTGAGATGATTTGATGTCTATGGTCATGGTTATCAAAGTGGAATTCGATAACAGATAAAAAGAACAACCAAAGTGGGAAATATATTTGAATTACCATGTTGAAAATATTTTATTATTAATTCGTACAATTTGTATTTTTTTGATTGAGAGGCGTGACTAAACAGAAGCATTTGGGCAGAGGCCAGCGTACGTAATCTGTTTTATTTAAGTTAAACAAGTGATGCGAAGGCTTAACGTACATCAATAATGAGACTAACTGACTCCCACCTTCCTTCTATTATTTTTCTTTCTCTCAGTGCCCTTTCGCTGCCTTCAAAATCGCATCAATCATTCTTCTTTTCTTTATTTAATCTTGTCTTTCTTGCCGAGTCAGTCTCCACTACCCAGCTAGCTTTTCTCCTTCTTTGCTGTCTACTTGGTCCTCCACCATCTTTTCTTATTTTTCTTTTCCTTTTGTCCCCCACTCCCCATTATTTTCTGCTTTCTGTTTCTTCCCTTCACCAAAGGGGCCATCACATTTGGTAGATCAAAATCTCTCCCTGCTCCTAGAAACACAAATTTGCAAAACTATCACACAAATTTAAAACTTCCAACTAAACTAGACAAGAAAAGAAATAAAAAAGAGAGAAATATAAAGTGTAAATATTTGTTCATCATAATCTCATGCTAATTCTGTTAAGTTTTCTATCCAATATAACTCATGTGCCTCCATTTAATTTTTCTTCTTAGAATTTGTTATATAACTAATATTGGACTATCATATTTCATTTTCCATTGTTTGAGCTTTGGAGTATACCTTAGCCAACATGACAGAGAAGGGGTTACGTGACCGACTTTGACATAGTGATTTGGCTTTTCTATACACGTTTTCCTCTGATAGTTAATATTTATCTTACAAAGCTTTTTCGGAAAGTGAATCTCACACAACAAGTTTCTGTCATCCAAAACATAGGAATTGGATTTCATCCGAATCCACTTTGTGAATATCGTATATCGTAAAGTTAGAAATTATTATTTTTTATTTAAAATTAAACACAAATAGTATTTGACAAAAATTAATCGTATGATATACGATGAACGGTTTGAATATGAAGATCTTTTGGATCCCCACAAAGTGGATCATGAGATAATCCATTCCCAAAACATATCTTCTTTTGCAGATATTTTCATCCCGGTAGAATTTTCAGGTCAGCCGCAACTTTTGAAAATTCCACCTTTGTTTTTCTTTAAAAAAATCCACATCCACTTATCTAAAATTCATTTTATAGTTGTATTTATACGCAAAATTATGAATGAAATATTCTTTTACCGGACAAACTTACAACATGCATGCAATTTTAGCAATATTATAAGCTAATCGTGAAAGTCTTGAGTTCGATACTTTGTAATATGTGTACTTACTTGAAGGCCATCGGTAGGTAGGGTACAATTTTCAACTAGCCTCTTTCGAATCCGAAAGAGGTGGATAACCGTAGTTTAACTATTACGATCCCACATCGGCTACACAAGCAATTGTGTAGTTATACATAAGCTCTTGGAGTCCTTCCACTTATCATGCTAGTCTTTTGGGTTTGGCTCTTCTCTTATACTTGAGTTCTAACATCAACACTAATGCCCATCTTTTTATAAAGAAATAAAAAAACTAATCGAATAGTGTGTCATGTGTTTTGTCATACATAATAATGTGATTAGTTTAAGAATTGTCACAATGACATCGTGGTTTGATGTCATATCAAAATCACCAGCTAACAAAGAATTAATCCTTTGTTCTTTCGCTATCGAGAAAAATCCCTCTCCCTAATTACAGTAATTGACCAACTGAGCAAGAATGTTAATCCATAAGTCAATCCCTTGATTTTTAAACCAGAAAAATATTGACAATCTAGAATTGCACATAAATATTTCAACACTAAAGCAGCTCAATGTGTAATATTACAGTATACAATTCAACTAATATCATCAAAGTCTTGGCCAACTCCAGGTGGGAAATTAAAAAAGTGGCCTCCATTTGATCATGAAACTTGGACAAAATATATTATAGGGTAAATTACATAAAACTACATTAACTATCGGTCGAGACACAATTTCATACCTCGTATTTTAAACATTGCAAAGTCATACCTCAACATATGAATTTGTTGCAATGTCAGACCTCTATTAAATTTTCTGTCAATTTAGTATGGTCTAAGATTATTCATTTACTTCAAATATTTAACTTTCTTTTGTCAATTTATTTATATAAATATATTTAAAAAGTGTAAACTACGCGTAGCATATCGTAATTCAAAAAAATGTATTTTACACGCGTGGAGCGCCACGCACATGCCTGAAGGCTAGTTTCAACACTAAGCAGCACAATGTGTAATATTACAATATACAATTCAACTACAAGTCTTCGTCAACTCCAGGTGGGAAATTTAAAAAGTGGTCCATTTGATCAGGCAACCTGAATAAAGTCTTGATCAACTCCAGGTGGGAAATTAAAAAAGTAGTCCATTTGGTCAGGCAACTTGGACAAAATATATGTATACGTTGTCAATATAGGACTAAAATTTAAAGGTGAGTGTTGCATTAGATGATTTTGGACTGAACTAGTTTCAGAGACTAAGTTAAATTGGCTTAGACTAAACTAAGTTGGATTAATTTAGTGAAGCGTTTAATGCAGCATCAAACTAATTTGGATTAATTTAGTGAAGCGTTTAATGCAGCATCAAACTAATAAGTGGAACTCAAATATTATATTATTTAGTATATATCTATTGTTATTTTATTATTAATTTAATATATATATTAATATTTTATTATTAATTTAATATATATTAATATTTTATCTTTTTGTCAAAATATATTAATATTTTATTGTTACTTTCTTGTTCTATTTTTTCTAGAGCCATCTTGCTGCTATATAGCCTTCAAATTTTCCTCCGCCCAGTCTTGCTCCTCACTCCCCTTTTCTACCTTTTTTCTTCCTTTTTTTTATTTTTAAAATCTCTGTAACACTGTCTTCCTCCTATTCATTTTTCTCCCGACTCACTTCAAAATACTCTAGCCTTCTTCTTTTCTTCAAATTATGAAACTTTGTATTTATTTTGTTTCACCTGAAACGGCTTGGCGGGGGAGCTACGGAATAGCGGAGGGATCTGAAATTGTGGAGATTGTTTTCGGATTCTAAGTCCTTGAGGTCAAGATCGTTATCTTTGTTTTCTGGGTCTGATTTGAGTTCAATTGGCTAAAATGGAGAAGTGTTGGCCAGTCGGAATTTTTTTTCTTTAGACTCAGCGGCACGAGGCAAATATATAGATAAGAAAAAGGAAGTAACACTTAGTCAGGAGGGGACAAAGACCTTACCCCTCGTGTTGGCCGTTTAAGTTCACGCTGTCGAGGAGAGCAAGTTCTGCACATGTACAATATGAAGATGAAGTTGATGATGAGGATACTATTACTCTGCTTCCTCAGCTGCTTCTGGTTTCAGCTGTCCTTTGCTCAACATGCTACCACTGATCCATCTGAAGGTTCTTTCTTTCTCCCCACCCCCCGCCCTACACACACACACTTTGCCACATTTAAGTGTTTTTGACCAGGAACTGGGCTTTTTTTCCCTCGACAAAATGACATTTTAAGTGTTTTTTGACTATATTAAATGAAGTTTCGAGGAGCTTATTTGTAAAGCCCTTTTTCTTCCCATATACAAAACATCCAAAAATTTAGGGTAATTTTCCTTTGTAATAATCAATTTGATCTTTCGTTTGGTTCGAGAGTGCAGTGAGGGCGTTGAACTCAATATTTGAACAATGGGACACACAAGCAGTGCCGGGGCAGTGGAATATCAGTGGAGAACCCTGCAGTGGATCTGCCATCGACGGCACCGGCTTTATTATCCCCGATAACTACGGAGCCATCGTTTGCAACTGTACTTACGACAACAATGCTACATGCCACATCACCCATCTGTATGTTAAACTACTCTCTCTTTATGAACAAGACTTCCATGCCACTGCTGATTTTTCACTTGCTACCTATATATATTGACGTCATAATTTGACTGTGTAGCTCCATTTTATGTAGTTCTAAATGTTCAATCTTTTTGCTTTCCAGGAGCGTGTCTGCTCTTAACAAGCGAGGGGTGTTTCCAGAAGAATTTGTGGCTCTGAGATATCTCACACATTTGTATGAATTTTTTTTCAACTCCCTTCTCTGTTTTTGGTTCATCAAAATCATATATTGGATATTAAAAATTGTAGAATTATCAGAGAGACGGGCCAAAAACTCACTTCCAACAACACCGATACTGTCTCTAACTTGGTAATTACCACCTGCACAATCCGTCAGGTGTGGGGTTTATCTCAAAAAGGCCTCGACATTAGTTGAAGTGGGATTTGGATATTTAAACTCTTCTTTCTTTATTTCTCTAGCCGATGTGGGATTTCAACAAAAAATATGGTGATGTTGTAAGATTAAGAGTTAACGATTACACTTCCTTTCAATTTTGTAGGAATATGGATGAGAATTATTTTACCGGTCCCCTACCGGCATTCATTGGCAATATGTCTGCATTGACTTTTTTGTAAGTAGTGAGAGAACATTTCTTTAAGTACTCATAATTCTGATGAGACCCGTAGCAATTTGTATACTTCATTTTGAATATCATAATCTACAGTTATGTTCTTTACACCATTTCGCTACTATTTATGCCGTAATCTACAAAAAATCATTATGCTTTTATTGAATAATGCAGTACTAGTTTCCTGTTATGTAATGTAATTAAGTTTAATTGTGCTTTTTTTTCACTAACTGATATCTCCATTCAGGTCAATTGGCTCCAATTCATTCTCTGGGCCCATCCCCAAGGAGCTTGGAAACCTTAAGGAGCTAGCATTTTTGTAAGCCATGAAAAATTAGAGAGCGAACAATAAAATTTTGTGTCGTAAACATTAGATATAAAACCTGTTTTTATAAGCTAAAAATCTGGTTATGAATGAACAATCGAAGAACAGAAAATGAGAAGGATAACAATGGAAGAATTTTCTAAAGGTTTCTCTCTCTCTCTCTGCAAAATCCAGCAGAGCATATTCTCTTCTTCTCTCTACAATTCACACACACTCTGTGCTTTACATAACCGTTAGAATCCAAGGTGGATTCTCCCGCTTCACAAAACAATCTCAGCCTTACATCTAGCTAGTTGCTAGGTTCATTACACCTGGCATTATTTGCCTTTCTACATTAGAGCTGCACACTTGGTATTTTAAACTGAAAGTGAATACACAAATTTGATACACAGCTTATTTCCTAATCAACTATAGACTTACAATTCAACACAACCTTCTATCACTCTTCAATAATTGCTTTCAAGTAAGTGTTTGCCCATTCAACATGACTTGCAGGAACATCGCAACAAATAATTTCTCCGGAACACTCCCTCCAGAACTTGGTAATTTAGTCAAGCTCGAGCAACTGTAAGTGCTTCGTTAAATCATCAAATTTGAATTACATGTTAATTCCTTACGGATGAGCAAAAATTGCGCTTTATCGTATGAAATGGTTACTCCTCAATTGCCTTATGATTTTCACAGTTACCTGCACAGCTGTGGACTCGGTGGTGAAATTCCTTCAACATTTGCCAAGCTCACCAACATGCAAGCCTTGTAAGAACGGCTCTTAAATCGTATTTTAGATTTGTTCGTTTATCCAGTACTTTGAGATTGCTTTTCTTGGATGAGCTTACTATAATTCAACTTTTTGAATTTTAGCAAGGCATCGGACAGTCCTTTCTCAGGAAAGATACCTGATTTCATAGGGAATTGGACACAACTCACTGATTTGTAAGTAGAGAAACCTTTGATCTTTTGCAGTTTATGAAAGCAGACCTGAGATGGATAATTTGTTCACAAGCTTCTTATATGTTTGTGTAGGCAATTTCTAGGGAACTCTTTCGAAGGCCCAATACCAACCAGCATTTCTCAACTGACCTCATTGATCACTCTGTAAGTACAAATGT
Source organism: Crataegus laevigata (assembly GCA_963580275.1). NCBI lineage: Eukaryota > Viridiplantae > Streptophyta > Magnoliopsida > Rosales > Rosaceae > Crataegus > Crataegus laevigata. The sequence continues at coordinate 8,943,163 of OY756939.1, read as the reverse complement.
TTCATAAGTTGTAATTCTCTCTCTCTTTCTCCGAAGACGGGATTTCAGTTTATTTTGCATATAATGATGTAGGCTAATCACTGATATATACAATGGGAGCTCTTCTCTTGATTTCATAAAAAATCTGAAAAACTTGACTGATTTGTAAGTGAAGATTCTCATCGATCCAGATACTTTCATCCAACTTCTTTTTCCTTTTGAAATTTGATATCTTACTCCATCTTCTTTTTATCAAATTTTATGTTTTTGGAATACAGAGAACTACGAAACGCATTAATCACTGGTACCATCCCATCTGATATTGGAGAATATCAAGGGCTAAAGACACTGTACGTACCAGCAAATATAAGCTTGAGTCCCAACGAGACCAATTAGTTTTCTTTCATTCTGATTGCTCCTCTCAACTTATCGTTGGTGTTGCAGGGATCTGAGTTTCAACAATTTGACAGGCCAACTCCCAAGTTCTTTGTTCAACTTGAGTTCTCTTACATCCTTGTAATCCCCGTCTTTATTATCATCTTTTTCTTGCCTTTTCATACGCAAGTTATCAAATCTTCAGCATTCCCTACTTTGATTGAAGATCTGGACTAATCCTTCTAGATTTTGTGCACATCTGACCTTTTGTTTGCTCATCTCTTTTTCTTTTCTGGGTGCCTTCTACTATAATCGAAATGGCTAGGTTTCTTGGAAACAATAGTCTCTCCGGACCTCTTCCGAACCAAACGAGCTATGAACTTCAGACTATGTAAGCCCTCGTTTCTTAAAGTAGTCATATAGAATGCACGGTGCATGTACGTGTTTGTGTATAATCATAGCATTCTAATCCTATCTTACACAAGTTCTTAATAACTTTCATGCATTTTGTGTCTTCTAATTATATTATGTTATTTGCAGAGATTTGTCTTACAATTTTTTATCAGGAAGCTTTCCCCAGTGGGTGACTACAACATCGCAACTGTATGTGTCCTTTTATCTTTCACCTTCATTTTATAGTTTAAATCACCAGAATATGTTTGGACAACAAATTATCGCTGAGATTCGTTTTCACAGTGCTACTTGCCTACTAAGTTTTGATCTTGTACATGGAATTTTCATTTGATAAAGATATAGTTCTTCATATGTTGATTAATTAATGATTTTATGCAGGAACTTAGTGGTCAACAACTTCACATTTGACAGTTCAAACGTAACGTGAGTTGAAGTTTCTCTTACTCGTTTTAGACAAGCAATACTATCACTAGATTCACTACTCTTCCACTACATGATTCTATTTGGATAACTAATAATTGTTCTATGTGTTTGCAGTACTCTTCCTGGATTGAATTGCCTCCAGAGAAATTTTCCATGCAATCGAAAAACCCCACGATGTAATCTGCTCTTATGTCACCCATCATTTACTATTTTAACGCAACATCATGTTAGAGGAAAAGGCATTGCTTCTCTAGTTATGTATACATATGGTTAGAAATATGTGACTGAAGAACATTAGTATGAGTCTTCAATTTGAAGTTTCATCGCTAATCATGGGTAGATTCTGGTATTACAGCAAGCTTCTCAATCAACTGTGGTGGACAGCAAATGATGGGAAGTGATGACATATTGTATGAGGCTGAAGACTTATATCTTGGTCAAGCAACATTCAGCGTAAACAATAAGAATTGGGCTATCAGCAATGTCAATTCGTTTTTTGACGAAAATTTGCATCCCCCATCGTTGAACAAGACCTTTGCACAGGTCACTGGAACAGATGTGACCCCGGCGCTTTTACAGACTTCAAGAATGTCCAGAGGATCACTGAGATACTATGGCCTGGGCCTTGAGAATGGGCTCTACACTGTAACATTGCACTTTGCAGAGACGGTTTATGAAAGTCGCACTTCACAAACTTGGCAAAGTCTAGGACGGCGTGTATTTGATATCTATATTCAGGTAAGACTGCTTATAGAATAAAAATTCTAACTTACTTGAAGTAAACACCTCATTGGACAGGTTTTCGATGTTTTAAGCTACATTAACTAAAGACAGTGATTTAAAGGAGACTAGAATTATCACCTACCTCTTCATTTGGTTGCTAGGGTACCCGCAAGACGAAGGACTTTGACATATCGAAGGAGGCAGGTGGTGTTAACCGAGCAGTTGTGAGAAAATTTAATGCTAGTGTGTCAGAGAATTATCTTGAAATTCATCTGTTCTGGGCTGGTAAAGGGACTTGTTGCATACCCAGTTGGGGTGACTATGGCCCACTTATAGCAGCTGTCCATGCTGCTTCAGGTATAATATGTGTTAACTTATAGAGATTTCTTGTGAGTGGTTTAAATGTATTTTTCTGCTATTAATTGACATTGGAGAAATTCGTCTATTTTATCACTTAGATTTTACAAAGAAGAGCAAGACTGGGTTGATAGTTGGTATTGCAATTCTTGTTGGAGTTGTGAGCTTACTATTAATATTTGCGATTCTATATTTGAGGAGAAAAAAACCAGAAAAAGAGGACGACGAAGGTAAACGACCATATCATTAGTGGTATCCAATTCAGGTTTCTCTGCTTTGACATTAACACACACAAGTAAGAATGCATTCACGAAAGTAAAACTTATGTCACACTGTTTCGTGAATGTGCAGATATTCTAGGATTAGGACCTCGACCAAATACTTTCAGTTATCCTGAGTTGAGAGCTGCAACCGAAGATTTTAATCCTTCAAATAAGTTAGGAGAGGGAGGATATGGCCCTGTTTATAAGGTGAAATCTGTATTACAACAGTATCATGTACTTGAAGTAATGACAAGAGAAAGGAAGAGAGAGCAAGCGAGCGAGAGAAGAAAATAAAGCTTCTTTTTTCTTTCCTTTCATGTCACTAAATTGTGTTTCTGTGTACATTGTAGGGTACACTTTCTGATGGGAGAGTAGTGGCTATGAAGCAACTTTCAGTAGCATCTCACCAAGGGAAGAGTCAATTTGTATCTGAAATTGCTACCATATCTGCTGTGCAACATCGGAATCTAGTGAAACTGTATCGATGCTGCATTGAAGGCAGCCACCGCATTTTGGTTTATGAGTATCTTGAAAACAAGAGCCTTGATCAGGCACTTTTTGGTACAAACCTATCTGCTGTTAGGTTGCACAAAAACATTGTTTGCAGTTTCAAGCACTCTAAAATTGTTAAGAAATGTTTTTGATTAGATGTGTTCACTAATATTTCAGGAACAAGTAACTTGCACCTTGACTGGCCTACTCGATTCAATATATTGTTGGGAACAGCAAGAGGACTTGCTTACCTTCATGAGGAGTCAAGGCTAAGGATTGTACATCGAGATGTCAAAGCGAGTAATATTTTGCTCGATGCAGAACTCTCCCCAAAAATATCAGATTTTGGACTGGCAAAGCTTTATGATGACGAGAAAACCCACATCAGCACCCGGGTTGCAGGGACAATGTAAGCCATCCTTTATTGTTTTTCTAGAGGATACATACATTATGGCCACACACATTTATAATTGCATGAAATTTTAACACACATGTTAATAATGCCTCTAGTGATCTCAAGCAACATTGTGCAACCATTTGATTATCTTGCATTGCAGAGGTTATTTGGCACCAGAGTATGCATTATTTGGACATTTGACAGAGAAGGCTGATGTGTTTGGTTTTGGAGTCGTTGTTTTGGAGATCCTCAGCGGGAGACCAAACTCTTACAATAACTTGGATCCAGAAAAGATTTCTCTTCTTGAATGGGTAGGAATTGCATTCGCCTAGCTTCATTTAGGCATTGTTGTGAAAAACTTATTTATACTTTTCTTTGACCGTGGCATAATGTTTTTCAGGTATGGACTCTACATGAAAACAACCAAACTCTGGGGCTGGTGGATCCGAGATTGACAGAGTTTGATGAAACTGAAGCAACTAGATGGATAAAAGCAGCTCTCATGTGCACGCAGGGATCACCAATGGCACGGCCATCTATGTCACGCGTGGTTGCAATGCTCTCTGGAGACATTGACATAGGCACTGTCATGTCGAAGCCAAGCTATTTGACAGATTATGATTTTAAAGATGTAACAACATCATTAACAAGTAGATTTTTGGTGGAGGATGATACCCCATCAACTTCATCCAAGGGCAGTAATGTTCACCTTAACTATCAACCGGGAGGCAGCAATGCAAGTGGTGCTGACACTCCCTGGATTGACCATGCGCCTTCTGTAAACGTTACTCAATCACTGCTCTCTGGCATTAGAGGAGAAGGAAGGTGATAAATATCGAGAAATGATTTTCGCATGCTCTTTATACCCCCTTTGTGCACCCTTGTACTTGTTTTGGACCCTTTCCTTTTATATAATACACATTTTAATAATTAATTGTAATTGTACTTTAGCTTTGGCTTTTGGTAGTGGGCAGGGGATTGGCATGCCAGATTTGAATATACCTTAGCAGATGGATGTATATCCTACTTATTCATACACGATGTTTCTAGATATATTCATGAACCACCACACTAGATGGGAATCCCACCACTAAAATTTAAGAATGTGTTCAGGGAATTCAAATAATTTAATAAGGCCTTTTTGGGTCTATAAATTGAGCCTTGATGTTGATGGTCCAGTTGCAAAATAAATAAGAAAAGGCCTTTTTGGGTCTATAAATTGAGCCTTGATTTTGATTGGATGTGTTCACTAATATTTCAGGGACAACTTGCACCTTGGCTGGCCTACTTGATTCAATATATTGTTGGGAACAAGAGGACTTGCTTACATAAGACGTTGATGACACGATTTTCTAAACAACTTATTCTACACTCTTTTAAACTGATGGTTATCTTTAGCTAAGACCTTAGACTGAGTATGAACATAACTTTTTTTTTATGCTCTACATCATTATCAGTTAAAGCATTTACAAATCTTTTTGACATAATGGAAGCAAATTGTTACAATAATTTTAAAATGGATTACTGCAAACTGTATTGGAAGAGAAATAGAGGAAAATAAACATACAGCACACATATAATAGCAACAAAAAACCAGCACATTACAAATCTTTGATAAGATAGCCAAAAAAATAAAAAAAAATTTAAAGGAAAAAAAATCAAAACAAAATTATAAGATGTATTAAAAACCAAATTACAGTAATAACAAACAAATATTAAAAATTTAAAGCTAGCATTTTAAAAGTTTAAACTAGTTACCTCAAAAATGCCAAACTTTGAAACCACAGCCCTACGAATTTCTGCAAAATCAAGCCACGACTCATTACTGGATTGGAATATGTAATTCAATTTGATAACTATATTCACAATCAACTAAATAGAAAACATAACATGAATACAATTGAAAATAATTAGAAAATTTAATCTGGATTTAAAACCGTACGTCATATACAAAAACGAAAGGATTAAATACCAGATATATGAAATCACTCTTTAAAAATCAATGAAAGTCAATGAAACATGCTAACCTTTCAGACGGGCCAGTATCAATATCTACACTCAGCTTTAGCATATCGATGCAACCTCCTCTGCAATCGTTTGTTTCTCAGCAGAAACTGGCCCATAAACCAATAACAGAGCCCTTTAGTACCCAACCTTCTGCACTGGAAAAATGTATATCACAAAACATATACATGACTATCAACCCTAGATGAAGAGTCTACCTGCTTTTATTGCCTCCTTAGCTAGTTGCTCATCCATACCAGAGGATAATCCTGTATCATTTACTAGTTGGGTATACAAACTCTGTTCAACCTCCTTATCTCTGACAATCTTTAGCTTTGAAATTCTTTCCTCACCAAGCTTTCCAACAACTGATCTGACATTTAAAAAGTGTTAAATGGAGTATTAGTGCAGTCCTATACCATCCATATGGAACATAATGAACTAAAACTGGTACGTGGTGGTAAGGATTAATAGAGAGTACTTAACTGCAGCTTTTGGCTCAATATTATATGCACAAATATGTATGCGTATATGTGCCTGTCTGTGTACTTAACTACAGTTTTTAGCATACTTTTATTGTATTTAACTTTCAAACAAAGAGCTAATGACAAGTTCTTAAGAATGATTAATAGATCAACCAGTCGCATTAAAACTTATCATAATTCTATGTACTATTTTCCACCATGGAAATCGCATATGCTGTCAAGTGACACTAGAATCTGTGCTATTGCAGAAATTTGGAATGAAAAAAATAAAATATAAAGTTGCAGCCATGTCAGTGGCTGAGTCCTTTATGACCACATCGAAAGAAACTACTGTCCAATTATAGTCATAGCTACAGTGCATTCCATGGTCCCCAAAGCCCAAAGCATGTTCATAACTGTCTGGAAACTCAACCAAAAAAAAGGCATAAAAACAAAGAATAAAATGTTTGTTATTACCTGGCAATTCGATCCCCACTCTTACTATAAGTTGTCAGTACAACCACAGGTATTCCCTACCTTTGATTTCACATCATTTCTTTGGCAACACTTAAGCAGAATTTCCAAATGCCATGGTGAAAATTATTCATACCCAAGTTCTATATATTGCTTTTAAGCTAATTCCAAAATTTGGAAATTCTGGAAGTATAGCTGAAGCCAGGAATGACTAAATGAGTACAAATAAAGAGGTTTTGCACATGGTTTTAGTCTACGCTATCCATATTTGAAGAAGGTAAAAATATCAAGCAAAAATATCAAGCAGAAATTTAGACTCGGTATATTTGAGAGCTAAAAGATTGTGTAATCATCCAAGTAAATTTTCTGCCATCAGAATCTCACTCTTCAACTCCAGGTCGTAAAGTCAAGCCTTCTGACATCAGAAACTCATCCACTGCAATTTTCTGTCAAAAACAAATTAATATTAGCTACTTTCATTCTCCATATGGGAGAGCATGACTTAATTACTTTTTAGATACAAGTGGAAAATAAAAGGACATTTACTCTCCCATTCATTAATGTGTTTTGCAATTTTACGGTTTTACCTTGTATTGTAAGATACAAAATAACAAGTGAAATGAGTTTGCAATTATCTCAGATAAGCTGCCATTTCTTTTGTGTAAAAATGATAATTTTCAAAGGTGGCTTCAAGGGGAAAATAATAAAAAGGTCCTGTTGTTTTTAAATCAGCCCTGCTCACCTTCCCTGGAAAAATATACAAACAGTTCTCTTATTATTGTTATTAACCTAAAGCAGTTCTCTTATCTGATCAAAATATTGACTCAAAGACTATAATATTTCCTTTTGTGTATGATCAAGTACCTAAGGTCTAGACTTGTATCTCAGTGGTAAGATCAGATATAAATGTTGAGATGCATCCCTAAAACCTAACTTAAGCCCTTAATAAGACCATACCTTATTTGCAGAACATTTTTCGCAAATAACTCCTTCCCACTTGTAGGCAATGAACTAGGCCAACCAATCTGCAGGACAGATTAACAGTAGATTCAGAAGAAAAGATAATAAATGAAGGAAAAATTTTAACAGCTACTTCAAGCTATTCATTCTTTTCAAAGACAACAAAAGAGTAACACACCCGATTAAAATACAAATTCACCATCTTTTGCTCATCACCAGCACTCTTCCTGAAAAATTACATAAGACCATACCTTCTTTTGCAGAACATTTTTCACAAATGACTCCTTCTCACTTAACTAGGCCAACCAATCTGCAGGACAGATTAACAGAAGATTCAGAAGAAAAGATACTAAATGAAGGAAAATTTCGAAGAGCTACTTCAAGCTATTCATTCTTTCCAAAGACGACAAAAGAGTAACACACCCGATTAAAATATAAATTCACCAACTATGATGAATAAGGCAAAGCATTATTGTAAAACGAACAAGTAATATGGGTCATAATCTTGTGATTTTTCATATCGAAAAACTCTACGACCAAGATACACACTCGGAAAGGTAATTAAATTGACTCATACTAGATTGAAGCAAGTCATGAATCATGATTTCAAGCCTACTAAATAACTTAAAGAAAAAGAAACCAAATAAACAACTTAAAGAACAAGAAACCAATTAAATAATCTAAATTCATGAATCTTTACTCGTCATTTTAATTTCCCACCTTAGGAGATCCAAGTAAACAGGCTCTGTCCAACTTGCACAGTCAAGTCCAAGCTTCTTAAATGCTGCCAATATATCACAAGAAAAAACACAGTAATATTAACACATAAAACGCAATTTAATCAAGAAAATTTAATACAATAGGATGAAAATACTGCATTTTCTCACCTGCATTGAAGGTTTGGCGGGTCCCCAACCGATAAGCATCCATAAGAACCCGAAAGAAACAAAGGGAAATCATCAAGTAAAAGGTCTCCGAGAAAACCCAACTCCAATTCGAACAATTCAGCAAAAAAAAGCTTCAATAAACCAAGAAAATAATAAAAATAAAACAAAGAAGCAGTGAAGTAAAAGAAAGCAATTAAATTGAAATGCTTGGAGTAAGAAGAAGAAAGAAATCGTCCCACCCATCGACTTCGAGGAGAACAGCGAGTTCCTGAGATGGGTTCTTATCTTGAGCGCCGGATAGCGAGCTGAAATCGGCGAACCGGTCGAAGTGCAGCCATTTTCCGGGAAAAGTTGAGTTTCTTGGGAAAGTGGAGGAAAATGAAGGGACCAAGTTGGGGTTGTTCTTGGGGAGGGCGAAGAAGCGGGCGGTGGGGTTGTTACTTGGCGGGAAAACTGCAGAGGTGGAAGAAAGGTGATTGCCCGAAAACGGTTTTTGTTTGACGGTGGAAGAAAATATCAGTTTCTACTGAAGAAGAAATAGCGTTATTGTGAAATGACTCTTATACCCATTATGGATTTTCTGCCTGTTGTGTCCTCCTGACGACCCGAAGTTCAACCCGAGAAAAACCCGATCTAATTTGGGGCTGATTCCGCAGTCTCATTTCTGTTAAAGCCCATAAAGTTCAAGCTCGTTTTGGGCTTTTTGACCCAAAGTGTTAATTAATAAATTAGCCCACTAGGGATTGTGACCAATTGCGATCATGTTTTTTTTTTAATTTTTATTTATTTATAATGAAACATAGTAAATTACAACTTGGATTCACTTGGGATTCCAAGTGAACTAAGTCAAATAACACTTTCGAAGTCACTCCATGAGGAGGACTAGAAAACCAAATACAAGGATTTTGTATATTTTATTTCAATTTGTCAACAACGTCAGCTACTGAATTGCGCTCGATGAAATGGCTTTTTGAATAATTGAAAGTGATTTTGTAAAATTAATTTTGACTGTCAAAAGCACTTCAATTGTTTTTTGAGAAAGCACCAAATATGTGCTTTTTGCATAAAACACTTCAAGTTTTTTTAAGATCTACTTGGATTTTTACTGAGATTGGTTTCAGATTTATTTTCAATAAGAAACATTTTCAGTCATTTTAAAAACATTTCTAAATGAGCCTAGCTTTCCCTTACGTATGTTGAAAATGAAAGCTATCCAATTGTTGTAGCAAAGCTTAATTGTTGTGGTCACGTTGCTCTTGGTCAATATCAACATATTAATGTGAAGTTATAAACCATTGACTCCAGCTCCCAGGTTTATGCCTAGGTGATGGTGACGTGAGCGAAAGGTCATAGATAAAAATAAAAATAAACCACAAAATAGAAAATATGAATGATGAACAATTGATAGACGACATTGCTAATTTAGGTCATAAATTATTTGATCATGCAAATATTTTGTTATATAGTTTTTTCTAGGAAAGTTATATATGGAGTTAAGGGTATGTTTAAATGTGCTTTTAATAACTAAAAACACTTATAGATTACCAAAGACAATTCTAACTATACTAGAAGTAGAGTTAAAAAGCTATTCGCATTTTTAGTAAAAGTTTCAATATACTTCTATTAGAAGTACTTTTACTAGAAGTATTTTTTTAGCATAAATTGGTTTTGAAGAAACATTTTAAATTTTTAGTAAAAATTTCAATGCACTTCTATTTGGAAAGATGGACAATCTTTGATCTTGTGATCTCACCCACTCATTTTTAGTATTTGAAGGAATTTTTTTTATAAAAGCGTGAAAAGTCACATCGCGTGTCATCATCGATCACTTGAGTCTGGGAAAGGAGAAATTTTTATTGTACTTAGAAACATAGCCTGAAACACCAAGTATCATAAAATAATTAATTGAAAGTTTTTTTTTCAAGTATTGAACCAATTATTTTGTGACACTCGTGTTCTTAGTACACTAAAAGGCCTTTGGATTGAAAAAAAAAAAACTGCTCTGTTTTTAATTTTATAGAGGATGAGATGAACTATAGTTTCGTAAGTTGGGATTATATGACAAATAAATTATATACACAAAAATATATGTTCTTAGTACTTATACATACACTATGAACATTAACATCGATCATTGATCAAGTTGATTAACTATTTTTTAGGCACATGAGTTTGTAAATAAGTTGTCACGGGTCAATAGTCCAACATCGCTTCAACTTAACCACTTGCTAGTGCTAGTCTAATTAAAATTGAGTTTTATCTTAAAAGGTCTCGGTGTAATTATGAATAGAATCATATTTTTGTTGAAAATGAGTCCGACATTGCTGGGAGGAAGGACCTTGCATGAGCTTGTAAATAGGTTGAGCTAATCCCCATATTGCCAATTAGTTTTATGGTGGAATCTCAACTTCATAATATTAGAGTTGGTTGTCCTACATGTGAAGTCAAATGGCCACACGCGTTCCACGTCACCTCATTGTATTGTACACGTGTTAGGCTTAAAAATTCGTCACGCGTGAGGAGGCGTGTTGAGAATGAGTCTTACATTATTGATGAGAGGAGTGACCATGCATGAGCTTATAAGCAGGTTGATCGCTATCAATGTGGGACTTATTCTCAATAGTTTTTTTTTTCTTTGTTTGTCAATTTTCCAATGTGAAAATTTTAACATTTTGTTTTAAAGTATATATGGATATATCATTTTTATTAGACAAAGAATATTATTAGTGGATTAAATGGTTAAGTTGTTAGAAGAGAAAATGATCGAACCCGCACTAAAATTTATAAACATAATTATTTTTCTGCAATAAAACCTCTTCGATGTTATCATTCTGAGTGCATTTATTTTTCCTATATGTTGACCATTGTTGTTGAGCTTGAGCGCGAGCCCAGTCAATCAATCTTGGCAACCTGCCGCGGGAGAAATACCGATAGCCAACTATAAGTGGCATGAAAATTCAATGTCTGCGTGGAGAAATTTTTTATTATAACGGGAATACGGATGGTACTGTAGACATTAAAATTTCGGTAAATAAAATGTTGATCGATGGTCAAAGTTTCAACGCTCATGTATTACATAAATTTTACACGTAGCGTGTGATTCGACAGAAATTGAAATGAGTCAGAAAAGCCGTCAAATAGGACACATGTCAACACCTGACAGAGACGACTTATTTCATCTGGGATATTATATTCAAAATTAGGCCTTGGAAAATTCTATAAATAGGAAGCCATTTCATTCATTTTATTCACCAATTCACAAATACATTTCTCTACTCCCAAATTGGAAGAGAAGTCTCTTGAAGTTCGTTCTTCGTTCTTCGAGATCAAGCCCCAACGCCCCTTGAAGAAACGCTCATCCACCTTCGAGATCAAGCCTAATGGCCCTTGAAGAAACTTCACCAAAACCTTTGAAGAATCAACAAGCACTTTGGTCACGTGCCGATTCCTCATCCAAGATCAAGCCCTGACGGCCCTTGGATCAATACAAATGTTCTTCAAGATCAAGCCCAAAAGCCCTTGAAGATCCATTCATTATTCATCCATTTATTCGCCTTCAAGATCAAGCCCTAAAGGCCCTTGAAGATCCGTTCTTCAAAATCAAGCCCCGACGGCCCTTGAAGCAACGTTCATCCATCTTCCAAGATCAAGCCCTGACGGCCCTTAGATCCACACATCCGTTCTTCAAGAATCAAGCCCAAAAACCCCTTGAAGTTCATCCATCGTTCATCGTTCTTCGTTCATCGTTCATCCATCTTCAAGAACAAGCTCAAAAGCCGTTGAAGATCCGTTCGTCATTCAACGTTCATCCAACTTCAGGATCAAGTCCCAACGACCCCTGAAGATCCGTTCATCCAACTTCAAGAATCAATCCCAAAAGGCCCCTGAAGAAACATTCATCTGCCAAACTTCAAGATCAAGCCCAACGGCCCTTGAAGAAACTTCCCTCTGTTCATCCAAGATCAAAGCCTCGACAACCCTTGGATTAAGTCCACAAATCAAAGTCTTACGGAGATCGAATCAGAGGAACAAATAGAGATTGTAACCCAAAATTATCAAATACAAATATTATTTTGTACACGTGTTCTTGTTGTTTTCAGGAAATTTTTGTGTTTACAAATTTGGCACGCCCAGTGGGATCATCTCTACCTCTCATATCTTTCTCTGTTCAAGAAAACTGAAGCACACTTCAAGAACGATGTCTTCAAACAAGGAACAAGTCATCAGCGCTACCTCCATGGAAGCAGTTGCAAGAGATGATCGCCAACACCGTCATGGCACAGTACCAAGGGAGCTCAAATACCTCCGGGTTGTACTCGAAGCCTTACTCCAAGAAGATTGATGCCCTGAAGATGCAAAAGGGATATCAACCACCTAAGTTCATGCAGTTCGATTGAATGGGAAACCCGAAACAGCACGTCGCCCACTTCATTGAAACTTGCAACAACACGGGCACTGAAGGGGACTACCTTGCCAAGCAGTTCGTGCGCTCGTTGAAAGGTAACGCCTTTGATTACACCGATCTCGAGCCCGAATCCATCAACAGCTGGGAGCAATTGGAGCGGGAATTACTCAACCGCTTCTACAGCACCCGCCGCACAGTCAGCATGATGGAGCTGACAAGCATAAAACAGTGGAGGGACGAGCCAGTTATTGACTACATCAACCGACGGCGCACTCTTAGCCTCGACTGCAAAGATAGACTCTTGGAGGGCTCTTCGATCGAAATGTGCATCCAAGGCATGCAATGGGGATTGCACTACATCCTTTAAGGTATAAAACCGCGGACCTTCGAAGAGTTAGTAACCCGCGCCCATGACATGGAATTGAGCATCGCCAACCATGGGAAAAATGAGCCAATCATCAACTTCAAAGAAAAAGTGTTTGATCCGAAGGTGGACGAGACTGAGAAGAAGCCTGCCAAAGAAGCTTTTACCATCAACACTGCCCCCGTCAAAATCTCGTCCAAGTACAAAACGTGGGAGATAAAGAGAGGAGAGTCTTCTCGCACCCAAGACAGGTACAAAAACATCTTGAGGGAACTAGAGCAGAAAACGTATCCTTTTCCGAACTCCGATGTGGCTGCAATGCTGGATGACGTATTGGAGAAGAAGGTGATCGATTTACCCGAATGCCGATGGTCGGAAGAAATAAATCACACCGACAACCCAATGTACTGCAAGTACCACCGTTTCATCAATCATCCAATAGAAAAATGCTTCATGCTGAAAGATCTCATCATGAGGCTGGCTCAGCAAGGGATCATCAAGCTGGATCTCGACAATGTGGTAAAGTGAAATTATACCACCGTCACTTCCGGCACATTTGATTCGAAGTCTTTATCGCATCTGTTGGGGGCATGCTCCGAATCAAGTGAAGCCGAATGATGGATTCATGTTGCTCCAAAGAAAAGGCGCATGAAGCCTATGTCTCCACCACAAGTTCACCTACAGGAAATGGGGCAAAACAGTTTTTGTCAACCTTCAAAGCAACGGGAAAATGTTGAAGATGAGGAAATTTCGACACAAAAATCGTCCATGCGCAAACTCTTCTTCCTCGAAAAATTATTCAATTACTCGATCAAGGCTCCTTGCTATGAAGATTGCGAGGAATGCTTCTCCAAAATGGCTTGACAAATCCACGCCAGCTCCTTGTTCGCATGAGCCTAAATTACATGAATGGATGCTTCTTGTTCGCACGAGCCTAAACTACATGAACGGATGCTCCTTGTTTGCATGAGCCTAAACTGCATGAACGAAGGCTCCTCGCTAGGACGAGCCCAAACTGCATGGCACAACGCTCCTGGTTTGCATAAGCATAAAAGGCAACATCAAGGCTCCTGGTCTGCATGAGCATAAAAGGTAACATCGACGCTCCTGGCTTGCACGAGCATAAAAGGCAACACCGACGCTCCTGGTCTACACGAGCATAAAAAGGCAACATCAAGGCTCACAGTCTGCACGAGCATAAAAGACGACACCAACGCTCCTTACTTGCACGAGTTAAAACTGCAAATGGCACCGAAAGAAAATACCAACAAAAAATATGCATGTATTTGAACTACATTTTGACTTGATCTCTTTCTTTGAAAGGATACGTAGGCAGCTCGAGCATTCAATTTTTCGAGTTCAGTCACATCAAAATAAAAAATAAATGTCTTATTGAAGAAGGTCAATTTTATTACAAAAAAAAAAATACATATGTTATTATGTATTAGAAAAAAAATATTCTTTAAAAAAAATGTGTGTGTCATGGGCCTTTCTTTGCTCGATCTGTGACGCCAAGCATTCAGCCTTGGTCTACGTCGCCAAAGTCCAGGACCCAGCCCAGGCCATAGCCCGCAGCAAGAAAAGAACCCACAGATGAAAGGGTTCAAACCCAGGCCCACAAGCCCAATCTCTAGCTCTCATCCGCAGATCACTCGAGTCTCCATCTCTGCCAGACTGCCTCTTCCACCATCACCGCACATTATCAGCCTCTACAACGGGAGTTATACACACTGCAAGCTGCAAAATTCTTTGTCCCTCTCAGATCTCCAACTCTTAAGTCCCAACCTCCTCTCTAAACGCTGCATCTGTTCTGCAACCAATAACCCAGCTATCAACACGGTCCGTGTCTCTCTAATCCATCTATGGTAAAGTAAGCATAAAAAATCGAGATGTATGGTGGACCCCGAATTGTTGCAAATCTAAGCCGATCTACTCCGCTTATTTGTCTCTGCTAAAAACCGAAATCATCAACTCTCCATCTTCCCCGTCTCAGTGAAGCTCGGTGAAGCCCAGAAACCCAAGAGATCTCCGGGACTCTCCCGCCAGCGATTTTCAACCTCATTACTCTTCATCACTGAGCTGCCATCTAAAACCTCAGATGGACAATCTATATCTTTTCCTTCGGTCTCTATCAAGGATGCAGGCAGGTTAACGTACTCCGCTATTGTTTCTAGTGGAACCATGCCAACCTTGGATGCATCGGAATGATCACCCGTTTCAGATTCAGAAACCATTGATTCCAACGAGCTAATCTCGCGAGACGAGGGTTTGCACTGCGACTTCGCTTGTTTGCTGTACTTGCTGCTGAAGAAGACGTTGAGCGAGGATCGGGTGAAGTCGAACGGAAGCCTCACTGGGAGAGATGCTGGATCTAGTGAGCCCAGTGAGGCGATGTTTAACAGAGAAGGCAACATGTGCTTTGGATGAAGCCGTCGTTGTAGCGCGCAGGCGGAGCCACTCGACCTTGCTTTCCTTGCCCTCCAAGCCAGCTGACTCGCCAACCCACATGACTGCACCACACCAGCTCCGCCTCATTCGTCCAACATTAAAGACAGGCCCTTCGATCCCAGTGACAAAGTCGACGCATTTCACCTCGACGCGTGGTGGCTGGGGATTGTTATCAAGCTCGAAAATGATAAGTACACGGTGGGGTTTCTGTACCCGCCTGATCTGTTTGTGCTGCGACAGTCCGATTTGCAGTTGTGCTGAGATTTGACAGACGATGTTTGGGTCAGAGCTAGAGAGTGAGATGATAAGGGAGGACATTACAGCTACTGAGATCTTGCGATGACGAGGGATTGAAGCCAAGGAAAAGAAATTGGCAGGAAGCTGAAACTTGCACACCTAGCCCATCCTCCTTGCTCCGCGCCTAGCTTGCCTCTCGAAGCTCTCCGCAGTGCAACACCTTTCAAAGCTCACTGAGAAACCTCCATATAAAGCTCCACGACTCGTCTTCTCTCTGCCCATGCTCTTCCTCCGTGAATGCATCGCGTGCCAGCATTTGGACCTCGACGACATCATCGAGCGAGACTGTTTCACCATCATCTTCTCTTCCGCCATGGCAGCAGCTCCGTCTCTGTGCACCTCATCTCCAAGCTCGACACTCTGATCGCCATCACGAGGAACTTCAGCGACCACCTTCAAACGACTAGCCGGTCGTGAAGCTCGACACTTTGCTCTGCCTCAAGCTCCATCGACCACCGCAGTTGCATCTCTTCCATCTTCCTCCTTGCTCCGTCCATTTCTTCATCTCTGCAAGTCACCATTTATAAAGAAAAAATAATAATAAAAAAAGAGGAAGGTGAACGACAAAAAAAAAAGAGGGAAAGAAAATATAAAATAAAAAAAAGTTTTGGAATGATGGATCCGTCCACGTAAAAAAGGGGGCAAAAGATGATAAAACTGGCTGGCACCACATGTGAAGGAAATGAGCAGCCACCGAAAGCAAAATATATATATATATATATATATATGTATATAATATATAATATATTTTTTTAAAAATGCATATGTTTTATGTATTTACAAAAAAAGAAGAAAAAAATGCACTTAGTGAAATAAAAGTCCATTTTTATTTATTTCTCTGAAATTTTACATAAATTTACATTATACATGTCAAAAAAAAAATCAAATCAAATTTACAGGTGGGACTCTTTAAGAACAGTCACGAGAATCGTCATCACTTGGCGGAGCTGTAGAAAGGCGAGGCACTGGAGTTTGATTATCCGGAGCCTCAACACTTGGTGAAGCTCCAGATGACGAAGGCAAAAGTTACCTTTGTAATAAAGCCACAAACATCTGATGGTCACTTTGAATTCGACTTTTGGATTCCTGCAACTGGTCAAGTTTTCTCTTCATGCTCGTTAAGTAACTATTGGCAAACATGTGCAACTTCCTATTTTCATGCTTAAGCCTTCTGATCTCCTGCTTAAGGCTCGCCACCTCAGCCATCAAGGATTCAACCTGGCGAGTACGAGCAAGAAGGCGTTGGCCCATGTTCGACACGGAGCCTGCGCACTGGACGCTAAAGGTCAATGAGCCCTGGACAGCCAGCTCATCGGACCACTTAGAAAACACCATGTTGTCTCTGTGGGTGAGAAGGTTTCTAGCCACCACCATGGTTGTTATATCATTCTTCATCACCGAATCCCCAACCGTAAGAGGACCGTTCGGGGATAAAAATGATGGATGCCATATATTGTCCGGAGAAGACATAACAGCCTCTTCCCCGGCATTCAAATCAAGACGACGGTCAGATGGGCAAGACATTTTTTGAAGGTTTTGAAGAAAAGAAAAGGTCAGACAAATCAAGATCTCAAAGGTACAAGAGGGGAACTTCTGCAAGTAGCAATTCTCAAGTGTGTTTTGGGAAGCAATCGATGCCTCCATAAAAAGAAAAAGCAACGAGGCTGCCTGCTCAAAAATCGAAGAGTTGTCTGCCTAGAAATTGAAGAGCCGTTCATTCGGAAATTGAAGAGGCACCACCTTTTCAAAAAGCTGAATTTTCTGGATCAATCTGTTAGCTCCCTTCATGTGCAATCTCAGCTTTGAGGGAGTCACGGGCCAAAATCAAAGAGGCTCGGCACTATCCTCTAAATTTTAAAAGCTGTTCGTTTAAAGACCGAGGTTTGTCGCCACCATTCACGTGCTGTCTCAGCTTTGCAGAAGTCACAGACGAGTCTAAAAACGCGTGAATTTTACTGTTCTAATTACCCACTGTTGCTGACAAGGGTAAACGAACAGCCTCACTACCGGCTGTTGGGAAAAGTCCTATATCTGTCAACATTCATCCTCTACGGTAAGGCATGCCTGCAAAAATGCCAAGCTCTTCCCTATCTCCGAGAATGCATTTCCAACAAAGCCTCTCAAAATACTCAGTATTCCTCATCCCCTGGACTGCCTCTGCAAACAAGCCACACCAGAGCAAGAGTATCCCATATCATCAGGGTCGAAAGTAAGAGTATCTCATATCATGCTTTCCCCCTGTCCTTGTCTTTGTCCTTGTTCTCACCGGCATGGCAAGAAGAAAGAGAGCAATTAGTCAGAACTTGAGATCAAACTTCCGATCTGGAACTGACTGCCTGAAAACCTTCCCTGATTGCTTACCGAGCATTTGCATTCCACTCCTGCATGGCAAAAACTGCAAGAGAAGATGCCACATGCGTGGGAAAAAACCAGGGAAAATGCCGCTTCTGCAAAGGGAACAGACAAAGTAAGGAAGATGATACATTGAAGCATGTAGAGACAAGCACAACAAAGCATGTGCCGGGCCATCCGCTATTTCTTCAAAAGCAAAAGTATTTCATATCATCAAGATTTGACGTACTCTGGATTTGATGAACTTGTTTTGACCCTCAAATTCTTGAGTCGGCTCGCAAAGATCACTTGCCACGTAGAGCTACTCAGGGTCGTATTTTCTTCAAGATCAAGCCACCAACGGCCCTTGAAGGAATCACAAGTCCGATTCAAGATCAAGTGTTCACCACCCTTGAATCAACTTCAACTCCAAATAAATGGGTAAGCTCAGACTTTTGAAGCAAGTCTAGCAGAAGAAAACCCTCCAGCCCAGTTCAAGAATAAACCTGTGGAAAACTACTTCTTCAAAAGCAAAAATATCTCATATCAGCAGAGTTGAAGGCAAAGATATCTCATGGCATGTTTTTCCTTTACCCTTGCTCTTGCTTACGAGACAAGGAGAAATAGAGCGATTGGTCGACACTTGGAAAGATTGAACAGAGAAACAGACCAACACCTCTACCTCGTGCCCGCCTGCCATGCAAAAGAAACAAAGCAGAGAATAATGCAGCATGGGCCGTACAAATACATATGTTGATTCATCCTCAACTAAATCGAATATCGCTTGCTATATGAAGCCGCTTGTGGTCCGACAACCTTCAAGATCAAGCCTCAACAGCTCTTAGAAAAATCACAAGCCCGTTTCAAGATCAAGTGTTTATCACCCTTGAATCAACCTCTAAGATCAAGCCCCCAACGGCCCTTGGAGAAATCAAAAGCTCGATTTAAGATAAAGTGTCCATCACCCTTGAATCAACCTTCAAGATCAAGCCGCAACGGCCCTTGGAGAAATCACAAGCCTGATTCAAGATCAAGTGCCCATCACCCTTGAATCAACCTCTAAGATCAAGCTGCAACGGCCCTTGGAGAAATCAAAAGCTCGATTCAAGATCAAGTGTCCATCACCCTTGAATCAACCTTCAAGATCAAGCCGCAATGGCCCTTGGAGAAATCACAAATTCGATTTGAGATCAAGTGTCCAACACCCTTGAATCAACCTTCAAGATCAAGCATCAACGACCCTTGGAAAATTCAAGACCTGATTTAAGATCAAATGTCCAACACCCCTGAATCAACCTTTAAGATCAAGCCTCAACGGCCTTTGGAGAAACTGCAATCCTGATTCAAGATCAAGTGTCCATCACCCTTGAATCAAAACCAGTTCAAGATGAAGCCTGTGGAAAGTCAACAAGCACAACAAATGCACGTGCCGATTCGTCCCAGTAAAGTTGAATAGATCCCAGCCCAATCTAAGATCAAGCCTCGACAGCCCTTGGATCGGTGTCTACATTGAGGAAACTTCAAAACGCACTTTCTACACGTGACAATCACATGTATGCGGCGCGCCTTGAAGTGGGGGCATTTGTAGACATTGAAATTTTGGTAAATAAAATGTTAACCGATGGTCAAAGTTTCAATGCTCATGTATTACATAAATTTTACACATAGCGTGTGATTCAACAGAAATTGAAATAAGTCAGAAAAGCCGTCAAATAAGACACGTGTCAACACCTGGCAGAGAGGACTTATTTCATCTGGGATATTATATTCAAAATTAGGCCTTGAAAAATTCTATAAATAAGAAGCCATTTCATTCATTTTTATTCACCAATTCACAAATACATTTGTCTACTCCCAAATTGGAAGAGAATTCTCTTGAAGTTCGTTCTTCGTTCATTGTTCTTCGAGATCAAGCCCCAACGCCCCTTGAAGAAACGCTCATCCACCTTCGAGATCAAGCCCAACGGCCCTTGAAGAAACTTCACCAAAACCTTTGAAGAATCAACAAGCACTTTGGTCACGTGCCGATTCTTCATCCAAGATCCCTGACGGCCTTTGGATCAATACAACCGTTCTTCAAGATCAAGCCCAAAAGCCCTTGAAGATCTATTCATCGTTCATCCGTTCATCCGCCTTTAAGATCAAGCCCTAAAGGCCCTTGAAGATCCATTCATCCGTTCTTCAAAATTAAGCCCCGACGGCCCTTGAAGTAACGTTCATCCACCTTCCAAGATCAAGCCCCGACGGCCCTTGGATCCACACATCTGTTCTTCAAGAATCTAGCCCAAAAGCTCCTTGAAGTTCATCCATTGTTCATCGTTCATCGTTCTTCGTTCGTCGTTCATCCATCTTCAAGAACAAGCTCAAAAACCCTTGAAGATCCGTTCGTCATTCAACGTTCATCCAACTTCAGGATCAAGCCCCAACGGCCCCTGAAGATCCGTTCATCCAACTTCAAGAATCAAGCCCAAAAGACCCCTGAAGAAACATTCATCCGCCAAACTTCAAGATCAAGCCCAACGGCCCTTGAAGAAACTTTTCCTTGTTCATCCAAGATCAAAGCCTCGACGGCCCTTGGATTAAGTCCACAAATCAAAGTCTTACGGAAATCGAATCAGAGGAACAAATAGAGATTGTAACCCAAAATCATCAAATACAAATATTATTTTGTACACGTGTTCTTGTTGTTTTCAAGAAATTTTCGTGTTTACAGGCACATCACGTGTTTTTATGTAAGTGTTAAATTTTTTATTTTTTAAGTTATTAACCTTTTAATACATATATCTCACCATTTATATAAGAACACGTGGTATACTATTTTGTATGACGGTCACACTGAAAATCTCTTGTCTGTGTGTATGATTTTACAAATAATTAAGGGTGTTGATTAAAAGTCAATCTAAAAAGTTGACCTTTTGTAAAGATACTAATCAAGTTTTTACAAATCAAAGTTTTAATCTTCGGTTTTTCCAAAAAAAAAACGTTTTTAATCTTCGGTTACATGTATGAACAAGAGACGGAGTAAATAACTTTACAGGGAACCCAATGAGAGCTCTATTCCCTTTAGTTTCATTCTTTGCACAATTTAGACATGAATGCAGCTGGATTGCATGAGACATTGAGACTTAAAGATACTGGGAAGGAGAATCATATTTCACGTACACATATACATAACATTTACACGCGTTATTTTTATTCTCTTTTCTTTTTGAGAGTGGCATAATGACGTACATGGAGTGACAATAATAGTTAGAAAAAAAATTGCATAAGACTCTAAGAGTGAGAAATGAAAATGCCGACACCGAAGACGATTTTTGCATGAATTAATTTTAAAAGAGAATTTAAAAACTAAATAATTCTAATCGTTGAACCATATTTCGAAATAGTTTAAGTACACACATATCAAATCATTAACATCATGTATTAACGTCTTTTGTCCTATTTATTATCATATAGTTTTCCAAATGCTGAGACATTACTACATGATATATATATAGCATGCTGAATATTTGACATAGTAACTGAAAACCAGTTTTACATTCTCACTTGGGAAGAAAAAGTGAAAAACACAGGTTTGAGGTTTACATAGTTGCACCAATTTGTTTGGCATTCTGATTGGGTTATTTCGGCTACATGTTTTGTTTCCTCTGAATGAAAATTAGATTAGAGCTTAGGAATTGTAAATTTGGTCAAACTTGTTCTTCTATGGTGTCACATCTCGGCTCGGGCCACCACCACATCGCAGGCCCGACCTCCACCTTAGCACCATATTGTTCTCTTTGGGTCCCGACCACGCCCTCACGGTTTTGTTCTCACGAGCAACTTCCCAATGGGTCACCCATCATGGGAGTGCTCTAGCCTTTTTCTTGCTTAACTTCGGAGTTCCAACGGAACCCGAAGCCAATGAGCTCCCAAAAAGCCTTGTGTTAGGTAGGGATGAGAATATACATTTAAGGATCACTCACCTGGGTGATGTGGGATGTCACAATCCACCCCCCTTAGGGGCCCGACGTCCTCGTCGGCACACTTCCAGCCAGGGATTGGCTCTGATACCAATTGTCACATCCCGGCCTGGGCCACCACCACATCTCGGGCCCAACCTCCACTGTAGCACGATATTGTTCGCTTTGGGTCCCAACCACGCCCTCACGGTTTTGTTTCTAAGAACTCACGAGCAACTTCCTAGTGGGTCACCCATCATGGGAGTGCTCTAGCCCCATTCTCGCTTAACTTCGGAGTTCCAACGGAACCTGAAGCCAGTGAGCTCCCAAAAAGCCTCGTGCTAGGTAGGGATGAGAATATACATTTAAGGATCACTCCCTTGAGTGATGTGGGATGTCACATATGAGACATATTCCATTAATTTAGCAAACATTTTTAGGGCCAGGACGTCACACATTTTTATTTTTTGGATAAATTACAATTTGCATTCTCTAATTAGTTGCTATTGCAACTTCGTACAATATTTTTAAAATATTTCAATCTCATTCATTACTTATTATTTTATTTCAATTTAGCCAAACGGTTAGTTTAACCGTTAAATAATTGTGTGGCAACTAAAGATCCCATTATCATTGTGTGGCCCTTCCCCCAATTTCAAACCCTCAGACACTACCGTCAATCTTTGTTGTACGATTTTGTCGATGGGGATCCAGGTCGAAGATCCGAGACCAAAATTTTTGGTGCCTGTTTTCGCTGGAAACCATGGTTCATCTGGCGAGCCAGAGGTCCGATTCCTCCCCGAGTTCTTTGACTCTCGCTCAAATTGGACGGATTTTCGAGTGGAATTGTTCGCCATGGCCTGCAGCAACGCCGCGGCCGAGTTGCTTGGGGAGGCTGAGATGGACGCATCACAAAAGAGAAAGAAAGAGAGATGGCTTTTTCCATTCTATTTCACCAGGAGGATTATCCTTTAGTGCACAACAGATTTGGAAAGTAATCAAAGAGAACAAGGACCTGGATCTTCCCGCTCACAAGGTTTTGTCACTTCTCATATGCATATAATAAATACACATACTGTAATTTAATTAGGTTATGGTTGCTGCGGTTCGGTGTGAAGAGATTGCCAACCAGAAATTCAAACAGTTGGTCCACGATGAGGTATGTGGTCATTTATCTCCATTTTTGAGATGCTTATACTTCTAGGCTTCTCGCGTATTCAAGAAAGTTTTATTCGTCATTACTTGGGTGAACACGATTTAGGGTTGGTTAGCACTGCAAGAAGCTGTTGAAACTGGTCCCGTACAAGGCATTGGTAAAAGGCTCAGTTCCATTCTAGCCACCTATCGTTCCGAGTAAGTTTGACTCTGGTTTACTTATGTTTTTAATCAATCATATAACTGAACGCATTTTTCACATGTAACACTGTCCACCTTGTTTTTTTGGGTTTTAATTTTGCCACTAAAACTAAATGTTTATATGTATTCTTACCTGTTGTGTGTTTACTATTCGTTGGAAGGTTTTTTGTTACTGTTCTATGGGCTTGTACTGTTTCTAGTTCTGATTTTATTTTGTATGTCTTGATCTCCCTTATGCATCATAGGTATAACATGGAGGCCATCTACTTTGATGAAGGTGTAAGGAACTCAAAACGACAACTGTTGGAGTGAAAAGCATTGGATGTATGTCTACTCTCTTTGTCTCTCTAATTTAACAGAGGGTTTAGTTAAGTTTTCAGTTTCTTAGACAATTTTTGCATCATAAGGAAGCCGTGATTAGTAGTGGTTTTAGTTAGGTTGTCAGTTTCATATACCACGTTACTGTTGGCCTCAATCTCAGAATGAACACCTTTATAATGAAGTGGTTTGGCAACATAAACTTTATCCTTCAAGTATCGCTATCAAATAATTATGCTTAAATCAACAGCTAAACATCACTACTGGAGCATGACTCAATCTAATTACATGACCAGAAGCTTAAAGTCACTAATCTCACTCTGAGAAACTGAGAGGACAAATAGAGCTTGCTTGTTATGTAATACACGAAAAGTAACATAGCCTTATAGTTCAGATTGTCTTCAAAGTTCAAAATGAAATTGGTTAAAGGGTCTGTTGGACTTGGTGTGGTCAACTTTGTAAATTTGTAGCTGCCACTAATGTGAATTATTATTTTGTTTAAATCTTGCTTACCTCTGAATTTTCCAGTTTGTTTACCCTGCGTACTCGGCCATGCTCAGACACCTGCGTTCTAAAGCCCTTGAAGATTTTCAAGTGAGGCTGGAGCAGTCATTGAACAAAGGAGAAGGATTCTCTTCATCTGTTCGTACCTGTGCTCAGTCTTCTATGCTTGAGTTTGAGAAAGGATGTGCAGGTAATAGATTTGTTTAGCTAATTAACATGTTTGTCAACCACTATATTTCTTTCATTACTTAAACATGTGTCTCCTTTCAGATGCTGCCATACAACAAGCTAATTGGGATGCTTCAAAAGTCCGGGAAAAGCTTCGACGTGATATAGATGCACATGCATCATCAGTTCGTAGTGCAAAACTGGCAGAATTGAATTCCAACTATGAGGTAGTGCTCTGATAATGTGTCAAAGTCGTGGTTATTCTAAGACTATTCTTATGACGTTAGGCTCATAATCTGTTGTTATTCAAATTTCTTAAGGCAAATACCCTTTATTTTTCAGAAAAAACTTTCTTCATCTTTAAGTGGTCCTGTAGAAGCTCTACTCGAAACTGGTGCAAAGGACACCTGGGCTTCGATACGAAAACTACTTAATCGTGAGACTGAAGTTGCAGTATCAGAGTTCTCAACTGCAGTTGCCAATTTTGAGTTGGACAATGAAATGGTTGCCAAAATGAAGCAACACTTGAAGGATTATGCGAGAAATGTGGTGGAGACAAAAGCAAGAGAAGAGGCTGGGAAAATTATGCTCCACATGAAGTATTGGTAGGAACTTGTTAAAAATCTTCTGTTCTTTTTTGCGTCTTTATTTTGGTTGCTGATCACTTCTGTTGTCATTTCTCAGGTTTGCCAGAGTCTTCAATTATGACAGCGATTCAATGCCTAGGGTTGGACTGGGAACGAAGACATTAGAAGTATTACCAAGGATGCACGAACTGATTCACTGGGAACTTTTGTGGAAGTACATGTTATCTATCTTTCTGACTTAAACTGATGTTTTAGTTGTTTGATCATCTCTTTCTTGCAGTCTCTGAAGCTTTTGTTGACCATGGCTGCCATTCGCTTGGATGAGAAGCCTGATAATATTGAAAATGTCCTCGTTTCTTCTCTGGTGGAAGGGACTGTTACTGTTTCATCTTCACAAAATAGGAAACTAGGACCTTCTACTGATCCTCTTGCCTCAAGCTCTTGGGAAGAGGTACCATTAATTTATGGGTTTGGATTTTAATGTAAATTTTTCGATGATGAAACTCCTTTCTTATTAAGGTTAACTCTGAACTAGGTTTCTTCAAAGGATACCTTAATTACCCCAGTAAAGTGCAAGTCACTGTGGAGGCAGTTCAAAGCAGAGACCGAATATAGCATCACTCAAGCTATTTCGGCACGGGTATACTTAAGTTAACTTCGGTAGTCTAATTTTTTTTTATATCGTTTAATCAGAGTTGCATCCCGAATAAATGGATTTTGTCGATTATAAAATGTTCTTTAAAGATTTGGATTATGAAAATATGAATATTGGAACATGTTCCTGCAAAAGTAATGAACAATTGGTAGGAGGAACGTGGAAATAGGACGCATGCTTTGTCCTCGGATGACATTTTGGGCGGGAGTTCTTATGTAAATTGGATTTAGTTTAGTAGAGAAACCAAACATATGGAAACACTTCATATTGAAAATCGCGCTGATTCTTGACTTGGGAACGGTTTAGTTAGATAGGACCAATTTATAATCAAGTTCAGTGTATTCTTGTTTTTTCTACAAAGAAAAATCCTAGCATCCTAATATTATTTTTGTAACGAGCTCCCTATCTTTATGCTTATAGCTCTGCTCGATCATGATGTTGTTTGCTTTTGTACTTTCAGGAGGCTCACAAGCGGAGTAACAACTGGTTACCTCCTCCATGGGCTATAATGGCCATGATTGTTCTTGGTTTTAACGAGTTTATGATGCTTTTAAAGTAATTACCTTCGTTCTTTTTTGTTTCCTTTTGCGAGTTTTAGGTTTTGGACATTTTTAAGTGTCCAGACCCTAATGTCTTGCACATCTGTTATTCACTGTGCCTTTTTTTCTTCAAATGAAACAGGAACCCTCTCTACCTCATGGTTCTATTTATTGCATTTTCACTTTAAAAGGCCTTATGGGTACAGATGGACATTACGGGACAGTTCCATCGTGGCGCTGTAAGTATAAAACTGAGTTTTTTTTTGTCTCACTTAGTAGAGTGTAAAAAATTGGGATTGAACGTGTACAATTGGTGGTCCTAATTTGATAGAGACTTCACTCGGGGTTGGCCTTTTTGGTTACAGTCTCTCATCAAATTGTAATTTTCTTGATTGAAGCAGTTTCTAATTTTAGTTTCCGTTGTTTGGTTTTACCAGCTGTCAGGAATACTGTCTATCTCATCGAGGTTTCTTCCAACCGTCATGAATCTTCCAAGAAAACTCGCAGAAGAAGCTCAGGGGAATCAAACACCGGAAGCACAAAGGCGACCAGTTTCTCTTTCTTCTCAGAGTTAAAGAAATGAAACACCTCAGCCAAATTCAGTAACAAGCTCATTCCCGGAGTCCTCAGTGTCATCCAACATCTCGTCGTCG
The DNA here is from genome assembly GCA_963580275.1 of Crataegus laevigata. Classification (NCBI taxonomy): domain Eukaryota; kingdom Viridiplantae; phylum Streptophyta; class Magnoliopsida; order Rosales; family Rosaceae; genus Crataegus; species Crataegus laevigata. The sequence goes on along the minus strand of OY756939.1, from coordinate 8,916,385 downwards.
GATACCGGCATGGAATGCTCAAGCCCTCCTTTAAGACAAAGGCGAACCGTAAACGTTGAGGAAGTTGAATCTTCATGATGTATGATCTCTGTTGTTTGTACCATGTGCGTCAGATTAAGGTCACTACTCATTTGTGCGATAGTTTTCTTTCTTTTTGATTTTGTTTCTTGTTTGTAGTTACTGAAAATTTGAAATAAAAATAAACTGGGTTTGCTCAGTGCCTGGTTTTACAAATTATAGGTTAGTTGTTATGTTTCGAGGAATTAGATTGTAAAATCTGTGCATTCTAACATTGCCCCTCTTTCTTGACAACTTTTTCTTCATATTAGTATTGTCAGTAAAACAAATGAAAAAAAACTTGTGTGGGACTCAGTTTGTCACTTGATTTTGCTGGGTGATGCTACAATTCACTTTTTATCATTCTTCTATTTTAAATATAATACTATTTTATCATTCTTCTATTTTAATTTTTCATAATTATCTTATCTACTAATTAAGGGTAAATTAATTAGGATCATCTACTGCTAATTCATATACACAATGAAAATCATATCAGAATGGTAAAACGAGCCCCAGAAAATATAAATTTAATCAGAGCTTTACACAGGAAAATTAGAAGAAAAAAAAATGAAATCAAAATATAAAATATAGTACTTAAATCCTACTACAAATTTTTTCTCGTTTTCAGCAAAATATGCATGGTTGTGCATGTATGCTTCTTTCCTTTCTTCATAAGAATTGAATATCACAAAAATATATTAAATTGTCTGTATGTTTGTTTTCTTTTTCTTTTCTTCGACGCCTGTTGTTCTTCAATTAAGAGGGGTGTAGTCAAACTAAGGGAGGTGTAGTCAAACTCGGATTTGAGATGATTTTAAAAGACTTTAAAGTTTCAGTGTAATCAATTAAAAGATTTTAGAATTCATTCAAATCTAAGTGAAAGATTTTAAAGGATTTTAAAATCCATTCAAATCTAGGTGTAGTCAATTAAAAGATTTTAAAGGATTTTAAAATCCATCCAAATTTAAGTGTATTAAAAAAATTAAGATTTTGGAGGATTTCTATAAGTTGTGGATTTTGTGGGATTTGAGAGCAAAAAGTATATATAACCAAGACTAAAAAGAATCCAACCTCACCCCCTAGGATTTCAAATCCTTCCACCACAATCCATTCAAATTCTTTAAAATCCATATGAATTTTGTAGGAGTCTTTAATCCTCTTAAATAAATTCTTTAAAATCCATATGAATTTTGTAGCAGTCTTTAATCCTCTTAAATCCTATAAAATCAATCACTTTTAAAATCCTTTAAAATCTTTTAAAATCTTTAGTCTTGGTTATATATACTTTTTACTCTCAAATCCCACAAAATCCACAACTTATAGATATCATCCAAAATCTTAATTTTTTTAATACACTTAGATTTGGATGAATTTTAAAATCCTTTAAAATCTTTTAATTGACTACACCTAGATTTGAATGGATTCTAAAATTCTTTAAAATCTTTTAATTGACTATACTTAGATTTGAATGGATTCTAAATTTTTTTAATTGACTACACTAGAATTTTAAAATTCTTTAAAATCCTCTCAAATCCGAGTTTGACTACACCCCTCTGAAATAGTGTTTTTTTTGTTAGGGAGTGAAAATGAATTTTAGAAACAGAAAAATAAAATCAATTGTTGTAAAATCGACGATGTGTGCAGTGGAATAAATAAGCAAGACACAACATTTACGAGGTTCCTCTACAGTCAGTGTGACTGGAGTACATCCTCGGGACAGCAGTAGTGCTTTCATTTAGTAATCTGGAATAATAGGAGTACAAAGATAACTCTATCATCTCTCCTTTCTCTTTCCTTTCTTTTCTCTCTTCTTCCTCTCTCTCTTCCTCTTCCTTTCTTCCCTCTCTCCCGTATGACTTCTATCAATTATGAAAAAAAAAACTCTATCTCTTGTTCCATGAGACTTGCCTTTATATTTGTAAAATCACAAGCAACATAGTGAAAGGCAAAGTGGAGTCACCTAACATTCCATCCAACTAATTAAAATGGATTAGTGGCCAATTAGGCCATCCACATTTTATAACACTCCCCCTTGGATGGCCACAAGTCTTCGATTGACTTGTTAAAATCTTGATCTGTTTTTGGATGCTCCCCCTGATGAGTATATCCCCCTGATTTCGAATCATTTAGGCTGATCATTGATTGCTCAGTTTCAGCCTCTTAGCGAGAAGAGTTGCCAACAGAAGTGCTTTACTGGTAGTTAACTTTTCACAGGCTTAATCTTGAACTGGGCTGGAGGGCCTTTTGCTAGACTTCCTCCAAAGGTCTGAATTTACTCATTTAATTTGGAACTGAATTTGATTCAAGAATGGTGGACACTTGATCTTGAATCAGACTTGTCGATGATGAATTGGCATGTGTTTTGCCGTGCTTGTCTCCACATGCTTCAATGTATCATTTTCACTTGCCTTATTTGCTCCCCTTGCAGAAGTGGTATTTTCCCTAGTTTTGCCCCATGCAGGTTTGGCATCTTCTTTTGCAGTATTTTCCCTCTGATGCAAGAGTTGAATGCAAACCTTGCATTTGGATGGTCCTTCAGAACATCACTTCTCAGCGACTCATCATGCTTGGCAGCGGAATTTTGAGTGGAGGTTCCGACATATTACTTTCTTTATCCTCGTCTTAGTAGGTAAGAGCAAGGGCAAAGGAAAGAACAGGGAGATTGCATGATATGAGATACTTTTGCTTTCGACCCTGATGATATGAGATACTCTTGCTCTGGTGTGGCTTGTTTGAAGAGGTATTCTCTGAGAGAAAGAAAACTGAGTATTTTGAGATGCTTTGTTGGAGATGCATTCTCAGAGAGGAAGAGTTAGCTATTTTTTCAATTCTGGCTTGCCATAGAGAATGAAGATTGACATATATAGGAATTTCCCAATAGCCGGTAGTGATGCTGTTCATTTACTCTGGTCAGCAACTGTTGAGTGATTAGAACAGTAAGATTCACGCGTTTTTAGACCCGTCCGTGACTTCTGCAAAGCTGAGATCACGTGTGAACAGTGCTGACAATTTTGATCCAGAAAATCCGACTTTTGAAAAAAGGTAGTGCCTCTTCGATTTCTGAACGAGAAACTCTTTGATTTCTGAACAACAGGCCTTGTTGCCTTTTCTTTTTATGAAGGCGTTAATTGTTTTCCAAAGCACACTTGAGATATTAATTTTGTTCAGATACACTCAGAAAATTACTGCCTGTAGAAATTTCCCTTTTTGCACTTCTGAGATTTTATCTAACCTTCTTTTTCATCATTTCTGAAAATGGCTTGCCCATCTGACCGTCGTCTTGATTTGAATGTCGGGGAAGACGCTGACATGTCTTCTCCAGACAACATATGACACCCATCCTTCTTATCCCCTAACGGTCCTCTTACAATTGGGGATTCTGTGATGAAGAACGACATAACCGCTACGGTGGTAGCAAAGAATCTTCTCACCCCCAAGGATAGCAGGATTCTTTCCAAGCGGTCCGACGAGTTGGCTGTTCAGGATTCTTTAGCCTTCAGCATTCACTGTGCAGGCTCTATATCAAATATGGGCCAACGTCTTCTTGCTCGGACTCGTCAAGTTGAGTCACTGATGGTTGAGGTGGCGAGCCTTAGACAAGAGATCCGAGGGCTCAAGCATGAAAATAGGGAGTTACACATGCTTGCCAGTAGTTACGCGACGAGCATGAAGAGAAAGCTTGACCAGCTACAAGAGTCTGAAAGTCGAATTCAGAGTGACCATAAGAGGTTTGTGGCTTTATTACAGAGGCAACTTTTGTCTTCGCCGTCTGAGGCTTCACCAAGTGTTGAGGCTCCGAATAATCAACCTCTGGTGCTTCGTCTTTCTGTAGCTCCGCCGAGTACTGAGGGTCCACGTGAGCAATGAAGGCTCCCTCATGTTTATCTGCACTTTGTATATATATATATTTTGAGATATCAATAAATAAGCTTTATTTCATTCAGTGTATTGTGCCAAATACAATAAAGCATATTCTTCACTAAGATGTGGTACTTCTGGACCAAATATCAATTTATCTTTACCCTCTCGAATATAAATGATCATCCTTAGTGTCTAAATCATTTGAGTATTCAACTCATAATCTTCAATCCATATGATTCTTTAATATCATAAACATCATGGATAAGATTCGTGTTGGCATATTGTTCGATTCTGCAGTTCAAGACAATATTTCTCTAAACACTTTATAATCTTTCTTAACTCTTCAGGAGTCCCAATTTAATATCATCAACTCTTCAGGAGTTCCAATTTAGTATCATCAACTCTTCAGGAGTTCTAATTTAATGTCATCGACTCTTGCAAGAGATTTTAGTATGTTGCAACAATATCATTATGATAGTACTTACTCAAGCAATTTATACCATCCATTGGTACTAAGTACATAATTTATGCTTTATCCTTTTAGGACTTACTTCAAGCAATCTGAATCCTTCAGGGATTTTCTACACTTCATGACACATTTTCTTTTGGAATTTATACAGAGCAATTTGCTCCCATGTATACTTGAGGGATTTACTTATGGAGATATGATGTGGGCGACTTACAACCCTTCGTATATAATTCTCCATTCATATGAACTCGTTTACAGGAGTATAATTTCAGGTTTCAATTAGTAACCTTGTGTCATATCATGTGAGTGTAATTCACTGTATTACAAATGCCCATATGTAACCTCTTTGGTTCAACATCTTTTGGCTATTTGTATTATATTCAAATATATATAGATCCATTTTTCCACGTTCTTACAAGATTGTAATGGAATTGCCTTTCTCCATTTTTGCCAATAATTTTTCCTTTCGTCGACGAACAAAAGAACGTGACTCATTATCAACACAGCTTATTGATGAAATTTAGTAGCTACTTATAAAAACCAAATTTACCATTGGTTATCATCAATTCGTGATCCCATATTCTCATGTGCATGCGCATGCATAAAAAACTTTTCATTTCTTTGGATATCCATTGCCTATTCAAGGGCATTACACTATCTCTTCCAGGATAGCCATAATTTAGAGAATGCGGATCATAACCTCTTCTTGAGCGTTATAGAGCTTGGATTTTAATCTCCACTTCCGGGAGTTGAGTAATTGGAACCTATACGTTTATCATGCTTCATGCATGAGACACCAACATTCCCATGTCCACGGATTGTCCTTCTGGAACATTTATCCATGCGGTGACTGTCATGCTTCCAGCATGTAACAGTTATGCTCCGGGAATGCAATAATTCTTTAGTGCCATATTCTTTTTCTTTCAAATGACTGAACCTTTTGAGTCTGAGGGTCTGCCACGCTTCAGGCGTGTAACAGATAAATCATTTGCTGCCACATTATTTTGTCCAATAGGGACATCAATTCTTGTAGGCACATTTGTAGCAAATATATGTGATTTCATCACTTTCGTTACATCATTCAATTATTCTTACTTCATTTTCTCATTGATTACTTCGTGAATCAAAATAAGACAAATTCTCTTCGTTCTTCTGGAACGGTATTTTCTCATCATTGAACGGTATTTTCTCATCATTCTTCTACAACGATGTTATTTTCTCCCCCTAATGATGGGAAAACTGTATTATTAAAATTATAGTCCGCAAATCATGCGGTAAATATATCCCCAGTTAAGGGTTCAAAATATTGAATGATGGATGATAAATCAAATCCAACATAAATTCTTAATTTGCAATGATGCCTCATTTTAATACGTTTGTGGCATTGCAATAGGCACATAGATAACATAACCAAAAACTCGTAAACGTGTAATGTTTAATTAGTGCCCAAACACGAGTTATACTGAGAAGTATTAGTGGTTGGCAACATGTCTCAACCAAGCTAATAATGTATCATGTAACATGGCATGTCTCCATGTAGAAAACTTGGCAATTTCATTTTCATGAGCAGAGTACGGGTAATCAATTGCATCCGTTTAATAAATGCTTCTGCTAAACCATTTTGAGTACGGACATGAGGAACATGGTGTTCAACATCAATGCCCAATGTCATGCAATAATCATCAAAACTTCGAGATGTAAGCTCTCCAGCAAACATGTATTATATTATCATTTACATACATCAAGGAACTTCTAGTCCTTATTTAATTGCCTATAAAATGGTACTCTCATGGCTCTTATTACAATTAAGTTGTGGCACTTTGGCTCTTCAAACTTAAAGTACTCATCAAGGAACTTCATGTCTGATCTCTGAGGATCAAGGGTCTTCATGCCCAATCTTTTTGCATGATGGAACTTCTGGTCCAATCATTTTTATATGATGAGGATCAAGAAACTGCAGGTTCTAATCTGATCAAGGAACTTCGGGTCCTTGTTATACTCATCGTAACAAAAGAAGTACAATAAATAAATTAAAGCAATAAGCGGTAATTCCAACTATGGTAAATAAATTGCTTTTAAGTAAATAAAGCTTGTGATAAGGGCTTTGATTCAGCACCATTCACATAAATCAAAACTTAAAGCAGTAGGCGGTAAAACCGTCCATGATAAATAAATTGCTTTAAAGTAAATAAAACTTGTGAATGGATTTTAAACCAACACCATTCACATAAATCAAAACTTAAAGCAGTAGGCGGTAAAACCGTCCATGATAAATAAATTGCTTTAAAGTAAATAAAACTTGTGAATGGATTTTAAACCAACACCATTCACATAAATAAAGCAATAATAGAAAAGGGTGATGATTAAGTTTCCATCAATTTTCTTTTCTTTTCAAATGGTGCAACTCACCATTCCAAAACCTTTTCTTTGTCTGCCACTTATAAGAAGATCAAACCGTTAGATTTAGCTCAAAGTTTAGTATGATATGGATAAGAGGATACCAAACAACTTTCGTGAAGAAACGGTTTCAATCTGAGCAACTGAAAATGGCGTTTTGGTACTCATAAGATGGCTGTCCAGTTTTCTGCGGAAATTGGAAACTAGTTTGGTATTTCAGACATATGTGACGATCGCACCGTTAAAGTTTTCTGAAATTTTAATATGATGTAGATACTGGGAGGATGGACAACTTTCAAGAAGAAAGTTTTTCAATCCGAGGTCTGAAAGTTGGAGTTCCGAGGCTGTTTCCATGGCTATTAGATTTTCTACGGATTTTGAGTCCGTACCATTTTGCTTCTGCAAATGATGATATACAGTTATACAACAACATATACATATTTGCTTCAAGAAAATCAGTAGTACAAATATTTTAAGATGAAATGAAAAGATTTTCTTATCTGTGAGATTCCAGGCGACATAGGTGAACAAGATTTGTGGCGTTGTGCTTTCCACTGACACGAGAGCTTCTCGTGCTGATAACGTGTTGTAAAATCGACGATGTGTGCAGTGGAATAAATAAGCAAGACACAACATTTACGAGGTTCCTCTACAGTCAGTGTGACTGGAGTACATCCTCGGGACAGCAGTAGTGCTTTCATTTAGTAATCTGGAATAATAGGAGTACAAAGATAACTCTATCATCTCTCCTTTCTCTTTCCTTTCTTTTCTCTCTTCTTCCTCTCTCTCTTCCTCTTCCTTTCTTCCCTCTCTCCCGTATGACTTCTATCAATTATGAAAAAAAAAACTCTATCTCTTGTTCCATGAGACTTGCCTTTATATTTGTAAAATCACAAGCAACATAGTGAAAGGCAAAGTGGAGTTACCTAACATTCCATCCAACTAATTAAAATGGATTAGTGGCCAATTAGGCCATCCACATTTTATAACATCAATAACATTATACATATACTAAAACCCGGTTTCGTTGGTACTATTTTTCACTGTTCTTGAATAGTGAAATGGCAGTGTTGCCCTTCGCTTCTGCTGATTCTCAACTTCAAGTTTCTGTGTTGCATAGTGAAATGACAATTTTACCCGTGTTGTTGCACGTATTGATCATCGCGTAATGGGAAGGAGGGTGCAAAAGCCGAAGCCCTCTCTCCCTCTCTCCCTCTTCCTCAAAGGTCCCTCTCTTCTTTTTTCGAAAAAAAAGGTCCCTCTCTCTCTCTCTCTTCCAACACCCACATTAAATTTGGTAGGGTTTCCACGACCTCCTAAAACCTTTTGTTTCACTAGGCAAGTCATTATTATTTAATTTTCCCGATAATTTTATGCTAATTTGGCCTGTTTCCTGTCCTGATTCTCTCAGTCTTTGCTCCATCTTCTCGAGCTCTCTCTCGCAGGATTGGAGCTGTTGGGATTTTGAAACAATTGGGAGTAATTTTTCTTTTGGGTTTCTTCTCTTTGGTATTTATACTGAAGCCAAAACCCCAAAAGATTTTTGAACTTTTAGATTAATTTACCTTTTTATTATTATTTTTTTCTTTTTGGAGAATTTGTACAGTCGACTGACTGTTCTGCCCCTTTGCATCCACGCGTTCACCATCGACCCACCCTCTATTTCAGTTGTATGTTCTAGGGTTTTCCATTTGTTTCCGCTGCTCTCACAGATCTCTTTTATATCATTCTGGAACTTGCTCTTCACTCTGTTTTAAGGTGTCTTTTTTTTTTCCTTTGCTGAATTTAGAGTTGGTTAAATTTTGTTGATTTCTTTTTATCTCTGTAGGAAATTTTAGCGTTGTGGTCGTATCACCCTTCAAACTCTGCGTGGCATCTGTGTGCCCATCAAAAGGTTTATAAACAACCAAAGGATTATTGAAAACGGGCTTCCGTCTGAGGTAGTGGTGGATATTTCCCAATATTACTTTTCTTTGCTGATTTGGGTTGATATTATCAATGTGATTTGCTTTTAAATGTTTTGACTATGAATTTAGTTTTGAATTTTGTGTTTGGCTGGATATGTTAAAAAATGGGTGTGATATCCACACATCCCATTTTACTTCTCACACACCCTTCTAATTTTCGGCCGTCGGATCGGATGAATTGAAGAAAATCAACAGACATAAATTAACAAGGGGTGTGTAAGAAGTAATTTGAGGTGTGTGAATAGAACACTCCTAAAAAATATATGCATTTGAGAAAGACAAACGGACAGATAAGCTCTGAATTAACCAAGATACATGCATCTCATAAATGCAATAGATGTATAAAAATGGTACAACACGTGTGTGTGTGTGTGTGTGAGTGTGTGTGTGTGTGTATTGTAAGAAATGTGAAATTATATATAGGTAAGATAATTATCATGAAAATTAAGGAAGAATAGTTTTACCAGAAGCAGAGGTTGTGTTTGGGGTAGTCGTGGTCTTTTGATAGCCATGGAAACCTCCTGATCGTTCCATTCCATTGTATTTTCCTGCCTGAGAAGACACAAACAATTTGGTCGATTGCATAGGATTTGTGCATATTAAAACTGCACATGTATAGTCTCTTTTTATATTACCTTCAACTAATGAAAAATGATGGTTATATTCGTTAATTCGAGGAGATAGCAATTGTTTGTCGTTGATTCAAGATGACATTGGTTTCTCCTCAACTAATGGCTGTCTTTTTTTTTTTAATTTTAATTCTACTTTTATGTTTGTCTTTTTTGTCAACAAATACCTTCAACTAATGTAAAATCGTACTTATTTTTGTTAACTCAAGAAGGTAACAACTGTTTGTCATTCATTTGAGCTAACATTAATATAGATTATAGTAAAATGATAGTAAAACGAAGTTTGAAAAATGTAAGTTTTTTTAGGATATGCAAAAACTACGGAAAAAAAAAAATATTGTATTCAAATTCTTGGTGGAACAAATTGGTTTTGCTGTGGAATCACCAATCTATATGTTTTTAGTTATTTTTACTGAAAATATGACTTTAGCCCATAAAACTCAAGTTTCTTTACATAAAACCCGACATAGTTTTTTTACTTGAATAAAACCCATGACTAGGCTCCACATAAGCAAATTCATTAATTTTGTTTGCCTTTACACATTTTTCATTTTTCATATGCCTAAAATACCCCTAATTACTGTTTTAATGTATACATTTAATTCTATGCAAATTTGAAGGGAGGGATTAATGAAAACAAAAGCACTCATGTTATACTTTCCTTAAGATTTCGTAATTTTTTTTTAAATTTACATGTAATTAGACTTTTTAATTTAATCTTGTCATTTTCTTACCAAATGAAAATCTGAAAGGGCACTATAATATAACTTTTACATAAAAATATAGGTAAGTTATTTGGACATATTTATTCGTACTAAAATTATATGTAGTAATAAATGCAAAATAATTTACCTATAATATAATGTACCTACAATATAATTTACCTTATTGTTTAATCTTATAAAAGAATAAAGTATCTACTGTTTTATTTTAATGGTGATAATTTTTCTTGGTTTAACTTTTACGAAATAATTTAGGTAATGTTTAACTTTACCAAAATAATGTAACTACTATTTTAATTTACCTACAAAATAAATACTATTTGATTCCAAATTAATTTACCTATATTTTACATATAAATATAGATAAATTATTTTTAACACGCAAATATAATAACAAATAAAAAAATGTCTATTGTATGTAATAAAATAATTTACCTACAACATAAAAGAATATTAATTGGTTCTTTTTTTTTTTGTATATATATGTGTTACTAATATTTGTGATACAAGAAGGGTCGAATTTCCATATGGGGTTAATTGCTAAACATAATAAGGTGAGTAATTATATTTATTGACATAATTAGGGTTTTGTGGCATAAGTTGTAAATATTTTGTAATAATGGGTTATATATTTCTCTACGTAGTAGTCTATTTGAAATTTGGGTTTTATTTGAATGTTTAATACTAAGTGGGTTTTTGTTTGACATAGAGGAGTTTCAAGGGCCTTTCTCTAAAGAACCCTGGGTTTGGTGTCATATTTATTTAAAAAAATGAAAAACGGTGACAAGGGAGCGGAACACAACTATATATAGCATTGCTTAATTTTCTTTCAAATCAAAGATGTGCCAACGGCGTTGAGAACAATGGCTAATTTAGTTTGATTGATTGATAGGTTTGGTTCTGTATTTATTAGGGGAAGCTGATAGAGAAAAAAAATTTATGTTAGGAACAGTGGTCCATTTGAACATCGGAGTAGGGAAAGTAGAATTGGAAGGGGAAGTGCGGTAAATGAAAGTACTCCGTTATTTTCTTTTCACGAATGAGCTCTTTCCGCTTTTTATTCCTCTTGCACTGAGAAGGTTGTAAATTGATTGAGGTTAATATAATTCATTGGATAACATTGTTTATAGTTGAATTAAACTTTGTGTCTTTTAGTAAGTTTCTATCATTTGAACCAAGTGAAAAAAGAAGTTAAATTGAAATAGGCAGGGAGAGAAAAATTGGAACTAAAAGCTGTGATATTTATAAATGTGAACATTAAAACTGATCATTGTGCAAAAAAAGAAAAGGGTGTTGGTCTTTCTCAGTAATAGAGCTTTGTAAATATTTATATTTCAGTTTGAAAATGTATGGATTACTTCATATTGGTTCTCTCCCTAATTCATTATAGTAGGCACAATTGAAATAATCTATGCAGTTCTCAATGATATTTTCTTTTTACTAACATGTGTTTTCTTTTTAATGGTATACGAACATAAAAAGCTCTCCAAACTTTCAAAGAAAGCAGCAAGATCTTTAAAAAAAATTGCAAGACACAAACTCTGCAGAGTTTGAGAATCACTGTGAGCACAGTCATTCAGCTGCTTGGGCTCCTTTCCTCCTCCAACAAAATATCTAGGTATTTTTCCACATTTTACCCTTCTCAGATTCAATCTTTTTGACTTTTTAATTTTCGATCTTTGAATTTTATGTGAGGTTGACAATTGGGAATAATTCTGTAGTGTTATAAATTGTCGTTAATTACTTGGGGTTTAGGGGAAGGCAGAATGAAAAAAAAAACTGAGAGAAATGGAAGAAAGGTAGTTGAGAGAAGGCAGAGAAAATGGCTGGGTCTTTTACTTGGGGTTTACATTTTAAGCAACAAAAATCAATTTGGCTAAGTATTGCTCCCTGCTTCCGTGCTTTCTTATTTTATGATTTTATATAGCTTAAAATTTTTATTTGACAATAGAGGTTCTTTTAATTATGATTGGCTATGTGACGGTAACTGTGGTGGTATAATGAAATTTTAATTGTGCTATCAATTTTAATTCTAAATCAATTTAATTTCTTTGGTTATAAAGTTTATAGTCTGGAATTTAATAGTTTTTTATTTTGTTTTAGTGTCACTTTTTTTCTTACTGTGAAATGTTAGTTGGTGTTTTTAAATTATTGTACTTTTTTTGGTCCTTTTTTTTTTCTAGGCTGACTAATGCATGTGTCCAAAAGTAAGATTTTATGGTTATTATGCTCTTCAAATTTATCATTGGTGTAAAATTTTTAAGCTTTAAAATTATCTTTATCAGGCCTGATAAAATTTTGTGAACTTATGGTATGTAGTTTTTTTCTTTTTTCCTTTTACAGAACTTGAGGGAATTCTCTTTTATAACCTCTTGAAGTGTTGTTTTTGGCATTGAGGACATAAGTAATTTAAACTTCTAATATACTTTGATTCCAAGTTTCATTATATAGTTTTATATACTTTTTTCTCACCAGAGTCGACCTTTGTATTGTGTTTATGTTTGTTTAGATCAAACTTTGGTTTTGAGGTTTTGTTTAAATTCCTATGTTGTTTTAGTATATGTGTTATATCTTTATTAATTTTTTATTTTGTTCGAATTGTACTTTGCAGCAGTTTGTTTTTGAATTGGCTGTAAAAATTGGTTTGCATCATGTCTAAAAGATTTTTAAATATTGGAATAAATGATAGTTTACAACAAAAAGAAAACATTGGCAATAGTGGATATAATGTTTTCCTTGAGCATAACCAACAACCAAAAAAATTGTGTAGAAGCATTTGTATGCAAAATTCTGAAAACACATCTTTTTGTGAAACTGATTCGTTAGTTTGTCAATATTCATGAGGTGAATATCAGTGTAGTATAAGCAGATCTCTTGCTGATGATTCTATTGTTGAGCATTTTGATAATGAATTATATACAACCACTTATATGTGTACAGTCATTTCTTTGCGTTTTTTCATTATATTGCTTGGGTCACAATTTGGAACAAAAATGATGAGGGAAAAAGTTATGATTCATTTAATTTCAGCAAAACATTTGTATTTGAGTTTGCTTAGATGTTAAGAATTAAACCAAATGAGATGTCATCTATCTTTGTCTAAAATGTGAGTTCATTGGTCATGAATGAGCTTGTGGTGTTAAAGTAATTGAGAAACTAAAGAGATGGTGTGAAAATTATTAAGCTTGGTTAGTGAGGTGTACTGTTTTGTTGAGATTCACTAATTTGGTCATTTGATGTTAATTTCATGGTTTGTGAATTGTGATGGTTGATTGACTAAGATAACTGAGTATGACCAGTTCATTTTATTATTTTTCACTATATTTTGACCGCTTTTTCAACCTAATTTACTAAATATTTTTAAATCAATTATGCATCTGCTGGGTTTAAAGTGTTTAGTGTCTACTTGAATCAAATTATGTTTGATCATGGTTAATGTTCTTTTTTTTTATACAGGGTGTCAAAAATCTTGGTTATTCTGGATTTTGCCCTATTTGTTCTTCACTTTCAAGGTGCTTTGTCATCAAGGTAACTAATTAAAACAAAAAAGAAAAAAAACAGCTTAACAAGTTATTTGCCATCTATCTAATACTTCATAAAAACATATGCATGAAAAGATGGTCTATACTTAAATAAACATATTAATATAAATCTCTTTATTGCTAAAAATTAGGTTTTGACAGCCAATCATCTACTCTGTTTCTCTTGTGAACACATCTGTATAACTACCAAAGGTATCTCAAAATACTCAGAAATTTCTACTTTTTTTCATTAATGTTTTATGTTTAAGTTCTACCTTCACTAATGTTTCTCTTCAAGGAAATTGGCTATTACCAATGTATGCACACACTATTTTCATTTCATCTACTCTAAACACATGTCCAATTACCTTTTTTCCCACTAATGAGTTAACCTGGACATCCAAAGCATTGGTGAACACACTGTCACCAAAAATGCACCCATTCCACATGCCTTAATTAACCCAAACAATATTAAAACAATGAATTTTCCTTTTGAATTATGTTGTTCCTATCATGTCTTTTAATTCAATTAAATCATGTGGAGACAATATATATTTACTTAAAATATCTACATTTATACTTTTGGATGTCCATGTTAAACCCTTTAGTGATGAACCAAGTAATTTGACATGTATTCATAGCACATCAAACGAAGAAAGTGTTTGTGTATAAATTTGTAACAGTCAATTTCTCTGAAGAGGAAAGATGGAAATGATGATTGTTTATCTACACCAAGTGAGTTCTATCTGATCCATCTTTCAACATTCTTCATCCCCATTATTACAACAAAAATCACGATAGTACTGCGTTGCATATCCTTCCACTATACTCCTATTTTTTTGATCCATTTTGAATAAAACTTTTCAATCTTTTTCACCTTCTATTCTACTCATTTAATAATGATTTGCTTGAAATTTAACAATCATTTTACCCACTTATACATGATTCTCCACCACAAGTTTACATCGATATCATAACACTTTTAACACAATTTTATGATTAGTATGTAATATTTTGTTTACCAATGTTCATATTTTTTTTCTATAAACTGCTAATATTACAATAAATTACCATTTTCTCTCCTTTGTTGTCTCCAATAATATTTGAATATCTTAACTGCAAACCATTCGTGATTCAGTTTACAAAAACCTCTTATCAGCCTTCTTGGTAATTTCATAGATCAAAATGACTATTGAGTTTATTTCTCTTTGGGTTTCCTCTTATTAAAAACCCAAACAATGCCAAACAAAGAAGAGTTCTTGATTTCATGGATTTTCTTTGTGGTCTATGCTTCGACAACAGTTCTACATCTATTTAAACCTAGGGTTGTTTTAGAAGACTCATAAAATTGGTTTCCAACGTTTTCAAAGTTGCAAACAGAGAGCCAAGAATTCAGTGTTTGTCTTTTCTGTTGGGCCTTTCCCAGCTAAGAGAGTATTTTGCATTTTGCTTGCTCAAGTAATAAATTTGAGTTTCCCTAGCACCTGTGATGCTGCTCTTATATTTTGGGTAAGTTTTATGTCCTGCTTTTTTTCAATTTTCAAATGCATTGATAATTGTTGGATTAAAATGGATTTACAATTTTCAAATGTATTTTAAACATTGTCTTTTCAGTATAATCTAGCACGGGCTAAAGGTAGGTGGAGAGAGAAAGATGTGAGTGGCAATAGAAGTTATAGAACCACTCTCCATTTTAAATTATGTTATGTACATACCACAAATTTTGGGTCAGTAAAATGATATACAGAGCCACTCCTAATCCTCCGGCCAATCCTTCAACTCGGAACTCAGTGGCGAAGCACAGTGTTTAACTGGGGAAAGCAAAGAAGAGGTCTTTAGGAAAGGGATTGAGAGGAAGGAAGAAGAAGTGGCCATTGCCATTCTCTGAAAGATTAACATCTGGGTAGCGTTTGGATTTCAGAATTACGATTGGGTTCGTGTGCAACGGTGGAGGGTGAGTGAGAATGGCGTTCGTGACTTCATTTGTGGTGGAGGTTTGGCTTTCGATTTTTGTCCCTCGGACGCCTTAGAAAAGGCCAAGATTGAGAGCGACTGAAGCAGAGGCTTGTGAGAGAGAAGTTGAAACGGAAAGAAAAGTCGAGACGTTGTAACCGAAGCAGACCTTTCCACGATGTTTTTGGATAAATTTGCAATTTTAGGTTTATACTAGGAATTGTGTCCGCGCGTTGTTGCGGGTGTTAAAAGTATTGGATGTAAAAATGCATAAAAAACATGAGAATATGATGTAAAATGATATGTAACTTAGTTTTGTACTAAGAAGGTAGGTACACATGTTAATCAAAGTGAAAAATGATGTCTAAGTCGGCTATTGAAAAGGCTCTGAATTTATAGCCTAAATCAGCATCGCACCATTAAATCACATTTTTAAATAGGAATAAAAACATTGAAAAACATATGAACTGATGCTGAACTTTGATTAATTGAACATTAATAGAAGCCTAATTCAAGATAAAGAGTTGATAAGAGTATATAAATCTGATATCACAAACGTCCCAAATTTGAACAAAACAAAGCCGCCATATATTGAACTCGAAGAACTCACCAGAAAGCGTTCACCTGAATTCAATAAAATTATAATTACTCTTAAGTATGCTTTTTTTTTCTTCAGGAATCATTACAACTTGAAAATATCCAAAACAGACTCGTATACCTCATGTATACAATAGAGGTTCAATTTCTAAAGGAAAAACTTGACATTATATATGTAAGAGTTGTGTTGCATCTGCCAGATAAAAGTGAGAAAGACAAAGTTTTTTAAAATTCTAATAACTTCACATATTATCAATTTCGCAACAAAATACATAGGTTTCAGCACTAACAGCACAAATAGTTTTAAAATTGTAATCTAAACTAATGTTTTCAACAAAAAGACAAAGGATTCATAAATATTTGTGATCACTAGGATGGTGATGCCAGCAGCCAGCCTAGGCTGTCTAGGAATTGCTATAGGAGACAGTTTGTTGATTTCCATCTTTAGAAGACAGCCAATGCTGGCCTTTGGGTGCCATTTCCATAGGTAGTGCCTACGGCGGTGGGATGCCCGTTGCCGTTCAAGGAAGTAAAAGTGAAAAAGTATAAATATAATAATAATAATCTTAGGTTAAGGATATTTTAGTATGTTGGGAATAGAGAATGGGTGGGTTGAGTATTGATTTTTCTTAGTTGTGGTTACCTGATGTGATTTATCAGTTTCTTCTAGTAGCATATTTCATCATTTTGTCATCTGATCAGTGTTAATGATACATATGTGAATTGCAAGGTTGCCTCAATTACTTCTAATATGTTAACTTCAAAAGCAAGCCAGAAGGTGCTGTGAATGCCGTTAATTAGATTTTCTCTCAGTTAGCGTAGTTCTTAAAAAATAGCTAATGTTTAAGCCACATTTTTGACCCTGTTGGTGCTATCTGTCAATACTCAATAGAGACTATGATCACGGTGTTGATAATGTGAACCATTTTTCTAGCTTACGTGATACCAATTTTCCTAAGTAACAGGTGGATCTTACTAATTGGGTCGAAAGGTGTGCTCATTAAATTATAATTTGCTTCCCTGGTTGGGAGAGTGTTCGTTATGGCAGGGAAAGTATAATAATTTATTATTGTTTTAGTTATTTTTTAAGCTTTTTTTTATTAAATTATTTCAAATAGTCACACTAACATGTATATTGTGTGTTTAACAGAAGAAATGTATTGCTGGCAAGATAGCTTGTGAGTCAAAGAAACTTCTTCACCATTCCGGTTCGATGCCCCTTTTGTATAGGCTTGAGGCATGACGTCAGGTAAAAGTATATTGACTTTGAAATTTTATAAAATTTATTTATTATTATTATTGATTAATAAAATTTTCTTAATGTTTTTTTTTCTTCAGGAGGGTTATAAGTTCCCAGAGATCGACATGTTCGAGGACGTTTATGTTCGACCAAGTGAAGAGATCGGTGAGCAGCTTCATGTAAGTATATGTAATTCTTATTATTCTTATATGTATGAATCGATAAAAAATTATTTATATTTTGTTATTAAACATTATATGTTTTTTCTTTATTATTGCAGGCTGCTATGGTGGAAAATAGCACTTCTGTTCTCCAAGAAGTAACATCGCAGCTTCCCCCGGAGACCCTAATCGAGGACGTCACGGTACCCGAGGATGCAAGTTTTTAGATCATGACTGATGTCCTGGATCAGAACATAGGTCATCGTCATGGCAAGATTGTTCGATGTATGGGGAAAGCGCGGGTTCGTGAGACGGATGCCTCTTCTTCCAAATCGAACACAGCAGAGATTGATGCATTAAGGGAGGAAGTGACAACCCTAAGGGGTCAGGTTGCAGCCCAGGCCGAGGCGATGAGGAACTATGTCGGGACGGTGAGAGACCTTGTACAAGCCTTACAGACGTTCGGAATCTCGCTACCAGCATTTAACCTTACTCCACGTTCGACCTCAGAGCCATCTCGCCCTGTCGATACTTAGAAGACTATTTGTAGTTTTTTTCTTTTTTGTTCGAATATTTTGTATGTACATTTTCATATATTTTATAATTAAATACGTTTTCTTGGTTAATTCATTATTGTTTAGAATTTCATTATAATATTTATTAAAAATTAAAAAAAAACATTTTAGGCCAAAAAAAAAAAAAATTTGCACGATGCAGCCTGAGTCACGCAAAGTCACTTTGCTCTACACAGGATGCGTCACTCAAAGTCACTTTGCTCGACGTAGGATGCGTTGCGCAAAGTGACCCTTGGCGCGACGAAGCTTCGTTGCGCTAAGTTTTGCGCATGTTTTTTTAACTTTACGCAACGAAAGACCTGCGTCGCGCAAAGTGTTTTTTGTACTAGTGAATTAATTGTCTTCTTCTGCTTACATGCAATTCATGATTCAGCCAGTCGGAATATAAGTATTGGTCATTTAAGTTCACGCCGTCGAGGAGAGCAAGTTCTGCACCTGTACGATATGAAGATGAAGTTGATGATGAGGATACTATTACTCTGCTTCCTCAGCTGCTTCTGGTTTCAGCTGTCCTTTGCTCAAAATGCTACCACTGATCATCTGAAGGTTCTCTCTCTCTCTCCTCTCCATCCCCCCCCTCCCACCCACCCACAAACACCCCTTACACACACACTTTGCCACATTTAAGTGTTTTTGACCAGGAACTGGGCTTTTTTCCCCTCAACAAAATGACATTTTAAGTGTTTTTTGACTATGAAATGAAGTTTCGAGGAACTTATTTGTAAAGCCCTTTTTCTTCCCATATACAAAACATCCAAAAATTAAGGGTAACTTTCCTTTGTAATAATCAATTTGATCTTTCGTTTGGTTCGAGATAGTCTGGTAAGTGGTAACACAAGTCAAAATATGGTGTGATATAATGTAATACACACAAGGACTGAATTAACTGAGAGTGCAGTGAGGGCGCTGAACTCAATATTTGAACAATGGGACACACAAGCAGTGCCGGGGCTGTGGAATATCAGTGGAGAACCCTGCAGTGGATCTGCCATCAACGGCACCAACTTTGAGGACCCCAGTAACAACCCAGCCATCGTTTGCGACTGTTCTTACGACAACAATGCTACATGCCACATCACCAAACTGTATGTTAAACTACTCTTGTAAGGATATGAACATGGGATAAGGAAATCAGACATTAGGCATGTAGTCCAATAAGTACAAGGAAGCCTTATGGAAAGAGGAATACTAGTTCTTGGCAATATAGGACTCTATTGCGATGTTGAACTAATGTGAATTGGGAAAACATAAAGTAGTTTTCATAAGGATTCTAATAGGGAATTCGGATACTAATATGAGAAGGATATGTATATATATATATATATATGGTGTTCTCTTCTCTCAGGGGTGTGCTCAAGAAGGAACTAAGTCCTATTCTTAGTTTGAGTGATTATTGCCCTGACAGAGAGAAGAAGAATTGCTGTGTTTCTTGGTTGATCGGAATTGACTATGGCTGCATCAAACGGAAGTTCTTCAGGTTAGTACACTTTCGGTTCTTTTGGATCGGTTGGTTTTGTGTATGATTGTTTGTGGTTTAAGTGGCTGAATGTGGTAACAAGATTAAGGTTTACATGTGGTATCAGAGCCTTTGGGTTCATGTTCTTAAATCCGACTGATACAAACTAAAATTCAAAAGACTTTTCAGTCAACAGGTTTCGAAACCGGTTCTAAACAACTAAAACTGAGTATAAGAAAAACGGTGCGTTTTAACAAAATACTATTGATTAACCGTTAGAATTCGAAACATCTCTACTTTGGGGTTTTCTTGGGGTTTTCTGGATTGGGTCTCGATTCTTCCTTCTCCTTTCTGGATTTCAAATTTGACGACCTGGGTGTTTCATATTGATTCAAACCTGATCGCAAGGCTTATAATATCTGAATTAAATGCTTCCGCTGCTGGATATTGGTGCTCGTGTTTCGGGGTAGGTTTTTCAAATTGAAATTGAAAGATCAGTGCAGTTGACTATTTAAATCTATTTGTATTGCATGATTAGAATAACGATTATTGATATTTCTCTTGTTATGATTTGAAATTGATTGAGTGACTAACTATTTGAGGAAGAAAACCCTTCCGGGTCTTAAAGTTCTTCAGAGTTTTTGTAATTCTTCAGATCAATTTCATCATATAGAGTTCACCATTTGGCTTCTTCTGAGCTACATAGTTCTTCAGAAAAATCCTCAGAAGAAAATCTTTTATTCTATATATACTTTACAGCTTTTGTTGTTATAAGTTATGTATATGGGTAATTGATTTTGATAACTTGATGTGCAATAGACTGAGAATAGAAATCAGGAACCTAAACGTTCATATTGTGATTTCATTGTGTTCTTCAGTGCCTGCAATATCTATGAAGACCCTCAATTTGGCTAGTATCCCAGTCCTTACTGGTGGGGGAAACTACAAGAAGTGGAGGAGAGATATCAGCTTGCTTTTAACGCTGAATGAATTTGACATTGCGATTGACAATCCTAAACCAGTCATCAATGATCAGAGTACAAGAGCTGAAAAAGCAGATTATGATAGATGGGTCAGAGCTAACAAAGTGGCACTATCTATTCTAGAAAGTGGTATGACTGATACGATTCGAGGAGGGATCAAGAAAAATGATTCGGCTGCTGACTACCTGGATGCAATTGAGAAGAAATTCCAAGAATCTGTAAAAGCTGAAGTGAGTCAATACATGTCTCTATTGACTACATACAAGATGGAGGGTAATGGTTCCATTCGGGATCATATAATGAAGATGACTGATGCTGCAGAAAGACTCAATTCAATGGACATTAATATTGGTGAAAAACAGCTGGTATTCATGATTCTTCAAGTACTTCCCAACAAATATAGCCAATTGAAGATTTCCTACAATACTCAAGAAAAAACCTGGGATGTTGATCAGCTTATTGCACAATGTGTGCAAGAAGAAGCTCGTCAGAAACAAGAAAGAGGAAAAGAGCTTGAGGATGTCAATTTTGTGCAATCAACAAAGGAGAGCAAACAGTTCAACAAAGGAGATTCTTCGGGTTTTGGTAAGAATTCTAAATCTTTTAGAAATACAAGTAAGTTCAGTAATACTGCTAAAGTAATAAACTCCCCTAAGAAAACTAACAAGTTTAAGACCAAACCTAAAGATGTGTCTAAACTGAAATGTTTTTGGTGCAAGACTAAGGGACATTTAAAGGTCAATTGTGAAATTTTTAAAGACTATGTGAAGAGTAAAGAAAATGAGCAGGTACTAGTCTGTGTTGAGTCAAATCTCTGTGAAGTACCTGTCGATTCCTAGTGGTTTGACACAGGATGCTCGGTGCATATTACTAATTCCTTAAATGGTTTTCAAAAACAAAAGGAAACAGGAAATATTCAGTATAATGTTTTTGTAGGGGAAGGGACTAGAGTTGCAGTTCACTCAATTGGGATTATAAACTTGAAACTAACTTCAGGTTTTGTGTTACAATTAAAGGATGTGCTTTTTGTGCCAAGAATGAGAAGAAACCTAATTTCTGCTTCAAAAATTGTAAAAGAAGGTTTTGCTTTTCTTGCTGATGATGAGTGTTTAAGAATCTTTAAGAAAAATCGTCTAGGTTCAATCTTAGGCACTGCTCTTTTATCTGACAATCTGTGGAGTCTAGAATGTCAAGTAGAGTCTGTCAAACACTCAGTTTTAAATGTTGGTTCGAAAAGAATGCTTGAAACTGATAATTCCTACATTCTTTGGCATAAAAGGTTAGGGCATATCTCTAAGGAAAGAATTTCAAAACTTTCAAAAGCTGCATTGATTCCAACTTTAGATTTCACTTCTGAAAATGAGTGTGTTGATTGCTTAAAGGGTAAAATGACTAACTTTAGAAAAATGGATGCTAAAAGAAGTCAAGGGTTATTAGAAATCATACGCACTGACATTTGTGGTCCCTTTCCTGTCAAAACAATCTGTGGTAATAAGTATTTTATAAATTTCATTGATGATTTCTCTAGGTTTGGGTATACTTTTCTCATAAGTGAGAAGTCAGATGCACTTAAATGTTTTATAGTCTACCAAAAAGAAGTTGAAAAACAATTAGGGAAGGTCATAAAAGTTGTTAGATCAGATAGGGGAGGTGAATACTTTGGCAGGTACACTGAATCTGGGCAGCAAAAGGGACCTTTTGCACTCCATCTCGAGAAGAATGGCATTGTGGCTCAATACACCACACCTGGGACACCCCAACAGAATGGTGTCTCTGAAAGGAGAAACAGGACTCTCATTGGCATGGTGAGAAGCATGATGTCCAGGTCTAAGTTGCCAGGATTCTTGTGGGGTGAAGCACTCAAAACAGCAAACTATATACTGAACAGAGTTCCCAGCAAGGCAGAATCTTCAACACCTTACGAATTATGGCATGACAGGGTACCAAGTTTCACATATTTCCATGTTTGGGGTTGCAAAACAGAAGCCAGGTTCTATAATCCCAGTGAGAAGAAACTAGATGCAAGAACTCAATCATGTTATTTCATTGGTTATCCTGAGAAATCTAAAGGATTTAGGTTCTACATCCCTCAAGGCCATACTCGGATACAAGAGACACACAATGCTGTTTTCCTAGAAGATCAAGATGTGTCACACCTGTCAAGGGAAGACTTCATCTTTGAAGAATTGAATCAAGAAGGCAATGGTTATATGGACATGGATTACACTCAAATTCCACTAATCCATCATCAATCACCTGTAATTTCAGAAGTAAATGAAGAGACAATGGTTCATGCTGAACATATTACAGAGGGTGATCGATCAATAGAAACTGCAAACTCAGTACCCTTAACAGAATCACAAGCACAAGGTGATGTCTCACCTCCTGTTGAGCTTAGAAAATCTACAAGGGCTCGGAAATCAACTGCAACTAGTGACTATGTTTATTTGCAAGAAAATGAGTTTGATATAGGCGATATTGATGATCTCCTCACATATAATCAGGCAATTGAAAGTCCTCAGTCAGCCTTGTGGTCTAGTGCTATGGGAGATGAACTAGACTAAATGTTCAAAAACCAGGTTTGGACACTAGTTGAGTCTAATCCAGAAATAAGGCCAATAGGTTGTAAGTGGGTCTACAAGACTAAAAGGGATGCTAATGGCAGAATTGAAAGGTTCAAAGCACGGTTGGTAGCTAAGGGGTTCACTCAAAGAGAAGGGATTGACTACAATGACACATTCTCTCCAGTCTCTTCCAAAGATTCCATGCGAGTCATTATGTCCTTGGCAGCCTACTTTGATCTTGAGTTACATCAAATGGATGTCAAGACTGCCTTTCTTAATGGAGATCTACAAGAGGACATTTATATGAAGCAACCTGTTGGATTTGTTGAAAGGGGGAAAGAACATTTGGTGTGCAAGCTAAATAAGTCAATATACGGCCTAAAGCAAGCATCAAGGCAGTGGTACTTAAAGTTTGATCAGATTGTTACTGCACAAGGTTTCGTAGAGAACAAATTAGATGATTGCATATATATCAAATTCTCGGGTTCCAAATTCATCTTCTTGGTGCTCTATGTTGATGATATTCTCCTGGCCAGTTCATGCTCTCAATTGCTCAAAAATACCAAGAAAATGCTAAGTGACAATTTTGAAATGAAAGATCTTGGAGAAGCACATTATGTGTTGGGTGTTGAGATCATTCGGGATAGACAAAGGAGACTTCTTGGTCTATCTCAAAAGGGGTACATCGACAGGGTATTGGAGAAGTTTCATATGGAGAGTTGCAATAGTGGTCAGGTTCCAGTCAATAAAGGTGACAAGTTCTCCAAAAGTCAGTGTCCAAAGACCGATTCAGAAGTCAAGAAGATGCAGGCTAAGCCATATGCCTCATTGGTGGGAAGTCTCATGTATGCAACCATCTGCACGAGGCCTGATATTGCCTTCATTGTAGGCATGCTAGGGAGATTTCAAGCAAATCCAGGAGAGGCACATTGGGTGGCAGCCAAGAAGGTTCTGCGATACTTACAGAGAACCAAGTCACACATGTTGGTATATGGCAGGACCAATTCTTTGGAACTTATGGGGTATATAGATTCGGATCTAGCTGGAGATGTGGATGATAGAAAGTCTACAGGGAGTTATATTTTTATGCTCAATGGAGGTGCAGTTTCATGGAAAAGCGCAAAGCAAACCATTATAGCCACATCAACCATGGAGGCTGAGTTTGTGGCGTGTTTTGAAGGCATGAAACAGGCAGCATGGTTGAAAAACTTCTTAACAGATCTGAAGGTAGTAAGTGCAATACACAGACCTGTGAAGATGTTCTGTGATAATACCTCGGCTGTGTTCTTTGCTAAGAACAACAAAAGAACTTCAGCATCAAGATTAATGGATGTGAAGTTTCTCAAGGTCAGAGAACAAGTCAAGCAAGGAGTTATTGAAGTACAGCATGTAAGCACTACTTTGATGATAGCTGATCCCTTGACCAAAGCATTATCCGTTGGAGATTTTAAAAGGCATGTCTCTCTGATGGGAGTGTTGGAAAACTTTGAGCAGTGGGAGTAGTTGGGTTTGTCTCTGACTACAAGACTACATCTGTGAGGTTTTACATCGATGAGTGCAGTCCAAGCAAATAAAGGTTAAGTTATAGCTAGTTTACCTTTTGTTTTAATAAGTGTCCTTGTTTCGAGATTCAATTGTTTGATTCGAAATATTGGACTATGTTAGCAGTTAGATTTGTTTTGATAGTTTGGAAGACAGTTTGTTTGTTTGAACTTTATGAAGAATAAATTTATTTTAGTTGATTGAAATGTTGCTTTTCATGAAAGATTCATACATCATAAAGATCTTTTGAAAAGTGGGAGCATAATCTGAACTATTTATGTCATGAGTCATGATTGCAAATTGAATACATGTGAGCTTAGGATCGATACTACATTATGGTTGTAGTCTGTGATTCTTGGTTTCTGTATTTTGAAATGTAATGGAATGGTGGTCATGATGGTGTAATCTCGAATAAGGCTCGGTGATCACTTCTTGTAGATTGGAGATAACAGTGTTTGGTTGATCTCATGTTCAAGTGGGAGATTGTAAGGATATGAACATGGGATAAGGAAATCAGACATTAGTCATGTAGTCCAATAAGTACAAGGAAGCCTTATGGAAAGAGGAATACTAGTTCTTGGCAATATAGGATTCTATTGCGATGTTGAACTAATGTGAATTGGGAAAACATAAAGTAGTTTTTCATAAGGATTCTAATAGGGAATTCGGATACTAATATGAGAAGGATATGTATATATATATATATATATATATATATATATATATATATATATATATATATATATATATATATATATGGTGTTCTTCTTCTCTCTGTCAGGGTACTCTCTCTTGATGAACAAGATTTCCATGCCACTGCTGATTTTTCACTTGCTACCTATACATGTTAACGTCATAATTTGACTGTGTCGCTCCATTTTATGTAGTTCTAAATGTTCAATCTTTTTGCTTTCCAGGAGAATGTATGCTCTTAACAAACGAGGGGTGTTTCATGAAGAATTTGTGGCTCTGAGATATCTCACATCTTTGTATGAATTTTTTTCAACTCCCTTCTCTGTTTTCGGTTCATCAAAATCATATATTGGATAATAAAAATTGTAGAATTATCAGAGAGATGGGCCAAAAACTCACTTCCAATAACACCGATATTGTTCCCAACTTGGTAATTATCACATGCACAATCCATCAGGTGTGGAGTTTATTCTCTAAAAGCCTCGGCATTAGTTGGAGTGGGATTTGGATATTTAAACTCTTATTTCTTTATTTCTCTAGCCGATTTGGGATTTCAACAAAAATATGGTCATGTTGTAAGATTAAGAGTTAACGATTACACTTCCTTTCAATTTTATATCGATCAAAATTATTTCATCGGTCCCCTACCTGCATTCATTGGCAATATGTCTGCATTGACTAAATTGTAAGTAGTGAGAGAACATTTCTTTGAGTACTCGGACTTTTGATGAGACTCGTAGCAATTTGTATACTTCATTTTGAATATCATAATCTACAGTTATGTTCATTACACCTTTTCGCTACTATTTATGTCGTAATCTACAAAAAATCATTATGCTTTTATTGAATAATGCTGTACTAGTTTCCTGTTACGTAATGTAATTAAGTTTAATGGTGCTTATCTTTCACTAACTGATATCTCCATTCAGGTCAATTAGCAGCAATTCATTCTCTGGGCCCATCCCCAAGGAGCTTGGAAACCTTAAGGAGCTAATTCTGCTGTAAGCCATGAAAAATCAGATAGCGAACAATAAAATTTTGTGTCGTAAACATTAGATACAGAACCTGTTGTTATAAGCTAAAAATCTATTTATGCATGGACCAGATTTTTCCGTTCTTAGTTTCCGTGTATGTTTTTGTTGATCACGACCATTCAGAGTGAATGATTAATGAGATTTTGCGTTTGATCATGACTGTATTAGTATACATTTTCCTTGTATGGGTTTCTGGTTTTCTTCATTCCACTCTTTGCCTCTTCATTCTTCCTTTACTCTTTAGCTCAGTGATTTTTTGGAAGTTCTTAACTCAATTATCTCTTTCTAGAACTTATGTACTCTCTCTCTCTTTTCGTACTTGATTCAAAAGCCCTAATCTTTGACCTCTTTTTTCTTTCTGGTTTCTCTAACTTTTAGCTCCCAAATTCAAAAAGCAAGCTGCTAACTGAAATTTGCAACAAACCCTTTGTCTTCCAGACAATTAACTTGTTTTTAGTCCTAATCTTTGAAACTATGCCTAATCTACGAACAATACTTCTTTTAAGATTCTTAGCACATAAAACAACAAATTCTGAATCCTTAAGCCCCACTAAATAGGCAATTTCAGTTATCATAACCTTTTGTGTTTTAATGATAGAGCCCATGTCTTGGAACTGGTGTCTTGCTTGCACTTTTTATGCATTTCGTTGCAGTAAAATCATTCCTTTCAAAGTAGGACCTTCTAACCAAAACCTTGAATTTATTCATTATATCACGGGATATGGCTAGCTTCGCTATATGGTTTATCCCAATATTTACTTCACTTGAGTTTATCTTTGCATTTTTCTAGACTGTCATGTGTGCATTGTTCTCTGAAGTGTATGCTTGGAAGATTCATTCAGCTTATTCACCATTCTTTGTCGGACTCCCATCGCAATATCATTATCTGCACTTGCTGCTGCCTTTGATGCAGGGGTTCTGAACCATTGCATCTGAATCAAGACTTTGGTTTGCCACTTGAACTTTGATGCATTGTTTTCCCATGCTTTACATTTAAGGCAGAGTGACTTTATGTTTTTTTGATCGATTGTTTGATTTTCTGGGCTTATATTATTTCTTTGCCCTCTGCTTTGTTTCTCATCTTTAGTTGTCTCTGTGATCCTGTGATTGTTGTGATTCTGGTTTAACACAGTGTTCTTGATTTTTTTATCAAATGTTGTTAGACATTTTACATGTTTTTTTGTTGGTTGCTTTCTTTCTTTTTTACGTTTTCAATTTTCCAAATTATTGTTCAGAGGTTGGTTACTTTGGTTGGTTGGTGTTTTCATTAGGTTTTTCTTGGAGTGGACTCTCTGATCCTCTCCGAAATGCTTTAATGAGCGCAGTTGATAAGTGCGCTCTCTTAGCGAACCAGAAATATTTCACAAAAATCGCAACTTACATATTTAAGAAAATGGGTGGCCTATTAACAATACATGAACGCAGCTTACATATTCAAAAAAATTCAGGAATATTTACATTCAGCCTGTTAGAGTTTTTAAGACTTTTGACAATGTTGTTGTTCGGCCTGCAAGCTAAAAAGGATTTTTTTTTAAAAACATAAATATTGACGCTATATTTAATATGTGAACTGCATGTTGCTTCTGTTTCTTCTGTTTCTTATGGAAACAAAATATTTTTTGCCGCCACATCTTTTGTAATCAGGAACGTTCAACTTCATCCTATTAATTGTACAATGTTTTTCATGTTAGCTGAATTGAATGTATATAAAAGTCAAGCTGCTTATCTTACCAACTCCATTCATGATTGTGTTTTATTTACGCCACATTAGGGATAGACTACACTTTTCAAACACCAGAGTATCACAAAAAATTGTCAATGTGGGTTTTTCAGTTGCTGGTTTCTGGTTGTTTATTCTAAGAACAGTGAATAATTTTGGGAGTTAATTTTTTGAGACATAGCTCTAAATTTGTGGTTTTCTTTTTGCTGATTTTCGAAGTAGTTGCGCGAAGCGGTTCTTTTGAACCAGTTGAATTGATTTATGTGATTGCATGTGGAGTGTGTTTTTGAATTTTCGTAGTCGATCTCTAAATGTGGTGGCCTTTTGGGGAATTCAGGGTTTCTCCAAAGCTAAATTTTGTGTGTGTGTGTGTGTGTGTGTTTAGCTGAGGTTGAATTTGAATTTAGCACACAGTTTGGTTTTTTGAAAATTTAAGTTTGGATGAGCAAATGACGATGAGCAAAGGAGAAGTGCCAGACTTGTAGGCCTTAAAAGTGTAAGTCATCTTTTCAACTCTTTTTTTTTTTAATTTGTCATCTAAGTTTCTTTGAAATCTCGCATCTCGGTTAATTTTTTTTACTAGGGTTTTGACATTTTATCTGTATGGCTCATTGAGGTGGTTTTTGCAACCAGATTGCATTATTGTTCAGGACAAACTACTGTGATAGTGGAGTGTGGCGAATTCTCTTATTTACGTGTAAATTTGAACATTTTATTGTATCATAAAGGAAAAATGAAAAGGGAATATGAGATGATATTGAAGAAGGCCTAGCAAAGCATCTGCCTGCTAGCTTGATTCTGCAACCTGAGATGATTGTAGGCATTACGTCAGCAACTTGAGATGATTATATGAAAATCTTTTAGTCTTGAATATTTTAGGCATTACGTCAGCAACTTAAGATGATTGTAAAGTGGTACATATAGCGTTGATGCCTTTTACTTCACACGAGTATTTGTTTCGTTGGAATTAAACTTGCAATGTACATATTTATGCCAAGGAAAAGTTAGGGCCTTTGGAGCATGATATTCTTTGTTAGAGTTTTTATTACAAAATTAGGGAGCTATCCTGTCCATTTATGCTTCTATTTAGTAAGATTGGGGTAATAAAGATTTCTAAGTTGTTTTGGAGCTGCATTCATTTCTTGGAAGACCACATCAAGAAGCATTTTGTCAATTGATGCCTTATGGAAAAATTTTCGTTTTTTAATCCTCCTTTTGTTTTAGTTTCGTGTTGGCACATGGCATATTTTACTTAGCTTGCTGGTTATTCGATGTGCCGTCAAATTTGAGTATCATTAAGTGAAAATGATTCATAGCTGTTGCGGATTATAGCAGCACTTCATTTTGATTTGTAAACAAACTATATACTTTATCTTGGGTTGCAATATGACATTTAACAATTGAATTTGTAAGACGGTTTAGCAATTTTTTCAGAAACTTACTATTCCTGCCAAGTGCTCAAGTATTATGTCTTCTGCTTTTCTACTTTCCCTTTTCTGTGTTTTTCCTCCATGTAGTAGGCTGATTACTTGAAACTATGATATCAAGGGCGGAGCCACCAAGGGACTATGGTAGTCACAGGCCCATCCTGACTTTAGCCGAGGTGTGAACCTCATGGAAGAAGATGAAGCAAACGACATCGTTAAACTGTTAGATTTTAAATCTTTTCGGCTGTTTAATGAAACGATAAGTTTGGCAGGGAAGTTTTTAAAAGAGATGTGCAATTTTAAATAGAAAAAGCAACCCCACTTCTGGTTCGATTCTCTCACTTAACAATAATATACACCCTATAATTTTTTAAAGCAACCCACCTTCTTTATTTGCAGACCTCTCCCCCTTTTCCTTCTTTTTCTACTTCTTTGTATTTTCTTTAGCCTTCCACAACATACCTCTTACTTGGTTGTCTGGGTTTTTACATTTTTTTCTTCTTAGTATTGCATTTAAGAGAATTTTTTTCAGTTTTGTGAGGATTACACAAATTGCATATGTCAACATGTTATATATTTGTGAAAGGCCCCTCCTCATTAAAAATCTTGGCTCCACCACTGTATGATATTGATGACATAATACGATCTACAAATGAATGTTTCTTTGCATGCACATCCATATATAGTAGCAAAGTTTGACTTCATTGGTTCTCAGGTACTACAACATCTTTTTAGTTGCTTTGTGTGGAAACTATTCATGCATGTTACGACTAATACATTCAATGCCAGCAGCAAAGGGCGGACACATTTTCTAGTTAAAAACTATAAAATTGCATTGTTTGTGGACTTCAAGAGAAGAAAAAAAAACTTGGATCTGCTAAGTATAAGAAAAGGATAATGCTAGGGAGACTCTCTTAAAGAGGCTTTATGGACTCTTTACCATCTCATACCTCATAGTTTAACGTCAATTCATGTGTCAACATTATAAAATATTGCACCTTAAGGTGGTAAAGAGTCCCAAAGGCCACAAAAGAAAAAAATATATTGTGCCTTAAGACGGTAAAGAGTTCATAAAAAATCTCACATTTAAAAGTCTCTTTAGCATTTCTTCTTTTGACTTTCTCGTACATCATTCAACTCATAAATTTTTTCATCCCGATCGAATTTTCAGTACAGCCACAAATATTGAATAAGTCTCACCTTATTTTTTTCTTTGAAAAAGTCCACGTCTACTTTCCTAAAATTTATTGTATTGTCGCGATATATTTTATACACAAAATTATCAATGATAGGGTATTCTTTTACCGGACAAACTTACGACATATATGCAACTTTTCCAATGTTTTAAGTTAAATCGCATAGTTCGTCATGTGTTTTGCCACGCATAATAATGCAATTTGTTTAAATATTGTCACATTCTCATTATATGCCGTATCAAAATCACTAACCAACAAAAATACGTTAATCATCTCCGTAATTGACTAATCATCTCCATTAGTCAATTCGTTGATATTTTCAAAAAGAAAATATTAACAATCAAGAACTATAGGTAAACATTTCAAGACTAAGTCAATAAAGCAGGTCAATGTGTAATATTATACTATACAATTCAAGTAATATGATCAAAGCCTTTGAACCTTGGACAGAAATATATGCACATATAAATTGTCGATATATGACTAACATCTAATGTTCTTTTTTTTACATGCATGATTCAGTCAGTCGGAATATAAGTGTCGGCCGTTTAATTTCACTCCGTCGAGGAGAGCAAGTTCTGCACATGTACAATATGAAGATGGAGTTGATGATGAGGATACTGTTACTCTGCTTCCTCAGCTGCTTCTGGTTTCAGCTGTCCTTTGCTCAAAATGCTACCACTGATCCATCTGAAGGTTCTCTCTCTCTCTCTCTCTCTCTCTCTCTCTCTCTCTCTCTCTCTCTCTCTCTCTCTCTCTCTCTCCCTGTACACATACACACTTTGCCCCATATAAGTGTTTTTGACTAGGAACTGGCCTTCTTTGCCTCAACAAAATGATATTTTAAGTGCTTTTCGACTAAATGAAGTTTCGAGGAACTTATTTGCAAAGCCTTTTTCTTCCCCTATACAAAACATCCAAATTAAGGGTAATTTTCCTTTGTAATAATCAATTTGATCTCTCATTTGATTCGAGATAGTCTGGTAAGTGGTAACACAAGTCAAATTATGGTGTGATGTAATCTAATACACACAAGGACTGAATTAACTGAGAGTGCAGTGAGGGCGCTGAACTCAATATTTGAACAATGGGACACACAAGCAGTGCCGGGGCTGTGGAATATCAGTGGAGAACCCTGCAGTGGATCTGCCATCAACGGCACCAACTTTGAGGACCCCAGTAACAACCCAGCCATCGTTTGCGACTGTTCTTACGACAACAATGCTACATGTCACATCACCAAACTGTATGTTAAACTACTCTCTCTTGATGAACAAGATTTCCATGCCACTGCTGATTTTTCACTTGCTACCTATATATGTTAACGTCATAATTTGACTGTGTCGCTCCATTTTATGTAGTTCTAAATGTTCAATCCTTTTGCTTTCCAGGAGAGTGTATGCTCTTAACAAACGAGGGGTGTTTCATGAAGAATTTGTGGCTCTGAGATATCTCACATCTTTGTATGAATTTTTTTTCAACTCCCTTCTCTGTTTTCGGTTCATCAAAATCATATATTGGATAATAAAAATTGTAGAATTATCAGAGAGATTGGCCAAAAACTCACTTCCAACAATACTAATATTGTCCCAAACTTGGTAATTATCACCTGCACAAAAGGCCTCGACATTAGTTGGAGTGGGATTTGGATTTTAAACTCTTCTTTCTTTATTTCTCTGGCCGAT
The DNA here is from genome assembly GCA_963580275.1 of Crataegus laevigata. NCBI lineage: Eukaryota > Viridiplantae > Streptophyta > Magnoliopsida > Rosales > Rosaceae > Crataegus > Crataegus laevigata. Next base: position 8,883,933 of record OY756939.1, on the reverse strand, counting down.
GTGGGATTTCAACAAAAATATGGTCATGTTGTAATATTAACAATTAACGATTACACTTCCTTTCAATTTTTTTAGGTATATCGATCGGAATTATTTCACCGGTCCCCTACCGGCATTCATTGGCAATATGTCTACATTGACTAAATTGTAAGTAGTGAGAGAACATTTCTTTGAGTACTCATACTTCTGATGAGACCCGTAACAATTTGTATACTTCATTTTGAATATCATAATCTATAGTTATGTTCTTTACACCTTTTCGCTACTATTTATGACGTAATCTACAAAAAATCATTATGCTTTTATTGAATAATGCGGTACTAGTTTTTTGTTATGTAATGTAATTAAGTTTAATGATGCTTATCTTTCACTAATTGATATCTCCATTCAGGTCAATTAGTGGAAATTCATTCTCTGGGCCCATCCCCAAGGAGCTTGGAAACCTTAAGGAGCTAACTCTGCTGTAAGCCATGAAAAATTAGAGAGCGTACAATAAAATTTTGTGTCGTAAATCTCTCTCTGCAAAATCTAGCAGAGCATATTCTTTTCATCCCTCTACAATTCACACATACTCTGTGCTTTACATAACCGTTAGAATCCAAGGTGGATTCTCTCTCTTGACAAAACAATCTCAGCCTTACATCTAGCTAGTTGCTAAGATCATTACACCTAAGATTATTTGCTGGCTAAATAGCCAAAATGGTCCCTGAGATTTGCATAACTCATCACTTTGGTCTCTAACATTTCAAATAAATAAAAGTGGTCCCTAAGAATGTCCACCATCCATCATTTTGGTCCTTCCGTTAAAAACTCCGTTAAGTGTCCCAGAGCTCCTGTGCTCTTGGCCAAAAGTTTGGCCAGTTTTCAAAGCTTTGTAACTCAATCGTTTCTTAACCAAATTCAATCCATAATATATCGAAATGAAGATAGGAAAGTGTATAATAAGATTATAACTATTTGGAAGCCCAATGGTTGCCATAGATGGCCATAAAATAGACTCAAAGTTGACTGGTCCGAGAGAAAACTTGAAAACTCGCCGGAAACTGGGTAAACTTTAAACGTTCATAACTTCTTCAATACTCAACGAAATCAAGTGATTCAAAAACAAAAATCATACTTCTCGACGAGATGAAGAGAATGGTATCTTTTTAGATGGATAAATCGCCGTGGTTTGGCCGAAAACGGCTCGAAGGTGGCTAACTCGAGACCAAGCAGCCACTTTCGAGCCGTTTCCGGCCCAACCAGGGATATTTAGCCATTAAAAAAGATACCATTCTCTTAGTCTAGTCGAGAAGTATGATTTTTGTTTTTGAATCACTTGATTTTGTTGAGTATTGAAGAAGTTATGAACGTTTAAAATTTACCCAGTTTCCGGCGAGTTTTCAAGTTTTCCCTCAGACCAATCAACTTTGAGGCTAGTTTATGGCCATCTCTGGCAACCATTGGAGTTCCAAATAGGTATAATCTTATTCTACAATTTTCTATCTTCATTTTGATATATTATGGATCGAATTTGGTTAAGAAACGTTTGAGTTTTGAAGCTTTAAAAATTGCCCAAACTTCTGGCTTAGAGCTCCGAGACACTTAACGGAGTTTTTAACAGAATGACCAAAATGATGGATGGTGGACAATCTCAGGGACCACTTTTATTGATTTGAAATGTTAGGGACCAAAGTGATGAGTTCTGCAAATTTCAGGGACCAATTTGACTATTTAGCCTTATTTGCCTTACTACATTAGTGCTGCACACTTGGTATTTTAAACTCAAGTGAATACACAAATTTGATACACAACTTATTTCCTAATCAGCCATAGACTCACAATTCAACATAAACTTCTGTCACTCTTCAATAATTGCTTTCAAGTAAGTGTTTGCCTGTTCAACATGACTTGCAGGTACATCGGAACAAATAATTTCTCCGGAACACTCCCTCCAGAACTTGGTAATTTAGTCAAGCTCGAGCAACTGTAAGTGCTTCGTTAATCATCAAATTTGAAATACATGTTAATTCCTTACGGATGAGCAAAAATTGCACTTTATTGTATGAAATGGGTATTAATCAGTTGCCTTGTGATTTTCACAGTTACATGGACAGCAGTGGACTAAGTGGTGAAATTCCTTCAACATTTGCCAAGCTCACTAACATGCAAGCCCTGTAAGAATGGCTCTTAAATCGTATTTTAGATTTGTTCATTTATCCAGTACTTTGAGATTGCTTTTCTTGGATGAGCTTACTATAATTCAACTTTTTGAATTTTAGCTGGGCATCGGACAGTCCTTTCTCGGGAAAGATACCTGATTTCATAGGGAATTGGACACAACTCACTTATTTGTAAGTAGAGAAACCTTATATCTTTTGCAGTTAATGAAAGCAGACCTGAGATGGATAATTTGTTCACAAGCTTCTTATATGTTTCTCTAGGCGATTTCAAGGGAACTCTTTCGAAGGCCCAATACCAACCAGCTTTTCTCAACTGACCTCATTGATCTCTCTGTAAGTACAAATGTTTCATAAATTGTAATTCTCTCTCTCTTTCTCCGAAGACAGGATTTCAGTTTATTTTGCAAATAATGATGTAGGCGAATCAGTGATATATACAATGGGAGCTCCTCTCTTGATTTCATAAAAAATCTGACAAGTTTGACTGAACTGTAAGTGAAGATTCTCATTGATCCAGATACTTTCATCTAACTTCTTTTTCCTTTTGAAATTTGATATCTTACTCCATCTTCTTTTTATCAAATTTTATGTTTTTGGAATACAGAAAACTACGAAACGCATTAATCACTGGTACCATCCCATCTGATATTGGAGAATATCTCAGTCTACAGATACTGTACGTACCAGCAAATATAAGCTTGAGTCCCAACGAGACCAATTAGTTTTCTTTCATTCTAATTGCTCCTCTCAACTTATCGTTGGTGTTGCAGGGATCTGAGTTTCAACAATTTGACAGGCCAACTCCCAAGTTCTTTGTTCAGCTTGAGTTCTCTTACATCCTTGTAATCCCCGTCCTTATTATTATCTTTTTCTTGCCTTATCATACATAAGTTATCAAATCTTCAACATTCCCTACTTTGATTGAACATCTGGACTAATCCTTCTAGATTTTGTGCACATCTGACCTTTTGTTTGTTCATCTCTTTTTCTTTTCCGGGTGCCTTCTACTATAATCGAAATGGCCAGGCTTCTTGAAATGGCCAAAAGAGTGATCAACTTCAGACTATGTAAGTCCTCGTTTCTTAAAGTAGTCATATAGAATGCACAGTGCATGTATGTGTTTGTGTATAATTGTAAGCATTCTAATCCTATCTTACACAAGTTCTTAATAACTTTCATGCGTTTTGTGTCTTCTGATTCTATTTTGTTATTTGCAGAGATTTGTCTTACAATTTTTTATCAGGAAGCTTTCCTGAGTGGGGGACCACAATATTGCAACTGTACGTATCCTTTTATCTTTCATCTTCATTTTACAGTTTAAATCACCATAATATGTTCGGACAAAAAATTGTCGCTAAGATTCGTTTTCACAGTGCTACTTGCCTGCCTACTAAGTTTTGATCTTGTACATGGAATTTTCCTTGGATAAAGATATATTTCTTCATATGTTGATTGATTAATGATTTTATGTAGGAACTTAGTGGTCAACAACTTCACATTTGACAGTTCAAACATAACGTGAGTTGAAGTTTCTCTTACTCGTTTTTAGACAAGCAATACTATCGCTACTCTTCCACTACATGTTTCTATTTGGATAACTAATAATTGTTCTCCGTGTTTGCAGTCTTCCTGGATTGAATTGCCTCCAGAGAAATTTTCCATGCAATCGAAATACCCCACGATGTAATCTGCTCTTATGTTACCCATCATTTACTATTTTAACGCAACCTCATGTTAGAGGAAAAGGCATTGCTTCTCTAGTTATGTATACATATGGATATAGATTGCAAGCATGTTTTCATAAGTTCAGATATAGATTGCATAACTGGTTAGAAATATGTGACTGATGAACATTAGCATGAGTCTTCAATTTGACGTTTCATTGCTAATCATGGCTAGCTTCTTGTATTACATGAAACTTTACAGATGCAAACTTCTCAATCAAGTGTGGTGGAAAACAAATGACGGGAAGTGATGGCATATTGTATGAGACTGAAGACTCAGTTCTTGGCCCAGCAACATTCAGTGTAACCAGTACAGAGAAATGGGCTATCAGCAATGCCGGTTTGTTTTCTGACAGAGAGAACCCATCGTTTCTGGTAAATACCCCTGCAAAAGTCACTGGAACAGATGTGACTGCGGAGCTTTTTCAGACTTCAAGAGCGTCCGCAGGATCACTGAGATACTATGGCCTGGGGCTTGAGAATGGGCCCTACACTGTAACATTGCACTTTGCAGAGACGGTTTATGAAAGTCGCACTTCGCAAACTTGGAAAAGTCTAGGACGGCGTGTATTTGATATCTATATTCAGGTAAGACTGCTTATGGAATAAAAATTCTAACTTATTTGAAGTAAATACCTCATTGGACAGGTTTTCGATGTTTTAAGCTACATTAACTAAGGACAGTGATTTAAAGGAGACTAGAATTATCACGTACCTCTTCATTTGGTTCCTAGGGTACCCGCAGAACGAAGGACTTTGACATATCGAAGGAGGCAGGTGGTGTTAACCGAGCAGTTGTGGAAAAATTTAATGTTAACGTGTCAGAGAATTATGTTGAAATTCATCTGTTCTGGGCTGGTAAAGGGACTTATTTGATACCAGATAATGGTTATTACGGCCCACTAATAGCAGCCGTCCATGCTGCTTCGGGTATAATTTGTGTTTAGTAGAGATTTCCTGTGAGTGGTTTAAATGTATTTTTTTGCTGTTAATTGACACTAAAGAATTCGTCTGTTTTATCGCTCAGATTTTACACCAACAGTTTCTGGGCTTCCACCAACTACTCCAAGAAAGAAGAGCAGGACTGGGTTGATAATTGGTATCGCAGTTTCTGTTGGAGTTGTGAGCTTACTATTAATATTTGCGATTCTATATTTGAGGAGAAAAAAACCAGAAAAAGAGGATGACGAAGGTAAACGACATAATTATTAGTGGTATCCAATTCAGGTTTCTCTGCTTTGACATTAGCACACACAAGTAAGAATGCATTCACGAAAGTAAAACTTATATCACACTGTTTTGTGAATGTGCAGATATTCTAGGATTAGGACCTCGATCAAATACTTTCAGTTATGCTGAGTTGAGAGCTGCAACCGAAGATTTTAATCCTTCAAATAAGTTAGGAGAGGGAGGATATGGCCCTGTTTATAAGGTGAAATCTGTATTACATCAGTATCATGTACTTGAAGTAATGACAATAGAAAGGAAAAGAGAGCAAGCGAGGGAGAGAAGAAAATAAAGCTTCTTTTTTCTTTCCTTTCATGTCACTAAATTGTGTTTCTGTGTATATTGTAGGGTACACTTTCTGATGGGAGAGTAGTGGCTGTGAAGCAACTTTCAGTAGCATCTCACCAAGGGAAGAGTCAATTTGTATCTGAAATTGCTACCATATCTGCTGTGCAACATCGGAATCTAGTGAAATCATATGGATACTGCATCGAAGACAGCCACCGCATTTTGGTTTATGAGTATCTTGAAAACAAGAGCCTTGATCAAGCACTTTTTGGTACACACCTATCCACTTTTAGGTTGCATAGAAACAGCATTGTCCGCAGTTTCAAGCACTCTAAAATTATTAAGAAATGTTTTTGAATGGATGTGTTCACTAATATTTCAGGAACAAGTAACCTGCACCTTGACTGGCCTGCTCGATTCAATATATTGTTGGGAATAGCAAGAGGACTTGCTTACCTTCACGAGGAGTCGAGGCCAAGGATTGTACATCGAGATGTCAAAGCGAGTAATATTTTGCTCGATGCAAAACTCTCTCCAAAAATATCAGATTTTGGACTGGCAAAGCTTTATGATGACGAGAAAACCCACATCAGCACTAGGGTTGCAGGGACAATGTAAGCCATCCTTTATTGTTTTTCCAGAGGATACATACATTATGGCCACACATTTATAATTGCATGAAATTTTAACACACATGTTAATAATGCCTCTAGTGATCTCAAGCAACATTGTGATCTCAGCGGGAGACCAAACTCTTACAATAACTTGGATCCAGAAAAGATTTATCTTCTTGAATGGGTAGGAATTGCATTCGCCTAGCTTCATTTAGGCATTGATGTGAAAAACTTATTATACTTTCCTTTGACCGTGGCATGATGTTTTTCAGGTATGGACTCTACATGAAAACGACCAAACTCTCAGGCTAGTGGATTCAAGATTAACAGAGTTTGATGAAACTGAAGCAACTAGATTGATAAGAGCAGCTCTCCTGTGCACGCAGGGATCACCGATGGCGAGGCCATCTATGTCACGTGTGGTTGCAATGCTCTCTGGAGACATTGACATAGGCACTGTCATGTTGAAGCCAAGTTATTTGACAGATTATGATTTTAAAGATGTAACAACATTGTCAACAGGTAGATTTTTGGTGGAGGATGATAACCCATCAACTGCATCCAAGGATGGTAATGTTCACCTCAACTATAAGCCGGGATGCAGCAATGAAAATGGTGCTAACACTCCCTGGGTTGACCCTGCACCTTCTCCTATAAGCGTCACCCAATCACTGCTCACTGGCATTAGAGGAGAAAGAAGGTGATAAATAATGGGAAATGATTTCCGCATGCTCCTTTTATCCTTTTGTGCACCCCTGTACTTGTCCTTGGGTCTTTTCTGCCTCTAAGGCTTTCGCTATGATGATGTACATCTAAAATAAGATACGATTTTACAGATATTTGAGTCAAACTTACATGTCAATGTTGTGTTAGTATGTTGCAGTGTAAATCTCCCCTTTTAATCAAAAGGAAAAAAAATAGATGTTTCTTTTTCTATAGTTGGTGCTATTCACACTCCCATTTTAACTTCTCACACATTTTTTTGGTAACTTTTGTGTTTTGATATTTTTTAATTCATTCGATCCGACGGCCGAAAATTGAGAAGAATTGGTGGAGGTAAAAATAGGTGTGAATAACACCACCCTTTTTTATTTGATAGCCAAGTACGTATAATAAAACATAAGCAATCTTCGTAGATGCCTATAAACAAAAGCCACGAGTTTGCTGTAGATGAGTTATTGTCAATTGTTGATTGATTACAGTGCCACCCTAATGTGACTCTTTGGTAGGGTTTTTGCATAAGCCAACTCTTTTACACGAGTAATTGTTAATTGTTAATTGTTGGTCGATTAGTGTCACCTGAAGAAAATCTTTGGTTAAATTGCTATGCAAGTGTCACCTTTCTCACATGAGTGGTCTCAACGGTGGGGCCGGGTAAAACCAAAATGTAGGGAAGTTCATGCCCACCAAAGCAAATCTCAGTTGAAAAATAACCTCGGATCAATCAAAAATTCCAAAACAATATCAACCCGTTTAAGGCTATGGTGCTCGTCTAGTTTTTTTTTGTCATTAGTTAGGAGTGGGGGTGGGGGATCGAACTTGGGTGAGGTGGGCATTTCTTTGGCGTCTTTGTGCCTTTTTTCTTTATATTTGGAAGTGCCAGTGCCAGATCACTTGAGGCAACAAGTCCAGGCCCCACATGTTATTTGTTTCTATTGCGTCCACTGAAAGTGACCATTAGAATATAAACGTTATAAGCCTACCGTTTTCCAGTCCCACTTTTTTAGTTCTTCTCACTCACTTTGCTCCTCTACAAAAGTATTAATTACACACACACACACACTTATTAGCAGTATACATACACCTATATATATATATACTCTCTCTTAGTCTCATCAGAACTCAAAGAAAGAAGGAGAGCTTTGGAGAAGTGAAAGTAGTAGCAGAAACTAGAAGAAGAAAGGGAGACATCTTAGGGTTGGTTTGGTATTGCTGTGCTTTGAAAAAAAAAGTTATTTTTGTTGTGCTATGAGAATAAGCAGCTGCGAAATAAAGCAACATAGTGTTTGGTAAACTTTTTTGTAAAAGTGTTTTTGAAAAAAAAATAATATTATAGTGTTTGGTAAACTTTTATGTAAAACAGATGTAAAAAAAAGCTAGTTTTTCGAAGCTGGGTTTTGCAGCTTCCTGTTTTTGGATTTTTTTTTCACCCAAAACTGTGAAAAAAAACTGAAGCTGAATATTTACCAAACACAAAAAAGCTGCCAACTTTTTTTTATAGTAGCTTTTTTCAGAATCACCTCAGTACAAAACCAGGCCTTTAGTCTCTCCACAAAAGCTGAAGTTGCTGCCTGTCAAGAAGTGTTTGTATGTGGTCAAGGCAGGCACCTTGTAGACCATGTTCTCTAGCTTCAAATTCGCATTCACTGCCTCTTCTAGAATCACATCGAACACCTTCCCAAATCACAGTAATCAAAACACACAATCATATCTTAGCAAGCAATGCATAGCGAAGACATACCTGCGGAAGAACTAGAACCGGCTGCCATGTTCGATCTCTGAAGCAATTCCCAGTGCGCCTTCTCCTCTCTTCAGTGTTCAAAGGCTCTTGACTAATAATAGGTCTCAGTCCAAGGTTGAGCACACACTGCGAGAGCAGAGGCCACCATATATATACTATACAATCTTAGCCAAATTCTATAAGGATTCCTCTATTAAAATCCATATAGAATACCAATTCATTCCAAATAGCAGTCCAGTTACAACATGGATTTACAAATCCATTCTCAACAAGACTTCCTATTCAATCTCTAATCCTACAACCAAGTTTACTGATTCATACTCATGCTCATATTCTAACAGTCTTGGCTTTTGATCAAAGTCTGCATATATTCGGCCCTCAAATTAAGATCCTCGCCTTGTATCGAATGCAGCTGAAGGTTTTTGCTTTAGGTGACTACCTTTCCCTTCCATGGCTTTGTAAGAGTATGAGTATGAATTGAATGTTAAGAGCTGAGTAGTGTAAATCTTATTGAATGGAGAAGTCCTATTGATTAGCTTAATGTAATCCTTTTTGTTGCGGGATTATAAGTACGAGTCCTGGTAGTAGTAGGACTTATCTTTGTACTCTATCTCTTGAGGGTCTTTTAAAATACCATATGGATTGTTTATACGAGTTCCATAAGAATTCTAATAGGAGAATGCTTGGAACGACCATATGTATATATACGAGATCTTAATCACTGCTCTTGCATTCTCTGCTTCTTTTGTTCCAAATCCCTATTGTTTGGAGAACACTTGTGTATGCTAAAGAGGAGAAGGTTATTAGATCAACAAGCTGCAACGGCTTCGTCTTCCATACCGGGTTCTACAGGTTAGTGTTTCTGCAAATACATCAACTTTCTATAAACACGCTTAATGGTGAATATATAGTTTGTTCTGGATTTATGGTGATTCAATTGGCAGACTTGTGATCAATAGTATTGGTATATATATATATATATATCTTACATGTGGTATCAAAGCTAGTGACATTTTGGCCATTGAAATCATAAATCTTGTTCAAGATATAATTTCTGTATAATTCCCGGGTTTTTACGAACCCAGAAAGAAAACTTAAGCATCGACACTTTTTTTTAATTGAATTGACAAAACGACACCGTTTAAAAAAAGAGAGGGGGGGAGGGGTTTGTGTCGATTAAGATGTCCTTCCGTTTCGGGGTTCTCTGTTTTTCTTCTATCTGGGTTTCTTCTTGTTCCTTTTCTTTCTTATTTTCACCGAAAGTTGTGGCAATTAAGACGTTTTTGCTTCTTTTATCTCTTGACCATGACAACCCCATTAATCCGAAATCTACAGATGCTAGAGGTATGTTTTGTTTGATAAATATCACATCTAAATTGCCAATAAGAATTGCTTCCGTTGCTATAAAAATTATTGCATATTGTTGGTTTTATTAATCTTTTCTGCAGAAAATTGGAAACATGTAATGAATTGTGGAAATTCATTCTCTTGAACATGAATCTATGTTTGTAGTTCATTGTGAATTATTTATTCTATATGTGCCTGATCTCAGTATGTTCAGTGATTATATATATGATTAAATTAAAAGTGTTGGAATTGATAGAAATCAAGAATCTTATTAGATTCAAATTGTTGATTTCATTGCTATCGTTCTACAATTTCACTCAAAACCATCAACTTGGTTGTTGTGCCCATACTCAATGGCGGAAGTAATTACAGAAAGTGGAGAAGAAATTGAGTTGCTTTTGATGCTAAATGAGTACGACATAGCACTTGATACACCACAGTCAGCAGCTCTTACTGACAAAAGCACCAAAGCTGAAAAAATGGAGTTTGAACAGTGGACTAGAGCTAACAAGGTTGCACTTTCAATATTGAAAAGTGGCATGACTGACACCATGCGTGGGGGTATCAGGAAATGTGATCTTGCAAAAGATTATCTCACAGCTATTGAGAACAAGTTTAAGGAATCTCAAAAGGCTGAAATAGCACATTATATTACTATTCTTACCACCTACAAATTTGAAGGAGGAGGATCAATCAGAGATCATATAATGAAGATGACTGATGCGGCTGAGAAGTTAAATTCAGTAGACATGAAGATTTGCGAGAAGCAGCTTGTATTCATGATATTGCAAGCATTGCCCTTGAAGTTCAGTCAACTAAAGGTCTCTTACAACACTCAAGACAAAACATGGACGGTGGATGAACTTATAGCTCAGTGTGTGCAAGAAGAAAACAGACAGAAGTAGGACAAAGGCAAGGAAGTTAAGATTGTCAACTTCGTGCAATCAGCCAAAGGACAAAAGGAGTTTAACACAAATCCTGGTAAAACTTCTAAACCCAACTTTTCTGATAAATCTGTTATATTTGCTAAAGATTCCAATTTCTTTAAATCTAACAATCTTAAGAAGAAGGCTAAAAATATTGACAAGATTAGGTGTCATCGCTGTAAAACCAAAGGACATTATATAAAAGACTGTGAAATATTCAAGGATTGGTTGAGGTTAAAAGGTAGAACTGATATATATATCTGTGAAGAATCGAATCTCATTGAAATTCCTGCAAACTCTTGGTGGTTTGATACTGGTGCATCTGTTCACATAACTAATTCATTGCATGGTTTTAAGAAACAAAAACAAACAAATTCTTACAATGTTTTTGTGGGCGAGGGAACCAAAGTTTCAGTTGAAGCTGTTGGTACTATTAGACTCAAATTTGCAACTAATTTTGTGTTACAATTGGATAATGTTCTTTATGTGCCCTCAATGAGGAGAAACTTGCTTTCTGCATCAAAACTAGTAAAACAAGGTGTTTTTATGGGGGACGATGAGTGTGTAAAAATTTTCAGAAAAGGGTCTTTGATTGGAAAAGCTTTTATGCATAGTCATTTATGGAAATTACATTGAATTTTATACCTATCATTGATTTCAAAAGCACATTTGATTGTATAGATTGCATGAAAGGTAAAACAACCAATGTGAGAAAATTAGATGATAAAAGGAGTCATGCTTTACTTGAGATTATACATACAGATGTTTATGGGCCATTCTCTGTCAAAACCATTTGTGGGAATTCATATTTTGTGAGTTTTATAGATGATTTTTCTAGCTACAACTATATCTTTTTTATCAAAGAGAAGTCCGAAGTCCTTGAATGTTTCAAAGTCTTTAAAACAGAAGTGGAAAAACAGTTAAATTTAGCAATTAAGATTGTTAGATCAGATAGGGAAGGGGAATACTTTGGCAGGTATATAGAAGCTGGGCAATAGAAGGGTCCTTTTGCTTCTTTTCTTGAACAGAAAGGCATTTTACCACAGTATACCACTCCGGGAACACCTCAGCAGAATGGTGTTGCAGAAAGAAGAAACAGAACCTTAATGGGAATGGTTAGGAGCTTGATTTCGAGGTCCAAATTACCTGGATTTCTCTGGGGTGAAGCATTAAGAACTGCAAATTACATTCTCAACAGAGTTCCTTCAAAGTTAGTTCCAAAGATGGCTTTTGAATTATGGACTGGAAGAACACCTTCATTTCATCACTTCCATGTATGGGGATGTAAGGCAGAGGCAAGATTCTACAACCCTAATGAAAGGAAGCTTGATCCAAGAACTAGTTCATGTTATTTCGTTGGATATCCAGAGAAATCGACAGGGTTCAAATTTTATTGTCCACAAGCACATACCAGAATTCGAGAGACACATAATGCAATTTTCCTAGAAGATGAAGATGTGTCAGACATGGTTCGAGGTACTTTTGAATTTGAAGAACTGAATCAAGATGAAGGAAGATCATCGGTCTTGGACTATAATCATGTCTCTGTGTTACCAAGATTTTCTGCACAAATTACAGATTTAGATAAGGAGTTGATTGAATCCGACACTGCTCAACCTATAGAAGATCATCTCACTAATTAGATTGCTGATAACTCACCAATTTTAAAAGAATTACATAATATTCCAAGTACAGATCAGGTCAATGTTCAGCAGCTTTTGAGGAAATCTAACAGAAACAGAAAAACACCTTTTCTGCAGACTATGTTTATCTTCAAGAAGCTGAATTTGACATAGGGGATATAGATGATCCAATTACTTACAATCAAGCTATTCAAAGTCCTCAAGCAACCCTGTGGCATAAGGCTATGGAAGAAGAGTTGGAATCAATGTATAAAAACAAAGTCTGGACACTGACTAACCATTCACCTCAAATCAAGCCTATTGGTTACAAATGGGTCTTTAAGACTAATAGAAATGCAGCTGGGAGAATTGAAAGATATAAAGCACGATTAGTAGCAAAGGGTTTCAATCAAAAGGAGGGCATTGACTACAATGACACATTATCACTGGTTTCTTCTAAGGATTCATTAAGGGTTATTATGGCTTTGACATCTCATTTTGATCTGGAATTACACCAGATGGATGTTAAAACTGCCTTTTTGAATGGTGACTTACAAGAAAACATTCATATGATTCAACCTATTGGATTTGTTGAAAGGGGGAAAGATAAGATGGTGTGCAAGCTAAATAAGTCAATTTATGGACTTAAGCAGGCCTCAAGACAATGGTTCCTCAAGTCTGATCAAGTCATCACATCTCACGGCTTTGTAGAGAATAAAATGGATGATTGCATCTATCTTAAGTTCAAAGGTTTGAATTTCATCTTCCTGGTTTTGTATGTTGATGATATCTTGCTTGCCAGTATGAATCTACAATTGCTAATGGAAACCAAGACCGTTCTGAGTACGAATTTTGAAATGAAGGATTTGGGAGAGGCTCATTATGTACTTGGAATCAAAATTGTGAGAGATAGACATAAGAAACTTCTTGGTTTGTCTCAAAAGGGGTACATTGAAAGAGTACTTAATAGATTCAATATGGAAAACTGTAATAAGACCGATGTTCTAGTGAGCAAGGGTGATAAGTTCTCTCGAGATCAATGTCCTAATAGTGAACATGAGGCTGAATTGATGAAGATGAAACCTTATGCTTCATTAGTTGGTAGTCTTATGTATACAAATATTTGTACTAGGCATGATTTAGCATTTATTGTTGGTTTACTGGGAAGATTTCAAGCAAATCCAAGTGAATATCATTGGATAGCTGCGAAAAAGGTTTTAAGGTACTTGCAGAGAACAAAGGAGTTCATGTTAGTGTATGGTAGAGAAAAGTGTTTGGAAATTATTGGCTATACTAATTCGGATCTTGCTGAAGATGTTGATGAAAGAAAGTCGACTGGAGGCTATATTTTCATGATGAAAGGAGGTGCCGTCTCTTGGAAGAGTGCTAAACAAACAATTGTGTCAACTTCTACAATGGAAGCTGAATTTGTGGCATGTTTTGAGGAAATGAAGCAGGCTGTTTGGCTTAGAAATTTTATTGTTGAAGTGAAGATTGTGGATTCAGTAAAGAAGCCTTTGAGGATGTTCTGTGATAATTCTGCAGTTGTATTTTTCTCTAAAAATAACAAGAGAACTTCGACTTCGAGATTAATGGTTGTGAAGTTTCTTAAAGTAAGAGAAATGGTTAAGAAATGGGAGATTAAAATTCAGTTCTTATCAACTCCCACTTCCCAATAATGTGTTCAAAGGACATGTGACTCGAATGGGTGTGTTAGAACCTTTTGACAAGTGGGAGTGATCTATTTTAGCATCAGCGCTGTGTTAGTGCTTCACAGTAATATTTGGGATTGAAGCAGCCTCTCACAAAGCCAAGTTAGTTTATGTTTTGTACTGTTTTTTGCTTTCTTGGATAGTTTTAGCCTTTATTTTGGTTTTCAATAAGGGTTCAATTCTTCCAAATTTTGTGATCAATTGTGCCAGAGAACATATTTATAAAATAGTTTGGTTTGCTAGAAAGTCATTTTTGTGATTTTGTTGCAGAATACCTTTATTGAACTATTGAATGTGCTGTTCTGATATGGAATGGTTTGTGGTTAATGAATTTTTGTATTTAACTGCTATCTTGATAAATTGTTGTGTCGAGATTATATCAGAAAAGTGGGAGTAATGATTTTTGACATTACTGCAACTTTATTCCACATGAATACAGAAAGCAATCTGGACATGTTGTGATTCTTAAGTTAATTTTGTAATGTACAAGAGAAAACTTGTGAGTTCCATGCTTTAAGTTGCTTAGGTAAAGTCGAATGTGGAGATAAGCTTTCTGTCAGTTTGGACTTAGTGATCATCTCCAGGATTTATAAGGCTGTTGTTCATATATCATACTCAAGTGGGAGAATGTAAGAGTATGAGTATGAATTGAATGTTAAGAGCCGGGTAGTGTAAATCTTATTGAATGGAGAAGTCCTATTGATTAGCTTAATGTAATCCTTTTTGTTGCGGGATTATAGGTACGAGTCCTGGTAGTAGTAGGACTTATCTCTGTACGCTATCTCTTGAGGGTCTTTTCAGATACCATATGGATTGTTTGTACGAGTTCCATGAGAATTCTAATAGGAGAATGCTTGGAACGACCATATGTATATATACATGATCTTAATCACTGCTCTTGCATTCTTTGCTTCTTTTGTTCCAAATCCCTATTGTTTGGAGAGCACTTGTGTATGCTAAAGAGGAGAAGGTTATTAGATCAACAAGCTGCAATGGACTCGTCTTCCATACCGGGTTCTACAGGTTAGTGTTTCTGCAAATACATCAACTTTCTATAAACACGCTTAATGGTGAATATATAGTTTGTTCTGGATTTATGGTGATTCAATTGGCATACTTGTGATCAATAGTATAGGTATATATATATATATATCTTACAGGCTTGTCACTCAATTGAGGCAACAAAAGCCCCCAAGCCTTAACCCGCCGACAAGGTGTTGTCGACATCACACAGCCAACCAATTCTTCAGCTTCCCCTGCTTTGAGTAGACCTCCACCATTTTCTTCCAATTAACATCAGCCTCTTGCTCGAGCTCAGGATAATTGATATAGCTTAATATGTCATGTGGAAAAAGCGCGACATCGCCAGGATCAATCTCATTGCTGCAGCCAGTTGCTCTCGCTTGTACTCCGCTCTATAACCCAATCGGTTGGCAGGTTCCCAGCCCTCCTTCCTTAGTCGGTCAATACTACAAACACTACCATCACCTTCTCGGAGGCACGATTCTGGCGGGAAAACCTTCCTTGCAATGTTTTCAAACAGCATAAGATGATCAGCGGTGGTAGGCAAAGAGGTAGCCGCTTGGGTAATTATCATCATGATGGTCATGGTCGTAGTCCTTGTGATAATGAAAATTTTCAATATCAGACTTGAGGCACTGGGCAAAAATATCCGAAACACAGTCGTGCAAGAAGCAGTAATCAGCGTCGCACTCGTATCTCTGAGCCGCCTTGTTGGCCGTGTGGATCGCTTTCCTCCTCAACAACAGTTCGATTGCCTTTGACTTCGCATCCTTTTCCTTGACTTTCACCATTCTGTTTGAATCTGCCTCCCCCCTCGTCCTCCCAGTAAATTTCAAGTGAGCACCCCATAGAACCTGCGAAAGAATGCAGGGAACGTCTAGGATACGTCCAAAGGAGACGGAAATTGGCACGAGATTGTAGGCAAAGGTTTTGGGGTGGTTCTGAAATTCAACGAATTGTTCTTTTACAAAGCACAACACCAGACTTGATTTCCCAACTCCAACATCCCCAAGATGCACCTGAAGAAGAACATCAAACATCACTGTGGCAATCACAACCATGGATTTAAATATCGATATTATCGGCGAAATATCGCCGATAATATTGATTTTTCGCGGGATGGATATTTTAATAGGTATCCGTGTGGTTTTCGACAAAATATCGCGATATTATCGAAAATATCGATAATATCGCAATATTTTCCAAAATATCGCGATAACGGCAAAAAATTGAATGAGAGAAGAAGGCCGGAGCTTGTACAACTCCGGCCGACCATCGTCTTCCTCATGACTCACTTATTTTGCCTAATGAAACCCCAAAAATACTTAAATATTAATTTAATATCATGTGAACCATTAATTCACATATTAGATATTAAACTAATTAAAACATATACTTCATCATATCTCAGCCAAAAGTCCAAGACAGGATCTCAGCCAAAAGGCCAAGAAAGGCCAAGGAAGGCACGCCTTAGTTAAGGCTGGAATGGTGCTTTTATAGGCCAGTTGAAAACCTCACTTCTATCCCACAGCCGATGTGGGACAATTTACTAGAGCAAACCCAGTTTTTCGACGACCACCGCCCCTTTCGAAGCAGTTTCCGGTCAAACCACGGCGAGTTAGCCGGCTTGCAGGGTATCAATCTCTTCATCTCGTCGGGTACTACAACTTTTATGTTTCGATAACTTAATTTGGTTGAGTAACAAAGAAGTTATGGACGTTCAAAGTTAGGATAGAATTTCAGCCGAACTCCGGCCTTTTTCTTCCTTGGGTCTGGCGACCCATCAACCTTAGACCCTTTGGGCCGTTCCTACCAAGCCCAAAACCTGGGCAGCCCCAACCCATTTCTTTTTCCTTTTCTATTTTTATTTAAATTGTTTAAAATGCCTTGGGCCATTTTAATTTGGGACATTTGGCCCGTTCCTTTTTTAAAACACCAAGGGAATTCGAACCCCTCCCACTTTACTCCTTCAACACCTTGACCACCATATCACTTATGTTCTTGTGAAAATATGCTAAAATATTTACATATTTTCTACACTCACAATGTTTGCCAGCTCGCTATATAATCAACTTAAATCAGTTAAATCCATCATGCAATGCATTTCCTTCCAATTTTTTGTGATAAACTAATAGATAATTGACTAAATAAACATCCTACAAAGTTTCAATAAAAATTTCCAAGTTTTTCTTACAATTTCCGTGGTTTCCATGTAATTTTTATCGATATCGATATTTTATCGATATTTCCGTGTTTTCGGACTACCGATATTTCCGATATTACCGATATTTAAATCCTTGATCACAACACGCAATACCCAAAGAAAAATAATTTAAGAAAAAATAAACCTATTCATCACATAATGCTAAAATACATATGCCTACATGTCCATAATTCCTATGTTTACAGAACAGAACATCTTTCGATAAATCACAACCTTCATTTTAAAATGAACTTTTGTATTTGTATTTTGCTTGTGAGACCCGAGTCACAGTATATTGTGTTCTCGGAGACCCTCAAAATACCAGAGCTAGACCGAGATAAACAACACGAAAGAGTAGAACTTTTGCTTTACATGTACACTGACATTTGCATGTGCAGAGCTCTCTTTCCTCTTTTCCTTTCTTTTCCTTTCTTTTCTTTTCTTCCTCACCTTTCGGTTCTTTCTCCTTAATCTAAGGAGATTGTTGTTTTGTTGTTAGTGGTTGCCATCATCATCACATTCAAATCGACTTTAGTTAATATAATTAACTTTAATAATTGTAATAGGAAGTAATAATTACGTCCAACCTTCGGGTCAACATTTGTAGGCTATATCTACAAAAAAAAAGTTTAAACACAAAACCCACAAAATTATAAAATCAAAATATAATGTACTACCCCTTTTCTCCCGTTTTTTTCTCACCCTCCATTTCTGCAAATCACCAACCTCCCTCTCGCCCCATATACTCCCTACCTCTCTCATAATATCAAAGCTCTCAAATCCAATTCAGTGCCTCATTACCTAGTTTTTTTTTTTAATATCTTTTTCAACTCAACCCTAAACCCTAAACAATCTATTGCTGCAAGCAACAAACGTCCACTCTGCAGATTTTTGTGGAACCACTTTGCAGGTTTTGTGGAACCACTTTAAAAATTCAAATCTTTAAGCACCTGATGATCAGATTTACCAGAAATTCAAAACTTCAACATGTATCCCTCCTTACCACAAATATGTAGTTTTAAAAATAAAACCAAAAGGATTAATTCCAATTGACATATACTTGAAAACTACCATAGTAATATTGATTAAACTTTTTAAATATACCCAGCAAGGTAACTTTTGGGTTTGACAAAAATTTTAAACTTACGAATGGATATATCAAAATCAATTTGTAAGTATGATAAAAGCCCCTATGACAGTATCAATGCAACTATAATCACAAAGAAGTTGAGAGATTACTTTCTGATTATCAAAACCACTACTGGATTTATGCAGACACAAAATCTCACAATATTATTACCACGACCTTATCCATAATAGGAACAACACTATAATCATTTGCCTACCAGAAATTAACTCTTCTACAACAGCAAGTTTAACAACCAACCAACCTTTGAACAAAGAACATACAGACAGAAAGAAGCAGGATACATAAGGGGTAAAACAATTTTCTTACTTCTACATCAAAGCAAAAGAACAACCAATATACAGGTATGCCATTATCATCTGGGGTACAAATCCAATTGGCAGCTTTTATGTACCTACAATTATAAGCAAAGTTTGGAATTCGCAAAAAATACTGGGCAAATACTAAGGCTGCCATTTGAAAAAGCTAAACAACAACAAACTTTGACAAATTAACTACAACTAAATTCAGATGACATTCGATATATGAAGACAATCTGAGAAATCAAAGGCTCTACAATCAATACCATATTTCATGTGCCTTTTATTGATAGTGAACCCAGCAGTAGAACCAGGATAAAAATTTGATTTAGAACCTTGCTATCTTTGTCCTTGTAAATATGATATTTTGGCACCGGCAATATATCACAAAAAAAAAAACAAATATATCTGAACTCAAAGAAAATATAGAACGAAAATAAAAAAGCAAATTATGAACGTTTATAAGCTAATTTTATTAGCAATTAAAGCAACCAAGCTCTCTCAACATCAAGATTCAGAACCCCCCCCCGGAACCCAGAAATTTGATGAAATTTTTTCTAATCACTCAATTGGATTAGACAGAATCATGAATTTTTTTTTCTAAAGCACAATTATATTAAATCACAAATTTGAAGCAGATTTTGACATGCAATAAGTCAATAAGATAGGAATCGCTTCAGACTAACTTCAATGGCAGGGCCTCTGGAATCGCCCGATCCAAACCAACCAAAAAAAAATCTATTAACATGATCTTCAACTTAACTATAAAGAGGAGCTTTATAACATCAACATGCCAAAACAACCAAGCCCAACAAATTAACGAACTAATTTTTCTTAATCAATAATAGCATACATATTATCAAATTATCAATCAATAATTCACATATCGTTAAGGGTTAAACAATATATGAAGACTGAAAACTTACTCACACATGTAATATATCCTTGCATTTCTATTTGAATTCAGAGTACGTGGAAATCACACCAACAAATCAAAGCCCTAAATTTTTATCATCCTGAACTGGAAAAATCTGTATAATCTATAATTTTTTACTAAAAATACTTAGGAATATGAGGAAATTTGCAAATTAGCTAAACAACGCTATTATTTATCCAATCAAAGGCAAATTGGAATGGTGCAGAACTAACACTACAAAATTCGTTAAACTAAACAATGGGTAGAATGTTTATAAGATTTATATTTTATACAAAAATTAATCTTCTAAAAAAAGCAAAAAACACAATTTTTTTGTTAAGCAATCGCATGGATTATAAATGCCAAAGATTAGATGATGGTAGGCATCAGATTACCTCTTTCGCCGAAGATGCGAAACCCCTCATTGCCGACGTGGCGGGGCGGATCCTCAGCCCCAAAATCTGAACCAACACAAAGATTAGGCAGCAAATCACATAATAATAAATTAATCAAATGTTTTATATAATGAAAGTTCATAAATTGCAAAAGTAGAGGGTGTACCATAGCTGATGAGCTTCCAGCTCCCACTTTTTGCCTTAAAATTCCCAACATCTTTGATTCTTTCACACAAGATCACACTGAACGCAAACAAAAATCAGAAACAAAATACGATCTAAGAACTGAAAATTTCAGTGAAAGCACCGAGAGAGATGGGGAGGAATAACAAATGATTTACTGGAAATATGGAAAAAAAAATCAGATCAAAATTCGGACAGAAATAAACAATACGAATTAGGGATTTAGGAAGGGGGATGAACCTGTTTGGCGGATTGGAGCGGGGATCAGATCGACGATGCGATGTGCAAAAAATGAGCGTTGAGGGAGTGGCAGCAGCCAACACTTTCATGCAGAACTTACTTGGAAAACCCAGATCAAACCAACCTTTAAATTTCAAGGTTTTTAACCCGGAGCCCAGGCAAAACCCAGATTAGATTCTAAATGGGTTTATCAAAAATAATAATTTATTTAGAAATGCTTATTCTTGTAAATTGTCGTTGCAATAAGACAATAATACTCAAAATGATGCGGCGGGTGTTCGGATTAAAGAGGGTTTTGGGTGAATGTGATCAGCCCACCACCCAAGTGTCTAATGAATTAAAATAATAAAATGGTATGTGATGTGATATGGTTTAGGTCAACATAATAATAAAATATTAAACAATGAGCTGTAAAGGAAGATACAGATGCTCTTCTCTTCTTCGTGAGTTTTTCCAGACAGTGAGATCAAGCCAAAATCTGATGGGTTTCTTGCAAATAAGGTAAATCAAGGGCCAATTAGTCCCGCATCCTACAGACAAAATTACCCTTCTAAGTTCTAATAATTACCCTTCCAACCCAGCCCAAATTCGATGGGTTTCTTGTAAATAAGGTGAAATCGAGGGGCAAAAATTTAATTGTAGCTGAATAAACAGTAAATCCTTTCTCAATTTTAGAATAGATAACTAGAAAGTGTAGCTCGCGCGTTGCTGCGGAAAATGTGATTCACGCGTTACTGCATGATTGGAAATTGTATGACATATTTTGATGAACTAAGTTAGAAAACGACTACATGTGCAAACAATGCAAACAACTAAATTAGACGCAAGCCAACTAATTTCGAATTTAACCAAATCAGAAAAACAATCACAATCGAACTAATCTCTACTTCCCATATGAAGTAGAAGATGTCCCCCATTTTGCATCTGTGAACAGTGCACTTTTCACCCTCTACGGACAACAAGATCAAAGTAAAAATGTTTAACAACATTATAAAAATTATACATACAGGATTATATATGTATTTGCACATAAAGTAGAAAGATTTACTAATAGATTCGAGGTTAAATTTAACAAAATAAGTAATTATGAATTGAAATGAAACTATATCATAGTTGTTAAAAAATACTTTAGGCTAAATCTTACAAATATAATGAAAATGTTGCTTTCTTATCAACTAATCAATTGTCTCAGCTGCAGAAAAAATTAATTTCAAAATGTCATTTACCAACTGAATGATGCATAAAATCGTTAATTTCAAAATAAACCAACTTTCAAAAATCCTAACACGATATGACATTGTAAACAACCTTAAACCCTTTACTGGAACAAACCTCAAAATGGCCACTAATTGTTCCAGATGGGACACACCAAATTTTTACCATGAGAAAAAAGCAACTCCAAACCCAAATTAAGCATTTGATAAATCGTATTTATTGAAGAGAAATTTTTTTTTGAAAGGGAAGCTTACCAGTGTTAGCAAAGTTAAATTCAGTGTAAGAAAGTGGAAGAAAATTGACATAAACATAGTAGTGGGATTGATGATGGATTCAGTATGTTATTTTGTATCAATTCATATGGATGAAAAATATTAAAGGAACTATAGGTCACAATTTGGAGTATGCAAAACTACTACAAATTTTCAACATGCTCAGTAGATCTCTAAATTTCAAAACCTGTACAAATTGAAATTAATAGAGCTATTTCTAACTTTCCAAAAGTATTTAAATTGAAACTAATAGATTTTTCTTCTGTATACTGATAATTTAAGAATTGAAACTAATTTAACTCTTTTGGATATGATACTTTAATATTTGCTACAAAAAAAAAATGAATCCATAACTTTCTTAGAGCACAAAATTGGAGCTAACACAAAAAAAAAGTATCAAATTAACAATATGCAAGCAATTAACAATTTCATAACAAAACAACTAAAAAGTCAGACCCAAAAAACACAGATTTTATTTGCTTTTGCATACCAATTAAGAAAAAAATCTTATGATAAAATTCAAAACCCACATAAACAAAAAAATTCTATTAAACTGAAATCTCACCCTAGGAATAAAGCATGCTTACATAAACTTTCCTTTATGTAGAGACTGATTCCGGCAGTTAATGAAGTTGCAATGTTTTCTTTGTTTTGGGAGCCATTCATACCTGAAGAAATATTTAAGTATCAAATTCCTTCACAAAATGAGTTTTCACATAATCTTAAAAAAAAATGTCTTTTAATCACAATCTTAAGAAACAGAACAACCAATATATATACAATGACAAAGCTTAGGGCTAGTTTGGTATTGCTATGAGAATAAGTGGCTATGCTGTGAGAATAAGCGGCTGTGAACTAAATCAGCTGAGTGTTTAGTAAACATTTTTGTAAAAGTGCTTTTGGAAAAAAAAAACAGTCTGATAGTGGGTCTTTTCATTAAAGGAGCACTGTAGCTCCGTGTGCTTTGAAAAAAAACCAATTTTCCAAAGCTACAAATAGGTGCTTCAGCTTTTTCCTTTGATTTCAGCTTATTCTCACAGCAGCTTCCAAAATAAGCCCTTTTTTTTTAGTTTACCAAACACCTAAAACTCTTACAGCTTTTTTTCATGGGTGCTTTTTTTTAAGCACCTCACTCCCAAACTAGGGCTTAATCAAATAAAAAATGTAACCACAGTAGACCAAACAAATGTAACCTTTTGAATAAAGTATTTTTACATCATTCGTTGCAAAAGCAAGAAGAACAAATGGCAAACACAGTTAGTTTTGGATTAGGTTTAGAATATAATTCAAAACCTCATATGTAACCTTGTTTCCATCTTGATTAGCGGCAGTTAAAACCGATTTGAAAACCAAATCACATAATCAGTTTCTAGCTCGAACAAAAAAGGAAAATTTTTACAGCGATAAAAAAGTCTGTAATAAAAGGATTTTTACCATCCATGAACCAGCCACTATCCGAAGATATGTATGCTTTCGTAACAATAAGGTTGAGATCAGTAAATACTTCTACAACTTCTAGAAGTATTCCATGTTTGTTTGCTCTGTTATTATTACAATCCTAAGAGAAACAATATTGGATGAAGAGGTGTAAGTTTGAATAAGGGAGATGGTAAATAATTGAAGTGCTTTTGAGGAATTTAAGGTATGATTTATGCGTATAGCTTGGTAGGTTCATTATCTGCATGGGTTTCTCATTCTCATCCTCCATGTCATGCAAAAAGCTCATACTAACTTTTGCAGAAAGCCACCCAAAAAATGAAAAATAAAATTAGACAAAAGGTTAGAGAGAACAAAAAAACTAATTGGAGAGATGAACATAACCATTGTAACCAATCAGAAAAGGACTTGTAAATGTCACTATTAAAAACAAAACCAGAGAGAGAGAGAGAGATTTCAATTGGGATTACACAAATAATATAAGTAAAAATCCCAACTTTCTCAGAAAACTATCTCATAACATACAAATATCATTGTTTAGGAGTTAGTTGTAATTGCAAAATTTAATTGGAAGCTATACATAGAAATGTATAATATATGAATATGGACATTTCTGAATATTGTGTGGAATCTACTACTCCAAGCATTCATATTTGTTCTCCAAAGTGCCTATTAACTGTAAGAAACATTTTTGCAGGTGTATGTAAGAATGAACATTCAAGTAAAAAAGTATAGTGAAAAATCATTTGTAAATCGACATAAACACATGTGGAGGTAGAAAAAAGATTAGGATACCGTACACTTTGCGTTGTTGCATGTTAAAAAGTGTAATTGCTGTAAAAAGTAGCATAAGTCTATCAATGACTTTGAATGTGTCTTCTCTGTTTTTTTGAAAAAATACTTAACCCTTATAAAATTTCTATTATGGCCATTGATGAGTCCATTTTATACTATATATTTTATCCTATTCTTAGTTATAATTTATTGGTTATTTTGGAAGAATTTTGATACTTTATTATGTAATTTCAATGAAGGACATTCAATTTCTTCTGAAGCAAAAAGTGATCAAAATGATAAATTTTGGAGTGATTCCAATTGAAGAATGTTCGTGAGTCTTTCAAGATGATTGTATCAAAATTCCAGATTTTTCTACCAAGCCGTTTGACCGTGGCGATGAAAAGAAGACCAGTGCGCAGCTTTCTCAGATTGACGTTTACAGACGTTTTGGGTATTTTGAAGGTCAAGATGGCATATTTTGAGGAAGATTCCTTCTAAAGATTTGTAGGGGACGTCTCTAACTTTCAAAAGAGACCTTTTAGGACCAAATCGGAGTCGATTTGGTCAGTTAAAAGATGGATTTTCTGAAAACTCCGAATTCCAGTTAGAATAGGAAACCTTTTATTTTCTGTTTTATTATTTTATTAGGTTTCCTAATTTATATTTTAAGAGAACCGCACAAATTTAACCCTCTTTTTGACAGATGTAGTATAGATGTAAGTAGGGTATCGTTCTAGGCCGGGGATTAGGAGGGCTTGCTAAAACCTCTAAAATAATTTAAAAACGTAAAAACAAAGTTTAAAACACTAAACTAAAATAAAAACACTTAACTAAAATAACTCAAAATAAAACTAACAAATAAACTAAAACAAATCAAAAGACTCAAAACAACTCAAGACTCTAGAAAATACAAACTAAGCTAAAAACTCGAAACACACTAAAAATGACTCAAAATAATGAAAACAATTTAAAATAAAAACTAGGAAATTAATTGGACGAAAATTAAATTAAAAGATTAAAAATAATAAAAATTAACTAAATAATAATATTTTAATAATGGGGGGGATTGGTTTGGACGAGAAGTAATTAAACTTAAATAAATTACAGAATTGACAAAAACATAAAATAAAAGTAAATATGGGCGACGGACTGGCTAGAGGGTTTTTCTCCACACAAGATACATATGCAATCTAAATTGACCTTCAGTTGTTCTTTCAATAAGTTGTAAATCTCAACGCCCCAAATTAACCATGAATTGCATAGATTAATTCTCAGATTTTCCTTAAGTTAATAGATTGGATGATTGCATACGACAACCCAAAACATTCCCCACAAGTTCCCTACATGAATTGCATAATAGAGATACAAGCGAGAATCATTAAGTTCTATGAAAACCATAAGCATTGACGAGGCACTTATTACTATGAATTGCATGAAACTTATGCCAAGAATTTACTTAACGCGATTGTGACTAGCAACCTTCACTACTAATGAATATAAGTTCATAACAATTAGGTGAAATTCACTTATATTCTAGCATCAAATTCATGCATGTAAATTAAGTATGCATTCTTAATCGACATACACAAATAAGTTATTAATCAAGCAGTTAAGCAAATTAAATTCACAACTCAGAAATCACAACTGAATGTATCAATTCATATTACAAATATAATCATGGTTTTGAATTATCCTCTAGCCAAAATAATTAATTACACATTATTTATAAATTAAAAACATAAATAAAACAGAGTTGGAGGATTAAACCGAAAGAGGGTGCAAAAGTTTGTTCTGTGCAAGTTTGCACCGTGGCTTCTGTTGGCTGCCAAGTGGGTGCTCCTGAGGTCTTTGTTCTCTAATTCCGTCTGTCCCGAAATAAAACAAAGCAGCTGCTTGCACTGAGTTCCCCGAGGCACCTCTGTTGCCTTCCAGATTGGCTCCTGTTTCTCTTCTTTCAAATCTGCCAAATGGCAGCACCTCCCGAGGCTTGCGCCTCTCACCCTTATTCTCCAACGCTGCTTCTTGTTACCGCTGCCTTTTGGCAGATTCGTCCCCTCGCAGCTGCCTCTGATTGCCCTTTTCAAATCGCACCCAAGGCAGCCCACGCTGCCTTTCTCAATTGGACTGACTTCCCTTTTTTTTTCTGGCAGCCGCCCCTTAATTCGCTGCCCTCTGGCAGCTTATCAACCTCCTGCACTGCTCTCGGTTCTCCAATGAAGGCTGGTCTCCCCCGCGAGAGCTCCTCCTTTTTTTTCTTCAATTTTTTGTTCTTTTTCTGTTTTGGCTTTTTGATCTTTTTTTTTTCGGTGCCCTCTCAAATTGCCAGAAGGCAGTTTTTGATTGCTGCCTTCTCTTCTATATCTCTCCGAGACCTGCCCCCTTGAAGCTCCCCCGGAGCTCTCTGTCTTTGCTGCGCAGGCTCCCCCCAAGCCACCTCTCCAAACCGTCTCTTTTATTTGTTTTCTTTTCCTGTTTTTCCAAATCCCCCCACCGTGTTTCCAGCTTTTCTTTTTAATTCCACTTGCACCGACCCACCATCAAGTGCTATCCTTCACGCTGCCAAAGCTGCCCTCCAGCTATCACACACAAACACATATTTAAATATATAAAAATATAAATATATATAAAAATATAAATATATAAATATATATATAAATAAATATAAATATATAAATATATATATATATATATATATTATTTTCTAAATGATAAGTATAATTCAACAGACAAGATAGTCTAAATGAAATTAATTACTTAACACTTCACTTATTCTATATTTATTTTCTTAACTAGATAAATTTATAAAACATAAAAATAACGTAATTAGCTCAAAGTATAACGAACTAACTAAGAAAAGACGAGTGAATTTGATATAAAAATATATATAAATATGGTCCGATCAAATACCCCCACACTTAGCTTTTGCTAGTCCTCGAGCAAAACAAAGAAACAAAAACAAAACTCAATCTAAACCTTCCAACATTTATCTCAGGGATTTCCAATGGACATGACAAATTAAAAATCATCACTTACACAGATTTTGGCAATCCATACCCTTAAGCACATACTTAATCACATTCACCATTTATTAGTTCGCATTTAATCAATTAAAACAACATTTTGAATGTAGTAACATGCCTTAGAGAATTTACTCTATTCCTTACTAAATATGCACTCAATTTTTCGCTCAGATTTTCTGACTACACTCCCTACACTAGGTATATGTGAGAAGAATGATGTAAGCAAGGAAACGATCACTCACATATGTTATAGCAAAGAAAGCATTTTCTGGAGTTATTAATGTGCATATGAATATGATCTCATGAATGGAATGCTACTACTTAGATGCGAGAACCAGGGACACTATATGCTCGTACCAATCCCAAACTCCACATATTGAACACACAACAACCAAGATAGAAGTCAAAGGGTTGTAATGGGGCTAAGGATATAGGCTTAACAAAGGAAGGCTATGGAAAAACAAATGTTCTTAAAAAAAAATAGTAAGCAAAGTAATAAGGTTAACGCATAGAATTCACTTTTGAATGAAAATTCAACTCTAAACCCGAGGGGAGGATTCACACATTTTATGGCCAAATTTCAAACTCTTTTTCTTCTTTCTTTTCTTTTCACGCGTTTTTCTCTTCTTTATTTTTTTTTTTTTTTTTTAAAGAACAAAACGTACAATTGAGCTCGAAACAACCAATCCTTCCCCCACACTTGTTTTTCTGCATAGTGTAGAATAAAATGAATTCTTTTTAAGTCATGCTCACTATTCTTTAAGAACAAGGGTGCAGACAGTCCTACAGTAGGTTTGGTGCGGTTTAATGAGGTTAACAACAAAAATAGGCTAAACAAGGCTCGAGATGGGTTAAGCCTATAAAACATAAGAAAGATGGAGGGTAAGGCTTTTTGGTTAAGGTGGTTTACTAAACAACTTCATCTTGATATGTGTTATGCAATTCAATGTCATGCTTTGAATGAAACGGATATGAGTTCTAGTATTTGGAACTAAGATGATAAAACGCCTTCTAAGTAGCAACCAAGCAAAGAATAATGAGATCATGCAACGACTTTAGAAAACAAAAACATCAAGATTAATAACTCTCCAAACAAGGTATAAGCTCAAGTCTCACAGGGATGTAGCATTAGTTTGAGTTCCTTCCTTCAAGCATGTTACAAAAACTAATTTTATCCTTTTGTGATCAAATTTAAATTCATAAACAACAACTACAACTAAGCATAAACCAAGAGCATATCAAACTTCAATCCATGTTTATAATTTTCTTTAACAGTCATGCAATTAAAAACCAAATCCTCATCATTGTGTTGGAAGGTACCTAAGACACAAACACACAAAAACAACTAAAAAAAAAAATTCTTTTTGGGTTTTTCAAAATATTTTTCAAATTTTTATGTCATTTTCGTAAGATTTCTTCAAAACACAATAAAACACACCAAAACAGCATAAAACACTAAGAAAACAAAAAGCAACAACACGGAAACAAATGAAACCAGTTCAAAGTCGAAGGTACAAAAATTTTCAATTTGGTCATTTTTTATATACCCCCACACTTAAACTAGACATTGTCCCCAATGTCAGAAAACAATAAAATGCAAATAAAAATAAAATAAAATAAAATAAAATAAATAATACGAAACAAAATAAAACAAAGGGACTGAAAACTTCTCTAATTTGCAGAAAACTCAAGCGATGACCCCCAAGCGTAAATTTTGCAATCAACTTCAAGGGAGGAAATAACCAAACGTTCCTGCAAAGAAAAGAATTAAATCAGTTAAGCACGCAAGAAAATATATATAAAAAAAAATGCAAACGAAAAATTGAAAATGAAAATAAAAGACAACGAAAAGAACTAATAGGTGATCATTGGTCGCTTGTTGATTTTCCACAGCTTTCTTCTTGAACTGGATGGGCCTCCTTTCTTGCAAGTGCTCCTCAGCTTAGTTGAGGATGAATCAGCACGTTGTCTCCACATGCTTCAAGTAGTCCGGTCTCCACGCAGGTGTGGCATCTTCTTGAACTCTTGGATCAACCCAGACTCATCTGCTCTTGGGTGCACCTCAGACTCCTCCTGCTTCGTCTGTGAGGTACTTTTGTTTTTGAAGAAGTACCTCAACACAGGTTTATTTTTGAAGTGGGCTGGGAGGGGTCTGAGATGAGTACTCGAGAGCAAGACTAGGTAAGCAATCAGGATCTCACTTTCTCCACGTTCCTCAGATGAAGGAGAGGAGAAAGCATGATATGAGATACTTTTGCTTTTAACCTTTTTGATATGAAATACTTTTGCTCTGGATGATTTGTTTTCTGGGGTGATCCAAGGGATGAAGAACACTGAGTAACTCGAAAGCTTTCTTTGGGAAGACATTATCGGAGATGAAGAGAGGTTGAGAGGTTGAGAGGGTGTGAAGGTGTGCCTTTGATGTGGAAGGCGAAGGTCGACTTTATAGAAATTTTCCTTCACAACCGGAACTGTTCCCTCACTATTTGTCGGCAGCCGGTGGATGGATGAACAGTGCCCGTTACGTGCTTTCTGACAAAGCTTCCGTAATTTCCGCGAAGCTGACTGCGCATGCGACGAGTGACGACAAATTGGAATGATGATCTTTTGAAAACCGGGGTTCAAAACCGGGTGCGGCTCGTGGTTTTCGCAACGCTCCACGCTGCACGTGATGAGTCACGACAAAATTGGAAAAACTGAACCACGTGATTGCTGAGTCAAGCCCAGCTTTTGAGAAAGGAAACGGCCTTCGAGAAATGAGTGTCCAGCTCTTTCGATTTGCGCGAGGACGCGTCTTCAACCTCTGAGGAGCGCCTCTCTTTGATTTGCTTCTTTTTATAGAGGCGCTAATTCTGCTTCACATCACACTTAAACTCCAAAAATTCCTCAAACACTTCTGCATTCATACTCCTTCCGCTCTCTTCTTGCACTTCTGCACTCTTAATCTTTCCGAACTCTTCCTGCACTCTTAAACTTAGCGAACTCTTTTCTTCCTCAACACCCTCTAAAAATGTCTTGCCCTTCCGACCGTCGCCTAAACTTGAATGTCGGGGAAGACGACGACTCGTCTTCTCCGAACAACATTTGGAATCCGTCTTTCATATCCCCCAATGGTCCTCTTACAGTCGGGGACACAATGATGAGGAATGAAATCATCGCTAGGGTGATTGCCAGAAATCTGCTCACTCCAAGGGACAATAGGATGCTATCTAGGCGGTCGGACGAGCTGGCCGTTCAGGAATCTCTTGCCCTCAGCGTCCAAAGTGCAGGCTCAGTTTCGAACATGGGCCAGCGCCTGCTTGCCCGGTCTCGTCAGGTGGAGTCGCTGATGGCTGAGGTGGCCAGTCTTCGGCAAGAAGTCAGAGGACTCAGGCACGAGAACAAGGAGTTGCACATGCTTGCAACTAGTTACTCGACCAGCATGAAGAGGAAGCTGGACTAGCTACAGGAGTCGGACGGTCGAATTCAGAGCGATCATGATAGGTTCATGGCGCTACTCCCGAGGTTTATGTTGCCTTCGTCCTCGGGAGTTGCACCAAGCGTTCCGCCTCCGGAGATTCCAACTCTGGCTCTTCGTCTTCCCGGAGCTCCGTCGACTTCTCAGGCACCGCCTAACCAATGACCAATGAATTCTATCAGTTTTTCGCATTATTGTAAATTTAATTTTTTTTTTTTAATTTTTTTTTTTTAAGTTTATTTTAAGCAATGTAAAATATGTAATGTAAAATAAGTAAATTAATGCAAAAAGACTTTGTTTACCCGCACTTAGAATAAACATTGCCCTTAATTTATTTAAACTCAAACTAAATAAAAATCAACCAAATAACACAACTAACAAAACAAAACAAAATGAAAGTAAAGGCAATAAAGAAGAAGGTTAAGAAGTGCAAATCTGGTTGCTTGGGTTGCCTCCCAAGAAGCGCTTGCTTTAACGTCTTTAGCCGGACGATTCTTTCCTTAACCTCCCATCGGCTCCAAAGCATGAAATTTATCTTTCAATGGGAGGTGATACTTGAAATGATTCGGCAATGGTTTAAATTCTCGAGTGGGTGCCTGAATCATTAAAATCAGAAATATGTTAGTATAAAATAAAATAAAAATTAAAATTGGAGAAGATGGTTTACTTTCATTCTCCGACATAAATTCAATGACAAAAACTACGTTTTTGGATATTTCCGGGATTTTGAAATGGGCCAGGTTTACTATGATGGTTGTGGCCTGTCCCGTGTCATCAAACTCAATTGCTTGGGCCTTTGTTGTATGCACAGCCTCTTTGATGTATTCTTGAAATTCTTCGCATTCTCCAGCCACTTCGCTATCTTGAATCTCTTTTCTTGGTGTGCAAGGTTCGGGAACTTGTTTTGGTGCACCAAAAATCGAGATATCACTTTGCACCTCTGGAAGAGCTTCCACAATGTCTATTTCACTTTCTTCGTTATTTAAAAAAAATCTGCAAGGAAAAGAGACATTTGGTGGAAAAATGTTAGAATGAATTGAACTTGGAACAACCTCACCATAGTTGGATGACATAGGGACTTGAGGGGTTTGAGACAAGAATTCGTCTAAACTGCCCAAGTCGTCCTCCTCATCTTCTTCTTGCAGTGGCACTTCATCCAAGTTCGGGCTGTGACTGGATGGTTCTAGAACAGCCTCATCCTCCATATCACCTTCCAAAGTGATGGCTTCTTCATTTTCAACTTCTGCCTTTGAATTTGCAATGGTGGAGTTGGAGAATTCACTTTGATCTTGAATCTGTGCCATGATCTCCATAATCTCCCCAACTTGCCTTTCCAATTCATCCACCTTGTTGGTCCGGTCTTGCATCTCCTGGATTCGATTTTCCACTCCCTGATTCAAAGAAGTGAGTAACTTATTAAATGTATCATTATCCAGAGATGTACCTGAATCGAATTGGGCAAATTGTTGTGGTGGCTGTGATGGTTGCAAAGGTGTTGTATAGAACTCATCATATGGCTGCCAATATTCTCCTTGGTGAGTCTCCTTAGCTTGATTTTGTGACCCCTGCACCAAAGAGTTTAATTCATTAAGAATTTGATTATAATCCACGGGCATACTTTGATTCGATTGGAATTGTTGTGGGGGATGTTGTGGTGGCTGCATAGGTCTTGAATAGAACGCTTCATCTTGCTGCCAATATCCACTTTGTTGAACTTGTTGAGGTTCATCCCACATTTGATTTGAATAATCCCTCCAATCCGAATTGCAAGCGTTGGAATACATATTGCCCCTTGATTGATCATAGCGTTGATATCCCCAATCATCTTCATATGCAGAAAATTGAGGATACTGATGAGTCTGATATCCTTGCCCATAGGGCACATCAAGTGTAGGAACACTTGGCATTGTGGTCCATTCGGCATTATGCGACAATTGAGAAGTAAGATTTGCCAATTGAGCTTGAATACTATCAAAATCCATGTCTTACTCCAATTATACCTAAAATCAAAGAAAGAAAAATAAATCAAATACCAAAAGTAAAACACACAAACACAAATATAAATAAAAACACAAACAAAAACACAAATATAAAAATAAACACAAACAAAAATAAAGGATTAGCAAAGTTGCTAATCCCCGGCAACGGCGCCAAAAAATTTGACGAGATTTTAAACCGCACAAATTTAACCCTCTTTTTGACAGATGTAGTATAGATGTAAGTAGGGTATCGTTCTAGGCCGGGAATTAGGAGGGCTTGCTAAAACCTCTAAAATAATTTAAAAACGTAAAAACAAAGTTTAAAACACTAAACTAAAATAAAAACACTTAACTAAAATAACTCAAAATAAAACTAACAAATAAACTAAAACAAATCAAAAGACTCAAAACAACTCAAGACTCTAGAAAATACAAACTAAGCTAAAAACTCGAAACACACTAAAAATGACTCAAAATAATGAAAACAATTTAAAATAAAAACTAGGAAATTAATTGGACGAAAATTAAATTAAAAGATTAAAAATAATAAAAATTAACTAAATAATAATATTTTAATAATGGGGGGGGGATTGGTTTGGACGAGAAGTAATTAAACTTAAATAAATTACAGAATTGACAAAAACATAAAATAAAAGTAAATATGGGCGACGAACTGGCTAGAGGGTTTTTCTCCACACAAGATACATATGCAATCTAAATTGACCTTCAGTTGTTCTTTCAATAAGTTGTAAATCTCAACGCCCCAAATTAACCATGAATTGCATAGATTAATTCTCAGATTTTCCTTAAGTTAATAGATTGGATGATTGCATACGACAACCCAAAACATTCCCCACAAGTTCCCTACATGAATTGCATAATAGAGATACAAGCGAGAATCATTAAGTTCTATGAAAACCATAAGCATTGACGAGGCACTTATTACTATGAATTGCATGAAACTTATGCCAAGAATTTACTTAACGCGATTGTGACTAGCAACCTTCACTACTAATGAATATAAGTTCATAACAATTAGGTGAAATTCACTTATATTCTAGCATCAAATTCATGCATGTAAATTAAGTATGCATTCTTAATCGACATACACAAATAAGTTATTAATCAAGCAGTTAAGCAAATTAAATTCACAACTCAGAAATCACAACTGAATGTATCAATTCATATTACAAATATAATCATGGTTTTGAATTATCCTCTAGCCAAAATAATTAATTACACATTATTTATAAATTAAAAACATAAATAAAACAGAGTTGGAGGATTAAACCGAAAGAGGGTGCAAAAGTTTGTTCTGTGCAAGTTTGCACCGTGGCTTCTGTTGGCTGCCAAGTGGGTGCTCCTGAGGTCTTTGTTCTCTAATTCCGTCTGTCCCGAAATAAAACAAAGCAGCTGCTTGCACTGAGTTCCCCGAGGCACCTCTGTTGCCTTCCAGATTGGCTCCTGTTTCTCTTCTTTCAAATCTGCCAAATGGCAGCACCTCCCGAGGCTTGCGCCTCTCACCCTTATTCTCCAACGCTGCTTCTTGTTACCGCTGCCTTTTGGCAGATTCGTCCCCTCGCAGCTGCCTCTGATTGCCCTTTTCAAATCGCACCCAAGGCAGCCCACGCTGCCTTTCTCAATTGGACTGACTTCCCTTTTTTTTTCTGGCAGCCGCCCCTTAATTCGCTGCCCTCTGGCAGCTTATCAACCTCCTGCACTGCTCTCGGTTCTCCAATGAAGGCTGGTCTCCCCCGCGAGAGCTCCTCCTTTTTTTTCTTCAATTTTTTGTTCTTTTTCTGTTTTGGCTTTTTGATCTTTTTTTTTTCGGTGCCCTCTCAAACTGCCAGAAGGCAGTTTTTGATTGCTGCCTTCTCTTCTATATCTCTCCGAGACCTGCCCCCTTGAAGCTCCCCCGGAGCTCTCTGTCTTTGCTGCGCAGGCTCCCCCCCAAGCCACCTCTCCAAACCGTCTCTTTTATTTGTTTTCTTTTCCTGTTTTTCCAAATCCCCCCACCGTGTTTCCAGCTTTTCTTTTTAATTCCACTTGCACCGACCCACCATCTAGTGCTATCCTTCACGCTGCCAAAGCTGCCCTCCAGCTATCACACACAAACACATATTTAAATATATAAAAATATAAATATATAAATATATATATATATATATTATTTTCTAAATGATAAGTATAATTCAACAGACAAGATAGTCTAAATGAAATTAATTACTTAACACTTCACTTATTCTATATTTATTTTCTTAACTAGATAAATTTATAAAACATAAAAATAACGTAATTAGCTCAAAGTATAACGAACTAACTAAGAAAAGACGAGTGAATTTGATATAAAAATATATATAAATATGGTCCGATCACTAGCTAGGGTTTTATTTTCTACTAGTATAAATAAGGCTTCTTAGCCTTTAGGGGGGAGGCAACATTGGACGCAACGTACGCACTACTCTAGAGTTATTGAAGTTTATTTTCAAGGTGTTTTCGATCCATATTTATAATAGTATTTTGTTTATGATTGTTAGCAACTAATTTTCGTTTGCTAGGGCGATGCCTGAGCCTTAGCATGAATATGTTGTTTTTATTTAATTGCTTGTGATATTATGCATGTATACTTTGAATTATTAATCACTGTGCTTTAAACTGTCTTTGTGTCTTAATGATTCGCGACTATTAGGATGTTTAGATAAGTATTGGATACAATTCGATCGGATTGCCACCGGGGAATTGGGTATTGCTTCTGATGATTAGTAGTTGTAAGTTCACCTAGGGCGAATGCCACATCATAGGGGTTGCATGATTTTTCAAAGGGTTTTCACAAGGCATAATGAGTCATGCATGTTTAGATTTGATCTAAATGTCACAGACGGATTGCATGTTTGATATACGTTCTAGCTTGAATGCTACAAGTAGAATATGCATTAGGAAAACCTAACTTTCAAAGTTGCATGGGTAATTCATAAGTAATTCGTAAACCTACATAGGATTGTTAATGAGACGGTGGAATCCTAGGCCTTTTACAATTTGGTTTTTAAAACGTTTTCCTTTGTTTTCTTTACTTTGCTAATTTCCCTAATTTACTTTTAATAAAATTCGTTTTTAATATTTTAGGTCATAAAATCAATCTCTTCCAATCTTTGTTTTCAAATAATTAGCTAAGAATTGGTATAAATACATATTATTTATTCAATCCCTGCGGAAACGACCTTGCTTGAGCCGTTTATACTACGACTACCTTGTTCTTTTGTAAGTATTTTTAAGTGTTTTTATCCCTATTTTTGTAGGTGGTAAAAATCCTATCAAGAAATTGGCGCCGCTGCCGGGGATTGTTTCAAATAATTTGTGTTTATCATATTCTTAGTTAATTATTATTGTACATACATATATATTTTATTTTGAAGATGGAACGGCGTTTAGGTTTTCTGAGTGGGAGAAGTGAGCATCTGAGCCGCTCAATGTTAGTATATATAGGAATCTATTAGGGTTCCCATCAAATAGCTTGGCACGTGTGCACGAGTGAAGAGACTCAGCGCCTCAGGCTGTTATAGCAGGTCACGGGTTCAAGTGTAGCACGCAGCACTATTGGGTTTTTATTTTTCAGCACCTTCTTGATGCTCTCATGTCCCAGGTTCAAATCCAGGTGTGTCCATTCCCTTTATTATTATTTTTTAGTTTTTGTTTTGTATTTTATTTTATTTTTGTATTTTATTTTATTTTATTTTCTAAGTTTTATTTCTTTATTTGAGTCGTATTCTATCTAGTCAAGTTAAAGTTTATGTATTATTTTTGTTTTATTTTCCACACCTTAAGGACAATGTGTGATTTAAGTTTGGGGGTGGAAATTAGAATTTTTAATTTTTGAGTCGAATAAAAATTTTCATTCTTTTGAAGTTAATATCCATAAATTATTTTAAACGTTAAAACAAATGGACATAGTGAAGGTTAATCCCATAATAGAGTCTTTTCTATTTATCGTTGCTTAGACACTAATTCATGAGTTATACTTTGAAAACTTTGCACATTCACATCAACATGGTTTGTGGGGAGTGAGATTGAAGCACTTACTTTTTGTCTAAGTGTATTTTAATTTTAATTTTTTTTGTTCCAAGTGAAGTTTAGTTTCTATTATAAATAAAGTAATAATTGTTCCACCCAAGGCTTTTCTTAGTAACCGGGCCAGTCCTACCTAATCAGCAGTGATTCTCGTGTCAAACGGTAGAGTTTTGGCGTGGGGCAGGGTGGTTAGTTGGTTTCGTAGCATTTTCAGCTCGAGTAAATAAGTCCTTAGGGGTGTTCTACACCTAGTGCCCTAAAGCCTTTGTGGTTTGGGAGTCATTGGTTCACTTCACACCAAAGGAAGTTCATGAATTCTTTTCTAATTGATTCTAAATGGCTTAGACTCTGTGGTGGGACTAGCTAGAACTTTGGGAAAGATGTTCTAATTTTTAACATTCTCTATGGATTGCAACTTGAAGGTGAAATTGTTGTGTCTTAGTTAGTTTTGTTTAAATTTTTAGTTTGTTGGTTTTTATATTTGTTTTTTAGTTTTGTTTTGCTTGAGGACAAGCAAAAAGCTAAGTTTGGGGGTATTTGATGAGTCCATTTTATACTATATATTTTACCCTATTCTTAGTTATAATTTATTGGTTATTTTGGAAGAATTTTGATACTTTATTATGTAATTTCAATGAAGGACATTCGATTTCTTCTGAAGTAAAAAGTGAACCAAATGATGATTTTTGGAGTGATTCCAATTGAAGAATGTTCGTGAGTCTTTCTAGATGATTGTATCAAAATTCCAGATTTTTCTACCAAGTCGTTTGACCGTGGCGATGAAAAGAAGACCCAGTGCGCAGCTTTCTCAGATTGATGTTTATGGACGTTTTGGGTATTTTGAAGGTCAAGATGGCATATTTTGAGGAAGATTCCTTCTGAAGATTTGTAGGGAACGTCTCTAGCTTTCAAAAGAGACCTTTTAGGACCAAATCGGAGTCGATTTGGTCAGTTAAAAGATGAATTTTCTGAAAACTCCGAATTCCAATTAGAATAGGAAACTTTTTATTTTCTGTTTTATTATTTTATTAGGTTTCCTAATTTTATTTTAAGACGTTTTCTAGCTATGATTTTATTTTCTACTAGTATAAATAAGGCTTCTTAGCCTTTAGGGGGGAGGCAACATTGGACGCAACGTACGCACTACTCTAAAGTTATTGAAGTTTATTTTCAAGGTGTTTTCGATCCATATTTATAATAGTATTTTGTTTATGATTGTTAGCAACTAATTTTCGTTTGCTAGGGCGATGCCTGAGCCTCAGCATGAATATGTAGTTTTTATTTAATTGCTTGTGATATTATGCATGTATACTTTGAATTATTAATCATTGTGCTTTAAACTGTCTTTGTGTCTTAATGATTCGCGACTATTAGGATGTTTAGATAAGTAATTGGATGCAATTCGATCGGAATGCCACCGGGGAATTGGGTATTGCTTCTGATGATTAGTAGTTGTAAGTTCACCTAGGGTGAATGCCACGTCATAGGGGTTGCATGGTTTTTCAAAGGGTTTTCACAAAGCATAATGAATCGTGCATGTTTAGATTTGATCTGAATGCCACAGACGGATTGCATGTTTGATATACGTTCTAGCTTGAATGCCACAAGTAGAATATGCATTAGGAAAACCTAACCTTCAAAGTTGCATGGGTAATTCATAAGTAATTGGTAAACCTACATATGATTGTTAATGGGATGGAGGAATCCTAGGCCTTTTACAATTTGGTTTTTAAAACGTTTTCCTTTGTTTTCTTTACTTTGCTAATTTCCCTAATTTACTTTTAATAAAATTCGTTTTTAATATTTTAGGTCATAAAATCAATCTCTTCCAATCTTTGTTTTCAAATAATTAGCTAAGAATTAGTATAAATACATATTATTCATTCAATCCCTGCGGAAACGACCTTGCTTGAGCCGTTTATACTACGACTACCTTGTTCTCTTGTAAGTATTTTTAAGTGTTTTTATCCCTATTTTTGTAGGTGGTAAAAATCCTATCAGCCATGAAAGGCTTTTTCAAAACAATTTGTTGATTGATCCATTGTATTAACAACATTTTTCCCTGTTTATCCCTTGTTGATTGAACCGAGTTTACACTATCTAACGCGTCAGAATTTCTATCATTAGCATTTTGAACAACATTTTGACTGGCAGAGGACATGCTAGTACTGCATTGGTATTTAGTGGATGAATTTTGACTAACAAACACATCACTATTGCATAAGACGTTGGTGACACGATTTTCTAAACAACTTATTCTACACACTCTTTTAAACTGATGGTTATCTTTAGCTAAGATCTTAGATTGAGTATGAACATAATTTTTTTTGCTCTACATCATTATCTGTTAAAGCATTTATAGATCTTTTTGACATAATGGAAGCAATTTGTTACAATAATTTTAAAATAGGTTACTGCAAACCGTATTGCAAGAGAAACATAGAGGAAAATAAAGTGCCAAGAAACATATGGCACAAATTTAAAATAAACATACATCACACATATAATAGCA
The DNA here is from genome assembly GCA_963580275.1 of Crataegus laevigata. NCBI lineage: Eukaryota > Viridiplantae > Streptophyta > Magnoliopsida > Rosales > Rosaceae > Crataegus > Crataegus laevigata. The sequence continues at coordinate 8,844,710 of OY756939.1, read as the reverse complement.
ACAAAAAACCAACACATTACAAATCTTTGATAAGATAGCCAAAAAAATTTAAATTTTTTTTTTTAAAAAAAGGAAAAAATATCAAAACAAAATTATAAGATGTATTAAAAACCAAATTATAGTGATAACAAATATTAAAAATTTAAAGCTAGCATTTTAAAAGTTTAAACTTGTTACCTCAAAAATGCCAAACTTTGAAACCACAGCCCTACGAATTTCTGCAAAATCAAGCCACGACTCATTACTGGATTGGAATATGTAATTCAATTTGATAATTATATTCACAATCAACTAAATAGAAAACATAACATGAATACAATTGAAAATAATTAGAAAATTTAATCTGGATTTAAAACCGTACAACATATGACACGCCCCGACCCGGAAAGGTCGACGCATGCTGGCCGTCACTGTGAAGTGACGTAACCATAGGGGTAAGTGATGTAAAAAGTGCATAAATTTAAATCAAACATAGAATTAATTAAAATTTGAAATAGTGGCAGAGTGCACAAACGTGGGTGTGGCCCACTATAGTTATTCAGAGCTTAAAGAGGAAACGACTACCGAAGAGTAGTCAAGCAACTAAAGTACGCTTATTACACATAGTGATAAGTTCATACGTCAGAAGCGGAATGCTGAATGTCAGAAACGTTTCAAGATTCCTCGAATGCCACGCAGAACAGCTATCTAGGTCCTAGAGGGGCGAAAAACAAGTTGAGTGGGTCAGCAAAACAAACTTATGTGAAAACGTTTGGTTTTGAACATACTAACCCCTCGCCGTAAAACAATTATAGTTTCCTTTATTAAAAGCACATTATGAGTAATTACGTACATATATATATCCACAATACTAAAGCCAAGTATAAATGACAATATGTAATTCATTTCATGCTAAGATTGGTGCTGCAGTTATATGATCATGTGGAACACAGTAAGACTAGGAATATGTCAAGTAACGATGTATTCATGCTACAGTAGTATAATCATGTGATAAACAATATTCCTAAGTGTAATCAATACGCTCAAGTACTATGATCAAGTACTACAATACAACCTACTACTCATCATCTAATGGCTAGCACACAAGTCGGATTGCCTAATGCAATCTACCCGACAGGCTGGGTGTAATCAATACGCTCAGTACTACGGTCACGTGAAGCTGGTGCAAAAGCACATCACATACAAGTCGGATTGCCTAATGCAATCTACCCGACAGGCTGGCACCTAACCTGGATCCAGACGAGCGAACGGTGCAATGTGAACATACACGTGAAGGCTGGCCCTGGCCCTGGGCCAAGTACTAACACCAGTGCAGCAGATGAGTATGTATATGACATGTATGAATATCATGACAAGTATATCTCAACCATACAGCAGCATTTATCACAATTTTATCATACGTAACATCTATTTGATAATATATACGTAGAGTGAATCATTCATGCATTTTTGGAAACTGTGAATACGTATAATGTCATGGCAAGTATATCTCAACCGTATATCAGCATTTATCATAATTATATCTCAATTATCCAATACTTAGCAACATATACGTAAAGTGAATCATTCATGCATTTTTGGAAACTGTGAATACGTATAATGTCATGGCAAGTATATCTCAAGCATTTTATGAAGTTTGGAAACCATAAATACGTATAGGTATAAAAACAAACTGCCCACTCACTAGTACGGTGCTGGGTCGTAGTTCCCGGGCCTAGCTTGGCCTTGCAATTCCTCCGGATATATTTCTCCTATTTATACATAATTTATACGAATTAATTTAACGCTTAAATACGGGAATTTAAATAACACTCCCATATATTGCTCAAACCTAAGGTTTGAATATACCAAAATGATCTACTCATCAACACGAACACACCCATAATTTTTAAATAATTTTTGGACTCGTCACGCGCTCCCACGCGCCAAAATAGGCACGGGTCTACGCGCCCCCACGCGCAGACACGTGACACGCACACTGACGGCGTCAGTTGACGTCGTCAGGAATATTCTGAGAATATTCCGTTAATTATTAACTGATTCCGTTAAAACTAGCCATTTTCCGTTACTGCCGTTAGGAATATTCCGTTAAAACTAACGGAATATCCCTCCTTCTTCCCCGATGGTTTCTTGCCGGACTCCGGTCACCGGAAACTGGGTAATTTTTCAAACTCACTGTTCTCAGTCGTTTTTAATTCGTTTTTCTCGAATTTTATACCAAATTGAAGCCCTAATCATGTACTATCACGTTGGATTAGTTTTAGGGTCTAAAAATCACGAGATCATACCTTTCTAAATTTCACAAAATCGGCCAAACTTGTAGATCGTGATCCCGACGTCCAATTCATGCCAACGAATTGCTCCGGGGTTCCTGGGAGCATTTAAAGGATAGTGGTGATCTTAGTTTGGTCTAAAACGAAGCCATTTAAAAGACGATGAATAGTACCTTAATCGGAGATCGATAGTTCAACGTGAAAATGATCGATTCCTTACCTGAAAATGATGTGGATGGACTCGTGAGGTCCTAAGGAGTCCAACTGTGATCTTGGATCTTTGTTTCTTCGAGTTTTGGATTGTTTTTGAAGTTGGTCCGTGTGTGGATGGTTGAGAGAGAATGAGAGTTTTCGAGTCTGAGAGAGATGAAAGAGTGAGGACAGAGAGAGATTGAGAGAGAGAGACACTGAGATTGTCTGAGATAATGAATGATAGAATAATAAATCGTAATGGATTGTATATTGCAAAGGATGGATTCGTGAGTTGTAACGGACGGGGTGGGAATAGAGTATTTTCGAGTGGGTTTGGCAGATGAGATTAGTGGCATAAGGTTGGTGAGGTATAAAATTTACACATAAATTTCTACTAATGTAAGTTTTGTAATAACTAACTAAATCGAAAATAACTTATTATAACGTTTTCATTTCGCTCGACGATAAGGGTAAAATCGTCATTTTACACGTACGGGGATTATTTATATAGGAAATTAGGGACGGGTCGCCATATACAAAAACGAAAGGACATGATGTATATAGGTTTTTTTTATACCTTTGGTTCTCCCTTTTTTGTATTGGTTGTGAAGAAACAGCAATGTTTTTTTTTTTTTTTTAAAGCTGAGTGAATAGAAGTTTTCAAAAATATGCAATTGTCAAACAAAGTCTTGACGTCAATTTAGATTTGCAATGAAAACATAGCCAAAAAAATGCAACAATACAGCGGACTGAGATACTGCAAAAAATCAAAAAAACCACTTATCACTGCGTTGAAACAATTTCATTCAATCTTGTAAGTACAACTTTGATAAAGAGATTAAAAACACTCACATAACAAATTCACCACATGATAAAAAAATGAACTATTAATAGAAAATTAATAAATACCCAAGTAGCAAGCAGGCAAAAATAATACAAATCATTAATATACGATTAATTAACAGAGGCAGAAAAAAGAAGGAGAAAAAAAAAAGACTGAAAAATGTCCTAGTTGTTAGCGTTTTTACAAATGCAACTCAACTTTTACCAACAGTAATACATTATTATCTAAATAGAAAAACAAAAAAACGAGTACCAGTTAGGAAAAATAAATTGAATTAGAAAATAAAAATAAATAAAATAACTACATTCCGACCATTTAAAATGCGGTAGTGATGGACAATGCAATCACAAAGGGAAAAGTTGCATTGCCAATTATTGTACAAAAGCATTGTTTACACAATGAAAAAAACTGAAAATACAGAAATTTTATTCACAAAAGTGATCTCATTTTCTAACCATTACATAGCAGAACACAAAAACTATAATGTAGAGACCACTCAAGTTTATAATGCAATTAAAAATAACAAAATGCTGAACTCAATCACCAACATAGAGCATTTATAAAAATTTAAACCAAAGATCTCCAAAATTATTTTTATCTAAGAAAACAGTTAGGAAAATGTAAACATGTTTATCCATAAATTATTTGAACTGCAGCTACCAACACAGAAATCAAATCTAAAAACTGTTTTACAAAATAAAAAGTTAATCTACTCGACAAAAACAAAGAGAAAACTCATAACACAAATATACAGGATTGAAACTAAAATAGAGAGCACAAATAGAGTTATCCTTCAATCACATAAATATAAGCAAATGTAATATAATAAATGAAACTAAAATGACTATGTCCAATGAATCATTTGAAATCCATGTAATCCTTCAGTAATATAAATATAAACATTATATCCAAGCACCTAAAATTAAAACATGAACCAAAATCTCAAAAATTTCACTCTGAAATTGAACCTTAATAAACATACACACACATGTAGCTATTGCCTCATAAGAATTTTCTTGAAACAGTGTGAATCGAATTTAGCATTAGAACCTGTCATTGAATAGAACTGTCACATCCTAACCCGAGCTCCACCACTTCTCGGGCCCGACTCTGCCGTAGCACAATACTGTCCACTTTGGGACCCGACCACGTCCTCACGGTTTTGTTTCTGGAAACTCACGCAAGAACTTCCCAATGGGTCACCCATCCTAGGATTACTCTCGCGCGAACTCGCTTAACTTTGGAGTTTCGACGAACTCCGAAGCCAGCGAGCTCCCAAAAGGCCTTGTGCTATAAAGAAGGGAGCATGTACATATAAGGCACATCACCCCCCTCTCTGTTGGTCGATGTAGGATCCTATAAAGAAGTGAGCATGTACATATAAGGCACATCACCCCCCTCTCCGTTGGTCGATGTAGGATCTCACAATCCACCCCCCTTAGGGGCCCGACGTCCTCGTCGGCATACTCGCACCAAACGGCAAAGTGGCTCTGATACCAAATTGTCACATCCCAGCCCGGGCTCGACCACTTCTCAGGCTCGACTCCGCCGTAGCACGATATTATCCTTTTTAGGCCCCTACCACACCCTCACGGTTTTGTTTATGGGAACTCACACGAGAACTTCCCAGTGGGTCACCCATCCTGGGATTGCTCTCGCCCGAACTCGCTTAACTTCAGAGTTCCGATGGAATCCGAAGCCAGTGAGTTCCCAAAAGGCCTCGTGCTAATTGGAGGTGGGCATGTACATATAAGGCTTACAGGATTCTCACCCCTAGGCGATGTAGGATCTTACAATCCACTCCCTTAAGGTGCTCGACATCCTCGTTGGCACATTTCCGGCCAGGGAATGGCTTTGATACCAAATTGTCACATCCTGACCCGAGCTCCACCACTTCTCGGGCTCGACTCCGTCGTAGCATGATATTGTCCGCTTTGGGCCCCGACCACGCCCTCACGGTTTTGTTTCTGGAAACTCACGTAAGAACTTCTTAGTGGGTCACCCATCCTGAGATTGCTCTCGCACGAACTCACTTAACTTCGGAGTTTCGAACTTTAAAGTCAGTGAGTTCATAAAAGGCATCATGCTATAGGAAGAGGAACATGTACATTTAAGGAGCATCACCCCCTCTCCGTTGGTCGATGTGGGATCTCACAAGAACAGTCTGCAAGTATCAAACAGAAACATGAATACAAATGACCAAAAAGATAAATGCAGTGATAAATAAAACTAATACCTATTTATATTCCCCTTGCACTGGCTGTAAAGATCAATCAAATCCTTTCTTCTCGAAATCAGATCCCTTCTAGTTTGCTTTGAAGGATTCGATATCAGCTTCAGTGACTTGAAATGGATGTGTTGTTAGAAATGTGCAGAAAGTACAAATGCCATTGTGTTATATATAAAAAAAAAAACAGTGTAAAAAAGATGAAAGCATGGTACTCTTTTAATATATAACCCAAAAATATGAAAACATCGTAATCTTTTAATATATGACCCAAAAATATTCATGCAAATCAGAACATTATCACCAACCTTAATAAAAAAGGGTTTGCACAGACAAAAACCATAAACTTCGCACACCAATATATTCCTGCAACAAAAAACCCAATCAGATTAGATAACGACACTAAACACAGTAAAAAAATCAACTAAACAGTCAATACAAAACGAAAAAACTTCAATATTACACCAACTAACCAATCGATGTACAGGAAAACCCTAACTTAAAAGACCAAAATTTCCCAAAATGAAAAATGCAATTAAATGGAACAACCAGACACAAATGTTGGAAAAAAAAAATAGAAAACATTCCAAATAAAACACGCAGACACCTTAATCGAAAAAGGTTTCCAAGATTGCAAAGAGAAACCCTAAAATTGATAGACCAGTATTTCTTGAAACAAAAAATGCAATCAGATAAAACAACGATGCTAAAAATATGAAAATAAATTAGCAAAGAACTTATAAAAAACGCAAAGATTTTAATTTTACACCAATTGATTTACAAATTTTCTTCCTAATCAAAGAAAAGAGAAAAAGAATAAAATAGACAAACCACCTGAAACACCGCAATCAACTAGAAAAACCAAATATGAAGATCGAACAGGGAGAAAAGTAGAGAAATAGAGAGTAGGCAAAAGGGAAAAGCAACGGAAGAAAAGGGTTCAAGCACCTTTCTTTATGTAGACTCACTCTACCAAGGGGCAAAATCACCAATTCATGTAGCTTCTTTTAAAAGGCTAAAACTTGTGCTTTAGATTAACGGCAAAACCGGAACGGCACTGTTAATGAACAGTGGTTTTCCCACTGGCTTTTTGTATAGGTATAACTACCAAGACTGCTCGCATGATGATGCGGTGCTACGTCTTGCTTCTGTACAACCCTATCTACAATAAGGAACAATGAGCATCGTTGAATTTAATTCCATCATCAATGCCTTGAACTTTAGGATCTAAATTTAACAAAAAAAATATTAACACAGACCCTAAAATTTCTATCATGGAGAAAAAATATTAACATTGGGAAAAGGCGAAAAAAGGAATTCTGAAAAGGAAACTGAGAGTATAAATCACTGTAAACACGAAAAATTCCTGAAGCAAGAACAAGAACCATGTGTCCAAAATAGTATTTGTATTAATGATTTGATGTGCTTGGGTTACAATCTCTATTTGTTCTTCTGATTCGATCTTCGTAAGACTTTGATTTGTGGGCTTGATCCAAGGGCCGTCAAGGCTTAATCTTGGATGAACAGGGGAAGTTTCTTCAAGGGCCGTTGAGCTTGATCTTGAAGTTTGGCAGAAGTTTCTTCAAGGGCCTTTTAGGCTTGATCTTGAAGTTGGGCGAACGGATCTTCAGGGGCCGTTGGGGCTTGATCCTGAAGTTGGATGAACGTTGAACGACAAATGGATCTTCAAGGGCTTTTGGGCTTGTTCTTGAAGATGGATGAACGAAGAACGATAAACGATGGATGAACTTCAAGGGGCTTTTGGGCTTGATTCTTGAAGAACGGATGTGTGGATCCAACGGCCGTCGGGGCTTAATCTTGAAATGTGGATGAATGAATCTTCAAGGGCCGTCGAGGCTTGATTCTTGAAGGTGGATGAACGGATCTTCACGGGTCGTTGGGGTTGGATCTGAAGGTGGATGAACAAATCTTCAAGGGCCGTCGGGGCTTGATCTTGAAGGTGCATGAGCAGATCTTCAAAGGCCGTTGTAGCTTGATCTTTAAAGTGGTTAAGCGTTGCTCCAAGGGCTGTTAGGGCTTGATCCTGGAAGAACGATGAGCCAAGAACGAAGGATGAAGAGAGCCTCCTCGATGTTTCGGGAACCTGGGCACTTTGAGAGCTTCGGGCTTCAGAGCTTTAAGCGTTTCGCCTCTTGGACTTGGTTCTTCAAATTGAATGAATTAGCCTTCTATTTATAGAATTTTCTAAGGCCTAATTTTGAATATAATATCCCAGATGAAATAAGTCATCTCTGACAGATGTTGACACGTGTCCTGTTTGATGGCTTTTCTGACTCTTTTCGAATTTTCGTCGAATCACATGCTAAGTGTACAATTTATGTAATACATGAGCGTTGAAACTTTGACTATCGGTCAACATTTTATTTACCAAAATTTCGATGTCTACAAATGCCCCCACTTCAAGGCGCGCCGTATACATGTGTTTGTCACGTGTAGAGGATACGTTTTGAAGTCCCTTAACGTAGACGTCGATCCAAGGACCGTTGAGGCTTGATCTTGGATTAGGTTGGGAACTCATTCAAGTGCTGTTGAGACTTACTCTTGAATTAGGCTGAGAGTCTGTTTAACTTTACTGGGACGAATTGGCACGTACATTTGTTGTGCTTTTTGACTTTCCACAGGCTTCATCTTGAACTGGTTTTGATTCAAGGGCGGTGAACACTTGATCTTGAATCAGGATTGTAATTTCTCCAAGGGCCATTGAGGCTTGATCTTGAATCGAGCTTTTGATTTCTCCAATAGCCGTTGAAGGTTGATTCAAGGATGATGGACACTTGATCTTAAATCAGACTTGTGATTTCTTCAAGGGCCGTCGAGGCTTGTTCTTGAAGGTTGATTCAAGGGTGTTGGACACTTGATCTTGAATCAGACTTGTGATTTCTCCAAGGGCCGTTGCGGCTTGATCTTGAAGGTTGATTCAAGGGTGCTGGACACTTGATCTTGAAAACACAAAAATTTGATTTCTTCAAGGGCCGTTTAGGCTTGATCTTGAAGGTTGTAGGACCATGAGCGATTTCACATGGTAAATGATCTTCGTCTTAGTTGAGGATGAATCAGCATGTGCAGTTGTACGACCCATAGGGTGCGTTTGGTACGCGGGACGGGAAGGGACGGGACGGGACGAGTCGTTCCGTCCCGCGTTTGGTACGCCTAAAACGGGTGGAACGAGGCGTTCCACGGGACAAGTTTTGGATGATTTTTGGTTCCACCTCCCCCCCATGGAACGGGGTTGTTCCACGTCTGTGGGACAGAAATTTTTAACATTTTAGGACAACAATGCCCCTTGTCTTTTTCAAAATTTACAACATCCGTCCCGTCCTGTTCCGTCCCGTCCCATCCCGTCCCGTCCCGTTCCGTCCCGTCCCGTCTGCGTACCAAACGCACCTATACTGCATTCTTCTATGCTTTGTTTCTTTTGCATAACAAGCAGGAACGAGGCAAATGTGTTGGTCTGTTTCTTTATTCAGTCTTTCCAAGTACTGACCAATTGCTCTCTTTCTCTTTGTTTTGTAGGCAAGAGCAAGGGTAAAGAAAAAACATGTCATGATATATCTTTGCATTCAACTCTGATGATATGAGATACTTTTACTTTTGAAGAAGTTGAGGATGAACCGGCACATGCTTTGTTGTGCTTGTCTCTACATGCTTTAATGTATCATTTTTTTCTTGCCTTATCTGTTCTATTATCAAATTATTTATATATGTAAAAATATAAACCATATAATAGAATTATGAAATGAAAATAGTGTAATAAAATAATAGTTTAATTTGACATATTAGTGGAGAACAAAACTTTAAAAAATGTCAAAATGTCACATAGACTGTCAAATATAAATTTTATATTTAAAATTTGACATTTCTTTTGAAAATTAATATCATTTTGGAAAGCACAAGAAAAACTCATGAGTGTTATTCTAAAGGGTAAATTGCACCATACATCATCAGGTTTGAGGTCTATTACAATCCCATACAATATCTTTAAAACATTTCACTTTCATACCTCAAGTACTATATACATCTGTTACATTTTTTATCCATTAATCTGTTCAATTTTTTTTGTTCTTGTTCTTGCAGTCGCTTGGGGGGTTCAAAATTTTTCTTTCTTTCTTCTTCTTCTTGTTGCAGTCACTTGGGGTGGGGGATGGGGGTTCAATTTTTTTTTCCTTTCTTCTTCTTGCAGTCGCTTGGGGGGGGGTTAAAACTTTTTTTTTTTTCTTCTTCATTCTTCTTCTTCTTGCAGTCGCTTGGGGGGGGTTCAAAATTTATTTATTTTTCTTTCTTCTTCTTTCTTCTTCTTCCAGATTTGGTCGCTGAGCCCTATGTTTTGTGTCAAATTCAGGTTTATAAAAAAAATTAAAAATTAATTTTTTTAACCATGTGGCACACACTTGACATCCACGTTGGCAGTCATGTCAGCACTTAATGGATTAATAAATGAAAAATGTAGCGAATGTATGAAATTAAAATAAAATAGTACTTGAGGTGTGAAAGTGAAATGTTTTAAAGATGTTGTATGAGTTGTAATAGACCTCAAACCTGAGAGGATATGATGTAATTTACCTTATTATAAATAACTCCCACTTTTTATGACGTTAAATTGTTGTACACTATTAACGTGGTCACAGATTAGGTAACTCCTTTCACCCTATATATTGAAACTCGCTATCATTAATGTAGACATACGGATATGATATGAAGTTGATTTCATGTGCTTGTAGAACTGCAAACAGCACATCACATATCAAATCTAAAAAAGGATAAAATAAAATTAAAAACCAACATGTTTAAATGAAATTAAGTTGGAACAAATTCATGTAATTAAAAGTGATTAGTATATGGCAAATATAGCTCAAATCCTCAGATATATTCGCTCTTCATACTTGTTCCTCTGCAATTTGGTTTTTCCAGGATGACACTGCGTTCGAGAAACAAGTTGCCCTATTTGCGCTGGCAGTTTCGGACACTTTGCTCATAAACATGTAAGCTCAGTAATTAGTTACCCCAAGAATTACTTGACTGATGGCATATCTTAACCACATATACAAAGTCTTTTAGAGAGAGATTTCTATTTTAGTTGGGAGGCTCATTTTATATTGATTTTCAACGATTCGAACTGTTTATTTTTTAGTTTGTATTTCATAAATCATCTTTATAATATTTTAGCCAAAAGGGAAATATATGAGGTATTTAATTGAGTTCAAAGAAATTGACGAACACTATATTTTAAGAAACATTGAAATTTCATCGTGACAATTAAAGTGAGCAAATGGTTTCGGTTTGAAATGAATTTTTGTAAGGATGATCTATGAATTTTGAGACTCACAAAATAGACGATTTGGAGTGTTGAAGTTCAATTGTGGTAATGTTCACCACTCTATTTATTACCATTAGATTAGTTTGAATTTTAAAATTGGGTATTTATTATGGTGAGCATCACTATCTGACATATCCCGGCCCTAGGCGGACCACTTCCCGGGCCCGCTCCACCACCGTAGCACAATATTGTCCGCTTTAAGTCCCGACCACGCCCTCACAGTTTTGTTTCTGGGAATTCACGAGCAACTAGCTCCCAAAATGCCTCGTGCTAGGTAGGGATGATAATATACATTTAAGGATCACTCCCTTGAGCGATGTGAGATGTCACACTATCACTTAGAGTAGTGAGCAAAAATATTTTTCATATATATATATATGTCAAGTAACGGATAATTGAATTTTGTAGTGGCCCATATTACTATTATGTAATTACTGATGATGACCGAATATCTGTTACCTTTTTTTTTGTATCTAGAGTTGAGTGTATTTTTGCTCATTCTCTCAAGTGATGGTAATACTTATTACCCTATTTATTATTGTTGGATAAGTTTGAATTTTGATATTTGTATCTATCTACTGCACTAATTTTGAAATTTAAACATATCCAATGGTGATAAATAAGATAGTGAGTAAAAATATTCTCTCTACAATTTGTTTAGCAATAAAACACTGGTGTGAATTTGGGTTGCAACCATCTTTGGTCCTCTGAAAAAGCTTTTGATTTCATCTAATTGAGTCGCTAGGAGTACTCTAATCTAGGAATTTTCCTTTAAAAAAATTAGTTTTTATTTCACAATCCTACCCGAAGATCTAAACATGACAGTACGTATGCCCATAGTGATAATAACCCTACGAACATAGATAAGAAAAGGTTGTATATTAGGAGATGTCTATATACATGTAAATTAGTAATTTCAATATTAATTGGAATTGGATATTATATAGAGGTGGTACAATGATATTGGTCGAGAGCATGCTGCGAGCAAACCTTTACTAAAAACTATTTTTCAGGTGCTCATCTATAACTAACTGTAGCCATGTATGCATATCTTAATTAATATGTAGCCAACATTCAGTGTTATTATTTGACATTCTGGTTTCTGAATTTTTTTTTGCTTTTTTGTTTTTGTCAATGTTTCTGAATATGTATTTATATGAAGGTAGTGATGCGCTTATCCAGCGACCCTCCAAAGAAAACGACGCTAATATTTGTTGTGAGTGACAAGCCATCAAAGGTACTGAGAAATAAATGAAAAGAAGGATTTTATTTTTATTTTTATAAAAAATATAGAGAAGTGATAGAAGCACAGTCAATTTTCTTTCCTATAGACACTTTTGGTTAAGTATGTTCTTTATTTCAATTTGATGGTAAGAAATAAAAATGATAAATTATATAATACCTCCTCAGGTTTGAGGTCTCTTTCCCTGCATTGCACACCATTATACCACCTCACGGGTCCATGTGTCAACGGGTGCATGGTGTAAATAATATCTCACTCGTTGGTTAGCTCTTCTCCTCTACAAGTTTACGAACATCACCATCTTCCAATCTCAAACCCGATAACGATGATGCTCACAGTTTGATGAAATATAGATTATGAGTTTGAATATTGGCTTTGCGATTTTTTCCATTAATCTAGTTATTCGTTCAGTCTGCAATTTGGTTGGACTTGCCAAAGATTCTTTGCATAATTTTTTAATTTAATTGGATCCCTCAGTAAAAAGAGGGCTTCGAACTTAAAAAGTTTTGAGAGTTTTTGAACATTGAAGATAATAAAGTCCATGATTTTGTACTGGTTGTTTGTTTATTCTTTTTGAACTAATGAAAACTGTTGGCTTTGAGATCGAAGGTTTTATGTTTAACAGTTAAAAACACTAGGAAATGTGTAAGATTTAACTTTAAAATTCGGAGATTTTGGACCTTGAAGCTTTTCTTAGGGAATAAAATAAATATCAGAATCTTTCTTTTCCTATTTAATTGCTAATTGTTTTATTGTGATTTTGTATGTTTTTTTTAACGCCTGTTATTCTTAAATTAAGATAGTGTTTTTTTGTTAGAGAGTGAAGATGAATTTTAGAGACAAAAAAAAATTAGTAACATATAAACCTAAAATTGCAAATTAATCCAAAAATAACAAATAATTAGATAAAAAGTTATAGCCATATACATTTCTACATAATTCTTGAAAAAAAATGAAAAATTATGTAATATGAATTTGTCTGTCAGAACATTATAATTACTTTAGTCTAAAGTAGGGGAGGTGGCACTGTGCAATTTTGGGGTAAATTTCAGTTTTTTTGCGAAATTGCCACTGAGTCACTCTGCCCTCTGATTTAACGTTATTTGCAAAATTGCCACTGGATTTCAGAAAGGGTTTTGGGTCTTTGGGCTGGAGAATTTTCGGTTTTGCGATCCACACGTTGATCATCACTGTGTAGGATCGCCGGCTGTGTGGGATTTGGTGGGGGGATGGTTATCACTGTGTAGAATTTTCGGTTCTGGTTCGACTGCAACGTCTCGACTTTTCTTTCCGTTTCAACGTCTCTGTCACAAGCCTCTGCTTCGGTCGCTCTCGATCTTCGCCTTTTCTAAGGCGTCCGAGGGACAAAAACCGAAAGCCAAACCTCCACCACAAATGAAGTCACGAACGCCACTCTCACTCACCCTCCACCGCTGCACACGAACCCAATCATAATTCTGAAATCCAAACACAGCCCAGATGTTAATCCTTCAGAGAATGGCAATGGCCACTTCTTCTTCCTTCCTCTCAATCCCTCTCCTAAAGACCTCTTCTTTGCTTTCCCCAGTTAAACACTGCGCTTCGCCACTGAGCTCCGAGTTCAGGGCTCTGTCCCTCTACGGCGGTAGAAATGGAGTCTCCACCTCCTCGGCGATGGCCACGGAGGCTCAGATCTCGACCCAAAACGACAAATTGAAGGATGCCCAGGTAGAGGTAGCTGATAAGCCTGGGAAAGTCGTACTACCAACCAACGAGTCCTCCGAAAGCCTCATCAAAATTCGACGCGCGGTATTTATTGAAATTTCATTGCTTTGGATTGGATTTATGATTGTGTTATGTTAAATTGAAGTAGGAGTGCTTTCCTGTTGAACTTTTAGATTCTTAGGAGCTTCCCGTTTTTGAAAGTTTGATGCTTTTAATCAACTATTTTCAATTCTACGTTACTAATTGTCACCTGATTCAGTGAAGAATGAGCAAGTGAGGATGAAGAAAATAAGAACATAACTTTTCGGTAATTTGAAATTTGATCGAATAGGACATGGAAAAATGGGTGTACAGCAGTAGATAAGCTGCGAAAATTTTCATCCTGTTTTTGGGAATGTGAGAAGATACATGGGTTTCTATATTTTGATAGAGTGTTGAGGTCGAGCTATGTTCATTTTTTTTCTGAATTTCCTTGTAGTTTGGTATTAATGGTGCCTTTTCCGCTGTTATGGTGATGGACCATTTATATGTGTTTGACTGCAGTGTGCACACGTGATGGCCATGGCTGTTCAAAAGCTCTTCTCGGATGCAAAAGTGACAATTGGTCCGTGGATAGAAAATGGTTCTATTATGATTTTGATATGGAGCCTTTGACGGACAAAGAGTTGAAGAGAATCAAGAAGGAGATGATAACTGGAATTTCTGTATAAGTTATCATGTTTGTATCAAAGTTTTGGAACCATGAAACTATTGAAAACTATTCATGAGCATTTCTTTTGTGATTTGTAGGATCGCATCATTGGAAGAAACTTACCACTCATAAGACAATAAGTTTCAAGAGATGAAGCTCACAAAAGAACAACCGCTCTCAACGAACCATACAAATTGGAAATTTTGGATAGTATTAAAGAAGATCCCATTACCATATATTATATTGGTAAGGGTTTCACTATTTTCAGGCTCAATATAGTATGGAAGGTGATGATTTAATGTGCAGGAACTGTGCGTAAAGGAATAAAAAAAAGAGGGCGGGGGTGTGCTCAGGGAAAACAATGTTGTTGGTGCTCTTTAAAAATGAGTTATTGATATGCAGAATGAAAAGGAGACTAATTTGAAGGTGGGAGGAACCTTTTGGTCAAGCTAACCAAATTATACTTATGTTTATACATATGCATTGTTGTACTTGGATTTGATTGTGTTTTGAACTAGCATCCTGTCATATTAGACTGTCTTTATGTCATAATTCCTCATAGTATGCCGAATTCTTCGTAGGTGATGAATGGTGGGACCTATGTGCGGGGCCCCATGTTGAAAAAACTGGAAATATTAACAGAAAAGTTGTCGAACTTGATTCTATTGCTGGTGCCTACTGGAGAGGAGATGAAAAGAAACCGATGCTGCAGAGGATCTATGGCACTGCTTAGGAGAGTGAAGATCAATTGAAGGCATTTCAAAGAGGAAGCTAAACGTTGAGATCACAGGCGCCTTGGTCAAGTTCTTGATTTGTTTTCTATACAGGTACTCAGAATTGCCCTGAATCTCTTTCTGCTGTTTACGCAGATTTATCAGTTAACAATCCCATTATTTGTAATTATGAGGATTCTTGCATTGAACATTTTCATTGTTGAATTTTCACAGAATGATGTTGGTGGGGGTTTAGTGTTACGGCATCCAAAGGGTGCTATTGTGAGGCATGTAATGGAAGATTTGTGGAAAAAGATCCACATAGAACGTGGTTACGATCTGTTCTATACTCCATATGTTGCAAAGGCGAACCTTTGGCAGATAAGTGGTCATCTGGATTACTACAAGGAGAATATGTATGATCAAATGAATGTTGAGGATGAACTTTATCAGCTTCGACCGATGAATTGCCCTTATCATATCTTGGTTTACAAAAGGAAGCCTCACACATATCATGAATTTCCTATTCGAGTTGCTGAGTTGGGAGCCGTATATAGATACGAATTATCTGGAAGCTTGCATGGTCTTTTTCGTGTAAGAGGTTTTACTCAGGTATGGTGTTAGTATTTGCAAACTGTTAGTCTATAATCCTAGGTGTATGAAGTGTTTTTTTTTTTATTTTTTATTTTAACCTCGGGACTTGTTGCAGGATGATGCCCACATATTTTGTCTAGAAGATCAGGTTAAAGATGAAATTAAGGGTGTCCTAGATCTTACCGAAGAACTTTTGTTGCAATTCGGCTTCAGCAAATATGAGGTCAATCTCTCTACGAGGCCAGAGAAAACTGTTGGAGATGATGATATATCATATATGGGTGAAACCGTGAAAGCAACATCTGCCCTTAGAGATGCTTTGGATGATAAAGGTTGGAGCTATTAAATTGATGAAGGTGGTGGTGCCTTTTATGGTCCAAAGATTGATCTTAAGTTGATGATGCCCTTGGAAGGAAGTGGCAGTGCCCAACTATACAGGTTAATCCTGAACTCATGACGGGATAATTCTAACGTGTGCTTTGTTTTTTAATTGGTAGTCTCTCCGTCTATCTCTGTATCACTTTGTAAATTGTTCATTGGAGATTTGAGCATCTTTTTTGAATTGAGCGAATTACATGGATTTGTTTGATAGACTAAAGCCACTTATTATTGTTATTTTAAATTGTTTCATCTTTTGTATTTCCCAAATTGTACAGGTTGATTTTAACCTACCACAGCGTTTTGACTTAACATATGCTGACTCAAACTCTGAAAAGAAGCAGCCTATCATGTTTCATAGAGCTGTTCTTGGGTCATTGAAGCGATTTTTTGGGGTCCTTATAGAGCATTATGCCGGGGATTCCATTATGGCTTTCGCCGGTACAAGCTCATGTTTTACTAGTTACTGACTCTCAGGTTTGTAAAGCAGTTGCACGTTTAATGTTTCAATTAACTCAAGAACCCTCAACACACCTGCACGACGGTTACCTGGGCTACGACCCCCGACTCTCCTCCCAGCGATTTGACTCGTGTGTCGACTCCGAGTCGCTCAAGGACTCCACTCCACCACCGATTCCCCAATCTTCAACGGCTCCGCTGTAGACGACGCTTTTGCCACTCAGCCGGCATCGGAGGCCTTCTCTCCTCCGTTGATCTACGCCGAATCGAACAGCTAGGGCTTTGATGGAGGGTTTGGTGGGTCCGACGATTCGATTTTGCTGGCTCCATCAGAGATGCTGCCTGAGGAGGGCTTCGCTCTCAGAGAATGGAGGAGGTAGGGTCTCGAATTCTAATTGTTTTCGATTGAACCGATAATTTTGTATAACAATTAAATTTTGACTCTTTTGTGCAATTTAGTTGAAAGTTGTTGGTTTTGATTTGGCTTGATCTTTCTGTTGCTGAGAAATTGAGTGGAAGTTATTTTTTTGATTTCGGTAGTTTTCAAGAATTGGATGCTTAGTGATCAGTAATAGTTTGGCTTTATTGGGTAAGGAGATAAAGCAATTAAATTTCAAAATTTGGATTTACAGTTCATATTTTGAGCCTGAATTCATGAAAACAAACATAACCCATTATTTATTAGCGATTAATGATATGATTAATTTAGTTTTTAATCACAATCAATAGCATGTGGCTTTAGCAGAAGTGGGGTTTGGGAAATTGGCTAGCACCCATGTTGCTTTTTGTTTGTCCGCTTTTCATTTCTCCTCTCTCTTGCCATCTTCTCTGTATTTTGGCTGCTTCTCTCTCCCGCACTCCCTTTTTTACTCTTGGTTCTGTTCTCCGGCCGCCATTAGGTTTTTGTGGTCGGACAACGATGGAATCTGAGGACGATGACTACTGCAGCAGCGACGATGACTACTAGAAATTTTTATTTTGAATTCGTATCCCCTAATCACCGATCTCCTCAGGTTTGCCCCAAGCTGGCAAAGGAATCAAGGTAATGGAGCTCAGACTATCAGAGGTATAAATTCACATCCCTAATTTTTTTTTTAATTAATTTCAACCAGATCTGAGAAATTCTAAGTCATGGTTCTATGAGTAGTGTCTGTTGAGTCTCTGAGCATCTCTATTTTTTTTCATCAAATGGTCTCTGTATTTGTGCATCCATACGGGAATATGATATTTAAAAGCTCATTATTGTCCTGGGAAACCTCCTAAATTATCGATTCCTTGCTTTCTACGTACAATGTTTCATATTCTATTTTCTAATTTTCTGATTTTGGGGTGGAGGGAGTGCTAATATGGTAATTTTCAGGGATTTTGGGTCTTTGCGGGATTTTTTTGGGTAAATTTGTGATTTGCAGTTGATTTTAGGAATTGATTTATGGGTTTGGTTTGAATGCATTGACAAAAGTTATTGTTTCTGTTAATGCAGATGATGAAAGGTAAGTTTGAAAGGAGAAAGGGTTGAAGTGGTTTCTGGTTAGAAGGAGAGAGATCCATGGCAGTTGGCAAGACCATTGCCACGACCACAAAGAGGAAACATTGTTGGCGATATCGAAGCTTCTCAAGTAATTGACCAAGGATGAGGACATGAAAGTACAGATTTGGATTTCATCAGCACGACCAAGATCATGAGCATTTTGATTGTCTGCAGCTCTCAGTTCTTGGTATTTCTTCTTACATTTAACCTGGTTGAATTTTTTATTTTGTGGGTTTGGAAATTCAAGTTTTTTTTCTACAATTTATATTTCCATTGAAGTTTTTGAACTGTTCTATTTGGTTGCTAGTATGATTACTTATAGACTATTTCACCTTACGCATTTGCTACAAAATGTAAACTTATTTTAAATGAAACATGTTGAAGTCTCTTTGCATTTGCATAAGCTATTGTGTGTTGTTAAAAGAGAGGGGGCATCTAGCATACAACACACACGCCATGGGTGTACAACTAAGTTTGCCATGGAAGGATTTCTGGATTTCTTCGATGCCTCTCCTTCAGCCAAACCTCTGCATTTACATGAATTTTTAGATTGCAAAGTCTGACAGCATGAAGCATATAGACCGTTAGCAGCTATAGATTTATTTTTCAAAACATTTTGGATAGAAAATTAATGGATGGTAAAGGTAAAACTGAAATTGAAAAACACTGAGGTTAAACATGTACAGTTGAAACCGTACCATTTGTATAATTTTTTCCAAAAAAAAGAAAAGAAATTAGGGTCACATGGCTTCGCCAAGCTCACACCACACACACCATGAGAAGAAATTTAATGACTATTTTCTGTTGCTAAAAGAGAGGAAATGTAAAAGGTAATGGAATAAATCTGTTCTCAAAATCTAAAACTAATATTCTCAATGTGTTTGAATTCTATTATTTTCATTGTCATTATTTGGCTTCCTTCTTTCATTGTTTGTTCATTATACAACTGTTTTACTTACCATTAAAATCCAACTGATATAGTTTGATATTACAGATATGAATTCTAGGAATTAATTAAACAGTTTATAATCTAATCAAATTAACAAGAAAAACATATGTTCCCATGCATGTAGAAACTCAGTGGAGATAAAACGACATTTGCAAATGAGGCAGAGCACCAATGAAGTGATTATGGTGCGCGTGTTGTGTGGTCTCTGATATAGGAAGTACATTAGTTGTACAAGTGACAATGCGACTTACTGCATGTAAATTTATCATCAAATTTGAAAGATATTGTACATTTATTTTGGAGATCGACATATCATTGTTTGATTTCCGTCTTTTGTTTTTACCTTTTCAAATAGTTGGTCTGCTTCTCTATATTTTCTCATTGCCTCCACGCAAGGTCAGTTTCTTTTTTGTCATTAAAATGTTCTTAGATTCTAGTTATATGTGTTTGGTTTTTTGCTGTTGTATCTTTTGAAGTTTGCTTATTTGTATATTTGTTTGCATCTGGTTTTGCTTGGTTGGTCTGTAGGTGGCTTGGTTGTATCTTCCCTCTTCCTTTTTATCAATTTATTGCTGGGCAATGTTAATTTGTAACTGCAATGCACAAAAAAATTAGGACTGGCAAGAGAGTGGATGATACAAGAAAGACGTAATATCCTGCTTTAACTGGTGCACAAGTGTGTAATGACAATATTTATCATGCTAACAATGTGGAAATCAACCTGCATTATTAGCTTTTACTGCCCTCGTGTAAATTTGTAATCAGTCATTGATTTTTGTTCTTTTATGCACAGTTTTGGGTTTGTGGTATTGTGTTGATTGATGCTATTGGGGCTGGAGAATGTTAAAATCCCATGTCGGAATCTTAACTAAATGAAATACAAAAAGAAATGAATGTTGGCAATGTTAATTAGTAGTGAGCCGCTAGACCGCCTCTAGAATGACGGCTGGCTAGCCCCACCAATTTTCTCTTTTGTGTTTCCATCTAATTTGGTGTATATCTTTGGCAGATGGATCCGGGAGATGCCGATTGCTAGCAGATGGAACAATTGCTTCTTGGGCTCTTCTAACTAACCGACATTCAGTATCATGTAAAGAATTATAATGGTTTCGATTCTTCTGTACTTTTCCTTTTAAGTTTAGTGTTGTAGTACTAAGTTTTCTGGATGTCACATTGAGTCATGTGACCATCGTATTCTCTCTCACAGCTCACAACAACGAAATCGCGCAGGGCTTCGTTGATTTCTGTCAACTTCGACCTCAACCAGCATCGGGTAAGCTATCGACCACCCCCTCTCCATCTTCTTTTTCTTCTTCCGCTTCTCCCTGTGCATTCCAGTTTGATTGTCTGTGATCGAAAATGTCAGTTCATCTAAATTCAGCGATTGACTCTCAAACTCTGAATCTGATTTCATCTCCTTCTGCTGTTCTCCTCCATTCCCCTCTTCTCTCTATTTCTTTTGTAAATTTAATCAACTAATTTGATTATTCATTTTTTTGATAGAACATCTGTAGCTCCACGAAAGATTCGGTTTTTGCCTGATCATTGTCAAAAGTTGTAGCAACTGTAAGTTTGTCAAAATTTATAATCATGGTTATTGATTGCTGGAATTTTGATCGTAGTGGTCCAGATTTACTTGCTCGTGATCTTTTTATTGCTTTACTGTGAAAGGATGGATAATTTACTGCAAAATATGCTTAATTTAATGGAGATTTGCTAGGTTTTTAATACAATTAGGTTAATTGGATAATGGATATTGGAGATTTTCTCTAAAGGATTATAATTTATATAGAATTTATAAGTTTGTTTTATCTCTTTTGGGATACTTTATGTTTCGAATTAGTTGGATTTAGCATTCTTCACAAGTTTTGATAATTGTTTAGTTTCTAAGTTTTGTTCCTTGCATGGTTGATTTTCTTTGATAATTGTTGAATCGCTTCTATATTTGCTAGGTACTTAGGATCTAAAGCATTTTGCCTTTTGAAAAGCAGCTGCAGCGAAAGTATGAGGTACCCTTTTCTTCTTTGTGTGATTTTTTTTTTCTTTCTAATTTTTATGCGAGACATGAAATATTGTGGGAGTCAAATGTATGATTGTCACCAAATATATATATCTTTTGTGGAATATTATTGGTGATAATGGTCAAGTCTATGCATAGGTAGTTATCCTTATTCTGTTCGAATTTCTCTCTAATTTTCTTTACTCTTCCTTATCTGCTATGTTGTATGTGAAAATTTGAAATGATAGCATTTGTTAATCTGTGTTTTGGGTTGTGATTTCCATATTTTACTTCCAAGTTCTGAGTCATTTATCTGACCTGAAAAAATTATTCGGTCCTACTCCTAGGCTAACATTTATTGGTTTTATTTTTATTCCTTATAGAAATTCAAACCTCATCCTGCAATCAAAACACTGCTGGAAGGTGGGACTGTTCCCTATAAGTATGCTGTCAGCACTGAATGAAATGTTTATTCAAGAGTTAAGGTATGAGGCTTTAAGAACAGGGTTTCTTAAAGCTCGAGTTCTCATTGTTGTCAATCATAGTGATTTTATGTAAGATGTAGTTAAAGCACACTACAAGCAGAAGTAGACAATCTGTTGCTTATTGAACTACCCTAGTTATCAGTTTTGACTCAAAAAAATATTTGATGATGACATGCTGAATTGAATATTGGCTAAAATTTTATTGAAATTTGCAGGCCGAAGCAGATATCGTTAAAAGATCTCTAAGTCACCCTCTGAAACTAATTGCCAAAAGTGATGTTGTAAATGGAAGCATTGTCAGTGAGAAGGAAAATTTTTTTCGTTTCACTTTATATATTATGCTCACTATCTGTTTAATATGTTTCATCGTATAAATTAAAGTCTCATTTCTCAGGTGCTTTCAAGTGACAACCCCAACTATGGATGCATGTTGCCACTGGACACTGAAAATTTAGTAGTTGTTGGGATCATTGATCCAACTAAAGTGGGTTTCTTTATCAAGTACTTCATGAATAGAATATTTCGGAGATCCAATCGCTGGGACAGATTGAAGAAGGTGAAGATCACGGGTGGGATACTGGGGAGGGTGGTAGGGTTATGGGGAGTGAGCTCTGATTGGTTTCGATTTGACCGAGGCCATGGTTCGATGGAATTAAGGTGATGGGGACTATTCATGAGGTCACAGCCAGAAGATATGGGCCTACGCGTGGGGTTTAGGGGTTTCACGGGGAGGGTTACAGAGGAAGGGGGTGCACGCGTGAACTGCAGAGGGAGAGGGAGAGAGGGAGAAAAAGGGGGAGTAGGGTTTCTATATTCAAGTGTTCTTTTTTATTTTTACTTGAATTTTTTTTTTTGCCACAGGTTGAGAATGAGAAAGCTCTGCTGGAGGTGGAGGTGAGAATTTTAATTTAATTCATGGTATATTGTTTTGGTTTTTTTTTTATAACTTTATTTTTGTGGGATTGTGCTGTTTTTGGGGAAAACAATATTAAATTGAAGTAAAGTTTAGATATTTCTGTAATTGGGATTTAGAGTAAGAGATGAAGAACTGAATGTGATTGCAAAATTAAAAGTTTAGAATTTTTTTGGTTTGGAAGCTAATTTTAAATTTAGTTACCTGATTAATTAGTAGAGAAATGTTTAACATATGCGTGACATGTTTTTCGATGCGTATGAGCAGACATGGGTATTGCTTCAGCGGCAGCAGCTGCTATATGATGGTAGATGAGGAATTCTGAGATGTTGAGTGCTCTTAGTGTCAAAGATGAAGACTTGATAATGATCGTATCCAATTCTGCCTCAAGGTATACTTGATAATGTTGTCCTTTATGTGCAATTCACTGTATGATGTTCATGCCTTTAATGGGCCGGTCAATATATTTCAGTGCACCTACCAATTGGTTTTATCATCATACATCATTCGTGAGAAATGGGATGGTGAGTTTCTCAATACAGTTTTAATTTTTGTGCGAATAATGTTTGTAAAAAGTCTGTTTTTATTTAGTTCATTGCAGATTCTTATTCTTTTATTTAGTTCACCATTCATGCTCTTAAACATAAGAAGTGCAAGGCTCTCTCAGATGTTAGTTTTGGGTAGCAATTGAAAGATACGAGGATAAACAAAAATACCTGCCAATTGAAAGGATAAATTCAATTGAAAATATTTGGTTCATCAATTATTATAGTTTGAGCTTTCTGCATTAAATGTCCTGTTTTTGGAAAGAGTGTTTCATATAATTGGGTTTTATTAAATTTTTCATGATTTTATACAGTTTTTCGTTTAAATTTGTGGATTCTGAAACACTTTTTTGAGTGTTAAAATCTTATTGTATGTCTAAAATTTGTTTGGAATTTGGCGGTTTCTTCAATTTCATCACCACCCATTCTCACAACTTCATCTAAAGTGTTTTGCATGTATAAGATTTGTGTTCATGGAGGTCATTTCAAAAAGATTTCAAGCTGAGCTGCAGAAATTTGATTCAAATTGGTGGATTTGGGTAAGAAACTAAGAAACCATAATTTTTTCTTTCGGTTTTAAGAACTGAATTTGATGGTTAAGTTTAGGGTAAATGACAAAAAACTACCTCAACTATTTGTGTCACGACAGTTTCATACCTCATCTTTAAAACGTGACAATGTCATACCTCATCTTTCGAATTTGGTCCAATGTTATACTTTCCGTTAGCCTGGCCGTTAATTTGTCAGTTAAATGCTGACGTGGCTTGATCCAGACCCTACTTTTTATTAAAAAATTAATAAAATATTAAAAAACTTAAAAAATATCATTAAAAAAAAAAATCGTCCCTTCCCCCCTCCCCTCCTTGTCTCTCCCTCTTCTCCCCCCATCTTCATCCCTTCCCTTTCCCCTGCAACCCAGAAGGCAAAAAAAAAAAAACAAAAGGCCAAAACCTCTTCGTCCCTTCCCCCCTCCCCACCCCACCACGCCCACCCCCAACTCTTCTCCTCCACCTGTAACCCAGAAAAAAAAAAAAAACCCAAAAAAAAATCAGATCTCGTCTACTGGCGAAGGCGAACTGGGTAGAAGAGAGGAAAGGATGAGGGGAAGGGGAAGGGGAAGGGGAAGGGGAAGTTTGGGCCTTTTTTTCTTTTTTTTTTCTTCTGGGTTGCAGGGGAAAAGGAGAAGGGATGAAGATGGGGGGAGAAGAGGGAGAGACAGGGAGGGGAGGGGGGAAGGGACGAACAACTTTTTGTTTTTTTTTGTTTTTGTTTTTTTTATATTATTATTTTTAATTTACTTTTTTTTATTATTTTAATATTAAAAAAAATATATTAAATGATATTTTTTAAGTTTTTTAATATTTTTTTAATAAAAAGTGGGACCTGGATCAAGCCACGTCAGCATTTAACTGATAAATTAACGGTCAGGCTAACGGAAGGTATAACATTGGACCAAATTCGAAAGATGAGGTATGACATTGTCACGTTTTAAAGATGAGGTATGAAACTGTCGTGACCCCAATAGTTGAGATAGTTTTTTGGAATTTACCCTTAAGTGTATGTTTCAAGATTATCTTCCTTTCTCCTAAACACTGAGTTTTATGAGATTACATATGGCAAGTCTGAAAATGAATTAGAATTACTGAGTTTTATGAGATCTATTTGGCAAGATTATCTTCCTTTCTCGTAAATACTAAGTTTTATGAGATCTATTTGGCAAGTATGAAAGCGGATTGCGTATGTTTATATCTTCCTTTCTCCTAAATACTTGAGTTTTATGAGATCACACCATCTTATGTTTATTGTATAATCTTATGCAATTAGAAGAATTATCATCTTTTTCCTTTTAGATTTCAACATATTTGGAAATACTTCAAACTTTTTGTAGTGCAGTTTGTAGTTAACATGATTACGTAAGTTCTATTTCTTTAGTAAATTTTTATGCAGGAAAGAAAGTCATTTCTCAATTTGTAGTTAACATGATTACATGCTTATCTTATCGACCTCATTCACTCGTGCGTTACTCTGTTCATTAATGATTGTGTTAAATTTATTTGGATTAAATGTATCTTATTCATGCAGTTACGCATGAAATAGTTGTTCCCGCCGCAACGCGCTGGCGTATTTTCTGGTTGATACTATTAGTCAAGACTCAAAAGTTCGATCTTAATTCGTTGAATGGTATGCAACGATGATCCTATTAGTCAAGACTCAAAAGTTGGATCTTAATTCGTTGACTGGTATGCAACTATGAATTTGTCTAGATACTAGCAATCGTTTTCTAGATGCTAGCAAATATATAGACTGAGAGAAAGCAAAGTCGTTTACATACGTACAAAATATTAAAGTCCCAATTAAGACATTATTGGCAAATATGTGGACTAAGAGAAAGCAAGTTTATATATATACAAAAGTACTTAAGTCGTCCCAATTAAGACTTTAATTGCAAATAAATGGACCGAGAGAAAGCAAGTTGTTTACATACATACAAAATTATCTCCGTCCCAATTAAGACGTAAGAAATTTCTTAACAATTGACTATATAGATGAGAAAATTATGTACGCTATTGATAGTTACTAATTTCAATGTGCCTTTCCATGTTTTTGTTAAAGAAAGAAAAAAGTGACTATTAATTTTAAAACAATAAAATTTTATGTTGGCACTCTAAAATTTTATTTTGCACTCTAAATTTTTTATAATATTACTTAATTAGAAAGAAAAATTCACTTGTAAAAAAAATGTAAAATGAGATCTTATGAGTGGTCATCAGGACATCTAACATTTTTGGAGTTATAGCATGAGTCATGACTTGGATGAGTGGTGATGGAATTAAATGAAGTGAACCATTTGGCGTTTGCATGCATGATGATGATCTTGGCGTTCTGAAGCGAAGAAGTCGTCGATGTTAACAGCAACCAAGTTGCTGTGGACAAGGACATATGTTATCTACATCCCCAAGTGAATGAGAACGTTCAACAATGGCAAGTCGCTGATGAGGAAAGCGTATGCAAAGACTTGGTCCAAACGTGAAGTTGGGTGTGAGAATGTGAGGATAAAAAGAGATTAAATTGTGTAAATGTTTATAAGAGGTTGGACTACTTCTCATATAATCAATTAATTTTACAAAATGCTATTCTTACCATATATTTGTACCATCATTTATACTCTCTCTAATAGAGATATGATTCATATGCGTTGGTGGACACTACAGTTATTAGAGATATAATATAATTGATGGTATAAATAGGTAGTAAGTGTAACATTACTCTTGATTTTATGATAGAATTTCAATTTTCTTAATTAGGGAAGGTGTACGATACAAATCGCATCTTTTGTAGTTGCCTTTTTTTTAAGGACAATACTTGAATACTCAATGAGGAGTACCCAAATTTACTCATCTCTGCATCAAAGGATTTGCTCTCTTTCACCCCCGCATCCTCCTTCCACCAGATCCCCCCACACCCCCGCATCAGAGGATTTGCTCTCTTTCGTTCTTTCTCTTCGAATCAACATCAAAAGGAAGTCGCCGGATGCAATCGACGCCGATGATGACATGGTTTCAGGCGAAGGGCAGAGAAGTGGTTCTGGGTACGTCTTTTGGGTACTCTCCATTGGCCCACTTCATTTAGTCAGTCTTTTGGGTACTCTCCATTTGACTAATTAAGCCAAGGTGGGTGGGATGGTGGTGGATTCATACGTCGCAGTCTGACTTTTTCTGTCATTCAAAACATATCCTCTTTTGACTTTTCTCGCTGCATCATTCAAATCAACTTACAGATATTTTCATCCCGATCGAATTTTCATTTCAGCCACAATTTTTGAAAATTCCACCAGAGATTTTTCATTTTTTTTTTTGAAAATCCCACCTTTGTTTTTCTTTGAAAAAATCCACGTCTACTTGTCTAAAATTCATTTTATCGTTGCATTTATAGGCAAAATTATGAATGAAATATTATTCTTTTACCGGACTAACTTACAACATACATGTAATTTTAGCAATATTTTAAGCTAATTGTAACAGTCATGAGTTCGATACTTTGTAATCTGCTTACTTGCTTGAACAAGGCCATCGATAGGTAGGGTATAATTTCCAACTAGTCTCTTTCAAATTCGAAAGAGGTGAATAACCGTGGTTCGCCACTAATGCTCATCTTTTTAGAAAGAAAAGAAAAAACTAATAGAATAGTGTCGTGTTTTGTCATACATAATAATGTGATTAGTTTAAGAATTGTCACAATGACATCGTCGTTTGCTGTCATATCAAAATCACCAACTAACAAAGAATTAATCCGTCGTTCTTTCGCTATCGAGAAAAATCCCTCCCCATAATTACAGTAATTGACCAACCGAGCGAGAGTGTTTATCCATAAGTCAATTCCTTGATTTTTAACAATCTAGAATTGTACATAAATATTTCAACACTAAAGCAGCTCAATGTGTATAAAATTCAACTAATACGATCAAAGCCTTGGCCAACTCCAGGTGGGAAATTTAAAAAGTGGCGCCATTTGATCATGCAACTTGGACAAAATATACTATAAGGTAAATTATATAAAACTACTTTAATTATCAGTCGAATCATAATTTCGTACTTCATGTTTTAAAATTATAATGTCATACCTCAACATATGAATTCGTTGCAATGTCAGACCTCCGTTAAATTTTCTGTCAATTTAACTATTAAATGATGACGTGGTAGGAGTGGGGGCCCACTCATTTGCCACCTTGAATAAAAAATTAATTAAATAATAATAAATTACTAATTCTTATTTAAAAATTTAAAAAAAAGGCCACTTCTGTAGCAGGTTGATACGCATCGGGGAAGCGAATCTGTAGCAGTGGTGATAACCCAGAAAATGGGAAAAAAAGGGGAAAGAAAAAGAAAAAAATTGGACTGTAATGAACTTCCATTCTTCTATTAATATTATGGAGGATTTCGAAAATCCTGGGCAAATTTTCAAATGGCCACTTCTTGAATTTTTGAAATTTTAATTTCTCTAATTAAAAAAATAATTTAATTTCTCCAATTTCTTGAATTTTCTGGGTTTGTATTTGTGTTTTTCATTTTGGGTTTTGTTTTTGTGGGGTTCTTCGTTTTGGCTTTCTGGAACTGTCCCTTTGCAATTTTGTTTGGTGGTTTTTCTTAGAAAATTGGTGAAGAACAAGAAATTGAAGAAATGGCAGTGGGGCGAAAGCCCCAGTCGGTGATGCGATTTGAAGAGAGGGAAAATGATAAGGGGATGGTTTCTAATGCTCAGTTTTGCGAAATCTTAGTGAGCTTATGATGAAGAAATCAAATTAGTTTTATGTAAAGACTGTTGGAGCAAGATGAATTAGGTCTGGTTTTTGTTTGCCATCAAAACCGACTTATTTGGGGTTTGGTTTTGGTTTGCCATCGAAACCCGCCTGCGTTTTGCGATCGGCGGTGTATCAGTTGTTCCCGTAGGAGGACGAAAATTAACTGTGTTTAAGGAGGACGAGGAAGAAGGGGAGCGGAGGAAGGAGTGATGGGAGGAGGAACAGGGAGGATTTCCAGGGAACAAGGACGAGAGGTTTTTATTTTATTTTTAATGCTAATTTTAATTGTCAAATAAAAAATTAATTTTATTCAAGTTGGCAAAAAAATGGGTCTCGTTTCTGCCACGTTATCATTTAACAGTCAGATTGACAGAAAATTTAACAGAAGTCTGACATTGCAACAAATTCATAAGTTGAGGTATAACATTATAATATTTAAAACATAAGGTATGAGATTGTGATTCGACTCATAATTGAGCTAGTTTTTTTTTTTATAATTTATCCTATACTAGCCTTCTGCACGCGCTCATATTTTTTGAATCACAGCGCATTACACGTTACTTACACGTTTTAAATGTATTTATATGCGTAAATTAACAAAAGGTGATCAAATATTTGAAGTAAATGAATAATCTTAGATCATGCTAGAAGAAACCCCTCATAAACTAATTAAAGCAGCTGAATCCACATAATAAAATCAGTCTCTATTGAATTTATTTTAAAAATAGAGAAAATAATATTTAATAAATAACTAATTGAATCACATTATTGCTAGCTCATTGTGAGGCTAAGCCCACCCCACTCCTTAGTGTAGATAATATCGTTTGTTAAAAAAAATCATTTGACAACTAATTTAATCACAATTTTATCTGCGAAAGACCTTTTTTTATAACTGACATTACACGACTCTTAAGATGTTTGGAACGTGTTTAAAAATAGAGAAAATAATACTTAATGAACAACTGATTGGATCACATTATTGTTAGCCTATTGTGAGGTACTAATTATTAAAAAAAATGTTCAAAAATATTAATTATTAAAAAAACACTATGAAAATGGTGAAAATAACCCCTGCCACATTTGATGCATTATTTTGAATTGTTTTTGATGTTTTTTGTTTTATGGATATTTTTGTCTAGTTATTTTTGTGTGGAGCTTGTGACACCAAAAAATACTGTTAATTGGGCCATTGACTTTATATATAAAGATTATATATGTATACGTTGGCAATATATACGGTTGGTCGTTTAAGTTCACGCCGTCGAGGAGGGCAAGTTCTGCACATGTACAATATGAAGATGAAGTTGATGATGAGGATACTATTACTCTGCTTCCTCAGCTGCTTCTGGTTTCAGCTGTCCTTTGCTCAAAATGCTACCACTGATCCATCTGAAGGTTCCCTCTCTCTCTCTCTCCCACCCCCCACCCCCACCTACACACACATTTGACCAGGAACTGGGCTTTTTTTCCCTCAACAAAATGATATTTTAAGTGTTTTTTGACTATATGAAATGAAGTTTCGATGAACTTATTTGTAAAGCCCTTTTTCTTCCCATATACAAAACATAAATAAATTAAGGGTAATTTTCCTTTGTAATAATCAATTTGATCGTTCGTTTTGGTTCGAGATAGTCTGGTAAGTGGTAACACAAGTCAAATTATGGTGTGATGTAATCTAATACACACAAGGACAGAATTAACTGATAGTGCAGTGAGGGCGTTGAACTCAATATTTGAATATTGGGACACACAAGCAGTGCCGGGGCAGTGGAATATCAGTGGAGAACCCTGCAGTGGATCTGCCATCAACCGCACCGACATTTATAGCCCCGATATCACCCCAGCCAGCGTTTGCAACTGTTCTTACGACAATAATGCTAAATGCCACATCACCAAACTGTATGTTAAACTACTCTCTCTTGATGAACAAGATTTCCATGCCACTGCTGATTTTTCACTTGCTACCTATACATGTTAACGTCATAATTTGACTGTGTTGCTCCATCTTATGCAGTTCTAAATGTTCAATCTTTTTGCTTTCCAGGAGAGTGTTTCATCTGAACAAACGAGGGGTGTTTCCAGAAGCATTTAAGGCTCTGACATATCTCACATTTTTGTATGAATTTTTTCCAACTCCCTTCTCTATTTTTGGTTCATCAAAATCATATTGGATATTAAAAATTGTAGAATTATCAAAGAGACGGGCCAAAAGCTCACTTCCAACAACACCAATACTGTCTCCAACTTAGTAATTACCACCTGCACAATCCGTCAAGTGTGGGGTTTATCTCAAAAGGCATCAGCATTAGTTGGAGTGAGATTTGGATATTTAAACTCTTCCTTCTTTAGTTCTCTAGCCGATGTGGGATTTCAACAAAAATATGGTGATGTTGTAAGATTAAGAGTTAACGATTACACTTTCTTTCAATTTTTGTAGGGAACTCGATAATAATTATTTCACCGGTCCCCTACCGGCATTCATTGGCAATATGTCTGCATTGACTTTTTTGTAAGTAGTGAGAGAACATTTCTTTAAGTACTCATACTTCTGATGAGACCCGTAGCAATTTGTATACTTCATTATGAATATCATAATGTACAGTTATGTTCTATACATCTTTTCGCTACTATTTATGCCGTAATCTACAAAAAATCATTATGCTTTTATTGAATAATACAATACTAGTTTCCTGTTATGCAATGTAATTAAATTTAATGGTGCTTATCTTTCACTAACTGATATCTCTATTCAGCTCAATTGGCGGCAATTCATTCTCTGGGCCCATCCCCAAGGGGCTTGGAAACCTTAAGGAGCTAACATATTTGTAAGCCATGAAAATTTTTCTTAAGGTTTCTCTCTCTCTGCAAAATCTAGCAGAGCATATTCTCTTCATCTCTTTACAATTCACACACACTATGTGCTTTACATAACCGTTAGAATCCAAGGTAGATTCTCTCTCTTCACAAAACAATCTCAGCCTTACATCTAGCTAGTTGCTAGGATCATTACACCTGGCTTTATTTGCCTTACTACATTAGAGCTGCACACTTGGTATTTTAAACTCAAGTGAATACACAAATTTGATACATAGCTTATTTCCTAATCAGCTATAGACCTACAATTCAAAACAACCTTCTATCACTCTTCAATAATTGCTTTCAAGTAAGTGTTTGCCCGTTCAACATGACTTGCAGGGACATCGGATCAAATAATTTCTCCGGAACACTCCCTCCAGAACTTGGTAATTTAGTCAAGCTCTATAACCTGTAAGTGCTTCGTTAAATCATCAAATTTGAATTACATGTTAATTCCTTACGGATGAGCAAAAATTGCACTTTATTGTATGAAATGGGTATTAATCAGTTGCCTTGTGATTTTCACAGTTACATGGACAGCTGTGGACTCGGTGGTGAAATTCCTTCAACATTTGCCAAGCTCACCAAAATGCAAATCCTGTAAGAACGGCTCTTAAATCGTATTTTAGATTTGTTCGTTTATCCAGTACTTTGAGCGCTTTTCTTGGATGAGCTTAGTATAAGTCAACTTTTTGAATTTTAGCTGGGGATCGGACAATCCTTTCTCAGGAAAGATACCTGATTTCATAGGGAATTGGACACAACTCTATGATTTGTAAGTAGAGAAACCTTTGATCTTTTGCAGTTTATGAAAGCAGACCTGAGATGGATAATTTGTTCACAAGCTTCTTATATGTTTCTGTAGGCAATTGAACTCTTTCGAAGGCCCAATACCAACCAGCTTTTCTCAACTGACCTCATTGATCACTCTGTAAGTACAAATGTTTCATAAGTTGTAATTCTCTCTCTCTTTCTCCGAAGACGGGATTTCAGTTTATTTTGCATATGATGATGTAGGCGAATAAGTGATATATACAATGGGAGCTCCTCTCTTGATTTCATAAAAAATATGAAAAACTGGACTGATTTGTAAGTGAAGATTCTCATCGATCCAGATACTTTCATCCAACTTCTTTTTCCTTTTGAAATTTGATATCTTACTCCATTTACTTTTTATCAAATTTTATGTTTTTGGAATACAGAAAACTGCGAAACGCATTAATCACTGGTACCATCCCATCTCATATTGGAGAATATCAATATCTACAGAAACTGTACGTACCAGCAAATATAAGCTTGAGTCCCAACGAGACCAATTAGTTTTCTTTCATTTTGATTGCTCCTCTCAACTTATCGTTGGTGTTGCAGGGATCTCAGTTTCAACAATTTGACAGGCCAACTCCCAAGTTCTTTGTTCAACTTTAGTTCTCTTACATACTT
Organism: Crataegus laevigata; assembly: GCA_963580275.1. Lineage (NCBI taxonomy): Eukaryota > Viridiplantae > Streptophyta > Magnoliopsida > Rosales > Rosaceae > Crataegus > Crataegus laevigata. The sequence goes on along the minus strand of OY756939.1, from coordinate 8,812,043 downwards.
GTAATCCCCGTCTTTATTATATCTTTTTCTTGCCTTATCATACATAAGTTACCAAATCTTTAACATTCCCTACTTTGATTGAAGATCCAGTCCTTCTAGATTTTGTGCACATCTGCCCTTCTTGTTGCTCATCTCTTTTTCTTTTCTGGGTGCCCTCTACTATAATCGAAATGGCCAGGTTTCTTGGAAACAATAGTCTCTCCGGACCTCTTCCGAGCCAAAAGAGCTATCAACTTCAGACTATGTAAGTCCTCGTTTCTTAAAGTAGTCATATAGAATGCACGATGCATGCATGTGTTTGTATAGGTAAGCATTCTAATCCTATCTTACACAAGTTCTTAATAACTTTCATGCATTTTGTATCTTCTGATTCTATTTTGTTATTTGCAGAGATTTGTCTTACAATTTTTTATCAGGAAGCTTTCCCCAGTGGGTGACCACAACATCGCAACTGTACGTGTTCTTTTATCTTTCACCTTCATTTTACAGTTTAAATCACCAAAATATGTTCGGACAAAAAGTTATTGCTGAGATTCGTTTTCACAGTGCTACTTGCCTGCCTACTAAGTTTTGATCTTGTACATGGAATTTTCCTTTGATAAAGATATATTTCTTCATATGTTGATTGATTAATGATTTTATGCAGGAACTTAGTGGTCAACAACTTCACATTTGACAGTAAAAACACGGAGTGGTCAACAACTATCACTACTCTTCCACTACATGATTCTATTTGGATAACTAATAATTGTTCTGTGTGTTTGCAGTACTCTTCCTGGATTGAATTGCCTCCAGAGAAATTTTCGATGCAATCAAAATACCCCACGACGTAATCTGCTCTTATGTCACCCATCATTTACTATTTTAACGCAACATCATGTTAGAGGAAAAGGCATTGCTACTCTAGTTATGTATACATATGGATATAGATTGCAAGCATGTTTTCATAAGTTCAGTAATACGCATAACTGGTTAGAAATATGTAGTCTTCAATTTGACATTTCATCGCCAATCATGGCTCGCTTCTGGTATTACATGAAACTTTATAGATGCAAGCTTCTCAATCAACTGTGGTGGAAAACAAATGATGGGAAATGATGGCATATTGTATGAGACTGAAGACTCAAATCTTGGCCCAGCAACATTCTATGTAACCAGTACAGAGAAATGGGCTGTCAGTAATGCTGGTTTGTTTTCTGAAAGAAAGGACCCATCGTTTCTGGAAAATACCCTTGCACAAGTCACTGGAACAAATGTGACCCCGGAGCTTTTCCAGACTTCAAGAGTGTCCCCAGAATCACTAAGATACTATGGCCTGGGCCTTAAGAATGGGCCTTACACTGTAACATTGCACTTTGCAGAGACGGTTTATGAAAGTCTCACTTCGCGAAAATGGGAAAGTCTAGGACGGCGTGTATTTGATATCTATATTCAGGTAAGACTGCTTATAGAATAAAAATCTAACTTATTTGAAGTAAACACCTCATTGGACAGGTTTTCGATGTTTTAAGCTACATTACCTGAAGACAGTGATTTAAAGGAGACTAGAATTATCACCTACCTCTTCATTTGGTTGCTAGGGTACCCGCAGGACGAAGGACTTTGACATATCAAAAGAGGCAGGTGGTGTTAATCGAGCAGTTGTGAGAAAATTTAATGTTAGCGTGTCAGAGAATTATCTTGAAATTCATCTGTTCTGGGCTGGTAAAGGGACCTATTGGATACCCAATAGGGGTTATTACGGCCCACTAATAGCGGCCATCCATGCTGCTTCAGGTATAATTTGTGTTAACTAGTAGAGATATCCTGTGAATGGTTTAAATGTATTTTTATGCTGTTAATTGACACTGAAGAATTCGTCTGTTTTATCACTTAGATTTTACAAAGAAGAGCAAGACTGGGTTGATAGTTGGTATTGCAATTCTTGTTGGAGTTGTGAGCTTGCTATTAATATTTGCGATTCTATATATGAGGAGGAAAAAATCAGAAAAAGAAGATGAAGGTAAACGACCATATCATTGCTGGTACCCAATTCAGGTTTCTCCGCTCTAACATTAACACACAGAAGTAAGAATGCTTTCACAAAAGTAAAACTTATGTCATACTGTTTTGTGAATGGCAGATATTCTAGGATTAGACCCCTGGCCATATACTTTCAGTTATGCTGAATTGAGAGCTACAACTGAAGATTTTAATCCTTCAAATAAGCTAGGAGAGGGAGGATATGGCCCCGTTCATAAGGTGAAATCCGTATTACATCAATATCATGTACTTGAAGTAATGACAAGAGAACGGAGAAAGAGAGAGAGCGAGAGAGGAAAATATAGCTTCTATTTTCTTTCCTTTGACGTCACTAAATTGTGTTTCTGTGCACATTGTAGGGTACACTTTCTGATGGGAGGGTAGTGGCTGTGAAGCAACTTTCAGTAGAATCTCACCAAGGGAAGAGTCAATTTGTATCTGAAATTGCTACCATATCTGCTGTGCAACATCGGAATCTAGTGAAATTGTATGGATGCTGCATCGAAGGCAGCCACCGCATTTTGGTTTATGAGTATCTTGAAAATAAGAGCCTTGATCAGGCACTTTTTGGTACAAACCTATCTACTTTTAGGTTGCACAGAAACAACATTGTTTTCACTTTCAAGCACTCTAAAATTGTTAAGAAATGTTTTTGATTGGATGGGTTCACTAATATTTCAGGAACAAGTAACTTGCACCTTGACTGGCCTACTCGATTTAATATATTGTTAGGAACAGCAAGATGACTTGCTTACCTTCACGAGGAGTCAAGGCCAAGGATTGTACATCGAGATGTCAAAGCGAGTAATATTTTGCTCGATGCAAAACTCTCCCCAAAAATATCAGATTTTGGACTGGCAAAGCTTTATGATGACGAGAAAACCCACATCAGCACCCGGGTTGCAGGGACAATGTAAGCCATCCTTTATTGTTTTTCCAGAGGATACATACATTATGGCTAAACACATTTATACTTGCATGAAATTTTAACCCACATGTTAATAATGCCTCTAATGATCTCAAGCAACATTGTGTAACCATTTGATTATCTTGCATTGCAGAGGCTATTTGGCACCAGAGTATGCAATGTTTGGACATTTGACAGAGAAGGCCGATGTGTTTGGTTTTGGAGTCGTCGTTTTGGAGATCCTCAGCGGGAGACCAAACTCTTACAATAACTTGGATCCAGAAAAGATTTATCTTCTTGAACGGGTAGGAATTGCATTCGCCTAACTTCATTTAGGCATTGTTGTGAAAAACTTATTTATACTTTCCTTTGACCGTGGCATAATGTTTTTCAGGTATGGACTCTATATGAAAACGACCAAACTATGAGGCTGGTGGATCCGAGATTGACAGAGTTTGATGAAACTGAAGCAACTAGAGTGATAAGAGCAGCTCTCCTGTGCACGCAAGGATCACCGATGGCGAGGCCATCTATGTCACGCGTGGTTGCGATGCTTTCTGGAGACATTGACATAGGCACTATCATGTCGAAGCCAAACTATTTGACAGATTATGATTTTAAAGATGTAACAACATCGTTAACAAGTAGATTTTTGGTGGAGGATGATACCCCATCAACTTCATCCAAGGGTAGTAATGTTCGCCTCAGTTATCAGCCGGGTGGTAGCAATGCAAGTGGTGCTAACACTCCCTGGATTGCGCCTTCTGTAAACGTCACTCAATCACTACTCAAAGGAGAATAAATGTGATAAATATCGGAAAATGATTTTTGCATGCTCTTTATACCCCTTTGTGCACCCTTGTACTTGTTTTGGACCATTTCCTTTTATATGATACACATTTTAATAATTAATTGTAATTGTACTTTAGCTTTGGCTTTTGGTAATGGGCAGGGGACTGGCATGCCAGATTTGAATATACCTTAGCAGATGGATGTATATGCTACTTATTCATACACAATGTTTCTAGATACATTCATGAACCACCACACTAGATGGGGATCCCACCACTAAAATTTAAGAATGTGTTCAGGGAATTCAGATAATTTAATAAGGCCTTTTTGGGTCTATAAATTGAGCCTTGATGTTGATGGTCCAGTTGCAGAATAAAGAAGTAAAGGCCTTTTTGGGTCTATAAATTGAGCCGTGATTTTGATTGGATGTGTTTACTAATATTTCAAGGACAAGTAACTTGCACCTTGGCTGGCCTACTCGATTCAATATATTGTTGGGAACAGCAAGAAGACTTGCTTACCGCCATGAGGAGTCAAGGCCAAGGATTGTACATTGAGATGTCAAAGCCAATAATATTTTGCTCGATGCATAACACCCCCCCCTAAAAAAAATATCAGATTTTGGACTGGCAAAGCTTTATGATGACGAGAAAACCCACATCAGCACCCGAGTTGCAGTGACAATGTAAGCCATCCTTTATTGTTTTTCCATAGGTTATGTATATTATAGCCACACATTTATACTTGCATGAAATTTTAATACACATCATGTTAATAATGCCACTAATGATCTCAAGAAACATTGTACAACCATTTGATTATCTTGCATTGAAGAGGTTATTTGGCACCCGAGTATGCAATGCGTGGACATTTGACAAAGAAGGCTGATGTGTTTGGTTTTGGAGTCGTTGCTTTGGAGATCCTCAGCGGGAGACCAAACTTTGACAATAACTTAGATCCAGAAAAGATTTATCTTCTTGAATGGGTAAGAATTGCATTCCCCTAGCTTTATTTTGGCATTGTTTTGAAAAACTTATTCACCCTTTCCTTTGACCATGGCATAATGATTTTCAGACATGGACTCTACATGAAAACGACCAAATTCTGGGGCTGGTGGATCCGAGATTGACAGAGTTTGACAAAAATGAAGCGACTAGACTTATAAGAGCAGCTCTCTTGTGCACGCAGGCATCACCGATGACGAGGCCATCTATGTCACGCGTGGTGGCAATGCTCTCTGGAGATATTGACATAAGCACTGTCATGTCGAAGCCGAGCTATTTGACAAATTTTGATTTTAAAGATGTAACGACATTGTCAACATGTAGCATTTTGATGAAGGATGATACCCCATCAACTGCATCCAAGCATAGTAATGACCGCCTTAACTATCAGCCCGAAGGCCAAAAATTGAGAAGAGTGGGTGGAGGTAAAATAGGTGTGAATAGCAACACCCTTTTCTATATGATAGCCAATTATGTATAATAAAACATAAGCAATCTTAGTAGATGCCTATAAACAAAAGCCATGAGTTGGCTTTAGATGAGTTATTGTCAATTGTTGATTCATTACGGTGTCACCCTAATGTGACTCTTTAGTAGGGTTTTTGCATAAGCCAACTCTTTTACATGAATGGTTGTTAATTGTTGGTCGATCAGTGTCACCTGAAGAAACTCTTTGGTCAAATTGCTATGCAAGTGTCACCTTTCTCACGTGAATGGTCTTAATGGTGGGGCTGGGTAAAACCAAGATGTAGGGAAGTTCATGCTCACCAAAGGAAATCTCAGTTGAAAAATAACCTCGGATCAATCAAAAATACCAAAGCAAGATCAACCCGTTTAAGGCTATGGTGCTTGTCTAGTTGTCTTTGTGCCTTTTTTCTTTACATTTGGAAGTGCCAGTGCCAGATCACTTTAGGCAACAAGTCCAAGCCCCACATTTTATTCGATTTTATTGCCTCCACTGAAAGTGACTGATAGAATTTGAACGTTATAAGCCTACCGTTTTCCAGTCCCACTTTTTTAGTTCTTGTCACTCACTTTGCACTTCTCTACAAAAGTATTAATTACACACACACACACACACACACACACACACACACACACACACACACACTTAATAGCAGCATATATACAATATATATACACCTATATATATACTCTCTCTTAGTCTCATAGAACTTAAAGAAAGAAGGAGAGCTTTGGAGAAGTGAAAATAGCAGAAGAAATATACACCTATATATATACTCTCTTAGTCTCATCAGAACTCAAAGAAAGAAGGAGAGCTTTGGAGAAGTGAAAGTAGCAGACGAAACTAGAAGAAGAAAGGGAGACATCTTAGTCTCTTCCCAAAAGCTGAAGTTGCTGCCTGTCAAGAAGTGTTTGTATGCGGTCAAGGCAAGCACCTTCTTGACCATCTTCTTTGGCTTCAAATTCGTATTCATTGCCTCTTCTAGAATCACATCGAACACCTTCTCGAAATCAACCATCCAGTCCTGGCTTTTGATCAAAGTCTGCATATATTTGGCCCTCGAATTAAGATCCTCGCCTTGTATCAAATGTAGCCGAGGGTTTTTGCTATAGGTGACCACCTTTCCTTTCCATGGCTCGTCACTCAATTGAGGCAACAAAAGCCGCAAAGCCAAATATTAGAGAACTAAATATTAGAGAACTAAAGAATGATATACTGGATGAAGCACATATTTCTACTTATGCGATGCATCCCGGAAGTACCAAAATGTATCATACCATCCGACAGTTTTACTATTGGCCAGGTATGAAAAGAGAAGTTGCAGAGTATGTCAGTTGATGTGCAATTTGTCAACAAGTTAAGGCGGAAAGAAAGAAGCCTTTCAGGTTACTACAACCACTCCCGATACCTCCGTGGAAATGGGAGAACATTACGATGGATTTCGTGTACAAATTACCCCGTACACGAAATGGTTATGATGGTATCTGGGTTATCGTTGACCGACTCACTAAGTCATCACATTTCATACCCGTTCGTGAGAATTACTCGTTGGACCAATTGGCCGAACGGTTTGTTTCTGAAGTAGTAAAGTATCACGGAGTCCCTATTAGCATCATTTCTGATCGGGACCCCCGGTTTACCTCGAAGTTCTAGAGAGCTTTTCAGGAAGCTTTGGGTACGAGATTGCTTTACAGTACCGCCTATCATCCTCAAACCGATGGACAATCAGAAAGAACGATCCAAACTTTGGAAGACATGTTGAGATCGTTGGTTCTACAGTTTGGAGACGCTTGGCACAAGCGTTTGCCGTTGATAGAATTTGCCTACAACAACAGCTTCCATTCTAGCATTCGTATGGCCCCATTTGAAGCGCTGTATGGAAAACCGTGTCGTACTCCTTTGTGTTGGTTTGAAGTAGGTGAACGGGTTTTGGTGGGCCCGGAGATCGTGGATGAGACGACACAGATCATTCAGGTGATAAAAGCTAACCTGAAAGCAGCCCAGGATCGACAGAAAAGTATTGCTGACCGACATTCCACTGACAGAATTTATAAGGTTGGCGATTTGGTGTTCTTGAAGTTATAGCCATGGAAAGGCGTTGTACGTTTTGGAAAGAAAGGGAAGCTTAGCCCTAGGTACGTTAGACCGTACCAGATCATTGAACGAATTGGTGAGGTTGCTTATCGACTCGCTTTGCCACCGGAGTTAGCAAGAGTACATAATGTATTTCACGTATCGATGCTACGGAGATACGTTTCTGATCCATCACATGTGATTCCTCTTCAACCATTGGAGATCAACCCAGATTTGACCTACGACGAGATTCCCGTGACGATTCTTGACTGGAAAGATAAGGTCCTTAAGAACAAGACCGTACGAACGGTGAAGGTCTTATGGAGAAACCACTCCGTAGAAGAAGCTACTTGGGAAACGGAAGAGCGTATGAGAGAATTGTATCCATGCTTGTTTTATGGTTTTGATATGTAGCTAATGTTGAAATTTTGGGGACGAAATTTTTATAAGGGGGGTAGATTGTGGCGACCCGTCCCTAATTTTCTATGTAAATTCTCCCCGTACGTGTATATTGACGATTATAACCTTATCGTCGAGTAACATGAACACGTTATATTAAGTTTATTTCGAGTAAACTATATATTCTAAAACTTATATTATTAGAAAATATATATGTAGAATTGAAAGGGATCCGTATCCCTATCACCTCACCAACTCATTCCATTAACAAACTTACCAACCTAATGCACTAATTCACCAAACCCAATCCATTAATCTCTCACCAACCCTATTCCATTCAAACTTCCCGAAGCACTCCCTCCGTCAATGATCATTCATCATTCCATTTCGTTGGCAAGTAATCTGGTCCAAGATAAACCATATTATTCCACTCTCTCTCTTATTCCAGTCACTCTCTCTCTAAACTCACAGACTCTCTCTCTCTCATCAAACTCTCGACGCTATCTCTCTCTCTCCTCTTCATACACGGAGCAAATTAGAAATCGACTCAAACCTTGATGATTTGAATATCCAAGGCTACTTTTGGATTGCAAGGAACCTTGACCGTTTCTGACATTAAGCTTCAGCTTCTGATGTATGAACTTATCACCGTGTGTAATAAGTGTACTTTAGTTGCTTGACTACTCTTCAGTAGTCGTCCTATCTTTAAGCTCTGAATAACTATAGTGGGCTAAACCCACGTTTGTGCACTCTATCACTATCTATATTTGAATTAGTTCTAGTTCGATTTAAATTTATGCACTTCTTACATCACTTACCCCTATGGTTACGTCACTTCACAGTGACGGCCAGCATGCGTCGACCTCTCCGGGTCGGGGCGTGTCAATTCCATTGAGTATTGATATGTCAAAATCATATTCAAACTTGAGTCCCACTGGGTTTCCAGTTTCGAGACTCTATTTTGTAACTTGCCTTACTTTCAACTTAGAACCCCATTTTCTACAAATCTTTTATGCTTTTGAAGTACACAAAACAAGTTTTGAAACCCATGTAAGTTTGCATCAACCGGTACAGTTATGAGTGTTCAAAATCAGGTTAATCTTGGTTGACTAAAACTGCTTTTCTGCAGGTTTTGTGGAGAAGAGGTTGCTGTTTTGCAATGTTCGTTCTTCTCTAAATTTTAATTCTAATTTACTTATCGATATTGAGTTTATTAAATCACTTTATATGGCATGTATTGGGTTTCAAAGAACCATTTTCTTATACAATTATAAGCTCAATGACCTAATGTATTGGTGCACTTATGCCTATTGAAACACATAATCACTTATAGTCCAGAATTATTTCCATTCAAACGTATTGGCAATGATGAAGCTATATTAGGTCAACCAAAATGCCATTTGAATTAGGGACTGTTTAATTAGTATTCCAAGTACTTTGACTAGGATTAAAGTTCATGTCACACATTTAGTAATGTCTTATATTGTGAAAATGGATTTGGCCATGTTGGTGGATCCTTGTATTAGTAACTGAGAGCAATGCTTAGAAATTCAGGTAGAGGAAATAGGACAGACATTTTCGGAGTTTGATTATACTAAACTTCGTGGAATGTTATCTTATTATTCATCTCATTGGTTGATTACTTGTGTACATAATTGGATTACATGAATGGTAATTGAATTAATGCTTTTGTTGGATGCCTATTGGTGTGATTACGGCTTGCTTTGATATGAGATGGAATTCTTATCAGAGTGAGGTATGTTAGGGAACTACGAATAGCTTGATCCCGTCTTAGGGTACGTATGCAATTTAACACAGAGTTAAATGCAACCATATGATAAAAGAAAAATTACTACTATTGACACAATGATTCCGATGAAAGGGTATGGATGACGTCACATGTAGATTCTAAGAATTTTTCTTAATAGTAGTAATTGATCAATACCCTTGACGTCACATGATAACAGAGCGCATATTGACGTCATCCATACCCTTTCAAGGGTATTGATTTCAATGGTCTTCGACATCTCAAACTTGAAGAATTGATCAATAGATTTTAATTTTTCAAGTTTAGTTTCAACTAGAAACTTCAATATGCGCTCTGTTGCGGGATTGAAATTTGTATGGAAGATTATTTTTGAAAGATAAGAGAGCAATTCATCAATTGTGCAATGGAAAACATAGCATTAGAACACTTCAAACAGAGGAAAAAAATTACAACAAACCTTTGTTAACTGTCAATGGAATACTAACAACACAAATTTTCTTTGTTTTGAAATCATTGCCAAAGATTTTCAAACTCACAATCATTAATCATGGGATCATCTGGAAGAGGAAGGAGCAATCGTCATTCCTTCTGAGTCTCATAAGTTGTGCCCACTGCAATAGGTGTCCCTGAAGCAGCACATAATTATGTAAGCAACAAAAAAAATTCATAAAAGACCATTGAAAACAATTTTCAAAATACAAACATTTAAGAAGCTTATACTTGAATCAAATGTTACTATTCGATAAAAATAAACTCAATATTTACTAAATGAATGTAGAACTTGTATTGCATAATATGCCTAGTTCATATAATCTCTTACATATAAAGAGAGCGGGCTGATGAACAGTGACATTTGGTGTCATTGGCCTTGACAAAACTTTTTAGACACAAATGCCCTCAAAACAAAAAAAATTCAAAAGAAGTCCAAAATAATACATCAAATAATTCAGAGACATTTTCGTCATGTAAACAGTATTTTTTAAATAATTATAATTTTTATTATAATTTGGGGTTAATATCTGACAGAGTCATTGGAATACTCTTGAACTTAGGCCTGGGCACGGTTCGGTACCAAAACCGAACCCGTAATAAAATTTCGATACGGTTCGGTTCGGTATGAATAGTTGTATCAATTTAATACCGAATCTTATAGGTTCGGTTCGGTTAGGTCTAAGTATAGGTTCGGTTCGTTTTTGGGCCTTTGAGGAACAAGACTTATTTTTTAGTTTTTATAAAAAAAAAAAAGCTCAAATTGGTTTTTTGTCCAAAACTAATTTGATACAATTCGGTACCAAACGTAGAATCGAAACCGAACCAACTAAGTACCAAATCGAACCAATTTTATATCGATACCGAACGAATCGAAAAAAGGAACCGAACCGACCGAAACCGGTTCGGTTCTCGGTATTTTTTGCCCAGGCCGACTTGAGTTCAATTGGGTTATCTTCCGTTTCTTCTGCTTCATTTCCTTTGCTCCGTTTGTATCGGCTTCCTGCCTCAGTGACTCAGAGATCTTGATCTCGCCCTCTCTCGCTCTCGAACAAAATACCCATAAAAGGGATTTTGTATTTTGTTGTTTTGGGGATTTCCCTTTCACCTACCCACTACTTATCCTTCGAAACCCAGATTTCTCACGTTTTGGTGCCTCACGGATTCTGGCTGTCTTCGTACCTGTCAGACCATAGAAGCCATCATCGATCAAGCCTTTATTTCGACGACATCCTCTCAATTTTTGTCTTGCTCTTGCTGATTACAGAGTGAGAGGGAGGGGAGAGAGTTTCCACAGTGACTCTCTCCAGCGATATCTCTGGGGCAAGGCATATGGATCAAAGTTTGTTTCCTTTTACTAATTTCGTTTCAACTTCTATTTAATTTAGATCATCGGCTTAATTTCAAGGATTAATTAGTCAAAATTTGATGAAACCCTAATTGCAGTTGTGCTATATTTCATCGTCAAATGATTATCCAATATCTGTGTGGTGCATATATATTTATTTTTTTAAATTTTATTTCTCTCTTCTCCTTTGTAATTTTGTTAGGGTTTAGGGTTTAGATTGTTTGGTTGAAGATTGGATCTTTTTACATGCTCATCACGAAAAAAACAGAGTACAGTAGATGCTTTTTATGAGGATTAATCAAATCAAAGCCTGATGAGATCTTAAGAGAAGAAAACAACTAGAATTCCAATGATGCTCAATTAAATTGGCACCTTTCCGGTTCTGGCAACTTCTCTGATCCCAAGCTTGCTTAAATTTCTTTGTAGACCAATCATCTTCCCAGGATCTCCTGTCACCTATATTATCAAAAAAAAATTAGCACAAAAAATCTAACTTGGTTTACTTTCTGTTTTCTTTTGGTTCGTTTCGTAGCATTACTTGGGTAGTTATATTGGTCAGGATGCTATTCTTTGGGTTCTCATAACACATCCACAGCTTCTGTATCAGCAAATGCTTCGCCTTTTAGGAATGATTTTGGTCATTGTGAAAGAGTTGTCAAAAAATGGGCCTCTTCTTCACTTGAACAAGAAATTAAAGAAGACAAACAGAGACTGAGGGATTTGCTGTTTTTCCTTCATGTCCCCAGAACAGGAGGACATACGTATTTCCACTGGTAATTCCACATAAGTCCAACTTTCTAACCTATAGATTGACACTCACAGTTTTAACAACCGTATTAATGCATGGTTCTGGCTATATATACACTTGCAGTTTCTTGAGAAAGTTGTACTATAGCTCTCTGGAATGTCCTCGATCTTATGATAAGGTTCGATTTGATCCTAGGTAAGATACTGTGTTCTCTTTTCTAAGAATTCAATTGTATTTATTTGTGAATTTTTTTGTGGGATTAAGCTCTCTCTCGGTGAAAAATGGCGGGGCTCCCTTCAGCTACTCGATCAGGTCTCTCTCTCTAAGAATTCAATTGTAATTATTTGTTAATTTTTTTATGGGATTAAGCTCTCTCTCAGTGAAAAAATGGTAGAATTTAACTGTTAGGTTTGTGGGTTTTGAACAGACAAAGCTCCCATTGCAAAGTACATATTTGGATATCTCGGTTCTACATCAAAAAAATAGCTGCAGCGGATCCTATTTAAAATGAATCTAATTGAAGAGACTAAGGATTGGGCACCTTCTACAAACTGCAGTACTACTACTCTTGCTGAGGTCTTTTTCATTTCCTCTCTGCTCTCTCAATCTTCATAACTTGCTTTTATGTGCATTTTTTGTTTGGTTCTTATTTAAAATTCATCTAATTGAATATTTATAACCAAAAGAATTAATTTTTTTAATTGCCCAATTTTGCAGGTTTTGCATCATTGCAACATCAGGCCTATGTTATTGCTTTACCTAAGGTAGTTGAAATGTACATACAATATCTTAACTTTTAGTTTTTTTTCTTCTCTGGCTGCTTAGAGATTATGTGTCATGAGCCTGGCTTTTAATAGTATTACTAAAATTTGCATCTTTTTGTAAGCTAGGAATTTAGCTTTTGGGTTCCTTGAACTCAGAATTTATATATGTAACATTTCAAGACTTATGTTGGTATGAAGCTGAAAATTGCAGTGTCTTTATCTCTTTGATTTGCCACTGTAAGCCTACTTAGCTCCAGCTGAAGCCATTCAAGTCAAACTGTCTTTAGCTCGAAGTTTACTTTTATTTTTAGAAATGTTTATTAATTTTTTAAAATTTCAGCAGAAATCAATTGAAACGAACTACAATTTGATGATTGAATGCAGGGAAAATGCAGTGGAGAACCTTTTCTTGCTCTCAAATCTGTGATATTTGATTTCAATGGATAGTTTGGTATTTGGGCGGCTTTGATCCTTGATTTCAAATCTGTGATTTTGTCTAATTTTTTCTGATCCTCGATTTCTATTGATGTTTAGGGTTTAATGAAGATTCTCAACTGAGGTTGGTTAAGACAAAAAAAAATGGTATGTGTCAAATTTTTGTTTTTCTATTCCTTTAATTTTATACAGAGTTTTGTTTGCGTAATTTGGCTGATTAATTTTTGGTTCAGCTTTCAATTTGATCTCACTGCCTTATTTCTTTGATTTTTGAGTTCTTAGAAGGCCAACTAAAAAAATGGTGACTTTTGAGTTCTTATAAGACCAGTTGAAAAATGGTGCAAGGAGAGACAATTAGAGTTCATCTCTTTCATTATTATTATTTTTCATTTGATTTAATAGGCTGTCAATCTACTGTCTCATAGTTTAGAGCTTCGTTTATCACCCAGATGTGTATTCATTAACATATTTGGCTGATTTCATTGATTTGTTTATTTTAATATTGAATTAATGGAGAGGGAGCAAGCTCCAATGCTGACTAACGGTTTTAGAAGGAATTTAGGTTTATTTGTGGCTGTGAAGTTTAATAGTAAGTTAATTACATTTACAAGCCATGAGATAGTTTTTGCCTATTCTACCACTTGGTTTTTGAACTGCACAGAATGATACTTTTATAAAATTGACAGTCAGCCCGTGCATTAAGTGGACTGTTTATTATCTTTCAGTTAATTAGATTCAAGCAGTTGAGGCTGACTAATGTTTTGATCATCAATTGTTGATTTGCTACTTATCTAATTGGGTACGTTGTATATATGCATGACCTGATGGTATTCCGTTAAATTACTTATATGCAAAAAATTGTTTTCTTTGATGGTTCTAAATGATTTGGTAGATGCTATTTTGACTTCAATTGTTTTTCTTTTTCTTCTACTAATTTTTGCCTATGTGTTTGATTTATAGGCCTCTTCAATTTTGAATTGTGATTGGAAATTGGAGTCTGCGCATGGACTATAGGTAAAACCACTACTTATTTTTCTTATTACTTTTCCTTTAAACGTCCTTTGAGTCTGAGATTGAGTTCCTATATATTGTAAATTTCCGACAGTTATGCATACTTCAATACATACAAGAAAGCTAATGTTTTTCTTTTAGGTATAAAGAACTAAATACATTATATAATATATATATATATATATATATATATATATCTTCAACGAATGCTTTGCTGTTTTTACTTTTTAATTGTTTAGTTTAATGGTTGTTCGGATCCTTAAAAATATTCTTCGTTCAAATGTCATTTTGGATGGATAATTAAATCGATATAAATTCTGTTTTTTTTGATGGATAATTAAATCGATATAGATTATGTTACCTTTTGCTTGATTAGTTTACTTAGTTGAATCAAATGCAAATTCCAATATTCCATTGTCAAGCCCTGAAATTAGAACATAATTTTTTCACATGAAATTGAATTTTTCCATGATTGAGAACTTTCTTTTTGTTTGAATTGTGTTACTAGTTTTGTGGTTTTTTTTTTCCATCTAGCAGGTGAATTTAAAAGACATCAAGTATGCAGGGGAAATGGTAGGATTATCATTTTAAAGGTAGAGGTCAACTCTTTTTCTCATGTTAAACTTCTATACTCTGGTATTTTTATCATTAAATTTTGGTGAAAACATTGTTTAATGTAAAGTACAAGACTAGCTTGCCATGGAGCTTATAATAATCTAATTGATGCTAAAATCTTATTTGGCCAATTTGCTAGAACTAGAGTGTTATAAGGTTACATTCATTCTTTTGATGTTTAATTCACTTTTCAAATCTATGTAGATAAATACATTTAAATTGTATAAGTCGCGCGTAGAACATTATAATCATAAAAGGGCCTTCCATATGCGTGTGAGCGCGTGCATGGAGGCTAATAATATATAAAGCCAACACAAAAGATGAATAGTGTTTAAGTGTCATAAGGCTTCAACAAAAAAATGGGACAAAAATGCCCCCAAAACAAACAAAAAAAATTCAAAGGCATCCCAAAATAATGTAAGGGCATTTTCGTTACTTTAATAATAATTTTTTAATAATTAATAATTTTGTGGTTGTTTTTTGTTTTAATTAGTACCTCACAATAGGCTAGCAATAATGTGATTCAATTTATTAATTTCTAAACACGTTCAAAACATCTTAAGAGGCATCTAATGTCGGTTATAAAAAAGATTATTTGCATGCGGATAATAATGTGATTAAATAAGTTGTCAAATAATTTTTTTTATGTAAAAAACTATATTATCTACACTAAGGGGAGGGAGTAGACTTAGACTCATAATAATGTGATTCGATTAGTTGTTTATTAAATATTATTTTCTTTATTTTTAAACACGTTGAAAACATCGTAAGAAGCTTGTAATACCGGTTATAAAAAAAATTTCGCACACAGATAATAATGTGATTAAATTCATTGTCAAATGATTTTTTTTAAACAAACGATATTATTTGCACTAAGGAGGAGTGGGTGAGCTTGGCCTCACAATGTCTAGCAATAATGTGATTCAATCAATTATTTATTAAATATTATTTTCTCTATTCTTAATGTAAATTCTATAGAAACTGATTTTATTATGTGAATTCAGCTGCTTTAATTGGTTTATGAGAGATTACTTCTTAATTTTTAAATGTGTAAGTCACGTTGGTGTCACCAAGCTTCAACAAAAAAATTTAGACAAAAATGCTCCCAAGACAAAAAAATTCAAAGACATTCCAAAATAATGCATCAAATCAGACATGCATTTTCGTCATTTTAACAGTATTTTTTTAATAATTAAATTTTTGGTGTTGTTATTTTATTTATTTATAATTAGTGCCTCACAATATGTTAGTAATAATGTGATTCAATTTTTCTATTTTTAAACACATTCAAAACATCTTAAGAGGCGTGTAATGCCGGTTATAAAAAAAATCTTTCACACGCGGATAATAATGTGATTAAATAAGTTGTCAAATAATTGATTTTTTTTTTTGTAACAAGGGATATTATCTACACTAAGGGGAGGGGTGGGCTTAACCTCACAATGAGCTAGCAATAATGTGATTCGATTAGTTGTTTATTAAATATTATTTTCTCTATTTTTAAACACGTTCAAAACATCGTAAGAAATGTAATGCTGGTTATAAAAAAGGTCTTCGCACTAAAATAATAATGTGATTAAATTAATTGTCAAATTATTGTTTTTTTAATAAACAATATTATTTACACTAAAGGGGAGGAGGTGAACTTGGCCTCACAATGAGTAACAATAATGTGATTCAATCAATTGTTTATTAAATATTATTTTCTCTATTCTTAATGTGAATTCTATAGGGACCGATTTTATTATGTGAATTCAGCTGCTTTAATTGGTTTATGAGAGGTTACTTTTAGCATGATCTAAAATGATTTATTTACTTCAAATATTTGACTTTCTTTTTGTCAATTTACGCATATAAATACATTTAAAACGTGTAAGTCACGCGTAGCACGTCGTAATTCAAAAAATGCCTTCTACACTCGCGTGAGCACGTGTACGAGGGCTAGTTGCTAATAAAAGGAACAATTCCTTATCTCTATGAATATTATAAGGAAAATCAATTCCATAGTATGTCCATTGCTTTCATTCTCAAGCACACAATACAAATAAACAACGGAGGATTAAACTCTGAAGTAAACTAATCAATGTCATTATATATTTACTAATTGCTATAACTCAAAAACACGGAATTGTCTTTAACTTTTTTTCTCAATTCTCTATATAACAAATCATAACATAATACAAAAGTGTATATTTATATTTATTTATTATTTCTATACTGAAACCGGGTGTACTGTTGACCATCTATCTTTTCTTCATACAACAACCCCATTGTTCCCATTTGCCAATATAAAATACAAAAAAAAGGGCAAGGAGACCAATACCTGCCATCCCATTTAATAATGTCCAAAGTCATTATGTGGGTACCGACACTACTAATACGACAAATGTCCATTTGTTAATATTGTTTAATGTAAGCCTATCAAGAAAAAACATTTAAATCACAAAAAGAGACAAACTTTCACCTTCTCACAGGACAAAGTTTTTTTTTTTTTTTTGAAAAGGAATACAATACAGAGACTTCAAGTGGATAACCCACAAACAACATTACAACACAAGAACCCAAAAATACAACACGAGGCCCAAAAACAACAACACAAACAAACAAACAAAAGCCCAACCCAAAGTTGAGACCAAACCAAAGAAACACAGAAACCACTGGAGCTTCCGCCATAGCCGCCGCGGCAACCACCAAAATTCGCAGCCGTGCAAGTCGATCCAGCCAAAGTCGCACCCCAAACCACGCCACACCTCTCCAACATCAGCAACCAACTCCAAGCTTCACGCCAAGGCCAGCTACAGACACCAGATAATCTGCAGCCAAGAGAAAGAAGCTCATGGAAGACCATGAACAACACTGCCAACAAGGGCAGACAACAAAGAGAAGGTGGGGGTGCAAGGAACACCCGACCCAGTGCAAGCACCAGATCAGAGCACACCAACTCAAACCATCGCAACAAAGTGCTACAAAGGGAGACAGAAGCTTGGAAATCGGATGAAAACAGAGGAGAGACAGCAAAGGAGAGAGAAGAAGGCAGATCGGCCATGAAACCCAGGGAAGAAAACGGCGGAAGGAAGAGGAGAAAGAGGAGGAAAAAGAAACAAAAGAGAACCCACCGATCCCAGCCGGAGCTAGGATCGGCGGCGGCGGAATGGAACTCGATGGAGAAACACTCACACAGATCGGTGAGAAGAACCCTCGCACAGAGGGAAGAACTCTCACGGGGAGAGAAAAAGTGAGTTGGTGGCGCTAGTTTATTAAACAACTAAAAGTCAGGACAAAGTTTTAAAAGCCAACAAATACTTTAAATAAACAATCAAATCTTTATGTATTGTGAGATATAATAGTGGTGGTTGTTACCATTACAAAGTGATGCAAAAGAGAATGGTCAACAGTACACCCTTGTTTTTTCTACATGCAGAAAAAGTAGATGATGATAAAAAAAAAACTGATGACTCTTGACAGCAGCACATAAAAAATACTTGGAAAAACGAAGTTGTGTGCTTAAAGGCTTCGTTTTAAAAGATGGAGAAGGGCAGAGGAACTTTACCCAAGGAATTTTTGTGCCTCCGCTCAACCTTTTTACACACCCTAAAAAATACTTGAAATCCGATCCCCCTGCTAGAACACACCCAAAAATATGTTAATTAGCCACCTACCCACTACAATATTTAGAACCTTTGCAGAGTTTTCTAAGAGTAGTTCCACAGTGGGTTATTGCTCGGTGGACTGGCATTGGAACAGGGCTAGATAACTCGAGGGAGATGGTCCAGCGTGTGCTGGCGATGGAGCCCAAGGGAGAGGCCCGGCACGAGTTGCCAGCCCGAGAGCCCGAAGGCAACTTGACAGAAGATTGATGTCAGGGCGACGTCAGCCACAATATAAAATTAATCAAAATATAAAATATTAATAAAAATATAAAATAATAATAATAATGTAAAAAAATAATTAATAAATTAAAAAAATGTAAAACCCAGCATGCTTCGAACTCAACGGCTCTCGCCGGAGTTCGTCGCCGAGGCTGATGATACACCCACAGACAAATGGGAGTTCGTCGCCGAAGTCCAGTCCCTCCGCAGCAGCAGCTGTCGCTGCACCCCACACCGTCTTCACCCCCACGCACTCGCGATTCCCCTCCTTCCACTCGCGCGCCCAAATCGCACGATTTAGGATTTGTTTTTGGGAGAGAGAGAGAGAGAGAGAGAGAGAGAGAGAGAGATTTTAACTAAGGAGTTGGCGATCCTTTACCTACTTAACTAAGGAAAAATTGTGAATTTTTGCACGGATCAGCTATTGATGTTGTCAGAGTCTGAGGCCCTGCCTCCGGAGCTCAAGTGAGAGAGAGCTGCTGAGCTTGAAAAAGAAAGAAAAAAAAACACACCTTTTGGAATAGTGCATTGGCACCATGTGAAAAGAAGAAAAAAATAATTTAAAAAAGGTTTTGGAATGGTGCATCAGCACCATGCGAAAAAAAACAAAGGTTTTGAAATGGTGTGCTGCACCATGTGAAAAGAAAAAATTAAAAAAATAAAAATAAATTTTTTAATAGAAACTAGTACAACGAGACCGATAAAAAATCTTATTCGAAATTACAAATAAAATTATTTTGTATTATTTAAAAAAATACTAATATTTTATTCCCTATTGCTAGAGCTATTCAGTGTAGGGGTGGAGATGCAAAAGACAATTACTGTTCATTAAGGGTAGTTACTGTTCACTGGGTGAATTAAATAGTGAATAGCCTGGTGGGCTTAGCAACATTGGAACTGCTCTGAGAAAGATGACATTATATATATGCAACTGTTGGAAATTATATATTATAATTAATATTATAATATTTAATTTTTATATGAATGAAAAATAAGAGTTATGTGTCATAGTTGAATTCAAATTCATGAGCTGCGTTTGTTCGTTGGAATTTTAGTCAACAGTCACAATGTTTCAAAAGGGGTGGCTTGAGTTCTATATAAACTCAAACATCCCACATATCTAATGAACCGAAGAGAAGAGTTTTCTCCAATGTCTTAGTAAAAATCCAAGTCGTGTCTTGAGAGTACGAAATATATGAAGTTTGCCAGAGTCCGAAGATTGAAGTGCTTTGACTTCGGACTATAGATTGTTGAATCCTGGGAAACTGACGCCTACTGAACTATAAGCACAAGAGTAGGAACGAAATTCTGTCTTTAGGACATTGCATTTATGCAAGCCTCAATCTCCAAGTTTGTCAGTTTTTCTAACTTTCTTTCTAGTTATTTATATTAATTTTGTACACATGTGATGTTGTGAATCTTTTTATAATAATTATTATTGTAATTCTTGCTGTTATTTTCATATTTTTTAATATTGCTCCAACAGCAACTACGAGCCAATTGCTGAGTATATATATTATAGGCAACTACCACTACGAGCCAACTGCTGAGTGTATATATATGCAACTAGCCATCATATACAATTTCCAATTGAGAGAACTGTTAAATGCGATAAGGGTACATAATTAACATTAATAATGTGTTAGTCTTAGGTTTTGGCTAATTAGATCGGTTTGAGTTGAGCTAGTCTTGCATATGCACCAGTTGGCGAATCCAAGGTTTTAGCGTCGGTTGGTCCCAATATAAAAATTCTAAAACATTAAACGAAAATAAAAATTACACAATAAACTATCAACTTTTTAGTCATAATTTTTGTTAGCAACAATACAAGCTACAAAGATTAAATTTATTCACGATATCAATTATGAATTTAAATAATAATAAATTAAGACTTGGCAAGGGTAACGTAAGCCTATATATGTAAACTCTGTAAACCATGCTAATTGCTAATTTCATATTCATGCATCATAGATAATCAAGGTACATTACAGCTTCTATCATCTCTCCCTCTCTCTCAGAGGCTAGATTGGACTCTCAAAGTCATGAACGAAGATATCTGAGCCACGCAACTCATCTGTGGCAACACCGAATTCAATGTTGCTGGGCTCAATAGCTTCTTACAGAAAGTTAAGTTCGATAAGTGCGGGAACTCCTATGCTGTTGTTGCCATCATGGGTCCTCAGAGTGGAGGTACTACAGCCTTTTACTTCAATCAATTAAATTTTAATTTGTTGAATACAAATGAAATATAGTTTTCTGAAATTGGCTGGCTTGGCTCACAGGGAAAAGCACTTTGATGAACCATCTTTTCGACACCGGGTTTCAGGAGATGAAAATAGAATGCGGAAAGTTAGTTGGCTTGGCTCTCTCTCTCTCTCTCTCTCTCTCTCTCTCTCTCTCTCTCTCTCTCTCTCTCTCACACACACACACACACACACACACACACACAAAATGATGAGTATAATGTAATTTCACTTAACCATATTTTACTGTTTTTTTATAGAAGCATCACCTATGGGTGATGTTAAGATATATCGAATATTAGAAATTAAAAAATAAAAAAACAAAATCCTCCTATTCCCACTCCCACCTATGTTCTCTCTCTGCCTCTCTATTTTCTATTTTTAAAACAAAAACAAAAAGTGTTAAGACACACAAAGTGTGTAGGCATATGCTAGTTTATATATATGTAATCAGTATTTGTGTATAATTAATTAAATATTCAGGAGCCAAACAACGAAGGGCATTTGGATAGCCAAGTGTGTCGGCATTGAGCCTTGCACCATCGCCATGGATTTGGAGGGTAGCGATAGCAGCGAGAGAGGCGAGGTAATCATTTTTATGTTTAAAGTAATGTTAGGAAGATTAAATTTGCAAACTAAATTATGTGTCATCAATAGAAAATGAGGACGTTTATCGATGTTTAAATAATAATTTAATAATTAACTTTCACGTCATTTAGTTTACAAAATTTAATCTACAACTTTAGTTTCTCTAGCATTACTATTATATTTAGTCGGATTATAAAAAAATGGCCTTTATATTTTTGCGACTCATCAGCTTGGTTTTTTATGTTTCAAGCTCTTCAGTTTAGTCATTTATCTATTGCCTTTGTCATTAAAATTGTCCTTGCCGTCCACTTCTATTAGAAAGTCTGTTAGGATGCTGACGTGGCATTCATGTGAGGATAAAACCAATTGTGTAATGCCATGTGGATTAAATAAAGAAAATAAATTCTGTAGCATAGTATAAAAATTAAAAGGAAAGTGGGCGGAGGGGTTTGGGGCGGTGGCGGAGCCCTTTTCTCCAAGAAAGTTAGCGTCTTTGTGGTATTGGGTTAGGTTGGTATTGCTGGTCATGTGCTTAGGGTTGATGGCTGGGGTTTCTGCAAAATGGGAAACAAAAACATTCAGTAATCCAGTGCTTGCTGTTCTGGTCTTTGCTTCTGTGGCATTATTTCCCACCATACTTTTACCATCTTCACATAATCACATGGCTATATATATGACTTTTGATGAGCGATTAAAATCGAATTTAGAAAATATATATAAGATTAAAAACGATTCATGTGAAACCAGCCTTTTCTCCCTCTCTACTCGATTGTAACCACCCCCCTCTCTCCCCCACCCACTCCCTATCAGTAAAACTCCCTAAAATTTATCATTTAGTGAAAATTTATCATGACATCTCAGTTTTTAGATGGAAAAACTAACAGAATGATTTTTTTTGAAAATAATTTAAAACCTTATACTAATGTTATTTTTGGAAAGCAGAAGAAAAACTCATGGGCGTTTTTCTAAATAATTCCCACTATTTATAACGCTAAATTGTCGCACACTATTAACGTGGTCACATATGATATAGGGGTGGTTCGGGTCAGGATCTCGAACCGAAACTCCTTCCCCGAATCCCAAACCAAAACATTTCGGGATGGGATTTTATATCCCGAAACCCAACCGAATGTGTGCATTTCCCGAAATTCGGGATTCCCAAAAGTGTTTCGGGATTTTCGGGATACTTCGGGATTGGGCCTTGAAGCCCAAAATGTTGGGCTTTTAAGATTGCAGCCAGCCACTGCCCAAAAAAAAAAAAAATTAAGGTTACACAGCCACTGCCCAGCCCACCTGTTTCAATTTCACCACAATATGAATATCACAATACCGCATGTTTCAATTTCAGCCAGTCCCTAAAATCTGACCTGAATACAAATTGCCAAAATTAAGTATCACAAAGCTTGAAAATCTGAGCTAAAAACAAACTGCCATTAGCTAAAAACAAACCGAGATCATTTGAAATTCATTCTGGCAAAGCGGGCAAAGGTTTGTAATGGTAGCCCAATTGTCAATGCATGAGAAACAGAACCTGAAAACCCAAGATGAACCCATGTCATAAAACAAAATTCCTCTCTCTCTCTCTTTCACACACACACAAAGCCACACTAAAGCACATACCAATGCTGGCAGTAATCGAGAACTCTCTCTCTCTCCTACATGTTTCACCCTCCAAATTGGGATTGTCCTGCACATTATCATTATGACAGCAAAATAAAATAAAATAAAAATCCTAACCTGGATTTTGGGATTCAATTGGTTCCTTCCTGTGTCTGTGTGAGTCGTGGAGGATGAGGAGCAGCGTGGATTCGACGGAGGAGTAGAGCGGCGGGAGCACGGGCGGCGGGACTGTTTGTGAGAGTGTGTGTGAAGGAGACTGAGACTGTGAGCAAGAGAGAGCGGAGAGAGTGAGGGAGAGCGGAGCGCATAGAGTGAGGGAGAGCGGAGCGCATAGAGTGAGCGAGAGCGGAGCGGAGAGACCGAGAGTGAGTGAATCCGAGAGATCTGATCACCAACCTAATAAAATGACCTAACTAATGGACGGTTGGATTAGATTTTAACAAATCCAACGGTTCAAGTAATTTCTAATTAAAAATTAAAAATAAATAAATAAATATATATAATAATCGGTTCGGTTCGGGATTACCGAAAGTTTCAAAGTTGTGGCCGAATCCCAACCCGAAACTTTCGGGACGGGTTCGGTTTCGGGTACCGAATGTTTCGGGAAATTCGGTTTGGGAATTTTTCGGTCAAATTTCGGGACGGGATCGGGACGGTTCGGGATTTTCGGGAAAAATTTCCACCCCTAGTCACATATCAGGTCACCCGTTTCATCATTTATGGACACTCGCCATAATTAATGTAGCTGCAAAAAAATGAGGCTGATTTCATATCCAAAGTCTCTCTGGATCCTCTTTGTGAGGATTTCGGAGATCTGTAAATCGTATCCGTTAATCGTACATCGTGTGGTCAATTTTCTTTAGGTACTATTTGTATTCAATTTTGAATAATAAAACTTAAAATGATTTCTGACCACACGATGTATGATAAACGGACATGATTCACGGATCACATGGATCCTCACAAAGAGAATCCGGAGAGGATATCCTCATAAAGAGAATCCGGAGAGGATCCTCGTTCGATTTCATGTGCTTGCAGAACTTCAAAGAGCACATCAAATATCAAATCTAGGGATATGACATGATTGTTGATGATTGACTTATTATTTAAGTATAGGGTTTAATATTGATTAAAGTCCTTATTTTTTATTAGTGACACTGACACATAGTTTATAAATTTGATTTAAAAAGTTGATCTACCTAATATTTCTCTAAAATAAAAAAAAATAAAAAAGCAACATTTTAAATGAAATTAATTTGGAACAAATTCAGGTAATTATAAGTGATCACAATATATATGGCAAATACAGCTCAAATCCTCGTATATATTCACTCTGCGTACTTCTGCCTCTGCAATTTGGTTTAATCAGGATGACAATACATTCGAGAAACGGATCGCCCTATTTGCGCTGGCAGTTTCAGACATTTTGCTCATAAATATGTAAGCTCATTAACTAGATAATCCAGGAATTACTTGACTGATGGCCAATCTAGCCATATACAGGTGGTACCATGATATTGGTCGGGAGCATGCTGCGAGCAAACCTTTACTAAAAACTATTTTTCAGGTGCTCATCTTAACTGTAACCATGTACTTATATCTCAACACTCACTGTTATTATTTAACATTTTCTGGTTTCTGAATCTTCTTTTTGGTTTTTGTCAATGTTTGTGAATATGTAAAAGGTTATGATGCGCCTATCCAGCGATCCCCCTAAGAAAACAACGCTAATGTTTGTTGTGCGTGACAAGCCATCAAAGGTACTGAGAAACATATCAAAAGGATGATGTTTTTTAAAAAGAAAATATAGAGAAATGATAGATAATGCATGTCAATTTTCTTTCCTTTAGACACCTTTTTGATTAATTTTTGTTAGTTATTTCAGTTTGATAGTCAGAAATAAAAGAAAAGTGTGTAAGAGGATAAAAAGAGTGCGTGGGAAAAATTCTAAATTTGTTTACATATTAACTGTCTTGTTTGCCGCTGTTCGGCCCCTTTTGTACTGCTGGAGAAGCGCTTAAGGGAAGACACAGAGAAGGTAGTTTTGTCGGTCCCCTTTTTATTCATTTTTTTTTCTTCTGTATCTGCTCATATATATCTATATTCTACACTCTGCAGATGTGGAATGCAGTTTCAAAGCCCCAAGCCCATAAAAATTCCCCGCTCACTGTGTTTTTTAATGTGAGTTCGATCTCTTACACCTTCCACTGCTCGCTGACAGTCTGACAGCCTGTGTGTTCTTTGTCTCTGATTTTAACATTTTTGAAATAAAGGTACAAGTAGTTGCTTTGTCCAACTATCAAGAGAAGGAGGAGAAGTTCAAGGAGGAGGTAACCCTTACAGTATATATATCAGAAGCAATTCACCATGTCCTAAAATCATAATATATATTGCCCATTCCATTTTCTTTTTTCTTGGGTTTTAATTCCCGGGGTGTGTTTTAGCATCTGTTCGAAAGCTGCACCTGCATATTTACATCAGGAGAAACATTTCTCATACCTGAAGAGTGTTGATAATCATTTTGTTGAAGTGCTGCACGTGCATATTTTCATCAACTTCCTTCATGGCATCATAGCAGATTATCCCACATGTGAAGCCCATGGCCACATGTGCTCTACGTCATCCAATTTGTGTTATCCACGTGTTAGGTTAAGAAATTTACCACACATGAGGGGATGTGCTGACAGTATGAATCCACATAGGGTGTAGGGTTGTACCCATGCGTGGGTTCAAAATTTCACCTCCCCTAAAATTTTAATTAATTAGTTACCAAACGAATAGTATAGATGTTTTTATTTTTGTTAAATTGAAAGCCGAAAACTGTTGTCAAACAGCCTTAAGTAAATCCATTCATTGTTAAAGTTTAGTAGATAGATACTTACAAGTATGGCCTGCACATATCATGCAGGTTGCTCAACGGAGGCAGCGCTTTGTCAATTCTATTTCTCCAGGAGGCCTTGTTGGTGATAAAAGGAGCGTTGTCCCTGCCTCAGGATTTTCTGTTAGTACACAGGAGATGTGGAGAGTAATCAAACTGAACAAGGACCTGGACCTTCCTGCTCACAAGGTTTATTAGTTTCCTCAATTCCCAGTTAAACAATTTAATTCATTTGTGGCCATCACCTCTCTTATGCATACACTGTACCTTAATTAGGTTATGGTTGCCACTTTGCGGTGTGAAGAGATTTCCACCGATATATTCAAACAGTTGATGGAAAATAAAGTATGTATCTTATACTTAACTATAATCCATTTGATGCTTTGAAATTCTTCTACTTAATTCTATATCATGAACAAAGTCTTACATGAACATAATTTAGGGCTGGTTGGCATTGCAAAAAGCTGCTGAAACTGGTCCTGTACCAGATTTCGGTACAAGGGTCAGCTCAATTCTATACAACTATCTTTCAGAGTAAGTTCCACTCTAGCTTTACTACTTATGACTTTATTTGTATGCCTTGAGAAATATTTATCTTGCTTATTTGTGCATCACATACAGATATGACAAGGAGGTCGTGTACTATGACGAAGGTGTAAGGAAGACGAAACGACACATGTTGGAGTCGAGAGCATTGCAGGTATGGCTACTTTATCTTCCTCTCTGGCTAATTGTTTTGTGTCAAAGACTTATTGTTTACGGGTTAGGACGGTTCTTTGTGCCCAATGTAAACTTGTACTGAGTAAGTATTTTTGCCTCAAAACAAAAGAATACAGATAGAACTAAATTGTTCTTAATGTTAGAAAATAGGGGCACAGTATGATATTTGTGCTTGTTTGTGCTCTACGAGTATTTTTCTAATAGTGTAGTTAACAAAAATTTTAGTTAGGTCTGCATACTGCAGTTCAAGAAAATAGGGGCACAGCAGTATGATATTTGTGCTTGTAAGTTCATGTTCTTGGTAAATATACGGGTTCAGTTTCTTAGGCAGTTCTGCATGTTCAAGAGATACAATATATAATACTGAAAATTTGATATTACCCCTTGAAACTATATTTTTCTCTACTAAAACCCATCTCCTTTTGTTTTCTTGAATAAAACTCATTGACTAGCCTCTAACTAAACAAATTCTTTAATTAAGTTTGACTTTTCAAATTGTGTATTTTCCGAATACCTAAACTACCCCTATTAATACTTGAATAAAGTTTTTGGATCAGTTACTTGTTATATTATATTTTACAAAATAATTCATGCCATTCATTGTATATTGATTATATTCAATGTATTAACTTTCAAATTGTTATAACGTGCCAATTGAAAAATAATAATACTAATTTCATAATTTTGTGCATTAAATATATAAGTTAATTTACCTACCAACACAACAATAAACCTAAAACAACTTCAGCTAATACTCCAATCCCTAATACACAAAAACAAAAGCTATATGTTCTGCGCAATTTTTACCTACAAAATAGTCTAATTTACCTATTCCATCAAACCAAAATTTAAAGGGTCTAATTTAATTCCAAAATGGTCTAATTTACCTACATGATTTATGTACATTAGATTAAAAGTTTATTTAATTGCCTACAAGCACAAACCCACAACATTCGAACATTATCTAATATCACTAATTTTTTTTTTTGGAATAGGTAAATTAGTATAATATTTGTATGTAGGTAATTACATGATTCAAAATGCAGGTAAATTAGTATAATATTTTATAAGTAGGTAAATTAATTTGTATGTAGGTAATTACATGATTCAAACAATACTATTTTTTCCGTACAAGATATGTCATTTTTTGTAATTTGGTAAATTAATTTATACATATTGCTAATTTTATGATGCAAGAAAGGTAAAATATCCATATGGATTTAATTGCTCATCATAATTAGGATGAGTAATAACATTTATTGACTAAATTTGGATTTTGTGGCATAAGTTGTAAATGTATTGTAATAGTTGGTCATATATTTGTCTACATGACAGGCTATTTGAAATTTGAATGTTTAAATTTAGGTAGGTTTTTATTTGAAAAATATGAGTTTCAAGGGCCTATATAATATATATATATATATATGAAAAATTCAACCGAACCATAATTCAATGTCAATCACCCTTTTATTTTATTTTTATTTATTACCATTCCCATTCGTAATCTTGCTTTCTTCTGGACTGTACAGTGTGCCCAGGCTGTATACAATACCATGTTGGGACACTTATGCTCTAATGCATTTGAAAGGTTTAAAGTGGGGGTTACGTCACCGGACCCAGAAAAAGGATTTGCTGCATCTCTTCGTGCCTGTATTCTTTCTTCCATGCATGAATTTCGCCAAGGATGTGCTGGTATATATAATATCCTTTGTGATTCTGTTAATTGTTTCTCAAGACACACAAATTTCTTTAAACTTACATCATTCTTGGCATTTCATCTACTTAATTGGATGAAATGAATTAACCATGCAAGCTATCCGTTCAGATGCTGCCGTACAACATGGTAATTGGAGTTTCTCAAGCATTGTAGAAAAGCTTCAACGTGATATAAAAGCACATGCATTATGTGTCCGTGGTGCAAAGTTGTCAGAATTGAAGGACAAATATGAGGTAATATTTCTACACAAAACTAACTTCATTCCACACTGTCTAATATATGTTAGTCGCACATACAGTGATACAGTTAATCTCCATATTCTTAGATCAGACTCCCTTGAATGACAAGTTCGTTATCAATTTATCATGACTTCGTCATTGTGGGGCTTAGCCAAAAAATCTCTCCACCCCTCAGCGTAAATCATATCGTTGTATTAAGAATAAAAGAAAATTACTTATTTGGGAAACTTGTATAATGTTGACTGTAGGAACAACTTGTTGCATGTTTAACTAGTCAAGCAGACCCAGCGTTTGGGCATGGTGGAGAAGACATGTGGGTTTCAATAAGAAGAATTCTTATGCTTGAGACTGAAAATGCAATAGCAAGGTTATCAACTATAAAGGTTAGTTTTGAGTTGAACGAAAAAGAATTCAACGCAATGGGGCAAGATTTACGCAACTTTGCCAGAAACGTGGTGGAGCAAAAAGCAAGAGACAGTATTGTTGCTGATAAAGTTTTGACCCAAATGAAACTGAGGTAAAGCAAATTTGTCACTGGATATAATACTCTTGTCATTTTCTGGTTGCCTAATCTAATTGGTTAACAATTTTCAGGTTTGCAAGCGTCTTCTGTTACGATAGCAATTCACAGCCTAGGGTTTGGAAAAAGAAGAAGCAAATCACAGCTGCTACAAAAGAAGCCCGCTCTGCTGTAATCACTGAGAACAACTTAATATTTAATATTAGTCAACGGAAGATTAACATTAACATTACATTATTGTGTTTTTGTTTAGTTAGTAACTTTTTTTCATCTCTTTTTTGTGCAGAGTCTTAAGATTTTGACGGTTATGTCAGCCATTGACTTGGATGAGAAACCGAATTATGTTGAAGAAATTCTCTTTTCTTGTTTAATGAAAGAGACTGAAGATGCTCTTCCCTCGAGCTGGCAAAATGTATTACTAATTTAATGTGTTTTGCTTAATTTATATAATGAGTAATGTTAGGTTGGCTAAATTTGCAAACTAAATTATGTGTTATTAATATAAAAAAATAAGCACGTTAATCAAGACTTAAGTAATAATCTAATCAACTTTTATGTCATTTAGTTTATGAAATTTAGTCTACAAATTTGGTATCCCTAGCATTACCCTACTAGATAAAAGTCACACACTATGTGTGTGTTTAAGGATAATGCTAGGAAGACTAAATTTATAAACAAAAGACATGAAATTTGATTATTACTTAAGAGTTGATAAACGTGCTTATTCTTATTGGTGACACATCATTTAGTTTGTAAATTTTACAAATTTAGTCTCCCTTGACAATTTCAAAAATTAAGAAATTGGAATTAAAATGAAAAAAAGAAAAAAAGTAGGAAGCGGGGTAGAGAAGTAGAGGAGTAAAACTATGGTCATATGTGGGTGAGGAAGGAAAAAAAAGCAGCAAAAACTTGCTCGCGTAATGCCCATATTTTTTATTTTCTATTATTTTCGGTTATGCATAAAGGGTATAATAGTAATTTTATTAGTTTTTGTTTGACAAATATAGTTTTATTAATATGTAGTTTATGTATAAGGTAATAGTAATTTCATTGGTTTTCTTTTAATTATGCATGGAAGGGTATAATAATATTTTTATTGATTTTTAATTGGCAAAGACATTCTATTAATAGATAGTTAGAAGTATAGATATAGATCAGATAAAAGAAGAAGTATATAAGTATATATATATATATATATAAGTATATATATATAGAAGAAGTATATAAGTATATATATATATATATATATATATATATATATATATATAACTGAACTACAAATTTGTTATTGAGAATTAACTCTGAACTAGGTTTCTTTGAAGGATGCTTTATTCACATCCGCACAATGCCAACAATTGTGGGACATGTTCAAAGAAAAGACTCAGAAACATATCGAGAAAGCTACTTCAGACGTGGTATATTTTATAACGGATCATCTCTTATCTTACATTTAATTTAATTTAATTCCTAGATTATATCGTGAAGCTTTTATAACACTTTGCTACTTTGTATTTTCAGGAAGCTCACAAACACCATAAAAGGAAAATAGCTAAAAAAATAGTAATTGGTACGGCAACGACTGCGTTTAATGTGGGTCTCGCAATTTTAGGATTATCAGCTGGTAACTAGTAGTTTAATGCCCGATTTTATTTCTTGTACACGATATTTTTGTTTTATGTCCGTTAAATTTGTTTGACTTGTAGTTAAATTGGTTAAGAACATGAATTCGAATCCACCTCTCCAATATCATTTGTGTAAAAATAAAATAGTTTGCTTCGTGTTGAAGGTACAAAAGGTTTTAATGTATTTCCTTATGCCAATACATTAATATCATTCTAAGCTTTTCTTCTTTCTTGAGAACTTTTACAATTTTATCATGGTTAAATTAACGGATAAAAATTGTTTGAAAATTGTTTGAGAACTAATAAGAGATATCAACAGCAACTAAAACAGCTCTAAGCCGTCAAACTACATGAACACAGGAAAAAGCAATTGTAAACGTCAGGCTGGAAAAGAATTTGCACAGCATTTGCCGACCATAAGAGCAAAGAATTAAATACCAGATATATGAAATCACTCTTTTAAGTTCAGCGCTGAATCATACATAATCGCACAAATGGTTCAAAATTGGCATATAATCTCTTCCTAGTCTAATGTAAGCAGAATCATATATAAACGTGACAAAATCATAAGTCTCTTAAACCCTAAACATCAGAAAACCCACAAAACAAAAATAATCAGTGGACACAGACAAACCCTGAAAGCACCGAATTAACATTAACAAACAATAAAAATCAATGAAACATGCCAACCTTTCAGTCGGGCTAGTATCAATATCTACACTCAGCTTTAGCATAGATGCAACCTCCTCTGCAATCCTTTGTTTCTCAGCAGAAACTGACCCATAAACCAATAACAGAGCCCTTTAGTACCAACCCAAGATGAAGAGTCTACCTGCTTTTATTGCCTCCTTAGCTAGTTGCTCATCCATACCAGACAATAATCCTGTATCATTTACTAGTTGGGTATACAAACTCTGTTCAATTTCCTTATCTCCGACAATCTTTAGCTTTGAAATTCTTTCCTCGCCAAGCTTTCCAACAACTGATCTGACATTTATAAAGTGTTAAATGGAGTATTAGCGCAGTCCTATACCATCCATATGGAACATAATGAACTTAAACTCGTATGTGGTGGCAAGGATTAACAGAGAGTACTTAACTGCAGCTTTTGGCTCAATATTATATGCACACAAATATGTATGTGTATATGTGCCTTTCTGTGTACTTAACTACAGTTTTTAGCATACTTTTATTGTATTTAACTTGCAAACAAAGAGCTAATGACAAGTTGCTTAAGAATGATTAATAGATCAATCACTCGCATTAAAACTTATCATAATTCTTCTTCTCAAAAAAACTTATAATAATTCTATGTACTATTTTCCACAATGGAAATCGCATATGCTGTCAAGTGACACTAGAATCTGTGCTATTGCAGAAATTTGGAATGAAAAAATAAAATATAAAGTTGCAGCTATGTCAGTGGCTGAGTCCTTTATGACCACATCGAAAGAAACTACTGTCCAATTATAGTCATAGCTACAGTGCATTCCATGGTCTCCAAAGCCCAGAGCATGTTCATAAGTTCATAACTGTCTGGAAACTCAACAAAAAATGGCATAAAAACAAAGAATAAAATGTTTGTTATTACCTGGCAATTTGATCCCCACTCTTACTATAAGTTGTCAGTACAACCACAGGTATCCCTTCCTTGTATGCATCATCAATAAACCTGCAAATGGAAAGGAGAAAATAAGTCTAACTGTTGGAAACAATGGAGAAACAGGATATACACAAACATCCAACTAGACATGGCATTGACATGCAAATGAAATCTCACTAAAAGTCAACTGATTATTTATAGTCCAGTTGTTTTTGTTTGTCCATGGTTCATCACTTCTAGCTTCCTATAGATTCTAAGCCAAAACTTCTAAGAGCAAAAGTCTGGTATATTCTTGAAATAAAATAACACTTTGATACGTAGGTAGCAAGCTACCTTTGATTTCACATCATTTCTTTGGCAACACTTCAGCAGAATTTCCAAATGCTGGTCATGGTGAAAAATATTCATACCCAAGTTCTATATATTGCGTTAAGCTAATTCCAAAATTTGGAAATTCTGGAAGTATAGCTGAAGCCAGGAATGACTAAATCAATACAAATAAAGAGGTTTTGCACATAGTTTTAGTCTACGCTATCCATATTTGAAGAAGGTAAAAATATCAAGCAGAAATTTAGACTCGGTATATTTGAAGAAGGTAAATTTTCTCAGAATCTCACTCTTCAACTCCAGGTCGTAAAGTCAAGCTTTCTGACATCAGAAACTCATCCATTGCAATTTTCTGTCAAAAACAAATTAATGTTAGCTACTTTCATTCTCCATATGGGAGAGCATGACTTAATTACTTTTTAGATACAAGTGGAGAATAAAAGGACATTTACTCTCCCATTCATTAATGTGTTTTGCAATTTTAAGGTTTTACCTTGTATTGTAAGATACAAAATAACAAGCTATCAAAGTAACAAGTGAAATGAGTTTGCAATTATCTCAGATAAAAATGATAAAAAGGTTCAAGTGGAAAATAATAAAAAGGTTCTGTAGTTTTTAAATCAACCCTGCTCACCTTCCCTGGAAAAATATACAAACAGTTCTCTTATTATTGTTATTAACCGAAAGCAGATTCCTCATTAGCCCTGGAATTATAAATTTTCCTTATTTTTGTTCCTCAGTAATATTGACTCAAAGACAATAATATTTCCTTTTGTGTATGATCAAGTACCTAAGTCTAGACTTGTATCTCAGTGGTAAGATCAGATATAAATGTTGAGATGCATCCCTAAAACCTAACTTAAGCCCTTAATAAGACCATACCTTATTTGCAGAACATTTTTCGCAAATAACTCCTTCCCAATTGTAGGCAATGAACTAGGCCAACCAATCTGCAGGACAGATTAACAGTAGATTCAGAAGAAAAGATACTAAATGAAGGAAAATTTTGAACAGCTACTTCAAGCTATTCATTCTTTTCAAAGACAACAAAAGAGTAACACACCCGATTAAAATACAAATTCACCATCTTTTGCGCATCACCAGCACTCTTCCTGAAAAATTACATAAGACCATACCTTCTTTTGCAGAACATTTTTCACAAATGACTCCTTCTCACTTGTAGGCAATGAACTAGGCCAACCAATCTGCAGGACAGATTAACAGAAGATTCAGAAGAAAAGATACTAAATGAAGGAAAATTTCAAAGAGCTACTTCAAGCTATTCATTCTTTCCAAAGACGACAAAAGAGTAACACACCCGATTAAAATATAAATTCACCAATTATGATGAATAAGGCAAAGCATTATTGTAAAACGAACAAGTAATATGGGTCATAATCTTGTGATTTTTCATATCGAAAAACTCTACAACCAAGATACACACTCGGAAAGGTAATTAAATTGACTCATACTAGATTGAAGCAAGTCATGAATCATGATTTCAAGCCTACTAAATAACTTAAAGAAAAAGAAACCAAATAAACAACTTAAAGAACAAGAAACCAATTAAATAATCTAAATTCATGAATCTTTACTAGTCATTTTAATTTCCCACCTTAGGAGATCCGAGTAAACAGGCTCTGTCCAACTTGCACAGTCAAGTCCAAGCTTCTTAAATGCTGCCAATATATCACAAGAAAAAACACAGTAATATTAACACATAAAACGCAATTTAATCAAGAAAATTTAATACAATAGGATGAAAATACTGCATTTTCTCACCTGCATCCATAAGAACCCTGAAAGAAACAAAGAGAAGTCATCAAGAAAAAGGTCTCCAAGAAAACCCAACTCGAATTCGAACAATGCAGCAAAAACCAGATTCAATAAACCAAGAAAATAATAAAAATACAACAAAGAAGCTGTGAAGTAAAAGAAAGCAATTAAATTGAAATGCTTGGAGTAAGAAGGAGAAAGAAATCGTCCCACCCGTCGACTTCGAGGAGAACAGCGAGTTCCTGAGATGGGTTCTGGTCTTGAGCGCTGGATAGCGAGCTGAAAGCGGCGAACCGGTCGAAGTGCAGGCATTTTCCGGGAAAAGTTGAGTTTCTTGGGAAAGTGGAGGAAAATGAAGGGACCAAGTTGGGGTTGTTCTTGGGGAGGGCGAAGAAGCGGGCGGTGGGGTTGTTACTTGGCGGGAAAACGGCGGCGGTGGAAGAAAAGGGCTGAGCTCGGAGAATTGAGCACGAAGCGGCATCCATGGCAGTTAGTAGAAGAAAGGTGATTGCTTGAAAACGGTTTTTGTTTGATTTACAGCTGACTGGAGAAGAAAATATCAGCCTCAACCGAAGAAGAAACAACGTTATTGTGAAATGACTCTTATACCCCTTATGGATTTTCTGTCTGGCGTGGCGTTTCCTGACGACCCGAAGTTCGACCCGAGAAAAACCCGATCTAATTTGGGGCTGATTCGGCGGTCCAATTTCTGATAAAGCCCATAAAGTTCAAGCTCATTTTGGGCTTTTTGACCCAAAGTGTTAATTAATAAATTAGCCCATTTTGAATTGTGACCAATTGCGATCATATTTTCTTTTTAGTAAATTACAACTTGGATTCACTTGGGATTCCAAGTGAACTAAGTCAAAGAAGGCTCGAGATCTGCTGTCCCGAAAGTGGTGTCTCTTCAATGTTTCCTCGTTTATTTTTTTCAACATGTGTATTACCACTTAACTCTAACATAACTCTGTTAACTTTTAACAAATTGAAAAAAAAAATAATAATAAAAGTAAGAAAACAAAAATAGCAGAAACAACTCCTCAGTTTCCAGTCCCCACCCACACCCACCCTCTCCCGCACCTACTCCCCCACTCGTCGCCAACCCACAGCCAAAACCCCTCTCTCACTTGGCTTAAGATTTATATCGCTTTTTTAATCATATTGGTCGAAGAGTCAAGAGGCTTGGGACAAATCTCTCTGGAATTTTCAAACACCAATCTCTCTAAAATCTTCTAGATTTGTTGTGAAATACAAATGTCGTGGGCGCTATCGCTGGATTCGCCACCATCGCTACTATGCGCCACCTTGATGTCGTCCGTACCAGGTTTCAAGTCCACGACGGTCAAGTCTTGAATCTTCTAACTTACAAAAACACGACTCACGCCATTTTTACCATTGCTCGATTGGAGGTAAAAACCAATCCTCCTGCAAAGGCCCTAGAATTTTTTGTCAGATGATGATTTGGGGTCAATTGTTTTGTGTTTTTGCAAGGACTAAGGGGACTCTACGCCCTAGGGTTTAATTTACTTTTTATTATTTATTTTTTTAACTTATTAAAAGTTAACAGAGTTATGTTAGAGTAAAGTGGTAGTCCACATGTCAAACAAATAAAGAAGGAGACATGAAGAAGACACCACTTTGGGGACAGCAGACTCGAAGCCGTCAAAGAACACTTTCGAAGTCACTGCATGAGGAGGACTAGAAAACCAAATACAAGGATTTTTTTTTTTTCAATTTGTCAACAGCGTCAGCTACTGAATTGAGCTCGATGAAAAAAAAATTTGAATAATTGAAAGTGATTTTGTAAAATTGATTTTGACTGTCAAAAGCACTTCAATTGTTTTTTGAGAAAGCCCCAGATATATGCTTCTTACAGAAAACACTTCAAGTGTTTTTCTAGGATCTACTTGGATTTTTACTAAGATTGGTTTCAGATTTATTTTCAATAAGAAACATTTTCAGTCATTTTAAAAAACATTTCTAAACAAGCCCTAGCTTCCCCTTGCGTATGTTGAAAATGAAAGCTATATAATTGTTGTGGTCATGTTGCTCTTGGTCAATATCAACATATTAATGTGAAGTTATGAACCGTTGACTCCAGCTCCCAGGTTTATGCCTAGATGATGGTGACGTGAACGAAAGGTCATAGATAAAAATAAAAATAAACCACAAAATAGAAAATATGAATGATGAACAATAGACAGACGAAATTGCTAATTTAGGTCATAAATTATTTGATCATGCAAATATTTGGTTATAAGTAAGGATTTCTTATTCTTTATTCTTTCCTTACAACTAAAATGAGGAATATAATGGTTGTGCGATTATGAAGGAAGAGAATGAAGAGTTTTCATATAGGTTGATTTGTAAAATAAGAGGGAATGCGTAAATGTAAATATGGCCCACACGTGTAGATTAAGGAATTACGAAGAAAGAAAAGGAAAATAAGGAAAGCCCAGACCTTAATATGAGAAATATAGTTGCTCTTTTCTCCATCTTAATTTGATTTCCAAAACTTGTCATATCTTCGTCTGACTACTTAACAGCCAACCAAAGTTCATTCCTCCTTAAAACATCTTTCGTCATCTCTACTATTTATTCAAGCCTAATTATCATTATACAAAGTCTCAACAACATATTTGTACATTTCTTTTGAATTATTCGACACTGAAACATGTAGAATAACTTCTGCATCAATATAGGTACTCTCAATTCTTCTGACCAGTATACTAAATCTCCAATGAAAAACACTTTAGTTCCTTACAATCCATCAATAAATCGTGACTACTAGCTTCATATCTATCACAAAAGTAATCCATAGACATATTCAAACTTGAATTTCCTTCGTAATTACTTGCCCTTAAAACCCGAATGTTCGTAGCATCTTAATCTCTAATATGCTCATTTCGACAATGCACATAACTAGCTTATTATAAAAACCTTTTGCATAAAATCCTTCTTATTTGTCCACTACTTAGGATCAAAACAACACCAGAAATTACAAAATTTTATGTCGCATCAAATTCTCGTCTCATTCAATTCTCAACTCTAAGATCACTTCTAGTCCCTCAACTAACTGACCAATTTTCTCGAGAAATTACTTTTGTAAAATTTACTTACATATTCCTGTATGCTTCACTGTTCAGAGTCAAATAAGTTGAGTACACACTGACTTCTCCAATAAAAACACTTTAGTTTCTTACAACTCCCGCCAAATCATGACTATTAACTCCACATTTCAAGCTCTCTCATCCTTTAGTCACTCCTGAACTCATTTCGCCAAAGTTTTATGCATACATTGCTTAACTTTCATCATTTTCGTTTTTGAATCAAACTTAATTTCCTTTCTCAAAAGATCCAAATATAAATCCATTTGCCAAGATCACATGCAAAACCGACTTCACATTCAAGCCTATTTCATAAACTATTCACCAGAGGTCAACATAACCTTTACTTCCAAAACCCATTGCACAAACTTTTCGAAATTCAAACTTATATGGCTCATGCTAATCTTCTCCCACAGTTCTTATCCAAGGGTGTCTAATACCTATGCTCTGATACCACTCTGTCACGCCCTGGACCCAAGTCGGTAATAAAAACTTAAACCCGAATTCGAAACGTGAGTTAAAAGCTTAATAATTATAAGGAAATTGACACGGGTTGAAAACTTCTCACATTAAAATAATTCATGATTCTTAAACAAATCAAGAATTCTTTACAACCTACAGTAAATAGATGAATAAACTTTCTATTCTTCAAACCAATCTGATCTCATCTTGCCTACTCTCTTGAATGTCTAGTTCGTAAATCTGCATAATAATAAAGGGATGAGCTTCACAGCTCGGTAGGGACATAACCTTACTACAGTAAATTTGACAATATTAAATTAAGGGCTGGTTTGGTATTGCTGTGCTTTGAAAAAAAACTGCTGTGAGAATAAGCGGCTGTGAAATAAATCAGTTGAGTGTTTGGTAAACATTTTTGTAAAAGTGCTTTTGAAAGAAAAAAAAAACAGTCTGATAGTGGGTCTTTTCATTAAAGGAGCACTGTAGCTCTATGTGCTTTGAAAAAAAGCCAGTTTTCCAAAGCTACAAATAACTGCTTCAGCTTTTTCCTTTGATTTCCGCTTATTCTCACAGCAGCTTCCAAAATAAGCCCTTTTTTTTAGTTTACCAAACACCTAAAACTCTTACAGCTTTTTTTCATGTGTGCTTTTTTTTAAAGCACCTCACTCCCAAACTAGGGCTAAGTGTCATGAAATCATATAGCCAAATATCAAATCATTATTGATAATATTGCATGAATGCAACGTAACCTCTTCGGCTACCCCCGTTAATTTATATAATAAAACACGCAGACCTGCACGTCCCATACCATGCATTTTACCCCTGCAGATGTGGTTCGAATGTTCCATTATAGAAACTAACCCCCAAATGATATCCCAAGTTCATAAACCCCTTTTGCTAGTTATCTTATCTAATTCATTGATCTCCAGCCCAAATCACCCACATCGACAATTCCCGTCGATATCCTATTCTACTGTGCACATCGGGCTCGCCTGGAACTGGTTTCACAATGAATAGATTCAACTACACAAAAGATCTTTTCCAACTACCCTCATTTCCATACTTTCAGTCTCAACACTGAAATTCCAACCACATCAATATGAATGATGCACAAATGATGTCATTTTATCTTTCACATGTATCACAGTGTATTCTCAACGAATAACATTTCGGCAATAATTCTATAACTAATAACAAGTAAACACTTAATTGAAGCAATTAGCCAATTAATATCGAATCACATAAATCAACCAAAAAGATCAAGAATATTATAGCACTTCACGAAATTTAATAAAATCAATTTCCGTAAATGTCGGCCTTATTTCCCCTACCTGAACTCCAAAGCAAGCAATCACGAACCAATCACATTGACCGCACCTTGTGAAATCCGATGTTCTCCTTTTATTTTCCACATTCATTTATGCATTCAGTAACCCAAGAACAGCACCATAACCCTTAATTAACAAGGGTAAGAGCACTTTGTGCCAAACAAATCTCAACAGCCTATATTTCTCATATTAAGGTCTATGCTTTCCTTATTTTCCTTTTCTTTCTTCCTAATTCCTTAATCTACACGTGTAGGCCATATTTACATTTACGCATTCCCTCTTATTTTACAAATCAACCTATATGAAAACTCTTCGTTCTCTTCCTTCATAATCGCACAACCATTATATTCCTCATTTTAGTTGTAAGGAAAGAATAAAGAATAAGAAATCCTTACCTATAATTTGGGTGCCATAGCGTTAACAAGGGTGTAGTGGATTAGTGTCTTAATCACTTCCTTCTTTTTGTCGGCCGTCTCTCTCTCTCTCTCTCTCTCTCTCTCTCTCTCTCTCTCTCTCCCTCTCCCTCTCTCTGTGCAATTCCCCCCCCCCCCCCCCCCTTTTTTTTTTGGTAAGAAACTGATCTCTGCACTCTTGGCTCAACCCTTATTTATAGGAAGCTAAAAAGCGTCAATAGCTCTACTCTGATTGGATGGTCTAGTGGCAAGAGATAAACATTTCCCTAACCTATTATGGATATAGGCGTACACGTAGAGGAGGTGCTGTCAACAACATAAGGATGCTCCCTATTTATAGTAAAGGAAGTCGGCTATGGAACTTAGCCACTAAAGAAAAAAATAGTAATAAAATACAATCTCTCTCGCCTTCAACTAGTGAATCAGCTGCTAAACCAGATAATGTCTAATAACTCATACTGCTGCGTGTAGGTTTAGGAGAAACTTATTCCATGCATGCAACACGTATTGAAATGGTCTATAGCTTAGTCACCAGCATGCCATGTAAAGTTGACAACAAGGCTTCATGATAATTCTTATAAAATAGCAGCATGGTGGAGCTTATCAATATATAAATATGAATAAGCTACTAGGTTTTCTTGTGGAAGGTAGCTACTACACGTAACAAATGGTGTTAAGTTAATTACCAACGCAGCAAATTTTCAAAGTATTAGATATAAAATAAAATCTACAATTAATAATCCTAAAATACGGGTTCTCACAGTGTGCCCTTCCTAACATGAATTTTTAGCTCCGCTACTGTCAGTGTTATCATTCCGAGTGCATTTATTTTTCCTATATGTTGACCATTGTTGTCGAGCTTGAGTGCGAGCCCAGTCAATCAATCTTGGCAGCCTGCCGCAGGAGAAATACCGGCAGCCAACTACAAGTGGCATGAAAATTCAATGTTTGCGTAGAGAAATTTTTTATTATGACGGAAATACGGATGTTATATCACGTGTTTTTATGTAAATGGTGAAATTTTTTATTTTTTAAATTATTAACATTTTAACACATATATCTCACTATTCATATAAGAACACGTGGTGCACTATCTTATATGATGGTCACACTGAAAATCTCTCGTCGGTGTGTATGATTTTACAAGTAATTAAGGGTGTTGATTAAAAGTCAATCTAAAAAGTTGACCTTTTGTAAAGATACTAATCAAGTTTTTACAGATCAAAGTTTTTAATCTTCGGTTTTTCCAAAAAAAAAAAAGTTTTTAATCTTCGGTTACATGTATGAACGAGAGACGGAGTAAATAACTTTACATGGAACCCAATGAGAGCTCTATTCCCTTTAGTTTCATTCTTTGCACAATTTAGACATGAATGCAGCTCGACCGCATGAGACATTGAGACTTAAAGATACTGGAAAGGAGAATCATATTTCACGTACAAATATGCATAACATTTACATGCGTTGTTTTTATTCTCTTTTCTTTTTGAGAGTGGCATAATGACGTACATGGAGTGCCAATAATAGTTCGGAAAAAAAAAACTGCATAAGACTAAGAGTGAGAAATGAAAATGCCGACACTAAAAACAATTTTTGCATAAATTAATTTTAAAAGAGAATTTAAAAACTAAATAATTCTAATCGTTGAACCATATTTCGAAATAGTTTAAGTACACACATATCAAATCATTAACATCATGTATTAACATCTTTTGTCCTATTTATTATCATATAGTTTTCCAAATGCTGAGACATTATTGCATGATATATATAGCATGCTGAATATTTGACATAGTAACTGAAAACCAGTTTTACATTCTCACTTGGGAAGAAAAAGTGAAAAACATAGGTTTGAGGTTTACATAGTTGCACCAATTTGTTTGGCATTCTGATTGGGTTATTTCGGCTACATGTTTTGTTTCCTCTGAATCAAAATTAGATTAGATGTCACATCTCAGCTCGGGGTCCACCACATCCCGGGCTCAACCTCTACCGTAGCATGATATTGTCTGTTTTGGGGCCCGACCACGCCCTCACGGTTTTGTTTCTGGGAACTCACACGAGAACTTCCCAGTGGGTCACCCATCATGGGATTGCTCTCGCGCATTACTCGCTTAACTTCAGAGTTCCGATGGAACCCGAAACCAGTGAGCTCCCAAAAGGCCTCGTGCTAGGTGGAGATGGGAATATGCATATAAGGATCACTCCCTTGAACGGTGTGAGATGTCACATTAGAGCTTAGGAATTGTAAATTTGGTCAAACTTGTTCCTCTATGGGCCATATTCCATTAATTTAGCAAACATTTTTAGAGCCAGGACGTCACACATTTTTTTTTTGTTGGATAAATTACAATTTGCATTCTCTAGTTGGTTATTGTAACTTCATACAATATTTTTAAAATATTTCAATCTCATACATTATTTATTATTTTATTTCAATTTAGTGAAACGGTTAGTTTAACCGTTAAAGTGACTGTGTGGCAACTACGGATCCCATTATCATTGTGTGGCCCTTCCCCCAATTTCAAACCCTCAGACACACATATACACTACCGTCAATCTGTGTCGTTCGATTTTGTCGATGGGGATCCAGGTCGAAGATCCGAGACCAAAATTTTTGGTGCCCGTTTTCGCTGGAAACCATGGCTCATCTGGCGAGCCACCTCCAAAACTACGAGGTCCGATTCCTCCCCGAGTTCTTTGACTCTCGCTCAAATTGGACGGATTTTCGAGTGGAACTGTTCGCCATGGCCTGCAGCAACGCCGCGGCCGAGTTGCTTGGGGAGGCTGAGATGGACGCATCACAAAAGAGAAAGAAAGAGAGATGGCTTTTTCCATTCTATTTCTCGAGGAACAGATTTGGAAAGTAATCAAAGAGAAGGACTTGGATCTTCCCGCTCACAAGGTTTGTTAGTTTATTTTCTTCCCATTGATAATTTGTGGTCTTCACTTCTCATATGCATATAATTTATATACATACTGTAATTTAATTGGGTTATGGTTGCTACGGTTCGGTGTGAAGAGATTGCCAACCAGAAATTCAAACAGTTGGTCCACGATGAGGTATTCAAGAAAGTTTTATCAACAGTGTGAAGAGATTGCCAACCAGAAATTCAAACAGTGTGAAGAGACTGTCATTTATCTCCATTTTTGAGATGCTTATACTTCTAGCGTATTCAAGAAAGTTTTATTCGTCATTACTTGGGTGAACACGATTTAGGGTTGGTTAGCACTGCAAGAAGCTGTTGAAACTGGTCCCGTACAAGGCATTGGTAAAAGGCTCAGTTAATCAATCATATAACTGAACGCATTTTTCACATGTAACACTGTCCACCTTGTTTTTTTTTGGGTTTTAATTTTGCCACTAAAACTAAATGTTTATATGTATTCTTACCTGTTGTGTGTTTACTATTCGTTGGAAGGTTTTTTGTTAGTGTTCTATGGGCTTCCACTGTTTCTAGTTCTGACTTTATTTTGTATGTCTTGATCTCGCTTATGCATCATAGGAGCATCTACTTTGATGAAGGTGTAAGGAGCTCAAAACGACAACTGTTGGAGTCAAAAGCATTGGATGTATGTCTACTCCCTTTGTCTCTCAAATTTAACAGAGGGTTTGGTTAAGTTTTCAGTTTCTTAGACAATTTTTGCAACATAAGGAAGTCGTGATTGGTAGTGGTTTTAGTTAGGTTGTCAGTTTCGTATACCACGTTACTATTGGCCTCAATCTCAGAATGAACACCATGATAATGAAGTGGTTTGGCAACATAAACTTTATCCTTCAAGTATCGCTATCAAAGAATTATGCTTAAATCAACAGCTGAACATCATTACTGGAGCATGACTCCATCTAATTACATTACCAGAAGCTTAAAGTCACTAATCTCACTCTGAGAAACTGAGAGGACAAATAGAGCTTGCTTGTTATGTAATACACGAAAAGTAACATAGCCTTATAGTTCAGATTGTCTTCAAAGTTCAAAACGAAATTGGTTAAAGGGTCTGTTGGACTTGGTGTGGTCAACTTTGTAAATTCGTAGCTGTCACTAATGCGAATTATTATTTTGTTTAAATCTTGCTTACCTATGAATTTTCCAGTTTGTTTACCCTGCGTACTTGGCCATGCTCGGACACCTGTGTTCTAAAGCCCTTGAAGATTTTCAAGTGAGGCTGGGGCAATTGTTGACCAAGGAGAAGGATTCGCTTCATCTGTTTGTACCTGTGCTTAGTCTTCTATGCTTGAGTTCGAGAAAGGATGTGCAGGTAACAGAATTAGTTTGGCTAATTAATGTTTGTTAACCAAAATATTTCTTTCATTGCTTTTAACATGTTTCTCCTTTCAGATGTTGCCATACAACAAGCTAATTGGTATGCTTCAAAAGTCCAGGAAAAACTTCGACGTGATATAGATGCACATGCATCATCGGTTCGTAGTGCAAAACTGGCAGAATTGAATTCCAACTATGAGGTAGTGCTCTGATAATGTGTCAAAGTCGTGATTATTCTAAGACTATTCTTATGACGTTAGGCTCATAATCTGTTGTTATTCAAATTTCTTAAGGCAAATACCCTTTATTTTTCAGAAAAAACTTTCTTCGTCTTTAAGTGGTCCTGTAGAAGCTCTACTCGAAACTGGTGCAAAGGACACCTGGGCTTCGATACGAAAACTACTTAATCGTGAGACTGAAGTTGCAGTATCAGAGTTCTCAACTGCAGTTGCCAATTTTGAGTTGGACAATGAAACGGTTGCCAAAATGAAGCAACACTTGAAGGATTATGTGAGAAATGTGGTGGAGACAAAAGC
The DNA here is from genome assembly GCA_963580275.1 of Crataegus laevigata. Lineage (NCBI taxonomy): Eukaryota > Viridiplantae > Streptophyta > Magnoliopsida > Rosales > Rosaceae > Crataegus > Crataegus laevigata. The sequence continues at coordinate 8,767,372 of OY756939.1, read as the reverse complement.
AAGAGAAGAGGCTGGGAAAATTATGCTCCACATGAAGGATTGGTAGGAACTTGTTAAAAATCTTCTGTTCTTTTTTGCGTCGTTATTTTGGTTGTTGATCACTTCTGTTGTCATTTCTCAGGTTTGCCAGAGTCTTCAATTATGACAGCGATTCAATGCCTAGGGTTGGACTGGGAACAAAGACATTAGAAGTATTACCAAGGATGCACGAACTGATTCACTGGGAACTTTTGTGGAAGTACATGTTATCTATCTTTCTGACTTAAACTGATGTTTTAGTTGTTTGATCATCTCTTTCTTGCAGTCTCTGAAGCTTTTGTCGACCATGGCTGCTATTCGCTTGGATGAGAAGCCTGATAATATTGAAAATGTCCTCATTTCTTCTCTGGTGAACGGGACTGTTATTGTTTCATCTTCACAAAATAGGAAACTAGGACCTTCTACTGATCCTCTTGCCTCAAGCTCTTGGGAAGAGGTACCATTAATTTATGGGTTTGGATTTTAATGTAAAATTTTTCTATGATGAAACTCCTTTCTTATTAAGGTTAACTCTGAACTAGGTTTCTTCAAATGATACCTTAGGGTGCGTTTGGTACGCAGACGGGACGGGACGGAACAAGATGGGACGGATGTTGTAAATTTTGAAAAAGACAAGGGGCATTGTTGTCCTAAAATGTTAAAAATTTCTGTCCCACAGACGTGGAACAACTGCGTTCCAGGGGGGAGAGGTGGAACCAAAAATCATCCAAAATTTGTCCCGTGGAACGCCTCGTCCCACTCGTTTTAGGCGTACCAAATGCGGGACGGAATGCCTCGTCCCGTCCCGTCCCGCGTACCAAACGCACCCTTAATTACCACAGTACAGTGCAAGTCACTGTGGAGGCAGTTCAAAGCAGAGACCGAATATAGCGTCACTCAAGCTATTTCGGCACAGGTATACTTAAGTTTAACTTCAGTAGTCTAATTTTTTTTTATATCGTTTAATCAGAGTTGCATCCCGAGTAAATGGATTTTGTCTATTATAAAATGTTCTTTAAAGATTTGGATTATGAAAATATGAATATTGGAACATGTTCCTGCAAAAGTAATGAACAACTGGTAGGAGGAACGTGGAAATAGGACGCATGCTTTGTCCTCAGATGACATTTTGGGCGGGAGTTCTTATGTAAATTGGATTTAGTTTAGTAGTGAAACCAAACATATGGAAACACTTCATATTGAAAATCGCGCTGATTCTTGACTTGGGAACGGTTTAGTTAGATAGGACCAACTTATAATGAAGTTCAGTGTATTCTTGTTTTTTCCAAAGAAAAATCCTAGCATCCTAATATTATTTTTGTAACGAGCTCCCCATCTTTATGCTTATAGCTCTGCTCGATCATGATGTTGTTTGCTTTTGTTCTTTTTTGTTTCCTTTGCGAGTTTTAGGTTTTGGACATTTTTAAGTGTCCAAACCCTAATGTCTTCACCACCTCTCTACCTGATGGTTCTATTTATTGCATTTTCACTTTCAAAGGCCTTATGGGTACAGATAGACATTACGGGACAGTTCCAGCATGGCGCTGTAAGTATAAAACTGAGGTTTTTTTTTGTCTCAGTAGAGTGTAAAATTGGGATTGAACATGGAATACAACAGCTGGTAGTCCTAATTTGATAGAGACGTCACTCATCAAATTGTAATTTTCTTGATGGAAACAGTTTCTAATTTTAGTTTCCGTTATTTGTTTATACCAGCTGTCAGGAATACTGTCTATCTTATCAAGGTTTCTTCCAACCGTCATGAATCTTATAAGAAAACTCGCAGAAGAAGCTCAGGGGAATCAAACACCGGAAGCACAAAGGCGGCCAGTTTCTCTTTCTTCTCAGAGTTATAGAAGTGAAACACCTCAGCCAAATCCAGTAACAAGCTCATTCCCGAAGTCCTCAGTGTCATCCAATATCTCGTCATCAGATACCGGCATGGAATGCTCAAGCCCTCCTTTAAGACAAAGGCGAACGGCAAACGTTGAGGAAGTTGAATCTTCATGATGTATGGTCACTACTCATTTGCGCGATAGTTTTCTTTCTTTTTGATTTTGTTTCTTGTTTGTAGTTAGTGAAAATTTGAAATAAAAATAAACGGGGTTTGCTTTGAGATCTAAGGTTTTAGGTCTAAAAGTTAAAAACACCAGGAAATGGGTCGGATTCAGCTTTAAAATTTGGAGATTTTGGACCTTGAAGCTTTTCTTAGGGAATTAAATAAATATCGGAATCCTTCTTTTCCTATTTAAATGCTAATTGTTTTATTATGATTTTGTATGTTTTATTCGACGCCTGCTATTCTTAAATTAAGATAGTGTTTTTTTTGTTAGGGAGTGAAGATGAATTTTAGAGACAGAAAAACAAAACCAGTAACATATAAACCTAAAATTGAAAATTAATCCAAAAACAACAAATAATTAGATAAAAAGTTACAGCCATATACATATATATAATTTTTGAAAAAAAAATGAAAAATTATGTAATACGAATTTGTTTGTCAGAACATTATAATTGATACTGTTAGTCAAGACTCAAAAGTTGGATCTTAATTCGTTGACTGGTATGCAACTACGAATTTTTCTAGATGCTAACAAATATATAGACCGAGAGAAAGCAAAGTCTTTTACATACATACAAATTATTAAAGTCCCAATTAAGACGTTATGCTAGCAAATATATAGATTGGGAGAAAGTTGTTTACATACATACAAAATTCTCTCAGTCGTCCCGATTAAGACGTTACTAGCAAATATATAGACTAAGAGAAAGCAAGTCAAAATTACCTCAGTCGTCCTAATTAAGACATTCCTAGCAAATATATAGACTAAGAGAAAGCAAGTTGTCTACATACATACAAAAGTATGTCAATCGCAATTAAGACGTTACCAGTGAATATATTAACTGAGAGAAATCGAGTTGTTTACCTACAAACAAAAGTATCTCAGTCTCAATTAAGATGTTACTGGCAAATATATGGACTAAGAGAAAGCAAGTTTATATACATACAAAAGTACTTTAGTCGTCTCAATTAAGACGTTAGTAGCAAATATATGGACGGAGAGAAAGCAAGTTGTTTACATACACACAAAATTATCTCAGTCCCAATTAAGACGTAAGAAATTTCGTAACAACTGGCTATATAGATGAGAAAATTATGTAGTACGCTACTAATGATTACTTATTTCAATGTACCTTTCCATGTTTTTGTTAAAGAAAGAAAAAAGTAACAATTAATTTTAAAACAATAGAATATTATATTGGCATTCTAAAATTTCATTTTGCACTCTAAATTTTTTATAATATTACTTAATTAGAAAGAAAAATACACTTGTAAAAAATGTAAAATGAGATCTTATGAGTAGCCATCAGGACATCTAACATTTTTGGAGTGATAGCATGAGTCATGACTTGGATGAGTGGTGATGTAATTAAATGAAGTGAACAATTTGGCGTTTGCATGCATGATGATGATCTTGGCGTTCTGGAGCGAAGAAGTTGTCAATATTAACAGCAACCAAGTTGCAGCAGATTAGGACATATGGCAAGACGCTGATGAGGGAAGCGTATGCAGAGACTTGGTCCAAACGTGAAGTTGGGTGTGAGAATGTGAGGACAAAAAGAGACTAAATTGTGTAAATGTTTATAAGAGGTTGGACTACTTCTCATATAGCCAATTGATTTTACAAAATGCTACTTTTATTATATATTTGTATCATCATTTATATTATCTCTCTAATAGAGATATGATTCATATGCATTGGTGGACACTACCGTTATTAGAGAGATAATATAACTGATGGTATAAATAGGTAGTAAGTGTAACATTACTCTTGATTTTATGATAGAATTTCAACTTTCTTAATTAGGAAAAGTGTATGATTAAAGTCGCATCTTTTGCAGCTGCCTTTCTTTGAAGGACAATACGTGGATATTCAATAAGGAGTACCCAAATTTACTCACGTCTGCATAAGAGGATTTGCTCTCTTTCACCCCCGCATCCTCCTTCCACCAAATCCCCCCACACCCCCGCATCAGAGGATTTGCTCTCTTTCGTTTTGTCTCTTCGAATCAACATCAAAAGGAAGTCGCCGGATGCAATCGACGCCGACGATGACATGGTTTCAGGCGAAGGGCAGAGAAGTGGTTCTGGGTACGTCTTTTGGGTACTCTCCATTGGGCCACTTCATTTAGTCAGTCTTTTGGGAACTCTCCGTTGAGTACCTAAGTAATGTCCTTAAACAAAAACAAGTCATCGGAATAATTAAGCCAAGGTGGGTGGGATGGTGGTGGGTTCAAATCAACTCAACTTGCAGATCTTTTCATCCCGATTGAATTTTCAGTTCAGCCCCAACTGTTGAAAATTCCACCAAAGATTTTTCTTTTTCTTTTTTGGAAAATCCCACCTTTGTTTTTCTTTGAAAAAATCCACATCCACTTATCTAAAATTCATTTTATCATTGTATTTAGGGTTATTATAACTTTGCCTGTGTAAATTTATCTTACATTGCCGGTCCCAAGCCCGGATAAAGGAGGAGGGGGAGGGCGTCAGGTAGTCGACAGCCAACACTCCTAGGTTACGTCGAATTCTTATGAAAATGAATCCATAACGAAATCCCCCACCTAGTGGGAAAATGCTTTGTTGTTGTATTTAGGGTTATTATACAAAATGGTCCATGAAATTTGCATTATCAATAGAAATGGTCTCTGAGAATGAAAATCAATAGAAATGGTCCTTGAGATTGTCCACCGTCCATGATTTTGGTCATTCCGTTAGAAACTCTTTGGGTAATTTTCAAAGCTTCGTAACTCAATCGATTCTTAACCAAATTTGTCCCATAATATATCAAAATGAAGATAAGAAAGTGTAGAACAAGATTATACCTATTTGGAAGCCCAATGATTGATGGAGATGGCTGGAAAATAGCCTGAAAGGTGACTGATCCGAGGGAAAATTGGAAAACTCGCTGGAAACTAGGTAAATTTTAAATGTTCATAACTTCTTTAATACTCAACGAAATCGAGTGATTCAAAAACGAAAATTATACTTCTCGACGAGACAAAGAGAATGGTATATTTCTTGACTGCTAACTCACCATATTTTTGCCGAAAAACTGCTCGAAAGTGGCTAACAAAATCCGTTTAATTCCTCGATATTGGTTGATAAAGGTTTCATTCAACCTAGTACGTCACATTGGGGAGCCCCAATTATGTTTGTGAGAAAGAAAGACGGGACATTAAGGTTATGCATTAATTATAGGCAATTGAATCGGGTAACGATTAAAAAACTGTTATCCATTGCCGCGTATAAATGATCTATTTGATCAACTCAGAGGTGCCTGTGTATTTTCTAAGATTGACTTGAGGTCTGGATTCTATCAGCTGAAGATTAAGAGTGAAGATGTCCCTAAGATGGCATTCAGAACTCATTATGGTCACTATGAGTTTTACGTGATGCCATTCGGATTAACAAATGCACCAACAGCTTTTATGGGTTTGATGAATAAGGTATTTCAGCAATACTTGGATAGATTTGTCATTGTGTTTATTGATGACATTCTAGTGTATTCTAAGTCAAGAGCAGAGCATGTTCGACATCTTACTCTAGTGTTGAGGAAATTGAGGGAACATCAACTGTATGCTAAGTTTAGCAAGTGCCAGTTTTGGTTAAATGAAGTGGTATTCTTGGGACATGTAAATTCAGCCCAAGGTATTTTTGGTAGACCCTCAAAAGATAACAGCTGTGGAGAATTTGGAACAACCGCGAACCGTTGTTGAGGTATGAAGTTTTCTTAGCCTAGCAAGCTACTATAGACGGTTTGTGAAGGATTTTTCAGTCATTGCTTTGCCATTAACGAGATTGACGAGAATTAAGTTTGAGTGGAATGAAAATTGTGAGCAAAGTTTCAGCAGCTGAAGTAGTACCTCACTCATGCACCTATTTTAGCACTTCCAGATGATAGCAGAAATTTTGAGGGCTACGGTGACGCTTCTCGAATGGTCTTGAATGTGTGCTGATGCAACATGATAGGGTGATTGCCTATGCTTCGCAGCAATTGGAACCCCATGAGATGAATTACCCTACTCATGATTTAGAGTTAGCGGCTATCATCTTTGCTTGAAGATCTGAAGACATTATCTCTATGGTGAAAAGTGCAAGATATTTACAGATCACAAGAGTCTTCAGTATCTTTTCACCCAGAAAGAACTTAATCTTAGGCAACGAAGATGGTTAGAGTTGCTTAGTGATTATGAATGCACGATTGAGTATCATCCTGGACGTACTAATGTTGTGGCTGATGCTTTGGGTAGGAAATCCCAAGGTCGGTCTATATATTTGTTAGCATCTAGAAAAATCCGTAGTTGCATACCAGTCAATGAATTAAGATCCAACTTTTGAGTCTTGACTAACAGTATCAATTATAATGTTCTGACAAACAAATTCGTATTACATAATTTTTCATTTTTTTTCAAAAATTATATATATATATATATATATATATGTATATGGCTGTAACTTTTTATCTAATTATTTGTTGTTTTGGATTAATTTTCAATTTTAGGTTTATATGTTACTGGTTTTGTTTTTCTGTCTCTAAAATTCATCTTCACTCTCTAACAAAAAAAAAACACTATCTTAATTTAAGAATAGCAGGCGTCGAATAAAACATACAAAATCATAATAAAACAATTAGCATTTAAATAGGAAAAGAAGGATTCCGATATTTATTTTATTCCCTAAGAAAAGCTTCAAGGTCCAAAATCTCTGAATTTTAACAAACAAATTCGTATCAATTATAATGTTCTCTCGGTCTATATATTTGCTAACAGTATCAATTATAATGTTCTGACAAACAAATTCGTATTACATAATTTTTCATTTTTTTTCAAAAATTATATATAATATATATGTATATGGCTGTAATTTTTTATCTAATTATTTGTTGTTTTTGTATATGTTCTTTTGGTGCGAAGCTTGTGACACCAAAAAACATTGTTCATTGGCCCTTGGCTTTATATATAAAGATTACATATGTATATGTTGTCAATATATGACTAAAATCTAATGGTCTTCTTCTTCTTACATGCAATGCATGATTCAACCAGTTGGAATATAAGTGTTGGTCGTTTAAGTTCATGTCGTCGAGGAGAGCAAGTTCTGCACATGTACAATATAAAGATGAAGTTGATAACGAGGATACTATTGCTCTGCTTCCTCAACTGCTTCTGGTTTCAGCTGTCCTTTGCTCAAAATGCTACCACTGATCCATCTGAAGGTTCTCTAAGGAGATTTTAACTAAGGAGTTGGCGATCCTTTACCTACTTAACTAAGGAAAAACTATGAATTTTTGCACGGATTGGCTATTGATGTTGTCAGAGTCTGAGGCCTTGCCTCCGGAGCTTAAGTGTGAGAGAGATGCTGAGCTTGAAAAAGAAAGAAAAAAAAAACACACAACTTTTGGAATGGTGCGTTGGTACCATGTGAAAAGAAAAAAAAAAGGATTTGGATTGGTGCATCGGCACCATGTGAAAAAAAAAACAAAGGTTTTGGAATGGTGTGCTGCACCATGTGAAAAGAAAAAATTTAAAAAATAAAAATAATTTTTTTAATAGAAAGTGGTACAACGAGACCGATTAAAAATCATATCCGAAATTACAAATAATTTTTTTTAAATACTAATATTTTATTCTCTATTGCCAGGACTATTCAGTATAGGGGTGGATATGCAAAAGGCAGTTACTGTTCACTAGGTGGATTAAATAGTGAATAGCCTAGGGGGTCTTAGCAACGGTGGAACTGCTCTGAGAAAGATGACATTATATATATGCAACTGTTGGAAATTATATATTATAATAATATATTATAATATTTAATTTTTATATGAATGAAAAATAAGAGTCATGTGTCATGTGTCATATTTGAATTCAAATTCAAGAGTTGCGTCTGTACGTTGGAACTTTAGTCAACAGTCACAATGTTTCAAAAGGGGTGGCTTGAGTTCTATATAAACTCAAACATCCCACATATCTAATGAACCGAAGAGAAGAGTTTTCTCCAATTTCTTAGTAAAAATCCGAGTTGTGTTTTGAGAGTACGGAATATATGAAGTTCGTCATAGTTCGAAGATTGAAGTGCTTTGACTTCGGATTATAGATTGTTGAATCTTGGAAGATGGACGCCTACCGAACTACAAGCACAAGAGTAGGGACAAAATTTTGTCTTTAGGACATTGCATTTATGCAAGCCTCAATCTCCAAGTTTGTCAGTTTTTCTAACTTTCTCTCTAGTTGTTTATATTAATTTTGTACACATGTGATGTTGTGAATCTTTTTATAATAATTATTATTGTAATTCTTGTTGTTATTTTCATATTTTTTTAGGGTAAATGACAGTTTACTGCCCTCATGTTTGGTGGTTTTCAACATTTAGTACATCAATTTTTTTCATCCCAGAGTCATACCTAAAGTGTAAATTTTGGGACAGTCTCATACATCCGTTAGTCAAACTGTTAGTTCTCCTGTTAAGTGATGACGTGGCGCCCTGATTGGGTGCCACATGTCATTAAAATATTAAAAAATTATTTAAAAAAAACCGAACTTAGAAAAGAAAAGGAAGAAGAAGGAAGAATGAGAAGAAGAAAGAGGAGGAGAAAAAGGAGGAGGAGGAAGAAAAAGGAAGAAGAAGGAGAAGGAGGAGGAAGAAGAAGAAAAAAAATCTGGGATCTAGGTTCTGGGTGGGGCGCGCGGGGGGGGTGGTGGAAGAAGAAAGATAAGGGAGGAGGAAGAAGAAGGAAGAAGAAGGAGAAGGAGGAAGAAGAAAAAAAATTATGGGTGGGGCGCGCAGGGGGGAAGAAGAAGGAGAGGAAGAAAAAGGAAGAAGAAGAAAAAAAAAGATGGGATCTGGGTGGGGTGTGCAAGGGGAAGAAGAAGGAGAATGAGGAGGAGGAAGAAAAAAAAAGAAAAAAGAAGAAGAGAGAAACCGAACCAAGAAGAAGAAGAAGAAGAAGAAGAAGAAGAAGAAGAAGAGAGAAGAAAAAAAATATTTTATTATTTTTAATATTATTTTTATTTAAATAATAATTTTTTAAATATTATTTTTATTTAAATAATTTTTTATATTATTTTTATTTTAATAATTATTTTTATTTAAATAATTATTTTAATATTTTAATGACACATGGCGTCCAATCAGGACGCCACGTCATCACTTAACGGGAGAACTAACAGTTTGACTAACAGATGTATGAGACTGTCCCAAAATTTACATTTTAGGTATGACTCTGGGATGAAAAAAAATTGATGTACTAAATGTTGAAAACCACTAAACATTAAGGTAAAAAAATAAGATATGTCTTATTTTTTAATATTGCTCCAACAACAACTACGAGCCAATTGCTGAGTACATATATTATAGGCAACTACGAGCCAACTGCTGAGTATATATATATATATATATATATATATATATATATGCAACTAGCCATCATATACAATTTCCAATTGAGAGAATTGTTAAATGCGATAAGGGTACATAATTAACATTAATAATGTGTTAGTCTTCGGTTTTGGCTAATTAGATCGGTTTGAGTTGAGCTAGTCTTGCATATGCGCCAATTGGCGAATCTAAAATTTTAGCGTCGATTGGTCCTAATATAAAAACTCTAAAAAATTAAACGAAAATAAAAATTACACAATAAATTACCAACTTTTTAGTCATAATCTTTGTTAGCAACAATACAAGTTACAAAGATTAAATTTATTCATGATATCAATTATGAATTTAAATCATAACAAATTAAGAATTGGCAAGGGTAATAAAACAAAAAGTAATGTGTGAGAGGAAGGCATGGAAGGGGATGAGAATAGGAGGGTAGAGAATCCTACTCCGATTTTCAGGGAACAAGGAGGTTTTTTTTATTTATTTTTTAAAGTTAATTTTAATTGTTAAATAAAAAATTAATTTTTTATTCAAATTGGCAAAAAAGTGGGTCTCGTTTCTGCCATGTCATCATTTAGTCATCATTTAACCGTCAGATTGACAAAAAAAATTAACGGAGGTCTATAAGTTGAGGTATGACATTACAATATTTAAAACATTAGGTATGAGATTATTTAACAATCAGATTGACAGAAAATTTAACGGTGCTCTTCAATTTGTAATTTACCCTATATTATACATGTATACGCAATGGCGAAGCTAGGAATTGTCGGGTGGAGGGGCGGAAGTTTGTGAGTCTTGGAGCTTTGCGCTTTGATTTTTCGAGTGCGAAGTACCCTTGTTGGACTAAGTGGAATCCTCCGTGGACATTTGAACTTACTTCGTATTTGGTCTCCTTTCTTGCCATAATCTTATGGTATTCGTCACCACAAACGTGTGAGTGCAAGCATAACTGAATTTAGAGTTAAAACAAAAAACTTATGAAAAAGAATGTTAAAAGAGATCGATTCGCTCAAAAGCGAGTCCTAACGACTCATTTGACACTTATAGTCCTTGCTTCTTACCATTAACATTGTAATTTTGGGCACACAAGAACTTTAAATATATATATATATATATATATATATATATATATATATATATATTAATTATTTGTATGCCTCTCCCTCCCTCATCCTCTCCACTACCCGAATTAGGAAGAACTCAGATACCAAAGAAAGAGACTTTAAACTAACATTCACAACCTCACTTCCTTACCCAGATGCTTTATCTTTCTTGACCATCTCATTTTATTTTATTTTTTGTTAGAAATTCTACAATTAAAATGAAATTTTAATTGTTAAAACTACAAAAAAAAGTCTCATCCACATAATCTGGAGAAGTTGGTCCCCCCATGGCAGCCCATCCCCCATTACATATCTCCTTACGTGTAGCTGTGTGTACACTAGGGACGAGTCGTCCTTGCTATTTAGTTTTTAAATTTATTCTTTTTGAAACAAAACGCCGTGGTTTACCCATTTTCATTTAAATTTTTCTTTTTTTTTTCTCAGCCAAAAGAATGTCGTTTGGCCTGGGGTTTTTGAAAAAAATAAAATAAAATAAAATATTAGAACGCAGCAGCACCGCAGCCCTGTTGCAGAAAACCAGCGTAGCACCTGAGAACCAGATCAGCAAGACCAGAAAATAGGGGCGGAAACCTGAGCGATATGCAGAAAATAGGAAGGATCTCTGGCGATGTGTATACGTTGTCAATATATGACTAAAATCTAATGGTCTTCTTCTTCTTATATGCAATGCATGATTCAGCCAGTCGGAATATAAGTGTTGGTCGTTTAAGTTCACGCCTTCGAGGAGAGCAAGTTCTGCTCATGTACAATATGAAGATGAAGTTGATGATGAGGATACTATTACTCTGCTTCCTCAGCTGCTTCTCGTTTCAGCTGTCCTTTGCTCAACATGCTACCACTGATCCATATGAAGGTTCTCTCTCTCTCTCCCCCCCCTCCTTACACACACACTTTGCCACATTTAAGTGTTTTTGACCAGGAACTGGGCTTTTTTTTTCCCTCAAAAAAATGACATTTTAAGTGTTTTTTGACCATATGAAATGAAGTTTCGAGGAACTTATTTGTAAAGCCCTTTTTCTTCCCATATACAAAACATCAAAAAATTAAGGGTAATTTTCCTTTGTAATAATCAATTTGATCGTTCGTTTTGGTTCGAGATAGTCTGGTAAGTGGTAACACAAGTCAAATTATGGTGTGATATAATCTAATACACACAAGGACTGAATTAACTGAGAGTGCAGTGAGGGCGTTGAACTCAATATTTGAACAATGGGACACACAAGCAGTGCCGGGGCAGTGGAATATCAGTGGAGAACCCTGCAGTGGATCTGCCATCAACCGCACCGACATTTATAGACCCGATATCACCCCAGCCATCGTTTGCAACTGTTCTTACGACAATAATGCTACATGCCACATCACCAAACTGTATGTTAAACTACTCTCTCTTGATGAACAAGATTTCCATGCCACTGCTGATTTTTGACTTGCTACCTATACATGTTAACGTCATAATTTGACTGTGTTGCTCTATTTTATGCAGTTCTAAATGTTCAATCTTTTTGCTTTCCAGGAGAGTGTATCGTCTGAACAAACGAGGGGTGTTTCCAGAAGAATTTGTGGCTCTGAGATATCTCACATTTTTGTATGAATTTTTTCCAACTCCCTTCTCTATTTTTGGTTCATCAAAATCATATTGGATATTAAAAATTGTAGAATTATCAAAGAGACGGGCCAAAAGCTCACTTCCAACAACACCGATACTGTCTCCAATTTAGTAATTACCACCTGCACAATCCGTCAGGTGTGGGGTTTATCTCAAAAGGCATCGGCATTAGTTGGAGTGGAATTTGGATATTTAAACTCTTCCTTCTTTAGTTCTCTAGCCGATGTGGAATTTCAACAAAAATATGGTGATGTTGTAAGATTAAGACTTAACGATTACACTTCCTTTCAATTTTTGTAGGGAAATCGATGAGAATTATTTCACCGGTCCCCTACCGGCATTCATTGGCAATATGTCTACGTTCACTTTTTTGTAAGTAGTGAGAGAACATTTCTTTAAGTACTCATACTTCTGATGCCTGTAGCAATTTGTATACTTCATTATGAATATCATAATCTACAGTTTTGTTCTTTACATCTTTTCGCTACTATTTATGCCGTAATCTACAAAAAATCATTATGCTTTTATTGAATAATGCAGTACTAGTTTCCTGTTATGTAATGTAATTAAGTTTAATGATGCTTATCTTTCACTAACTGATATCTCCATTCAGGTCAATTGCTGGCAATTCATTCTCTGGGCCCATCCCCAAGGAGCTTGGAAACCTTAAGGAGCTAACATATTTGTAAGCTATGAAAAAATTTCTGAAGGTTTCTCTCTCTCTGCAAAATCTAGCAGAGCATATTCGCTTCATCTCTCTACAATTCACACACACTATGTGCTTTACATAACAGTTAGAATCCAAGGTGGATTCTCTCTTTTCACAAAACAATCTCAGCCTTACATCTAGCTAGTTGCTAGGATCATTACACCTGGCTTTATTTGCCTTACTACATTAGAGCTGCACACTTGGTATTTTAAACTCAAGTGAATACACAAATTTGATACATAGCTTATTTCCTAATCAGCTATAGACCTACAATTCAACACAACCTTCTATCACTCTTCAATAATTGCTTTCAAGTAAGTGTTTGCCAGTTCAACATGACTTGCAGGGACATCGGATCAAATAATTTCTCCGGAACACTCCCTCTAGAACTTGGTAATTTAGTCAAGCTTGAGGAAATGTAAGTGCTTCGTTAAATCATCAAATTTTAATTACACTACAAATTATCAAATTTGGTCAAGCTCGATAACCTATAAGTGCTTCGTTAAATCATCAAATTTGAATTTCATGTTAATTCCTTACGGATGAGCAAAAATTGCACTTTATTGTATGAAATGGGTATTAATCAGTTGCCTTATGATTTTCACAGTTACCTGGACAGCTGTGGACTCGGTGGTGAAATTCCTTCAACATTTGCCAAGCTCACCAACATGCGAATCCTGTAAGAGCGGCTCTTAAATCGTATTTTAGATTTGTTCGTTTATCCAGTACTTTGAGATTGCTTTTCTTGGATGAGCTTAGTATAAGTCAACTTTTTGAATTTTAGGTGGGCATCGGACAGTCCTTTCGCAGGAAAGATACCTGATTTCATAGGGAATTGGACACAACTCACTGCTTTGTAAGTAGAGAAACCTTTGATCTTTTGCAGTTTATGAAAGCAGACCTGAGGTGGATAATTTGTTCACAAGCTTCTTATATGTTTCTGTAGGCTATTTCAAGGGAACTCTTTCGAGGGCCCCATACCAACCAGCTTTTCTCAACTGACCTCATTGAAGACTCTGTAAGTACAAATGTTTCATAAATTGTAATTCTCTCTCTCTTTCTCCTAAGACGGGATTTCAGTTTATTTTGCATATGATGATGTAGGAAAATCAGTGATATATACAATGGGAGCTCCTCTCTTGATTTCATAAAAAATCTGAAAAACTTGACTGATTTGTAAGTGAAGATTCTCATCGATCCAGATACTTTCATCTAACTTCTTTTTCCTTTTGAAATTTGATATCTTACTCCATCTACTTTTTATCAAATTTTATTATTTTGGAATACAGAAAACTACGAAACGCATTAATCACTGGTACCATCCCATCAGATATTGGAGAATATCTCAGTCTACAGACATTGTACGTACCAGCAAATATAAGCTTGAGTCCCAATGAGACCAATTAGTTTTCTTTCATTTTGATTGCTCCTCTCAACTTATCGTTGGTGTTGCAGGGATCTTAGTTTCAACAATTTGACAGGCCAACTCCCAAGTTCTTTGTTCATCTTGAGTTATCTTACATCCTTGTAATTCCCATCTTTATTATATCTTTTTCTTGCCTTATCATACATAAGTTATCAAATCTTTAACATTCCCTACTTTGATTGAAGATCCAGTCCTTCTAGATTTTGTGCACATCTGACCTTTTTCTTGCTCATCTCTTTTTCTTTTCTGGGTGCCTTCTACTATAATCGAAATGGCCAGGTTTCTTGGAAACAATAGTCTCTCCGGACCTCTTCCGAGCCAAAAGAGCTATGAACTTCAGACTATGTAAGTCCTCGTTTCTTAAAGTAGTCATATAGAATGCACGGTGCATGTATGTGTTTGTGTATAATCGTAAGCATTCTAATCCTATCTTACACAAGTTCTTAATAACTTTCATGCATTTTGTGTCTTTTGATTCTATTTTGTTATTTGCAGAGATTTGTCTTACAATTTTTTATCGGGAAGCTTTCCCCAGTGGGTGACCACAACATCGCAACTGTACGTGTTCTTTTATCTTTCACCTTCATTTTACAGTTTAAATCACCAAAATATGTTCGGACAAAAAATTATCGCTGAGATTCGTTTTCACAGTGCTACTTGCCTGCCTACTAAGTTTTGATCTTGTACATGGAATTTTCATTTGATAAAGATATATTTCTTCATATGTTGATTGATTAATGATTTTATGCAGGAACTTAGTGGTCAACAACTTCACATTTGACAGTTCAAACATAACGTGAGTTGAAGTTTCTCTTACTCGTTTTTAGACAAGCAATACTATCATTACTCTTCCACTACATGTTTCTATTTGGATAACTAATAATTGTTCTCTGTGTTTGCAGTCTTCCTGGATTGAATTGCCTCCAGAGAAATTTTCCATGCAATCGAAATGCCCCACGATGTAATCTGCTCTTATGTCACCCATCATTTACTATTTTAACGCAATGTCATGTTAGAGGAAAAGGCATTGCTTCTCTAGTTATGTATACATATGGATATAGATTGCAAGCATGGTTTCATAAGTTCAGTAATACGCATAACAAGTTAGAAATATGTGACAGATGAACATTAGCATGAGTTTTCAATTTGACGTTTCATCGCTAATCATGGCTAGCTTCTGGTATTACATGAAACTTTACAGATGCAAACTTCTCAATCAACTGTGGTGGCAAACAAATGACGGGAAGTGATGGCATATTGTATGAGACTGAAGACTCAGATCTTGGCCCAGCAACATTCAATGTAACCAGTACAGAGAAATGGGCTGTCAGCAATGCCGGTTTGTTTTCTGACAGAAATAACCCATCGTTTCTGGTAAATACCCCTGCAAAAGTCACCGGAACAGATGTGACCCCGGAGCTTTTCCAGACTTCAAGAGTGTCCCCAGGATCACTAAGATACTATGGCCTGGGCCTTGAGAATGGGCCTTACACTGTAACATTGCACTTTGCAGAGACAGTTTATGAAAGTCGCACTTCGCGAAAATGGGAGAGTCTAGGACGACGTGTATTTGATATCTATATTCAGGTAAGACTGCTTTTCGATGTTTTAAGCTACATTAACTAAAGACAGTGATTTAAAGGAGACTAGAATTATCACCTACCTCTTCATTTGGTTGCTAGGGTACCCGCAGGACGAAGGACTTTGACATATCCAAGGAGGCAGGTGGGGCTAAACTAGGAATTATGAAAAGATTCAATGTTAGCGTGTCAGATAATTATCTTGAAATTCATCTGTTCTGGGCTGGTAAAGGGACCTATTGGATACCTGATAAGGGTTATTACGGCCCACTAATAGCGGCCGTCCATGCTGCTTCAGGTATAATTTGTGTTAACTAGTAGAGATATCATGTGAATGGTATAAATGTATTTTTCTGCTGTTAATTGACACTGAAGAATTCGTCTGTTTTATCACTCAGATTTTACACCAAAAGTTTCCGGGCTTCCACCAACTACTCCAGGCTCAGATTTTACACCAATAGTTTCCGAGCTTCCACCAACTACTCCAGGAAAGAAGAGCAGGACTGGGTTGATAGTTGGTATTGCAGTTCCTGTTGGAGCTGTGAGCTTGCTATTAGTATTTGCAATTCTATATACGAGGAAAAAATCAGAAAAAGAGGATGAAGAAGGTAAACGACCATATTATTAGTGGTATCCAATTCAGGTTTCTCTGCTCTGACATTAACACTCACAAGTAAGAATGCTTTCACGAAAGTAAAACTTATGTCACACAGTTTCGTGAATGTGCAGATATTCTAGGATTAGGCCCTCAACCAAATACTTTTAGTTATGCTGAGTTGAGAGCTGCAACCGAAGATTTTAATCCTTCAAATAAGTTAGGAGAGGGAGGATATGGCCCTGTTTATAAGGTGAAATCCGTATTACATCAGTATCACATACTTGAAGTAATGACAAGAGAAAGGGAAAGAGAGCGAGAGAGCGAGAGAAGAAAATAAAGCTTATTTTTTTATTTCCTTTCATGTCACTAAATTGTGTTTCTGTGTAAATTGTAGGGTACACTTTCTGATGGGAGAGTAGTGGCTGTGAAGCAACTTTCAGTAGCATCTCACCAAGGGAAGAGTCAATTTGTATCTGAAATTGCTACCATATCTGCTGTGCAACATCGGAATCTAGTGAAATTGTATGGATGCTGCATCGAAGGCAGCCACCGCATTTTGGTTTATGAGTATCTTGAAAACAAGAGCCTTGATCAGGCACTTTTTGGTACAAACCTATCTACTTTTAGGTTGCATAGAAACAACATTGTCTGCAGTTTCAAGCACTCTAAAATTGTTAAGAAATGTTTTTGATTGGATGTGTTCACTAATATTTCAGGAACAAGTAACTTGCACCTTGATTGGCCTACTCGATTCAATATATTGTTGGGAACAGCAAGAGGACTTGCTTACCTTCATGAGGAGTCAAGGCCAAGGATTGTACATCGAGATGTCAAAGTGAGTAATATTTTGCTCGATGCAAAACTCTCCCCAATAATATCAGATTTTGGATTGGCAAAGCTTTATGATGACGAGAAAACCCACATCAGCACCCGGGTTGCAGGGACAATGTAAGCCATCCTTTATTGTTTTTCCAGAGGATACATACATTCTGGCCACACACATTTATACTTGCATGAAATTTTAACACATGTTAATAATGCCTCTAATGATCTCAAGCAACATTGTGCAACCATTTGATTATCTTGCATTGCAGAGGCTATTTGGCACCGGAGTATGCATTGTTTGGACATTTGACAGAGAAGGCCGATGTGTTTGGTTTTGGAGTCGTTGTTTTGGAGATCCTCAGCGGGAGACCAAACTCTTACAATAACTTGGATCCAGAAAAGATTTATCTTCTTGAATGGGTAGGAATTGCATCCCCCTAGCTTCATTTTGGCATTGTTGTGATAAACTTATTTATACTTTCCTTTGACCATGGCATAATGTTTTTCAGGTATGGACTCTACATGAAAATGACCAAACTCTAGGGCTGGTGGATCCGAGATTGACAGAGTTTGATGAAACTGAAGCAACTAGATTGATAAGAGCAGCTCTTCTGTGCACGCAGGGATCACCGATGGCAAGGCCATCTATGTCACGCGTGGTTGCAATGCTCTCTGGAGACATTGACATAGGCACTGTCATGTCAAAGCCAAGCTATTTGACAGATTATAATTTTAAAGATGTAACAACATTTTCAATAGATAGATTTTTGGTGGAGGATGATACCCCATCAACTGCATCCAAGGATAGTAATGTTCACCTCAACTATCAGTCGGGAGGCAGCAATGCAAGTGGTGCTAACACTCCCTAAATTGACCCTGCGCATTCTGTAAACATCACTCAATCACTGCTCGTTGGCATTATAGGAGAAGGAAGGCGATAAATATCGGGAAATGATTTCCGCATGCCCGTTTTTGTACTTGTTTTGGACCCTTTCCTTTTATACAATATACAACACACATTTTAATAATTAATTGTAATTGTACTTTAGCTTTGGCTTTTGGTAGTGGGTAGGGGACTGGCATGCCAGATTTGAATATACCTTAGCAGATGGATGTATATTCTACTTATTCATATACATAATGTTTATAGATATGTTCATGAACCACCACCACTGCATAGAGATTGTGTTCAGGGAATTTAGATAATTTACTAAGGCCTTTTTGGGTCTATAAATTGAGCCTTGATGTTAATGGTCCAGTTGCAGAATAGAGAAGAAAAGGCAAATTTTTTATTTGTCACCTTAACTAGAGGTGGGAAATTTTGTCAAAAACTGATTTACCGATCGAACCATACCGGTCGGCTCATAATGGTATGGTATAATTTTGGCATTTTACCGAACTGACAATTAATGGCATGGCTTTGGTAATTGATTTTGTATGCCGACGGTATGCCATATCTACCAATATATATATATTTTCTTTTCTATTTGGATATTTTAGGTATTTTTTACATGCTTGACTTCCCAGTTTTAGGGTTTAGAAAATAAATGACTTCTTAGTTTTAGGGTTTGAAAAGGTTGTTGATGGGAAAGCTAAGTTTATTGCAATTTGCAACATTTGCAAAGCCCATGTTCCTGCACATCCAAATAAAAAAGGTACCTCGTTTTGTAGGAACCACCTTAGACAGCAATGTAAGAATTCACCGTATTATATGAAAGGTGCTGAGATTGGATTACCACTCATTTAATCAGAAAAGGTGTGAAGATGTTCTCATTGAATTTGTGATCAGATGTTCTCATTGACTTTGGGTTGACAAATGAGGCAATGGTTGGTTGTGCCATTTACCAACCGAATCAGTCAATAATTTTGGCTAAACCGATTTTTGGCAATCACAAAAAGATGGTTGGCTAACGGTAACTGATTTTCGTTAATTATGTATATGTGGCTAGCAGGTGGCACAAGGAATTTGGCACGGTTTGCCAACCGAACCCAGCCCTAACCTTAACTTGTATTCAAATTTCAATCTGTTACCCTTTTTTTTAATACTTTATGATGGGAGATTTCCGAACCTGAGACATTTGGGTGGAAACTCAATAACTTATTCACTAGAATATTGAACCACATACAATACAAAAACAAACTCAAAATTATAAGTATATTTGTTATAGAGTGTTACGATCTTTTCACGATTCATGTCTAGCTTCATTTAGGCATTGTTGTGAAAAACTTATTTATACTTTCCTTTGACCGTGGCATAATGTTTTTCAGGTATGGACTCTACATGAAAACGACCAAACTCTAGGGCTGGTGGATCTGAGATTGACAGAGTTTGATGAAATTGAAGCAACTAGATTGATAAGAGCATCTCTCTTTTGCACGCAGGGATCACCGATGGCGAGGCCATCTATGTCACGCGTGGTTGCAATGCTCTTTGGAGACATTGACATAGGCATTGTCATGTCGAAGCAAAGCTATTTGACAGATTATAATTTTAAAGATGTAACAACATTTTCAACAAGTAGATTTTTGGTGGAGGATGATACCCCGTCAACTGCATCCAAGTATAGTTATGTTCGCCTCAACTATCAGCCCAAAGGCAGCAATGCAAGTGGTGGTAGGCAAAGAGGTAGCCGTTGGGGTAATCTTCAAGCAGTAATCATCATGATAGTCAATGTCATGGTTCTTGTGATGATGAAAATTTTCAATATCAGACTTGAGGCACTAGGCAAAAATATCCGAAACAGAGTTGTGCAAGAAACGATAATCAGCGTCGCGCTCGCATCTCTGAGCCGCCTTGTTGGCCGTGTGGATCGTCTTCCTCCTCAACAACAATTCGCTTGCCTTTGACTTGGCGTCCTTTTCCTTGATCTTCACCATTCCGTTTGAATCCGCCTCCTCCATCGGCCTCCCAATAAATTTCAAGTGAGCTTCGCCCCATAGAACCTGCGAGAGAATGCAAGGAAGGTATAGGATATGTCCGAATGAGCTGGAAATTGGCACGAGATTGTAGGCTAGGGTTTTGGAGTGGTTTTGGTGGAGTCAAACCGCCACCGTGAAGAAATCTTCGTCTTGGTTGCGTTTTCCACCGTTGCCTCGTCTGTCTATGAAGTTGCAGATGAGTTTCAGGGTGACCATGCCGAGGGAAGCACTTGGTTCATTAGAGTTTTGTGGAATTCCACGATCGACATAGTGTCCTGTCCATTGGTGCAGTGGAAGTACAGATCAACGCAAGGGTTATTGATGTTATGGAAGCCTAATTGGGGTTGTTTTTTGAATTTGAACTGCTCGGGCCGCGGTGGAAGGGGCGGAGGTAGAGCAATTCTTGTGAATTGCGACCAAACCACCTTGTTTCGGCATGCTTCCATAATCGATATCAGTGTTCTAAAAGTCGGTCTAGGCGGCCGCCTAGGCGCTAGGCGTTCGATTGCCGCCGTAATTAGCTTCTAATCGGGCACAAAATCAGAAATATATTAGGCGGATGCCTGGGCAGTATTAGGCGGGATTAGGCGGAGTTATGCCGGTCTGGGCGGTGTTGGGCGGAGGCTAGGCGGGCGTATGTAGAACATGCCGAAATTTGGAAAAAATTGTTGCAGAGTCGCCGTGCAACTCAGCGCGTGGAAGTTGAAGATGATGTTTTACTTTATTTTCTTTCTCCTTGATTCCTATGCTAGTTAATTAGTTTATCTATTTTTTCTCCTTGTTTCCTGTGCTGTTTAATTTGTTTATTTGTTTTTTTTATCTTGGTTTATGCATAAGGCTAATTTGTTTATTACGATTTACGACTATAACAAATTTATTTTGTTTTTAATATTGTTTCTCTTTTTGTCTGGTTGTAAACATGGATCATTATTCAGTTTGCATGATTCAATTAAGATGGTCCCACCATCTTTTATCTAGGAAAAGCATCTATTGCAGCCTGCACGTTTTCTTTGAATGGTCCCCATCATTTTTTTTTACTATTTTTATACCTTTTCTTTTTCCACTCTGAATCCCGTTATTTCTTTTCATTCTTTTTTTATTTTTTTAAGACCATACCAAATGTATTTTTATTATGTACTTAAAATGCTAAAGCTTGCGCTTAAAAAAATAACATATTATTTAATGTGTTTTTAAATTTTGGACTTGTTGAATACTTTTTTTGCATTTTATCATTCTTTTATTATCTTATTCATAGATTTCATACAAATATAATTTTTTTGTAAGTGTCAATATGCACTTATTTACAAGATATACAAGAAATTTACCTAAATCCGCCTAGGCACCTACCTAGCCGCCTAGGCGCTAGCCCGCCGCCTGATTAGCGCCTAGTGTTTTTTAGAACCTTGATCGATATCCCTAGGAGGAATGCCTGCGCTTTGCTGCAGGTTTTCAAACCATGAATAATATTCATAGAAAAATTAACTGAAAATGCTACACGAATACAATCGCATTCTTAAATGTAGCAATTCAGACAACACACGTTTTACACGAGTAACGCTCACAAAACCACACATTTACACAATAATCTCCAAATGAAAGAAAAAGCAAGAGATAGGTGAATTGATCCATAAAATAAGCAATTCAATTTACATTGCTACTCTCTTGTAACTTATTAGAGCTTCTTTGCAGATCGTGATTTCTTCATTGCTTTCACCAGATATTTCTATAGTTCTACTCTAGTAGTCCAGTTGACAGAACAAATAGCAAGTGCGATTTTATTCACTGCTTTGAACAAAGAACACACGAACAGAAAGAAGCAGGATGCATAAGGGGCAAAACAATTTTCTTACTTCTACATCAAAGCAAAAGAACAACCATTATATAGGTATGCCATTTTCATCTGGGGAACAAATCCAATTGGCAGCTTTTACGTACCTACAATTATAAGCAAAGTTTGGAATTCACAAAAAATACTGGGCAAATACTAAGGCTGCCATTTGAAAAATGCTAAACAACAACAAACTTTGACAAATTAACTACAACTAAATTCAGAACCTCCCAGGAACCCAGAAATTTGATGAAAATTTTTCTATTCACTCAATTGGATTAGACAAAATCATGATTTTTTTTTCTAAAGCCCAATTATATTAAATCACAAATTTGAAGCAAATTTTGACATGCAATAAGTCGATAAGATAGGAATCGCTTCAGACCAACCTCGACGGCAGGGCCTTCAGAATCACCCGATCCGAACCAACCATAAAAAAATCTATTAACATGATTCAACCTAACTATAAAGAGGAGCTTTATAACATCAACATGCCAAAACAACCAAGCGCAACAAATTAACGAACTAATTTTTCTTAATCAATAATAGCATACATATTATTCACATATCGTTAAGGGTTAAACAAATATATGAAGACTGAAAATTTACTCACACATCTAATATATCCTTGCATTTCTATTTGAATTCAGTGTACGTGGAAATCACATCAACAAATCAAAGCCCTAAATTTTTATCATCCTAAACTGGAAAAATCTATAAAATCTAAAAATTTTGACTAAAAATGCTAACTTAGGAAAAGGAGGAAATTTGCAAATTAGCTAAACAATGCTATTATTTATCCAATAAAAGGAAAATTGCAATGGTGCAGAACTAACACTAGAAAATTAATCTTCTAAACAATGGGTAGAATGTTTATAAGATTTATATTTTATACAAAAATTAATCTTCTAAAAAAGCAAAAAACACAATTTTTTTGTTAAGCAATCGCATGGATTATAAATGCCAAAGATTAGATGATGGGAGGCGTCAGATTACCTCCTTCGCCGAAGATGCGAAACCCCTCATTGCCGACGTGGCGGGGCGGATCCTCTGCTCCAAAAGTTGAACCAATACAAAGATTAGGCAGTAAATCACATAATAATAAATTAATCAAGTGTTTTATATAATGAAAGTTCATAAATTGCAGAAGTAGAGGGTGTACCATAGCTGATGAGCTTCCAGCTCCCACTTTTTGCCTTAAAATTCCCAACATCTTTTGATTCTTTCACACAAAATCACACTGAACGCAAACAAAAATCAGAAACAAAATACGATCTAAGAACAGAAAATTTCAGTGAAAGCACTGAGAGAGATGAGAAGGAATAACAAATGATTTACTGGAAATATGGAAAAAAAAAATCAGATCAAAATTCGGACAGAAATGAACAATACGAATTAGGGATTTGGGAGGGAGGACGAACCTGTTTGGCGGATTGGAGCGGGGATCGGATCGACGATGCGATGTGTAAAAAATGAGCGTTGAGGGAGCGGAGCAGCATCATCCAACACTTTCATGCAGAACTTACTTGGAAAACCCAGATCAAACCAACCTTTAAGTTTCAAGGTTTTTACCCTGGAATCCAGGCAAAACCCAGATCAGATTCTAAATGGATTTATCAAAAATAATAATTTAATCAGAAATGCTTATTCTTGTAGTGAGTGTACATCTAGTAATGCTTATTCTTGCAAATTGTCGTTGCAATAATACAATAATACTCAAAATTGTGTAGCTGGTGTACGGATTAAAGAGGGTTTTAGGTGAATGTGATCAGCCTACCCATGTGTTTAATGAATTAAAATAATAAAATGGTATGTGATGTGATATGTTTTAGGTCAGCACCGGCACCACTCGGCACTCGGGTTGAGTGAGAATCTGATAGTCCAAGTCTACTGGTTCCGTTGGTGGCGGTGATTCCTCGCGAGCATCGTTTCCTGAAAGCAAAAACCGAATCAAATTAGACAACCACACGCAAGATCATAGCACAGAGACATAACCCCCAAAATCACAGGAAAAATAATAATTCAAACATCCACCTGCAAATCGAAAACCACAAAAAAGAAATTAAATTAGGCACACTGAAAAAAGACCTTAAAATCACCAGAAGATGCTAGATCACGCGAGGAAAAAAATGAATTTCGATGAAATCGAAAACGGCAAAAACTTGTAGCCAACTAAGGGTTTCGAACCAAAGACATTTGTAGGAGCAGAAGACTATTCCAGCAATAAAAACGGCAGCAGATGATCGCCGAGACAAAGACGGAAACAGTAGATAGCAAAAAAAGGGGCAGTGCGAGAGGAGTTCATCGAAATGGTGAATGAAGTGAGAAATATGGTTAGTCTTGAGAGAAACTTGAGAAGAGAGAGAAAGCTGATGAGAAAGGAAGAAATCCACTCTGGGAAAGCAGCACCCTGGTAAAACCGTAAATATTTTAAAATCTATTCAGAGACAAAATTACTCTCCTAACTTTTAAGAATTATCTTCCCAACCCAGCCCAAATTGACAAAATTCTCAGAAAAAAAAAATTAAAATTGATGGTACTACAAGCACAACAGAAAAATCAGTTCCACAGCCAAACTAAGCAACTCACTCAGCAACCAAACTAATTAGTATGATGACCAAAATAGATGATTAGATAGATAATTATAGCGATTAACCGCTCAGTCCACCATTAAAAATACGGGAAACAATGGATAATGATTTCTATGGACACAGATGACAATTAATCTGCAAGATAAAAAAAAGACCTTGAGAAGCAAGATAACAATGGAGGAGAGAGGATAAGAGAAAAATATGAAAGCTTAAGGCCTACCAATGGTCTGGAGAGGAACTTTTACGACCCAAGAAATATATAGATGAACACATTCACACCAGTGATCTGTGCGAGTCAGTCAGTCGACTACTGCAAGAGTTTGATAGGCTGGGGCAGATATAGCAGCTTCCATGACATGGTTGGGGCCGATGTCACCATCATTTTTGAAGAAGAACTCGAGCAGCTTGTACGAGAAGCCAGTCAACAACGTCACCCCTGGTTCTGGTTCTTTACAATGCCCAGCCGAATACTCAGGTTTGATCATATTCCAAATGACTAGGTGTGGCACCAAATCTCCATACCCCTTGTCCTTATACTTGTTCCGTATTTCCTAGTAATTAGTCTCCCCCCAAAAGCTGAAGTTGCTGCCTGTCAAGAAGTGTTTGTATGTGGTCAAGGCAAGCACCTTCTTGACCATCTTATCTGGCTTCAAATTCGCATTCACTGCCTCTTCTAGAATCAAAGTCTGCATATATTTGGCCCTCGAATTAAGATCCTCGCCTTGTATCAAATGCAGCCGGGGGTTTTTGCTGTAAGCGACCACCTTTCCTTTCCACGGCTCGTCACTAAATTGAGGCAACAAAATCCCTAAACCCAAACCCGCCGACAAGGTGTTATCGACATCACACACAGCCAACCAATTCTTCAGCTTCCCCTGCTTTGAGTAGACCTCCACCATTTTCTTCCACTTAACATCAGCCTCTTGCTCGAGCTTGGGATACTTGATATAACTTGCGAGAATAAGTAGCTGTGAAATAAAGCAACAGAGTGTTTGGTAAACTTTTTTGTAAAAATGTTTTTGGAAAAAAAAAAAGCAGTATGATAGTGTTTAGTAAACTTTTATGTAAAACAGCCGTGACTGTGTAAAATGACTAGAAATGGTATAATACTAATTGTGCTATTAATTTAATTTTCTTAACAAATAAAGGTGAATTACTAAATATACTTTATTTAAAAAAAATATTTATAAACTATATCTTAAATATTAATTAGTACGACTAGTTCTACAAATGCACATGAACTAAACAAACCCAAATCAAATCATATCAAACCAGCTTCAAAAATGGCATAAAAACTTAACCTTGAACTTCAACTCTTCCTCCTTCCTCCTCTGCACCCTCTTCATCCTCCTCCTCGTCCTCTGTCTCTCCGTCGTAATCAACCCCATACCTCGCATTCAGATAATCCACAATCTCCGGCGTCATGATCAACTTATCCGCATTCAAAATATCGAACAAATTCAAAGTCCTCGGCGTCAGCATCTTCAAAGTCCCAATATTTCTGCTCGAAAGTCTCACATCGTTCGCCACCTCCGTCACCAGAGACGTCGTCTTCTCCCTCGGGTCTAAACCCCACCTCCTCATCGCCGCAATAATATCCATCATCTTCAGCTTCTCAAGCTTCTCAAACTCGTCGCTGAAATCCTCCATCACGATTATGTTCTCTGCCGCGCTCGCTACCGCCGTCAAAATCGCGAGCCGTTTCTCCTTTCGATTGATCTTGATGCTCCAATCCCTGGGCTTGGGTCCGAACACGACCCCTCCGCCGGGCCTGAGCGGGGTACGGGTCGAACCCTGGCGGGCACGACCCGTCTTCTTTTGCGGGTATGATCCATCCTCCGCTGACTTCCGCGCGGGTGAGGGTGGATGTTGTGCCGCGGCGCTTGTTCTGGAAGTCGGTGATGATGGCGCTGTGGACGACGGCACGAACGGCATCTGGTAGTGCAAACTTGAGGTCAAGGAAGGTCTCGCCGACCTTATCTGCGGTGAAGGAGATGACTAGGAGGGTGGTGAGCTCGGCGGAGACGGTGAGGGGTTTGGGGGTTGTGAAAGAATTGATGGGTGCGAGGACTGAGATGGGTTGTGGGACGAGGAGGGGAGGAAGATTGAGGAGGTGAAAAAGGATAGCGATAAGGGCGCTGCGGAGGTCGCCATTGTTGGAGAGCTGGAGCTCGAGTGATAGGAGGGTAGGATTGACAGAAACTTTCATTAAAGGTTACTGTTCATCCGCGTTTTTGGTTTGCGCATAAGCTGGAAAGCAGTTTTTCAAAGCTGCCTTTTCTGCTTCTGTTTTTTTCCGTCGAAAATTGTAAAAGAAAATTGAAGTTCAAAGTTTATCAAACACCAAAAATTCTTTCAGTTTTTTTTCATACCGGCCTTTTTTTTTTAAATAACCTCAACCCCACCTGCTCTTTTTTTCATACCAGCACAGCATCGTCGGAATCAATCTCATTGGCTGCAGCCAGTTGCTCTCGTTTGTACTCCGCTCTATAACCCCACCTGCTTATGCATCGATATGACGAGAAGGCCTTGTACTCTCATGAAGGTGTAAGGAGACAAATTCTGGAGTCAAAAGCATTGGACGTATGGCAAACTTCTCTCTACTTTAAGAAAAATTTTATTTAGGTTTTTGGCCACATGAGTTCTACGAAACTAAGTCAATTACTTGAATAAGAAACATGGCATATAGATTATAGTCCATGTATAATTATTCAATTGATCCATAAAGTCTCAATCACCTAAATATTCTCTTTATTTATTGAAGCTTAAATCTTTCTTTTATTTCCTCTAAACTTTACAGTCTGTCTACATTACGTACATTACCATGCTTAAACATCTACGTTCTAAAGCACTTGAAGAGTTTAAAGTGAGATTGGAGCAGTCATTAAAGGAAGGAAGTGAGTTATTTAACTCATCTGCTCAGAAGTGTTACAATCTTCCATGCTCGATTTTGACCAAGGATGTAAAGGTAATAGGATTTTTCGATCTAATTTAGAACTGGTGATAGTCCCAGATTTGGCAAACATGGCAATCGAAGTTTCTTGATATATGGAATAATATATACCTCTAACGTGGGAGTGGTTCTTGTGTAGAGTATCCGGATTGGGGGTAGTGTGAGAGGGGAGTGGGACTAAAATTTGGGGTATGGTGGTGGGCCTCAATATCAAATGGTGGGATATATGTGGCCTTTTTGTGTCTAGGCTATAAGAAACCGGTGGTCCGATTTTCCTACCTTACAATTTCTCCAATCTTGGATATCCGTTCTCACTTTCCATTTGTAAGGAGAAGATTTTAGTTGGATTTTTATAAATTGTGATTTTGATACTAATTTATTATAGTTAACTGATCATATGGTTTAATAAATTCTCCATCTCTTAATATAAGCACATCGTTATATTAAAAAAACATTGATTGCTTTCCCGTAGTACAATTAACAAATCATCCACTTGGCACCATGTTTGTTCTTTCAGATGCTGCAATACAACAAGCTAATTGGGATCTTTCAAGCATCCTAAAAGAACATCGTCGTGATATAGATGCACATGCTGCGTCTGTACATGGTGCAAAACTGTTGGAATTGAAAGTCAACTATGAGGTAATTAATGTTCTAGAGATAATGTGTTCATGCTTTGCATGTGGTTTATGCCGATAATATATATAATTATAAATTAGAAAATTAGCTATAAACCGAAAAGCATTAGGATTTTTCTATTTCCATCCATATGAGCAAACTTACCATGGCAAACTTGTGATGTGTTTCCAATGACCATTGTGCGTTGGTGTAGAAAATGTGTCCCTCATTGTGACCCTATATACTCTCTGTTTTATTTGCAGAAACAACTTTCGGAATCTTTAACTAAAAAAGTAGAGGCTTTTCTTAAAGGTGGCGGAGAGGACACTTGGGCTGCAATAAGAAAACTTCTTAATCGCGAGACGAACGATGTGTTATCAAAGTTCTCAACTGCAACTGTTCGTTTTGAGGTGGATAAAGAAAGACTTATCAAATTAATGCAAAATTTTAGACTATGCAAGGCAGGTGGAGGAGGAAAAAGCAAAATACGAGGCTGATCATTCCGTTTTGATCCACATGAAATCTCGGTAATCAACTGATAGTAAGTTCTCTCTTCTTTTTTTCTTGTTATTTTAGTTGCTTATACATGACTTCTGTTAACATTTTCAGGTTTTCAGCAGTCTTCAATTACGATAGCAACTCGATTCCTAGGATTTGGAATAAGAAGGGAGACATTACTTTACTTTAGTCTAAAGAAGGCTTTTCAATTGCACTGTACAAATGAACAGTCTTTGGACTCGAATTTCACTTTATTTATGAGGCTGCCACTGACTCTCTCTGCCGCTGGTCTTCATGCCGCGTGTTGATAATCGTGGAAAACAAGGGTGCGATGGTCATTTTAGTCTGTAGGGTTTCGAACGGGATGGATGGGTGGGTTAGAGACTTTCATTTTCGTTCTTTCTGAGCTGCAGTGGGACTCGGCGAGAGCATGCCGTAGAGCGAGCGAGCAGAGAGAGAAGAGAGACAGGGAGGGAGAGAGATAGGGATTTGGTGAGAGGAAGGCATGCGGCTTGCAGGCAGACAGAGTCACAGGGGGTGTACGATTCGAGGGAGAGAAAAGGGGTTGGTTTCGAAAGCTCTACCTAGGGTTATTTCAAATCTTTTGTGCTTTAGGATTAGGTTTACAAACGCTATTCATATCATGCAGCTTCAGATTCGAAATTGTGATTTTGGTGGGCAAGAATTCTAGGGTTTGTGACGTTTGTGAGGTTTACACATTTCAAATCTCCTTTTGTCTTCGAATTCTCTCTAATTTATTGCTATGTGATGTAACTCTTATTCTGTGTATTTTACTGATCAATCGAACATGCAAAGGTAGTGATTGAAGCCTTTTGTTGCTGGTTTCCCTTCGATTCAAAAGGTAAGCTTTCTTTCAATACCTAGGTTTTAACTATTCATGATTTTTGCTAATAAATTAGGGTTTCTTGCATTGTATTTTTCTGTCGCTCTCTTGGTCTCTTTGCGTCTCGAGAACCTAATTGCAGGTTCATTTTCCATCTTCAATCTTTGCTTTTTCATTTTTTTATTATGCTGCTTTTCTATTTCCAAGTTCTTATTTGTTTTAATAAGCTTTAATTTCGTTTGATTAGCTTTAATTAGATTTGATTTAGAGTATGTCTATGCTTTGAAGCTCTGACATTTCCAGGCTGTGATTTGGTTTGAGGTTTTGTGCTTGGCTTTGCTTCTGTGCAGAAAGAAATTTAAGTGTTTTCTCAATTTAAGTGCTTTTCTCAATTTGTTTTGTTCTGTGCATTTAAATTTAGTTGTTTTTCTCAATTTTTTTCGTAATTTGTTTTTCTCAGTTTCGGTTATTTGAACACCTAAATCATGTTCTGTTTTTATCATGTTGATTCAAAGAATGGCCCTTTCTTCTGCCAATCATTTAAACCTAAATGATTAAAAACAGTTCACATTTGCTTCCATTTCCAAGCTGTCATTTGGTTTAAGGTTTTGTAATTTGCTTTGCTTCTATGCATTTCAATTTCAATGTTTTTGTCAATTTGCATATTCCAGCAAAGATAGATATTATTTGGCCAGCCAAAAGTATAAAATGTCAATTTATTGGAGGTGCTTTTCATTTTGTGATTTAGTTTTATTCCAAGATTTGTTAACCCAATTGCCATTTTACATTTAAGTTAAGTTTATTCCAAGGTTTTTCATTTATGCCTCTGTTACTTTAAAGCTTCATGTTTCTTTAAACTTCGTGTTTTACAAGAATCTAGGGCACAAATGAAACCGTGCCAAACTTGGCATTTGGTCATTCAAACAATTGAATGAAAGAAGAAAATTATGGCAAAAGTGGTTGTTTGTGAATGATTGGACATAATTATGTTCTTTCATTCAATTGTTTGAATGACCAAATGCCAAGTTTAGTAAGGTTTCATCTGTGCCCTGGATTCTTATCAGCCAAGCATCCCTGTTAATGAATCTGGATTCATATGGTTGTTGATTTGAAATTACTTTTCACTGTGAGCAGGGTGCAAGTGGTTAATTAGTTAATTGTTTTCACTCAAGTTTTACTGATTGTTCAAATGAGTTTTAATCACCTAAATCACGTTCTGTTTTTAAATAGGGAGGTTAGTGGGATCTGTTTTGATAAGTCCCTTTATCTCTTGATGTGAAGCCCACAAACCAACTAGTGACGGTTGAAAGCCTCAAACATGGCGGGCGCGAATTGGAGGTACAGTGATGGTCGACAACCACCTCCGTTGTCGATTAATTTGGCCGTCAGAAAGCATCTTATGGTATGTTGAATTTCTCGAATTTCCCTTATTTGAGTTTCCTCTATCCTTTTTGCGTTTGATTGGGAGTTTATAAATTAGGGTTCTTGGGGATTTTAAGGTTTTCTGACTCTTTTTTTTTC
Organism: Crataegus laevigata; assembly: GCA_963580275.1. NCBI lineage: Eukaryota > Viridiplantae > Streptophyta > Magnoliopsida > Rosales > Rosaceae > Crataegus > Crataegus laevigata. Next base: position 8,736,272 of record OY756939.1, on the reverse strand, counting down.
TTTTTTCAGAAATTGCGCTGTATTTCTCAGATTGGAGCTGTTACGGGTGGAGGCAAGCTAGAGCTGGTATAGATTATGAATATTAGTTTTGCATAGCACTGTAATTTTGATTGGTGATATCATCCTAATTTAAAAAAAGAACAGCCATCTTTCAATTCAATAGTAAAGGCCCTCATTCAAATATGAGTTTTGCATAGCACTGTAAATAGTGTGTGTAGTTGCAAAATTCCTATTTTGATTGGTAGCTTTGTTGTTTTTTGTTAAGTTGATTTGAATTTATACTTAATTTACTTAATTTTTAGTACAATTATTTGCTTTCTGGTATTTCGAATCTTTGGATGGAGTTAGTCAAGAGGGGATTGTAATTTTTCAAATTTAGGCTCGACAAAATGATTGAAATTTTGAAACTTTAGGCAATTGAAGGTGTTTTATTTGAGTTTCCGCATTTGATTCAGTATGTAGTATATGTGACTGATTATGGTTTTGGTTAAGGATTGGAGATTTTGGGTGATTAGGTTTTAGTTTCTAGCTTTTGGGTTTTTGGGTATATTTTGTGTGTGTGTGATTGGAGATCCAATCGCAGTGACGAATTCAAGAAGATGAAGATCATAGTGATGAACAGAGACGAACAAATCCTCTCCTTAGACATCGATCCTTATGAGATTGTAAAACCCTCACTTTTCACTTCAGTAGAAAACCCCAATTGATTTTATAGTTCTTTCAATTAATTTCGAAGTTCAAGTTCTCCTTTTTTTTACTTGAATTTGATTTTTTTTTTTTTGTGATAGGTTGAGAATGTGAAAGCTTTGCTAGAGGTGGAGGTGAGAAATTTAATTCATGATTTATTGTTGTTTTTTTTAACTTTATTCTTGTGGGCTTGTGCTGTTTTGGGGGAAAACAATATTAAATTGAGGTAAAGTTTAGGTCCTTCTATAATTGGGATTTAGAGTAAGAGATGAAGAACTGAATATGATTGTAGAATTAAAAGTTCAGAACTTTTTTGGTTTGGAAGCTAATTTTAAATTCAGTTAGCTGATTAGTTAATAGAGAAATGTATAACGAATGCGTGATATGTTTTTCGACACGTTTGAGCAGACATGGGTGCTGCTTCAGCGGCAGCAGCTGCTATATAATGCGTAAGGAGATGAGGAATTCTGAGATGCTGAGTGCTCTTGGTGTCAGAGATGAAGACTTGAAAATGATTGTATCCAATGCCGCCTCAAGGTATACTTGATAATGTTGTACTTTATGTGCAATTCACTGTATGATGTTCATGCGTTTAATTGGAGGGGGGAGGGGTGATGTCGGTGTCACAAAGAGGTTTGCACAGTCACAGGGGTGGGTGTAGGATTTCAGGGGAAAAAATGGGGGGACTGAGCAGTGATGCTCGAATTTGGGGGGTGGGGGGGGGGGGTAGGGTTGGGTGGGTGTTGTTTCTGCGTGTGTGGTCTTTAGTGAAATATGGATCCATAACAGCTTTAAATTTTTGCTTTTTACATGCTTTACTACTTTCTAATTGTTCAAGTCTGTCGATCGATTGATGGGTTTTTCTCTCAAATCATGAAAAGAAACCATATCTATGAGAAGGCCATGCTATGTTGAAACTCTAAATTTCACTCTTTAGGCCCTCTTTGACTTGAATTCATAGCCAGTGTGACTGCTTTTGCAAATTGAATTCAATTTTTAGCTTGGCAGAAGGCGTTTAAATTGGTGCAACTTTCCACTTCTTGGTTCTCTAATCCTAGGGTTTTGGTTTTTTTTTTTTCTCTCTGCCTCTTAGTACTTTGATTTGGGGCGACAATGATGTACCCTGATCCACAACACCACAAACAACAGCACCCGCAACATCAGCCACAACTCCCTCAACATCAGCAGCACCACCCTCAACATCAGCAGCAACATTTGCAACAACACCAGCAGCGTCAGCAGCAAGGCGGAGAATTTCATAGCCCCCCCGCCACCGGCCCTAATGATGCGTCAGCCATCGGTATGCCCCCGGAGTATCACAACCCACCTGTGCTCGCTCATCCTCTTCCTCATTATGATGGTTTGTACCAAATTATGCCTTTGTCTTTGCTATTTTGTTCTGGTTCTTTTCGGTTTCGGTTGGAAATTAATGGAGAATAAAAGAAAACAATTTGAATTGTGGGGAAGTACCTAAACAAGAATTTGGTTGCATTATACTTCTTTTGTTGACTGGGATTTTCAACTTTAAAGCGCATTAGGGTGTAAATGATATTTGAAAATAGTGGTTTAATTTTGTTAAGAGGTTTAGTGCAGAATTTAATAAATTTTCCTTTTTTTTTTTATAATGAGTGACAAATGGTTTGTTTGTTGCAGCTCATGGTGACACTTTTCTTGGATAAAAGATGAGAAAGCTTACACAGAGGAGAGCAGTTGATTATACTAGCACTGTCGTGCGATATATGCACGTAAAGTATTCATTTTTTTTAATACTTTTGTTCTTCTCTCTTTTACTTTCTTACCGTCGTCATTTCAGCAAGAAGTCATCCTTTAATTTGACTGGCACATGTAGTTTGGGTGTGCATTTATTTGTTCATTTTTCTATGCTGTATGAACCCGTATATTTTAAAAGTTGTCGTGCGAAATGGTCTTATCTCTTCTTAAGGAAGGCACCGTCATTTTAGCATCTGTTCCGGGCCAGTAAACAGTCCAACAGACCTCCCTGGAACAACCCAACCACAACCCCTACAAAGCGCAGATCAGAACAGCAAACACCACGCTAAAATTAAAAACTCCAGTCCAGATATTAAACTCACAAAAGATCACTATGTTATATCCTTTGGATATGTCTGTTTCATTTTAGGTGTAAATAACCTTTTTAACGATTCAGGTTGTCATTGTCTCTTAAACTTGCAAATTTATATTAGTGATCAAGTATCCTAAAATCATTTATTATTGTGTTCAGTTACTGGTATAATTTTTTTTTTGTCAAAATGGTGAGTTTCTCAATACAGTTTTAATTTATGTGCGAATAATGTTTGTAAAAAGTGTGTTTTTATTTAGTTCATTGCAAATTCTTATTCTTTTATTTAGTGCACCATTCATGCTTTTAAAGATAAGAAGTGCAATGCTCTCTCAGATGTTAGTTTTGGGAGGCAAAGTTTTGATCTTTCTGCATTAAATGTCCTATTTTTCGGACGAAATTTTGTGTTTTAAGATGTAATGAACAAATTGTTGCTGGTTGGGTTTTGTGTTGTTGCAAATTTACTTGAGATCCTCACTTGATATCCCATTTATGCTTCATATGCTTCCTTCTGCATAAGGACCAACCCTGGACATCCATTACTCATACACTTCCTCTACTTTATAGTAGGCTGTGCTACTGAATTTGAGTTAATTTCTGTAACTTTTTTGTTAATTGTTGAATTGGCTTCTAATTATATATTTTTGCCTTTTTAATTTACTGAGAAATTGATGAAATTAGAATGGAAAGTTGTTTATTTGGTGAAAATAGTTGAAAATTCACATTGCTTAATGCTATTTTATTGGTTGAGGTTGAATTTGGTACTTTTCCTTGGGATGCAAAATTTGTATTGTAATATTAACTGGATATACTCTTACTTTGATCTAGCTGTTTAATGGGCAATAATCTAACTATCTGCTGAGTTGAAATTAGTCAAATAAGTTCTTTATTGACTGGGCTTAATAGGTTTTTGGTGGCATTTTTTATGAAGGTAATTTTTTGGTGGGTTTTGTGTTTACTATAGTGAATTTTGGGTGATTATGTTAGTGGCATTTGTATTTGGGTTTGGGCTTGATGGGGTTTGTTCTTGATGATTGGTTGTCGGTTATGAACTTACTTTCTTGGATTTTTTTTATATTTTGTTATTTAAATGTGATGGTTTTTTTGGTGAAGAATTAAATGGGATTTTGTGTAATGTACTACAATGATAAGTGCTTTGTTTTCAGTCCATTCTTTGGTACATAATCTGATCTCCTGATAGGGGCATCACCTGAAAAGGTATCACATGATTTGATTTCAGTTCAATGTTTCGTTCATTGTTCGGGGTTGTTATTATTAATGTAGAAGTTTTGTTCTCAGTTTGAGGTTCTGAATTATTTTGATTGAAAATTTCAAACTTTATGACTTACGATTAAAAGAATAATTTTTAACTATTTTCATATAATGCAATTTCTGTTCTTGCAGTTTGTTAGGAGCAAGGTCGGTTGTTGAAACACCATTTGTGAGAGTTTGTGCGTCACCTAACATAAAACAAAGAAAGTCTTCACACCAAATGGATGGGAATCGGTAAACCATTCAAAACCTAAAACTCATTTCCTTGGTAATCTCCATTACTTATTGAATTAGTATTGTTATTATTATTATAATTTTTGCCCACAAAGAGAGCTTGATACTAAGAAAATGAGAAACTTCTGAAACCGCAACAGGGTATAAATAGTCAATAATTTTATCCATTTGCTCTATAATTACTGCATAAAAAACTAAAAACCTAGACTATCTGCTGAGTTGAAATTAGTCAAGTAGATTCTTGATTGATTGGGCTTAATAGGTTTGTGGTGGCATTTTTTATGAAGGTAATTTTTGGGTGGGTTTTGATAAACCCTTAACTGATAACAATATGCGGTGGCACCAATGGTTTTGGACAAGAAACAAGTAAGAACCATTTTGCTTCATTGTTCCAAAGTATTATGTAGAGATTGTTTTAATATCTTGGCTTCTTGGCTGTATGTCGAGTGTCTGAGATAGGATTTAGCAGATCTGGTTTAGGTTTTGCAGAGAGAGATATGGGGTGTCCGTAAGAAATGTGAGAGGATTTAGGCGAGGGATTTTAGGAATTTGTTTAGGGTTTCTTTTCTGCAATTTGCAGACGGAGAGATGGGACAAGGGTGAGAGAGAGAGATGGGAGGATTTTCTGTGAGGGTAAAGGGAACGGGTAAGGTAGGTATGGGTATGGGTAAGGGATGGAAAATCATTTCGTTTTCCATTTGCTTCCTGAAACCCGAGGGATTTCTGCGATTGCAGAGAGAGATGGGGGTGTCTGTTAGGTGCCATTTAATTGTCACTTTTGTGATTTGTCCATCCTTGATTGTTGTGTGATTCATTCTCACGAACGTTCTATGCACAAGGTTTCATATTATTCCTTCCTTTTAATTTTGATATTGTTGTGCTTAATTTCTGTTCTGTTTTATTGGGTGATTAGATTAACAGACCTTGGATATTTTGGTATAATAATTTCACATCACGTGTTGCCCTTTTGCAATACCTTAATTGTTCGTCAGATGCTAACTTTTAATTATGTTTTCTTTGGGTCAATCTCATCTGGTAAATTTGTCCATCCTTCTGGAGTGGAGCACTATCTTTCTAACAGCATAAATGCTCTGAGAAACTGCTATGGAGACAAACAGTTGTTTACTCTGTTCTAGGTATGTTTTTCTTTAGTATTTTAGAGGGATTCTTAACTCTTCCCCATTGTAATCTTAACCTTTGTATCTATCTCTCTCAAAAGACAATGAGAGTAACAACTGTTGAAAAACAAATTCTCAGATGTATCTAAGCTTATACATACATTGGACAAAAATCGAATCTTAAATTGGGGCAGTGAGTTCTCCAACATCCTAGTGCTACATATATTGTCACACTTTTAAAAGTTGTATATCTCATATATATTGAGAATTTAATTAGTTTTATGTCATTTTCGTAGGGCAATTTAGTAGAGATTTAGCACATAAAAGAAGATGCGTGAATCAATACAATTAACGTAATAGTGATTTGGTTCAACGTAAAGACTACTACTAAGGCACTCAAGTCATTTTCTTAATTTATGCGCATATATATTATACGTAACCAACACATGTTTTCAAAGTATGTTAGTGTTTCAAGCTCTGCTGATATTTTATTCAGTTCATTTTGATTTTGTTTTTCAATTGTGGTTATAGGATTGTTTTGTCTCTTTTTTTTTTTTCTTTTTTTCCCCCTCTGTACAGCTTTTCCAAAATTCAACTGTTCTCAATTTGGTTATTTGAACCAAGGCCAGTTAGGCTGTGCCTTTGGAAGGTCTCATTGCTTTTAAAGTTGAATGGTGCTAATTGAATATAATGCGTTCATTCTTCAGTGTGTGTGAGCGTATGTGCATGCAGTGTATGTGAGTGTATGCAGTGTGTGTAGTGTGTCACTTGGGCCGTTGGCTTTTTGAGGTATGTTCATTTATAGAGATTTTGTAACTGTATTGTTGAATTTTAAAGGGTAAATTACAAAAAACTACCTCAATTATTGGGTCGAAAACAGTTTCATACCTCATCTTAAAAAAATTCATGTCATACCTTTGCTTACGAATTTGTTGCAATGTCATACCTCTCGTCAGTTGACTGTCAATTCCTCAGTTAAATGCTGATGTGATGTGTGACGTGGCATACTTTTTATTAAAAAATTATTAAAAAATTATTAAAAACTTTAAATAATATTTAAAATATTAATTAAACATTAAAAAAATTAAAATACAATTATTTAAATATTTTTATAAAAAGAAGGTGGAACCCACCTACCTTCTTCCCTCCCACCCGTGTCCCCCCTGCACCCTTCCTCCCTTCACTCCAGAACCCCTTGCGCCCTCTCTTCATCCATCTCCTCCTCCCTCCCATGGCGCTCCTCCTCCTCCTGCTGCTTCACTAACCTCCCCACACCTCTCTCTCTCGGTCTCTCCCCCTCCCCCCCCCCCCCACCTTCTTCATATCTCCTATAAATCTACGCCCAGAGCTCTCTCCCTTTGTCTTCCTCTTTCTCATCGTCTGTTTTTTATTATCACACCCGGATTTTCACTAATCGTCGTCGTCGTCTGTCATTTTTTTGATTATTTTGTTGAATGATATGAGGAGGGTGTGAGGTGGTTCTGGGAATAATTGGGGGGGGGTGGGATAGTTGGGACGACGACGATTTCAGATCTTCGAACAATATGAGGAAGGTGGGAGGGAAGGAGTTGAGCGATGGCGTGGGATCTAGGTTTGGGGAAGACGAAGTGGCAGCGGCGGTGGGGTGGTGAAGGATAAGAGCGGGGAAGAAGGGGTGGGGTCTGGGTTTGGTTTTGGGGAAAACGAAGAGAGAAAGGTGGAGAGGTGTGGGGAGGTTAGTGAAGCAGGAGAAGGGGCAGGGGGAGGAACGCCATGGGAGGGAGGAGGAGATGGAGGAAGAGAGAGTGCGGGGGAGGGGGTGTTTCTGGAGTGAAGGGAGGAATGGTGCCGGGGGGGGGGGTGGTAAACGGGTGGGAAGGGGTTTCGGGGGAAGAAGATGAACATGGGAGAAGGGGGAGGGAAGGTGGGTGCGGGGGGAAGACGAACTGGATTTTTTTTTTTGGGGGGGTTGCAGGAATGGGGATCTGGGAAGAACATGAACATGGGGGAAGGAGAAGGGGGTGGGGGTGGGAAGGGTAATCGAATCTGATGCTTTTTATTATTATTTATTTATAATTATTTATCAGATTTTTATTATTATTTATTTATAATTATTTTAATTAATTATTATTTTAATATTTAAAAAATATTAAATGATTTTTAAAGTGTTTACTACTATTTTATTAAAAAAATTAATAAAAAGTGGACCCCGCCTCATGTCATGTCAGCATTTAACTGAGGAATTAACGGATGACTAACGGAAGGTATGACATTACAACAAATTCGTAAGTAAAGATATGACATTGAAACTTTTTAAAGATGAGGTATGAAACTGTTAACGACCTAATAGTTGAGGTAGTTTTTTGTAATTTACCCAATTTTTAATGTATGCTTGGATTTTAAAGGGTTACTGTATTTATGGGTTGTTGTACGATTCTAGGGAGATAAAGAGAGGGGATTGAGAGGTCATGCTAAGGAGAGTATATTACTTGCCACTGAGGAATATACTTCATATAATAGCAATGTGATGATGTGTGGCATGCTTTAACTAAGGGATATTTTTGTGTAGTAAGAAAGCCATATAGAGAGTCACATTTTTGTTTTTTGTTTTTTTTTTTTGGATTTGGTAACTGAAATTTTGTGTGAACTAATGTTTCTTTTGTTTCTTAAGGAAACAGAACTTTTTTTTGGAAACCATCTCTTTCTAATCAAAGACGTTCAATTTCTTTCCACTCATTGTACAATGTGTTTATATGCCAGCTCACTTGAATGTATATAAAAAAAACTGTTTGTTTATAATTGTGTTGAATTTATTCAACTTAAATGTGTTTTATTCATCTGATTACACCTGAAACAACAGGTTCCCGCAGCAACGCGCGGACATATTTTCTCATTAGTACTATTACCAAGGATGCTCGATCCGCTGTAATCATTTAGAAACTTAATGGATGGAAGTATAACCTGTCTGTATTTTGTTTGCATTTAAACGATAACTTAGCAACTTTTTTCTTTTATATCTCTTTGATGCAGTCTCTTAAGATTTTGTCGGCTATGGCTGCAATTCGCTTGAGTGAGAAGCCAGATAACATTGAAAAAGTTCTCTTTTCTTCTCTAATGGATGGAACTAAAGCCTCTATAGATCCTCTTACATCAAGCACTTGGGAAGAGGTACTCTGTATAAGGATTTTTTTTTTCTTTATCTCCATATAGATAGACTTTCTATTGTCAAACTAATTTCTTATCAAGAATTAATTCTGACTATAGGCCTCTTCAAAGGATACCCTGATTACACCAGTGCAGTGCAAGTTGCTGTGGGTACAGTTCATTGGAGAGACCGAGTATATTGTCAATAAAGCTTCTTCCCTGCATGTATATCTTAATTACCTTACATTACATTAGTTAACTTGAAGCACTAGTTCTAATGTTTTTGCTATTTATATTTCACCATTACATCGAGACTATACTCTGCCTCCTTTACTTGATCATATGTATAAAACATAAATACATGCACTGTATTTAATTCAATTAGGTTAATGTTGCCAAAGCGCAGTGTGAAGAGATCGCCACAAGCAAATTCAATCAGTTGATCAAAAGTAAAGTATGTATCCATCTGTACAAAGTTTTATATGCTTCTAATTAGGCCTTGTAAATACAATGAATTAAATTTTATTGGTCATGATTTACTTGGACAAACATGATGTATGGTTGGTTGGCACTGGAAGAAGCCGCAAAAAAAGGTCCTGTACCAGGTTTTGGTAAAAGGTTCAACTCAATTCTGGATACCTATATTTCGGAGTAAGTTTCCAGTCTGGTTTCTATCTGTATATACCATTTCAAGTTCTGTAAGTGAGTGGATGTTTGTACCCGTTTGTGTTTGTGATTTTCTTTTTAAAAAAGAGGGTTTTTTAATTTTTTGGTATACTATTGTACAGGCCTCCAAGTTTTGTAGTTCTGAATTTATTTGTATGCCTCGACCGATCTTGCTTATGTATATGATATATAGCTATGACAAGGAGGTCACGGACTTTGATGAAGGTGTAAGGAACTCGCAACGGCAACTGTTGAAATCAAAGGCACTGAATGTAAGCCTCTCTGCGTTGAAAAAAAAAATTGGTTTGGTTTTCAGTCTCCGAGACATGAGTTTTGGATAATAGGGTTTTTCATTATGTGAGACACGAGTTCTTGGAAAATAGGGTTTTGAGTTTCTCAAGACAGTCCTATGTCTCATGTACTTGCATTAGAGACAAGGCATATAATTAAGATATACACTGTTAGACTGTCCATATACATACATAACCGTTGAACTTTTAACTTATATCTTTGTACATGTTGAGAGTTATCCCACATCGAAAGAATAAAGCTTTACCTATATTAGATTAAATAACTTTTAGCATCTTTCTTATATTGTTAATTAGCTTTAGGTTTCACATTTTGTATATTACTGTTCTTTATATAAATCTTGTATTCCTCTAACAGTATGCCCAAGTTGTGTACACTACCACGCTACCGCACCTATGTTCTAAAGCACTTGGTAGCTTTAAATTGGGACTGGAGCAGTCGCTAAAGAAAGGAGGTCAATTATTTGATTCATCTGTTCGTACGTGTACTCAGTTTTCCATGAATGAGTTTGACCAAGGATGTGCAGGTAATAGAATTTTTAACCTACTTATAGCGGCATACATCGATCTTTCTTAAAATATTAATAATTCGCCTTGGAATTGTGATCTTACCTATAAAAAAAAGAGTAATGATAGGAAGACTAATTGATAGACTAAAATTACAAACTAAATAATATATCATCAATAGAAATGAGCACGTCTATTAACACTTAAGTAATAAATTAATCATCAACTTCTATGTTATTTAGTTTTCAAAATTTAATCTCCAAATTAAGTCTCCCTAGCATTCCTCTTAAAAAAATTCAAAGCACGAGAAGAAGTAACTAAATACAAATATTGGATTTTTATTCGATTGACAAAAATAAAGAACAATATAAAATTGCCAAGCGGTTATATAACCTGAATATTTTGTCAGACTTAATTTTATTGTAATGGTACTCTGATCTAGTTTCAAAAATTTGAGTTTGATAAATATTATTTAATCTGTTCAATGGTAAGATAATGTTGTATTAGATACATATATTTACATAATATATTCGACTGTCAAATGATGATTATATCATATACATTAAGTATTGTAAGCCAATCCCGTAAGTTTAATCTACATACCATACATGAAACAGTTCAAGAAATTTCATTTTCATACGTTTATACAATCAAAAGACTTCCACGGAGTTTCGCTCCGAGCGTGGCCTCTTATCATCTGGCTCCACACAGTAATAACTGTGTCGTCAACATTTTTGAAAATTTTAGGGCGTGATCGAGGCACTCAAAAGCAACGTAGAATGTTAAAATTCGAACAAGAAGGTAGCTTTTTGTGTGAGTCCATGAATTATTATTTTGGATGTGAATTTGGGGTGTACTTGCATGTCAATGGAAGCAAGTAATTTTTTAGTTTGATCCTTATATGTCAGTTTACAAAAGGGTAAAATTGACATTAAAAAGTTATTAAAATGACGGATGAGAAGATAAGACTGTGGGGTACATTTATTATCACTCATTTTTAAAAAAGTCGCGTTCTAGGAAGGTAGGAATGGAACTTCCATTCCTATTGTATATGAGAAAAACTCCGTGCTGATATGGATGGACATGCATCATCTGTTTCTAGTGCAAAGTGGTCAGAATTGACAGTGCCCATTATAAGGTAGTGTATTCTATATAATGTATGAAGTTTTTTATTATCATATGGTTGAGGACACGTATTAAGTTAATTAAGGTCGGATGATAAACTGCCGTTCAAGTTGCTTATTAGGTCTAGGAGAAATTTGAAATAGGTCCAATTTTATAAGCCTCTTTTGATATGGGTCCAATTTTTAGTTACTTTTGATTTAGCTCCAATTTTTGTAGCCTAAAATTGTGTACTTACTTTTGATTTAGGTCCAATTTTGGACCCATATCAAAAGAGACTTACAAAATTGGACCCATATCAAAAGACCCCTTGTTTTTTTTCATGTGCAGGAGCAAGTTTATGCATCTTTAACTAAGGAAATAGGACCTTGTGTTACAAATGGTGGCAAAGACGTCTGGGCTTCAATCAGAAATCTTGCTACTCGTAGGGGTGAAGATGGGATTTCAAAGTTATCAACTGCAATGGTTGATTTTGGTTTTGCATTGGACAAATACAAAATTTCCAGAATAGAGACTGATATACGGGACTGGACAAGATATTCAGTGATGGAAACAGTGAGAGATGAGGCTGACAAAGTTTTGATCCGCATGAATAAGCGGTAGAAAAATGTTGCCAATTATTTCTCTCTTTTTCCTCGACATTTTTGTTGCTAGCTTATCATTAAATTTGTTAACATTTTGCAGGTTTTCAACTGACTTTACATATGATAGCAATTGGAACGCTAGACGCTGGACTAGGAAGAAACAGATCAGATCTGTTACCAAGGATGCCCGCTCCGCTGTAATACTAGGAACTTTTAAGCAAAGTATAAACGTCTCCTGTTTTCTTGTGATATTTTAGTGACTTTTGTTATCTCTTCGTTGCGGGCTCTTATGGTTTTGTCAGATATGGCTGTCATTCGCTTGGATGATAAGCCCAACAATGTTGAAGAAGTTCTCTTTTCTTGTCTACTGGATGGAGTTGGAAATTCTACAAATGCTCTTGCCTCAAGCACTTGGGAAGGGGTACTTTATATACTACTATCATTCGAGTTTTGCTTTCTCAGTTTATTTTCTCTGTACAGTTACCTATTTATCAAATTGGGTTTTCACTTTATTTATTTATTATTTTTTTAACCAAGACATTGACTCTGAACAATAGGTTTCTTCAGAGGATACCATATGTACACCAGCAAAGTGCAAGGACTTGTGGGAAAAGTTCTTGGAAGACACCGCGTATCTTGTCAGAGATGCTACTTCAGCTGTGGTATGTTTTATAATGTCTCTTAGCTTACACTTAACTTCTGTAATTTAATTGTCTGATCGCCTTTTTCGGGGTTATAGGGGGCTTATTTGAAGTATGGTTTCAGTTTTGGTTTAGGTATTGTTTTGTTATTTGTTTTTAATTTCAAGAATTTAAAAAGAAGATCAACCATTAATAACTACGTTATGTGGTTTACAAAATCTGGTTTAAGGAGGGATGCATTCTTGCTCACCACCCTTCAGTGATGGTAATGCTTACCACCCTATTTATTATCATTGAATAAGTTTAAATTTTGAGATTTATGTCTATCTACCATACAGATTTCAAAATTTAAATTCATTCAATGATAATAAATAGGGTGGTGATGAGCATCATCATCACTATAAGGTGGTGTGCAAAAATATTCTCTTTAAATAAACAGCTCTCTAGCATTACTTTTTTTTTTTTTTAATTTCAATCACATTGAATTTATATGCATTCAATATCATACCATAATATAAGATTTTCAATACATAAGTATAATTATTACGCCTTACTCTGATGCAATATAAGCATTTTAGGGACAATGCTACTAAGCCTTCGAGTCTGTCATATTTTCTCATCTACTTTTAGTCAAAATATTTTTGTAAAATGCATGTAACGTAGGTAGAACAATACTCTACGAATTATGGTGGCCAGACACTTTTTAGGGAACATGTTATTATAAAATGCATACTAGCATATGGCACACACAAAGTGTGTGAGAAAATTTTTTATTTTTGTTTTTGAAATAGGAGGAGAGAGGAAGAGAGTGATAGAGAATGTGGGGGTGGGAAGTTTTTTTTTTAAATTTTTTTATTATTATTATTATTTTAATTTTTTAATTAGAGATATGTTATGAATACATGTAGGGGAGGCTTTGAAAAAAAAAACAGCAAAATTTGGTTGTGTGAAATTACATTTTTGCCTCATATTTCTTATTCATGTTCTGTTTTAATTAGAAAGTTAAACTGGTAATTTCATAAGGTTTTAGTTGACAATGAATTTTATTAATTAGTAGAGATAATGTGAGTGGCCTAGCAACATTCTCTAGGAAATAGCGGTAAATTAGAGGAGAATATTGTTAAATATCAAATTGTCATTGAATGGAGGGTGGGTGACCGAGAACATACAGGTTATCGTGGATGCGGCAAAGTTAAAAAAAAAAGAAAAAAAAAAAAAAAGAAGTAGCGTTTAATCAACAAAATTGAAGAATTGGTTATTCACAAGTTAAAAAAAAAAGATTATTAACTTCCGGTAGGGTACCAACGATTGTGAAACATGTTAAAAGAAAAGACTCAGAAACATATCGTGGAAGCTCTACTTCAGTCGTGATATGTTTTATAACGGATCAACTTTTATCTTACATTTAAGTTGAAAATATCGTGAAGCTTTTATAGAGATAATGGGGAATTAACTCAAGCTAATATAATACTTAATTTGCTACTTTATATTTTCAGAAAGCTCACAAGCGCCATAAAGGGGCAATCGTGGTGGCTGTGGCTAGTTTGGGTGTCGCACTTATGGGACTCCCACCAGCTTTTTTAGCAATACCACTTTGATTGATTGGAATCAGTTAGAATTAGTAGTTTAATATCCAATTTTATTTTTCGTTTGTCGTTAAAGTTGTTTGGCTTGTAGCAAAATTGGTTAAAAACATTTTTCCTTTCGCTTGAGTTCAAATCTATCTTTCCCAGTATCACTTGTGTATAAATAAAAAAGTTTGCTTCTAGTTGAAGGTACACGTTAATTTATGTTGTTTCTAGTTATGAAATTAATGTCAGTTTACGCTGTTCAACAATGGAAAGAAGAAAAAAAAGATTTACAGCTCCGTTAGTAGTCTCGCAAAAAGAGGAACATGATTCGAATTTCATGACCGTCTCTTGTTGCGCAGTTTATTGATCGGTCAGGTCTGCTCCTCCAAACCCATCCATCATTGCATTTGCCGAAGGGAACTCAGCCCTAGTCGTCAAACTACACGTACACAGGAAATAACAATGATAAGGATTTAAAGACATTGTAAACTGGCAGGGATTTGTTCTGAGCAATTAAAAAATAAAGCACGTAGATGTATGTGAGAATCTGCAACAGGAAAATACTGAAGCAAAAAATGCCTCCACCTGCTTCTTAAAACAACACATGGCATGCCCACATGCTCAGCTCCAGCCACGCCAGACTAGCTTCCTGAAATAAGAAGACAATCGCATACCGGTAGTCCAGCAACTTCTGCCCCAGCTCGCTATGCAGCAAAGGTCTTCTCTAAGCTGGCAGAAAACAATTAACAAGCCAAAGCGAACAAGAAATTCAGTTAGACAATATATTACTCTACTCGGTCATAAACACAATTAATATGAGAAAGAAGGGGCTATATGACGCTGGGATACTAAAATTGAGATCAAGAAAAGTCCATACGACAGCAAAGAAAAGAAGGAGAGGAACTTGTGTTGTGCCTTGGCCCGTTCGTTAATGCGGAATCGAGATTCAGATTACAACCTCACCAAATCACACACAGTTGAATAGAATAAAATACAAGAAATAAAGAGACCGAGAAATTTACGAGGTTCGGCAAAAACCTGCCTACATCCTCGGAGAGATATTGCTCTTCACTATGAGAATAACAGTACAAGTATACATGAGTTAAATCACCATAACCCAATCCCGAATCCCTTGTACACCCACTCATAGAATTTACCCACTCATAGAATTTTCCCAAGAGCCTCACTCTACCCCAAGAGTTCTTTCACTAGAGACATTTCACTCTAGCTCTCTTGTTTTCTCTCACCCGTGCCATGCTTTCCCATGGAGAGAGCCGAATGCTCTCCTCCTTGGATGCTCTCTAATGCCTCACATCCCACTCGGCAAGCATGCCTTTAAACAATGAAAAAAGGAAACAACTTTCCCTTTTTTCCTCACAAACATAATCATGATTATGCATCACCTCCTTTGCCTTTAATCAACCACCTTCACGTGAAAGATGCGGGAAAACATGAAAAGAAAACCTAGCCTATAAAGTAGACTTTTTCATGCATAGAAAGCATACATATTTACGTGCAAACAAACACACAGACAGCACTTTGCTACAGCCATTTCCCTGTAGCACATAAAGCTAAACTATCAAAATTGTTGCCAACTCAAAATATGAGCCAATCACAACAACTTGCACAGCATTTGCCGACCATAACAGCAAAGGATTAAATACAACATAAATGAAATCACTCTTCAAGTTGAGTGCCGAATCATACATAACCGCACAAACGGTACAAATTGGTATATAATCTCTTCCTAGTCTAATGTGAGTAGAATCATACATAAACGTGACACAACCACAAGTTTCTCTTAAATCCTGAACATCAAAAAACCCATTAAACAAAAATAATCGGTAGACACAAACCAACCTTGACGATGCCGAATTAACAATAACAAACAATAAAACTAAATGAGATGAGCTAACCTTTCAGAAAGGCTAGTATCAATATACACTGAGCTTTAGCAATGATGCAATTTCCCCTGCAATCCTTTGTTTCTCAGCAGAAACTGGCCCAGAAATCAAGAACAGAGCCCTTTAGCACCAACCTTCTGAACTGGAAAAATGTATATCACCAATATATACATGACAATCGACGGAAGATGAAGAGTCTACCTACTTTTATTGCCTCCTTAGCTAGTTGCTCATCCACACCAGAAGATAATCCTGTATCATTTACCAGTTGACTATGCAAACTCTGTTCTACCTCCTTAGGGTTTGGACGGGGAACGAAGACATTAGAACTATTACTAGAGGTGCACGAACTGCGGTAATCATTGGGAACTTTTGTGGCAGTACATGTTATCTATCTTTCTGACTTAAAGTGATGTTTTAGTTTTTTAATTCTCTCTCTTGCAGTCTCTGAAGCTTTTGTCCACCATGGCTGCCATTCACTTGGATAAGAAACCAGAGAATATTGACAATGTCCTCGTTTTTCCTCTGGTGGACGGGACTGTTATGGGTTCATCTTCACAAAATTGGAATCTAGGACCTTCTACAGATCCTCTTGCCTCAAGCTCTTGGGAAGAGGTACCATTTATTTAACAGAAAACCAGATTAACTCCTTTATTCAATGGGTTTTGGTTTATATGTATAATATTTCTATGATGAAACCCCTTTCTTAATAAAGGTTAACTCTGAACTAGGTTTCTTCAAAGCATAATTACCCCAGTACAGTGCAAGTCATTGTGGAGGCAGTTCAAAGCAGAGATCAAATACAGCATCACTCAAGCTATTTCAGCACCGGGATACTTAAGTTTAACTTCAGTAGTCTAATTGTTTTTATCCTTCATGAATAAATGGATTTTATCCTTCATGAAATGTTCTGTAAAGATTTGAATTATGAAAATATGAATACTGGAAATAGGACGCATGCATTGTCCTCAGATGACATTTGGGGCGGTAGTTTATATGTAAATTGGATTTAGTTTAGTAGTGAAACAAAACATACGGAACCACTTGATATCGAAAATTGTGATGATTCTTGACTTGGGATCCGCTTAGTCAGATAGGACCAACTTATTATCAAGTTCAATGTATTCTTATTTTTTCTACAAAGAAAAATCCTAGCATCCTAAATATTATTTTGTAACGAGCTCCTTATCTTTATGCTTAACAGCTCGATCATGATGTTGTTTGCTTTTGTACTTTCAGGAGGCGCTCACAAGCGGAGTAACAACTGGTTCACACTAGATTTTATTGACGTCTCACTAAAAAAATTAGTTTTAATTCTTTTAAAGAACACCACTTTTGCTACCAAATTACTCGTAAACGTCACATTTGGATCACCCCAATGAAAAGATTCTTTGTTTTTGAAGCTCAAGACAAATTAAATAATATGTCTATTATTTTTTAAAATAATAAAATATTATTAAGTCAAAATTGAAACTAACAATTGCAGGTCTCGGGTTCGAAAGTATTATTCCAGAATTTTTGTCAACTGAGAAAATGGCGGACTTTCATGGGGTAAATTACCAAGTTTGACCTCTTTCTTGGTGAGTATTTGCTACTTTGCCATTTGTTGCAGGGTCTATGGAAGTAGTATGCTAGAGATTTTTATGTGTATCATAAACACATTTCAATACATCAAGTGTAATAATGCAATTAATTGAAAACTTAAAAAATAATTTAACTAATTATATTATGACACTTGATATACTAAATTATATTTTCAACATACTGAAAAATTTATCATAGCATGCACACGTTGTCTCTTCTCCTACACTGCACAACATTGTACACCTCACGGGTCCATGTGTCAATGGATGCATGGTGTAAATAATGTCTCATTCGTTGGTTAGCTCTTCTCCTCTACAAGTTTACGAACATCATCACCTTCCAATCTCAAACCCAAGAACGATGATGCTCATAGTTTGATGAAATATAGAATTATAGATTATGAATTTGGATATTGGTTTTGCAATTTTTTCCATTAATCTAGTTATTCGTTCAACAATTCGGTTGGACTTGCCAAAGATTATTTGCATAATTTTTTAATTTAATTGGATCCCTCCGTGAAAAAGAGGGCTTCAAACTTAAAAAGTTTTGAGAGTTTTTGAACATTGAAGATAATAAAGTCCACGGTTTTGTATTGGTTGTTTGTTTATTCTTTTTGAACGAATGAAAACTGTTGGCTTTGAGATCTAAGGTTTTATGTCTAATAGTTAAAAACACTAGGAAATGTGTCAGATTCAGCTTTAAAATTCAGAAATTTTGGACATTGAAGCTTTTCTTAGGGACTAAAATTAATATCGGAATCCTTATTTTCCTATTTAAATGCTAATTGTTTTATTGTGATTTTGTATGTTTTCTTCGACACCTGTTATTCTAAAATTAAGATAGTGTTTTTTTTTGTTAGGGAGTGAAGATGAATTTTAGAGACAGAAAAACAAAATCAGTAACATATAAACCTAAAATTGCAAATTAATCCAAAAATAAAAAATAATTAGATAAAAAGTTATAGCCATATACATTTCTATATAATTTTTGAAAAAAAAATGAAAAATTATGTAATATGAATTTGTCTGTCAGAACATTATAATTACTTTAGTCTAAAGTAGGGGGAGGTGGCCCTGTGCAATTTTGGGGTACATTTTAGTTTATTTACGAAATTGCCACTCAGTCTCTCTGCCTCCTGATTTAGCGTTATTTGCAAAATTGCCACTGGGCTTCAGAAAGGGTATTGGGTCTTTGGGCTGGAATTTCCGTTCAGATTAGAATTTTGGGTTTTGCGATCCACACACGTTGATCATCGCTGTGTAGGATCGCCGGCTGTGTGGGATTTGGCGAGGGGGTGGTTACGTGTCCATCATCGTCGAAAGGTCTGCTTCTTCGACTACAACGTCTCGACTTTTCTTTCCGTTTCAAATTGTCTCTCACAAGCCTCTGCTTCAGTCGCTCTCGATCTTCGCCTTTTCTAAGGCGTCCGAGGGACAAAAACCGAAAGCCAAACCTCCACCACAAATGAAGCCACGAACGCCACTCTCACTCACCCTCCTAAAGACCTTTTCTTTGCTTTCCCCAGTTAAACACTGCGCTTAGCCACTGAGCTCCGAGTTCAGGGCTCTGTCCCTCTACGGCCGTAGAAAAGGAGTCTCCACCTCCTCGGCGATGGCCACGGAGGCTCAGATCTCGACCCAAGACGACAAATTGAAGGATGCCCAGATGGAGGTAGCTGATAAGCCTGAGAAAGTCGTGCTTCCAACCAACGAGTCCTCCGAAAGCCTCATCAAAATTCGACACACGGTATTTATTGAAATTTCATTGCTTTGGATTGGATTTATGATTGTGTTATGTTAAATTGAAGTAGGAGTGCTTTCCTGTTGAACTTTTAGATTCTTAGGAGCTTCCCGTTTTTGAAAGTTTGATGCTTTTAATTAACTATTTTCAATTCTACGTTATTGATATGCAGAATGAAAAGGAGACTAATTTGAAGGTGGGAGGAACCTTTTGGTCAAGCTAACCAAGTTATACTTATGTTTATACATATGCATGGTTGTACTTGGATTTGATTGTGTTTTGAACTAGCATCCTGTCATATTAGACTGTCTTTATGTCATAATTCCTCATAGTATGCCGAATTCTTCATAGGTGATGAATGTTGGGACCTATGTGCAGTGCCCCATGTTGAAAAAACTGGAAATATTAACAGAAAAGTTGTCGAATTTGATTCTATTGCTGGTGCCTACTGGAGAGGAGATGAAAAGAAACCGATGCTGCAGAGGATCTATGGCACTGCATGGGAGAGTGAAGATCAATTGAAGGCATTTCAAAGAGGAAGCTAAACGTTGAGATCACAGGCGCCTTGGTCAAGTTCTTGATCTGTTTTCTATACAGGTACTCAGAATTGCCCTGAATCGCTTTCTGCTGTTTACGCAGATTTATCAGTTAACAATCCCATTATTTGTAATTATGAGGATTCTTGCATTGAACATTTTCATTGTTGAATTTTCACAAAATGATGCTGGTGGGGGTTTAGTGTTATGGCATCCAAAGGGTGCTATTGTGAGGCGTGTAATGGAAGATTTGTGGAAAAAGATCCACATAGAACGTGGTTACGATCTGTTGTATGCTCCACATGTTGCAAAGGCGAACCTTTGGCAGATAAGTGGTCATCTGGATTACTACAAGGAGAATATGTATTATCAAATGAATGTTGAGGATGAACTTTATCAGCTTCAACCGATGAACTGCCCCTATCATATCTTGGTTTACAAAAGGAAGCCTCACACATATCATGAATTTCCTATTCGAGTTGCTGAGTTGGGAGCCGTATATAGATACGAATTACCTGGAAGCTTGCATGGTCTTTTTCGTGCAAGAGTTTTTACTCAGGTATGGTGTTAGTATTTGCAAACTGTTAGTCTATAATCCTAGGTGTATGAAGTGTTTTTTTTTTTGTTTAACCTCGGGACCTGTTGCAGGATGATGCCCACATATTTTGTCTAGAAGATCAGATCAAAGATGAAATTAAGGGTGTCCTAGATCTTACCGAAGAACTTTTGTTGCAATTTGGCTTCAGCAAATATGAGGTCAATCTCTCTACGAGGCCAGAGAAAGCTGTTGGAGATGATGATATGTGGGTGAAACCGTGAAAGCAACATTTGCCCTTAGAGATGCTTTGGATGATAAAGGTTGGAGCTATCAAATTGATGAAGGTGGTGGTGCCTTTTATGGTCCAAAGATTGATCTTAAGTTGAGGATGCCCTTGGAAGAAAGTGGCAGTGCTCAAATATGCAGGTTAATCCTGAACTCATGACGGGATAATTCTAATGTGTGCTTTGTTTTTTAATTGGTAGTCTCTCCGTCTATCTCTGTATCACTTTGTAAAATGTTCATTGGAGATTTGAGCATCTTTTTTGAATTGAGCGAATTACATGGATTTGTTTGATAGACGAAAGCCACTTATTATTGTTATTTTAAATTGTTTGATCTTTTGTATTTCCCAAATTGTACAGGTTGATTTTAACCTACCACAGCATTTTGACTTAACATATGCTGACTCAAACTCTGAAAAGAAGCGGCCTATCATGATTCATAGAGCTGTTCTTAGGTCAATTGACGCGATTTTTTAGGGTCCTTATTGTTGAGAAATTGAGTGGAAGTTGTTGTTTTGATTTCGGTAGTTTTCAAGAATTGGATGCTTAGTGATCAGTAATCGTCTGTCTTTATCTGGTAAGGAGATAAAGCAATTAAATGTCAAAATTTGGATTTACAGTTTGTATTTTGAGCCTGAATTCATGAAAACAAACATAACCCATTATTTATTAGCGATTAATGATATGATTAATTTACTTTTTAATCATAATCAATAGCATATAGCTTTAGCAGAAGTGGGGTTTGGGAAATTGGCTAGCACCCATGTTGCTTTTTGTTTGTCTGCTTTCCATTTCTCCTCTCTTTTGCCATCTTCTCTGTATTTTGGCTGCTTCTCTCTCCCGCACTCCCTTTTTTACTCTGGGTTCTGTGGTTCTCTGGCCGCCATTAGGTTTTTGTGGTCGGACAACGATGGAATCGGAGGACGATGACTACTGCAGCAGCGACGATGACTACTAGAAATTTTTATTTTGAATTCGTATCCCCTAATCGCCGATCTCCTCAGGTTTGGCCCAAGCCGGCAAAGGAATCAGGGAAACGGAGCCCAGACTATCAGAGGTATAAATTCACATCCCTAATTTTTTTTATAATTAATTTCAACCGGATCTGAGAAATTCTAAGTCATGGATCTATGCATAGTGTCTGTTGAGTTTCTGAGCGTCTCTATTTTTTTTTTCATCAAATGGTCTTTGTAGTGTTTCTCTGTATTTGTGCATCCATATTTAAAAGCTCATTATTGTCCTGGGAAACCTCCTAAATTATCGATTCCTTACTTTCTACATACAATGTTTCATATTCTATTTTCTAATTTTCTGATTTTGGGGCGGAAAGAGTGCTAATATGGTAATTTTCAGGGATTTTGGGTCTTTGCGGGAATTTTTTGGGTAAATTTGTGATTTGCAGTTGATTTTAGGAATTAATTTATGGGTTTGGTTTGAATGCACTGACAAAAGCTATTGTTTCTGTTAATGCAGATGATGAAAGGTAAGTTTGAAAGGAGAAAGGGTTGAAGTGGTGTCTGGTTAGAAGGAGAGATATCCATGGCAGTTGGCACGACCATGGCCACAGCCACGAAAAGGAGACATTGTTGGCGATATCGAAGCTTCTCAAGGAATTGATCGAGGGGGAGGACATGAAAGTACAGATTTGGATTTCATTAGCACGACCAAGATCATGAGCATTTTGATTGTCTGCAGCTCTCAGTTCTTGGTATTTCTTCTTACATTTAACCTGGTTGAATTTTATATTTTGTGGGTTTTGAAATTCAAGTTTTTTTTCTGCAATTTATATTTCCATTGAAGTTTTTGAACAGTTCTGTTTGGTTACCAGTATGATTACTTATAGACTATTTCACCCTATGCATTTGCTACAAAATGTAAACTTATTTTAAATGAAACACGTTGAAGTCTCTTTGCATTTGCATAAGCTATTGTGTGTTGTTAAAAGAGAGGGGGCATCCAGCATACAACACACATGCCATGGGTGTACAACTAAGTTTGCCATGGAAGGATTTCTAGATTTCTTCGATGCCTCTCTTCAGCCAAACCTCTGCATTTACATGAATTTTTAGATTGCAGAGTCTGACAGCATGAAGCATATAGACCGTTAGCTGTATATAGATTTATTTTTCAAAACATTTTGGATGGGAAAATTAATGGATCATAAGGATTCGACGTATCATTAGAGTGCCGACTGTTGACTACCTGACGCCCTCCCCCTCCTCCTTTATCCGGGCTTGGGACCGGCAATGTAGGAAAATTAATGGATGGTAAAGGTAAAATTGACATTGAAAAAAACCGAGGTTAAACATGTACAGTTGAAATCGTACCATTTGTATACTTTTTTCCAAAAAAGAGAAAAAAAAAAGAAATTAGTGTCACATGGCTTCGCCAAGCTCACAGCACACACGCCATGAGAAGAAATTTAATGACTTTTGTCTGTTGCTAAAAGAGAGGAAAGGTAAAAGGTAATGGAATAAATCTGTTCTCAAAATCTAAAACTATATATTCTCAATGTGTTTGAATTCTCTTCTTTTCATTGTCATTATTTGGCTTCCTTTTCATTATTTGTTCATTATACAACTGTTTTACTTACCATTAAAATCCAACTGATATAGTTTGATATTACAGATATGAATTCCAGGAATTAGTTAAACAATTTATAATCTAATCAAATTAACAAGAAAAACATATGTTCCCATGCATGTAGAAACTCAGTGGAGATAAAACGACATTTGCAAATGAGGCAGAGCACCAATGAAGTGATTATGGTGCATGTGTTGTGTGGTCTAATATAGGAAGTACATTAGTTGTACGAGTGATAATGTGACTTATTGTATGTAAATTTATCATCAAATTTGAAAGATATTGTACATTTATTTTGGAGATCGATATATCAGTGTTTGATTTCAGTCTTTTGTTTTTACCTTTTCAAATAATTGGTCTGCTTCTCTATATTTTCTCATTGCCTCCACGCAAAAGGTCAGTTTTCTTTTTTGTCATTAACATGTTCTTAGATTCTGGTTCTATGTGTTTGGTTTTTTGCTATTGTATCTTTTGAAGTTTGCTTATTTGTATATTTGTTTGCATCTGGTTTTGCTTGGTTGGTCTATAGGTGGCTTGGTTGTATCTTCCCCCTTCCTTTTTATCAATTTATTGCTTGGCAATGTTAATTTGTAACTGCAATGTGCAAAAAAAAAAACTAGGACTAACAAGAGAGTGGATGATACAAAAAAGACATAATATCTTGCTTTAACTTGTGCACAAGTGTGTAATGACAATATTTATCATGCTAACAGTGGAAATCAACCTGCATTATTAGCTTTTACTGCCCTCATGTAAATTTGTAATCAGTCATTGATTTCTGTTCTTTTATGCACAATTTTAGGTTTGTGGTATTGTGTTGATTGATGCTATTGGGGCTGGGGAATGTTAAAATCCCATGTCGGAAGCTTAACTAAATGAAATACAAAAAGAAATGAATGTTGGCAATGTTAATTAGTAGTGAGCTGCTAGACCGCCTGTAGAATGACAACTGGCTAGCCCCACCAATTTTTGTTTTGTGTTTCCATCTAATTTGGTGTATATCTTTGGCAGATGGATCCAGGAGATGCTAATTGCTAGCAGATGGAACAATTGCTTCTTGGGCTCTTCTAACTAACCAACATTCAGTATCATGTAAGGAATTATAATGGTTTTGATTCTTTTGTACTTTTCCTTTTAAGTTTAGTGTTGTAGTACTAAGTTTTCTGGATCATGTAAGGAATTATAAGTTTAGTGCCAGAGATGAAGACTTGATAATGATCGTATGCAATTCCGCTTCAAGGTATACTTGATAATGTTGTCCTTTATGTGCAATTCACTGTATGATGTTTGTGCCTGTCTATATTTCAGTGCACCCACCAATTGGTTTTATCATCATACATCATTCGTGCAAAATGGGATGGTGAGTTTTTTAATACAGTTTTAATTTTTGTGTGAATGATGTTCGTAAAAAGTCTGTTTTTATTTAGTTCATTGCGGATTCTTATTCTTTTATTTAGTTCACCATTCATGCTTTTAAAGATAAGAAGTGCATGGCTCTCTCAGATGTTAGTTTTGGGTGGCAATTGAAAGATACGAGGATAAACGAAAATACCTACCAATTGAAAGGATAAATTCAATTGAAAATATTTGGTTCATCAATTATTATAGTTTGAGCTTTCTGCATTAAATGTCTTGTTTTGGGGAAGAGTGATTCATATGATTGGGTTTTATTAAAATTTTCATGATTTTATGCAGTTTTTTGTTTAAATTGGTGGATTCTAAAACACTTATACGAGTTTTAAAATCTTATTGTATGTCTAAAATTTGTTTGGAATTTGGCGGTTTCTTCAATTTCATCACTTAATCTTTTCTTTCGGTTTTAATAACACGATTATGTAAGTTCTGTTTCTTTAGTAAATTTTTATGCAGGAAAGAAAGTCATTTCTCAGTTTGTAGTTAACATGATTACATAAGTTCTGCTTATCTTATCGACCTCATTCACTCATGTGTTTCTCTGTTCATTCATGATTGTGTTAAATGTATTTAGGTTAAATGTGTCTTATTCATGCAGTTATGCATGAAACGGTTGTTCCTGCCGCAAACACAAGCGTATTTTCTAGTTGATACTATTAGTCAAGACTCAAAAGTTGGATATTAATTCGTTGATTGGTATGCAACTACGAATTTTTCTATATGCTAGCAAATATATAGACCGAGAAAAAGCAAAGTCGTTTACATACATACAAAATATTAAAGTCCCAATTAAGACATTAGTGGCAAATATATGGACTAAGTAAGAGAAAGCAAGTTTATATAGATACAAAAGTACTTTAGTCGTCCCAATTAGGACATTAGTAGCAAATATGTGGACCGGGACAAAGCAAGTTGTTTACATACATACAAAATTATTATAGTCCCAATTAAGACGTAAGAAATTTCCCCAAGTGAATGAGAACATTCAACAATGGCAAGTTGCTGATGAGGAAGGCCTATGCAGAGACTTGGTCTAAATGTAAACAAATGTAAAGTTGGGTGTGAGAATGTGAGGACAAAAAGAGATTAAATTATGTAAGGGTTTATAAGAGATTAGACTACTTATTATATTGCCAATTGATTTTACAAAAATATTACTCTTACCATATATTTGTATCATTATTTATACCCTCTCTAATAGATATATGATCCACATGCGTTGGTGGACACTACCATTATTAGAAAAATAATATAAATGATGGTACAAATAAGTAGCAAGTGTAATATTACTTTTGATTTTATAACATAATCTCAACTTTTTTAATTGGAGAAAGTGTATGATACAAGTCGCATGGATGACACTTGGATACTCAATGGGAGTACCCAAATTTGCTCACCACTGATGTGCCCCAATAATATTACAACATGCGTATTTTAAAACTTTATCCCAATATTTGTATCTTACTAACCAAACACTCAAGTATCATTTTAAACTCATAACCAAACACCTTTCATCTTCTTTCTCATTCTGTTAGATGCCACGGCTGATCTGGCATAGCTAATCCATATCCATGGACCCCAGCCACCCCATATCCTCCTTCCACCAGATCCCCCCACACCCCCGCATAGGATTTGCTCTCTCTTTCGTTCTCTCTCTTCGAATCAACATCAAAAGGAAAAAAGGGGAAAGAAGAAATTATCGATGAAAATCCACGACTCACATCAATTCTAGATACATGCATGGTTGCTCTCTTACTCATGTACGTTTGGAATCTCATTCATCGCTTTGGTCATCGTTTGCAATTTTGATTAGCTAGACGTAGATATTGAGCTCTAAATTAATAATTTGGAACCCAGCGGTGAGCTAAAACTCAAAAACTATGGCTACAATACTAACATGTATTTAATACAATCATTATCTCACCAATCAAATGATGATTGTAGTTATTAATCCCTACATTAAATTCTTTTTTCTTTTTTTTTAAATGAGAAACGATATGTTGATGAACAGAAAAAACAATTACACGGGATCTTGAATTAGAATGTGTTTGGGCCCAAAATAGCGATTTGGGCCGGGCATAGAAATTGTCTCAGCCCAAAAGCCCAATGCCAGACACGGAAGATATAAGAGATGGGCCGGCCAAAGTAGGGCCGGCCAAATCCCGTTCGAGGGAGGATTGCTAAGGCGAAGGAAACCTAGTACAAGAAGGAGTCTCGGCGAAAGTCCTAATGGAAACAGGAATGACTTGAGATAGAGATCAACTAGGGAAGGGAGTCCCAATCCGAGTAGAATTATGATTCGATCAGAAAGGGGATTCAGCCTCTATAAATACAAAGACAGTGGCAGCGTGAAAGGACCTTCAACACAACACACAAATCTGCCCTGCGCAAAACCTCTCAACACCTTTGAGACTTTTTTTTTTACTTTCTTTTCCGCCTTCACATCTTCAGTTTGGATAAACAGCACTGTGAAGGCAACCGGTAAACACCTTCAGTTTGGATAAACAGCACTGTTGCCGAAGAACCAACCGTCCGTGAAGCATCTTCAGTTTGGATAAACAGCACTGCGACAGGGTCGATTGGTTATTTATCCTAGTCTCGGCCGACGAGGGTTTTTGGATCCTCGTCGACAGAGGTCATCTCATTAGCCATCTCGGCGAAGTGAGGTGTTACTGATACTAAAGCTCGGTGCTTCGACGCTGAGTTATTTTATGATCGCATACTCGCAAGTGGGTTTCAGAGTTCGGCACCGAGACGGCCGAACCACGTTCGTTGTCAAGACCTTCATCCGTTTTGAGTACCTGTGCCCTTACACTCTCGTATCAATTCGGCGTGGTTTTACCTTCACCAATACGGTGACAGTCGCCGAATCGGACATCGACGATTTGTGAACTTTGTAATTAGTAGCCTCGTCTTCAGGTTTGAGGACCCAGAGGCCGAGACGCGTTCCTTTATCGGCCGCAATTGCAAGATACAGAAGTCAGCCGCGCGCATTCACACCACATCAAGACATTTTACTCCTCGGCCGAGCCCGGCCGGCGAGTTGGCACGCCCTGCACACATTCAAAGGACTTAGTTAGTCTACTAGTTACTCGGCCTGCGCGCCACGTAGGCTAGGTGATTTTTGTAGTCAACATTTTGGCACGCCCGGTGGGACCAAGTGCTAAAACTACAAAAGTCATGCCCGTTGAAACTCGTTCGGTGAAGAAAAAGACAACAATGGGAAAATCCACCACTGTACCGGTAGCCCACAACATGGGTTTAGAGAGTTCGTCACAGGCACCCACCAGTGATGCCGTGACGCCAGATCCACGTCGAGAAAAGGGAAACTTTCTCGGCGAACTCCCTCACAATGCAGTTCTCACTAAGGTCACGAAAGATAAACCCATCGAAGGAATAGTGGAAGACTGTGACGAGGATGGGGGTGACGCCACTGACCCTCCATCTAGGTCGTTTCTAAGAAGACGTTTGGAAGAGCAATCTCGGCAATTCGAACAGACTTTCGGCCGAGATATAAAATCAATCCTGGAAGAAGTACGGGGGCAAAGCGCAATGCAGACCAAGTTGCTCGAACACTTAGTCCACATTACCCCCAATTTAGGATTGGCCGACCGGACGCGACCGCTCGTGCCCAAACTAAACATGCCGATTATATCAATGACCGAGACAGGATCTACTCGGTCTAAGTCAATTGATCTGGACAAAAGGAATGGGTCAACTAGCATGACAAACAATTTTGGGGCTGACACGACGAGTGTGAACACTGCGGAAGTGCAACGAATGATTGATTCGGCCTTGAAAAGAGGGCCGAAATTCCCCAAGTTCATTCATCCGTACCCAGAGTATGTCGAGCATTTCGAATACCCCAAAGGGTTCAAAATTCCAGACTTTAGTCTCTTCGCAGGGGAGTCATCGTTGTCTTCTTTGGAGCATGTGGCGCGCTTCACTGCGTAATGTGGAGATGTCAACAGTGATTATTATAAATTACGGTTGTTCAACTTCTCATTGACCGGGCCAGCATTCGCGTGGTACATCAACCTTCCCCAAAATTCGATCCAAAGTTGGGAGGAGTTGGTCGAAAAGTTTCATGAGCAGTTTTATCGGCCAGGAATGGAGATGTCGGTGTCCTCACTGGCTAGGATGGCTCAAGCATCTGACGAATCACCAATGGAGTACCTAAGGTTTAAGTCGGCCCGAAATTGGTGCCGAGTACCTCTTCCAGAAGTGGAGTTCGTCTGAATCGCTCTTAATGGCCTCGACTTGGAATATAAGAAGAAGTTCCTGGGGGCGAACTTCCGTGATATGTACGAATTAGCCCAACATGTGGAACAATACGAGTACTTACTCCGGGAAGAAAAGGTATCAGCATCTTCAACCAGAGGGGTCATATACAAGAATCCTTCGGTTAATTATGCCGCGACCGAAGGAGACAGCACTCAGTATGCCAGTATAGATGTGGTTGAAATCGTCATTGATAAGCCGTACATTTGCAAAGCATTGGCTCATACTAAGGATGCCAAACCTCGCTTGGCTCCGGAAGACACAACGGCCAAAACATCCAAAATTTACACTTTTGACATCACCAAGGCCGACGCTATTTTCGATCAGTTGTTATCAGCAAAGATCATTAAGCTTCGGCCGGGACATAACATCCCAAAGGCCGAAGAATTAAAAGATAAGGTCTATTGCAAGTACCACAATTCAAGTAAGCATACGACTAATAATTGCGTAGTGTTCCGTGATGCTGTTCAGGGATGGATCGACAAGGGCAAGTTAAAATTTCCCGAAAAGCAGATGGCTGTCGACACCGACCCTTTTCCCTCGACAACAATCAGTATGGTGGACGCCCATTTACCCAAAAACAAAGGTAAAGAAACAGCCGAGTTTGTGCAAATGCAGCTTATCCCAAAGCAAGGTTCGCGGCCACGGCTTAAAATTGACATTTCCTCTAAAAAACCATCGACAGAGCTAGCAGGGCCCGTACTAGTTGAACCTATGCCAGGAGTTAGCAAAGACAACTCCAATCGGCCAGAAGCATTATGCGGCCGTTGTAAGGTACCGATAGCCGTAACCGAGCCTAAAGGGAAACAACCCGATGCAGCAACCCCCCGACAAAAACGAATGGATGTAACAATGCCGCCAAAGATGCTTGGCTCGGGCCAGCGTAACAGAGTGTTCGACAGACTCGGACCTCAACCTCGGGCTGGAGGATCGTCTTCGGTCAGGCGGCGGCTCGACTTCGATGCCCCGTTCTACAATGAAGACTACTACGCGCGAAGCTCTAGCGGTTCAAATTTGGGGGCACCTCCAAAGACGTTCAAACCACCCTAGCCGCGTGACCAACGATGGTATACGTACAATTCACCAACGGGTCGGTACACTGCTCTATCCAAATCACAAAAACGTCGCCGCCAAAGGATAGACTGCATGGCTCGCCGCCAGGCAACCCAAGCATCTTCGGCTACCAAGTGGCAGCCTAGAGCCACAGAGCCGAATAAAGAAGATCGTCACCCTCCGACGATCGTGACCGAGTTGCTCGAAGGAAAGAAAGCCCAAGACCGTGCCATTGAAGCTGCCTTCGACGCATCTGATAAGCGAATCAAGCTTCTACTTCGGTCGGGCGAAATGAAGGCTCGCATCGAGCCAATCAAGGAGTCCGTTGAAAGTTCTTCTGTGGCAATACCGCCAGAGCCACTGATCAAGATACGACGGAATCTTCATCCTCCTTTTGTTGGCGAAGCCCTAAATTATATGTTGGAGTTCCATAAGACACACTCGGCCAACGACTTGTATGGCTTACCAAAGGAATGTCAGCAAGCCCTTGACCTAGCGTTAACTTCCCTAGATGTCGAGCAAATCATTCAGAAAACCACTGATCCAGCCATCAAGGCCCGTTTCCAACACATCCGAGAAGCTCGGGTGCTCGGCTTCGAGGTTGACCCATACACGGATCTACCGCCCGCTGAGCTTCCCTTTTCCTTTGATGATCTTAGCTATTTGCGGTATCATTTTGAAGTTTTCTCGGCAGTAGCACTTTTCGGCCTCACGGCCGGTGAAAAGGAACGAATAAAGCGCCTCGACGCATACCTTGACACGAGAAATAGTTTAATAGCTTACCAAGAGCAAGTCCGTCAATCCGCGCTCATTCCATCAAAAGAGTGTGAGGGTAGTATTCAAACTAACTCAGGGCTAGAGGAAGAGTTAGTGCCCGTCCACCATCACGCGAACTCCCTCACAGACGGCGTTCCAGAGCAAGCTGTGTTCGCTGCTAATCACGAGGACGAGCATTAAGACCCGTTGGGACCGTCTGTTTTGGACAACATGGAAATTAGCATGGTCCACGTCTTGCCCGCCGAGTTTCAACCAACTCCGTCCCAACCATCATCTTTGATAGGCGATGTTGTGGCCGAGGAGGCCACACAGGCCGACCTCGTTGCTACTGAAGAGGATGAATTAGAGAGCCCACAAGACAGACTCACGGCAGCCTTGGCTGAGTTGTTTCCTCGGGCCCCCACTACCAATTTGCAACATCTCAAGCCGTTGTATGTTACGGCTCATATCGAAGGTTATCCTGTCTCCAAAGTATTCGTCGATTGCGGAGCGACCGTCAATGTCATGTCGGTATCCGTCATGAGAGCCCTACGACGGTCTCACGACGAACTTATCCCATCTGGGATCACTATGAGCAGTTTCGTGGGTGACCGGTCCTAGACAAAAGGAGTGCTTCCTCTCGAAGTAACCATCGCCGGTCGTAATCATATGACTGCATTCTTCATTGTCGACTCTAAAACCGAGTATAATGCTTTGCTCGGTCGCGATTGGATCCACCAGACAAGTTGCATTCCATCGTCACTTTACCAAGTCCTCGTCTTCTGGGATGGCAAATCGGTCATCGTCCACCCGGCCGATACCCAGCCGTTTGAGGCCAATATGATTCAAGCTCGTTACTATGACGATCACGTCGGCTACATCACCCTTCACGGTTTCAATGAGGAGGGCCGGCTGACGAAGATTTTCGTACAAAAGGCTATCGAAGTAGCCGCCGAGACTGTCCACCAAGATTCGGCGAGACTCGGATTGGCCACTTTTTTCCCTACTATTGATGACTGACGACAGCCACGACCGACGCCAGGCCGCAGTCTCTTCGACCATGGAACGACTGCTGGCCCATTGGTATACAGTATCCAAACGACCACACTCTGGCGTTAACCTGGTCGAATTTCTCGCAGAAGGAGACAATGGCCCGGTGGTGTCTCTAGATAATGTTCAGCTTGCACCGGCCGACCTCGAAGACCATCTGCATCAGGTTAAGGACCCTTTGGAAGAAATCAATGTTGGGACGGCCGAGGACCCACGGCCTTTATTTATCAGTGCTTTGTTGCCTCAGCCTATGAAAGCCGAGCTGCGTGATTTATTGATCGAATTCAAGGACTGTTTCGCCTGGAGTTATCACGAGATGCCTGGTTTAGACCGAACGCTCGTGGAGCATGAGTTACGCATTAAGCCCGGCTGCAAACCGTTTCGTCAACTCCCTCGCCGGTTCTCGACCGAAGTTCAGCTTGGCATCAAGGACGAAATTATTCGCCTCTTGAATGTCGGGTTCATTCGAACAGCCAGATATGTCGAATGGTTGGCAAACATAGTTCCTGTCCTCAAGAAGAACGGCGCTCTTCGCATTTGCATCGATTTCCGGAATTTGAATTTGGCAACCCCCAAGGATGAGTATACTATGCCAATTTCCGACCTCTTAATCGATGCGGCCCCCAGCCATGCCATTTTTTCATTCATGGACGGTCATGCCGGCTATAATCAAATTTTCATCGCCGAGGCCGATGTCCACAAGACTGCTTTTCGATGCCCAGGGGCACTCGGCACGTACGAGTGGGTTGTTATGCCGTTTGGCCTCAAGAATGCCGGCGCCACGTACCAGCGAGCCATGAATGCCATCTTTCATGACCTCATCGGAACGACAATCGAAGTATACATTGATGACGTCGTGGTCAAATCCAAACGCCGGCAAACACACTTGGAAGATCTTCGCCAAACTTTCCTACGCATACGCCGTCACAACCTCAAGATGAACCCGGCCAAATGTGCTTTTGGCGTCTCGGCCGGAAATTTCTTGGGATTCTTAGTCCATCACCGCGGCATCGAGATTGACGCCAACAAGGCCCGTGCGATTATCAATGCGCCGGCCCCCCGGACTAAGAAACAATTGCAGTCCCTCCTCGGCAAAGTCAATTTTCTCTGCCGATTTATCGCAAATTCGGCAGGAAAAATGCGGGCTTTCTCCACTTTGTTAAAACTCAAGGACAACGACAAATTTGAGTGGCACACCGAACACGATGACGCCTTCACCCAGATCAAGGTCGCACTCACTACCCCGCCTGTCCTTGTTCCACCCCGACGCGGTCAACCACTTAAATTATACATATATACGGCCGAAGAATCCATCGGTTGCCTTCTCGCCCAGGACAACGACGCCGGCCGCGAACAGGCTATCTTCTATCTTAGCCGTCACCTCAATACCCCTGAAATCAATTACACGGCTGTCGAGAAACTCTGTTTGGCGTTGTTCTTCGCCGCTTCCAAACTCCGGCACTACATGCTACCTTCTGTTACTCAAGTCATTGCCCAGACTGATGTTATCCGTTACATGCTCACTCGGCCAATCGTCAAAGGCCGCATAGGGAAGTGGACAATGGCACTATCTGAGTTCAGTCTCCAGTACGTTCCCCAGAAGGCCGTCAAGGGCCAAGCCTTGGCTGATTTCCTGGCCCACCATCTGTCTCCTTACGAATTTAGGGGCAATGATCTCGACATTGGCATGGTGGACGCACGGGATAACTACTGGACAATGTATTTCGATGGCTCCAGCACTTCCTGTTCGGCCGGTGTAGGCATCGTCATTCAGTCTTCCGAACACCAGCGTTGGTATTTCTCTTTCAAACTTGACTTTGACTGCACCAATAATCAAGCCGAATATGAAGCTCTGGTCATTGGCCTCGGCATCCTTCACGACTTGCGAGCACCCCGCGTTTTGGTTTTCGGTGACTCTGAGCTTGTGATTAACCAGCTCAATGGCATTTTTCGTTGCATGAGTTGCACTCTAGCTCCTTATCACATGGTCGCTAGCTATTTGGCCGAATCCTTTGACCGTATCACGTTCGAGCACGTGTCCCGGGTCCATAATACTGACGCAGACGAATTAGCCCAAATCGCCTCCGGCACGCAACTCATGAGGGGCAAATTAGGCCGGGCAATACCAGTCGTACGACGATCATACCCGGCCCTGGTTAACCAACCAGCTATTAGTCAGGATCATGTGATCCGAACACGAGTCATGTCATTGCCATCACTACTAGAACGAGAAGACCCCGTTGAAATCTGCGGAGTTGAAGCATTACCAGATGATTGGAGAAGCGCCATCATGCGATACCTTGACAATCCCAATGGAAAACACGAGCGCAAGACAAAGGTTCACGCCACGAACTATGTGTCGTACCAAAATGTTCTATATAGGAAGGGCGAAGATGGCCTACTATTGTTGTGTCTCAGCCCCAAAGAGGCCGCACAAGCAATGGCCGAAGTCCATGAAGGAATATGTAGAGCCCATCAATCCGGCCGAAAGATGCGTTGGTTGCTTCGGCGTCACGGTTAATTTTGGCCGAATATCTTGAAAGACTGCATTGAGTACGCACGGGGATGTATACAGTGTCAGATCCACGGCCCTATACAGAGGGCCCCGGCCGAAATTTTGCATTCAGTCACCAAACCATGGCCGTTTCGGGGATGGGCCATGGATATCATTGGCAAAATCACACCATCGTCGGGCTCGGCAAGGCACGCTTAGATACTTGTAGCAACGGATTACTTTACCAAATGGGTCGAAGCAAAATCATATGCCGAACTAACGTCTAAAGAATTGTGTGACTTCGTCGAAGAAAATATCGTGACCTGATTTGGTGTGCCAGAAACAATCATAACAGATAACGGTACGATCTTCACATCCGATCGATTCAAAGCTTACACAGAAAATCTCAAGATTCGGCTCGAACAATCTACGCCATATTACCCACAAGCAAATGGGCAAGCCGAAGCAAGTAACAAAGTTTTGATTGGTATCCTGGAGAAAATGGTGAAGGAGAAACCGGGTTTGTGGCACTTAAAGTTAAATGAAGCATTATGGGCCTACCGCACGTCACCACGATCAGCCACCGGGACAACTCCGTACGCATTAACCTATGGCCATGATGCTATGCTACCGGTCGAGTTGAGCGTAAATTCGGCACGAATGATAGAGCACAGCAGTCTTTTTAGCGCCGAGTACAGTCAAGCTATGATTCAAGAGTTGGAAGAACTGGAAGGAGCTCGTCTTGACGCTTATAACTTACTTGTGGCACAAAAGAAGATTGCCGAACGAGCGTACAATCAACGAGTTAAACAAAAGACGTTCGGCGAAGGAGAATTGGTTTGGCAGACGGTACTGCCAGTCGGAACAAAAGACCCTAGGTTCGGCAAATGGTCGCCGAATTGGGAAGGACCGTTTATTGTTCATAAGGTTCTCGGCAAGGGGGCATATCATCTTAAAGATCGGAGTGGTTTAATGCATAAATTGCCGATTAATGGAAAATTCTTAAAAAAATATTATCCGACTAGTTGGGAAATGCAGGAATAAACAAATATTTCATTCATAGCGAAAGGGGTTACAAGCCTACAAAAAGCGAATTTACAATCCTAGGGACTAAGGGAGATAAGCCTTGAGGGCCGCTTTCAACTCCAACCACCTCCCTTCCCCCAAAGTGATCTCAGCTTCACGCATTTTCCTCTCTGACTTCCTCAACGCAATCCGTCGTGCGCCGGCCGCAAGTTCCGTCAGCCTAGCCCTGTTAGCCTCGAATGTCGCTTCAAGAGCAGAAGCAACATCCGACCGTTTGCGCTGAAGTACCGCGATCTGGTCATCAAGGACAATCAGCTCAAGTTTCTTGGCCTTTATCACTTCAAGCTCCGGCTGAGCAGCCTCTTGGGCCGCCTCGTCAGCCTTCAGGTCGTCGTCAGAACGGAGGGCGTTTTCGAAGATTGGGAAGAAGTCTCGAGTCTTCTCCAAAATCGAAGACAACTGAGTAACGGTAGCATCGTCCAGTTGACCTTCAGAGGCAAGGACATTCAAGCACTCCCCAATAGATTTGAGGCCATTACTCTGGAAAACCTCCAAGGCAGAGAGAGATTGGAAGCCTTGCAGCCGGGCAAGGGCAGGATGCTCGGCGGCTTCAGTCGTTGATTCGGTCGAGGCACCGGCCCCGCCAGAAGCGGTATAAAACAAGGCGTCGAGCTCGGCCCGCCAATTGGACTGAACACAAGGACGACTGTGAGAACATGAACCAAAATGGTGAAAAGCCTATGAAAAATAAGAAACTTACAGTGGTTGGAGTGGCGTCGTGAGAGGGGGTGATAAAACCCGTCCCCTTTGAGGGGACCACTGATGATCGCGTCTCCGGCTTAACGGCGGCCCCTTTTCCTCTGTCAATCACAGGACCAGCCGGGGGGTTCTCGGCCGCCAAGGTTAGGGTTGGGGAAGAATGTCGAAGACGCCCTGTGAGCGGGATCTCGTCGTCATCCTAGAAGATAAGGTCGTTAATAGAAGAAAATATATATATATATATATATATATGTATATTTTGTACAGCAACAAAATATTCAGACCTCTTCCAAAACAATTGCGGCCTGTTTTGGGGGAAACTCGGTGGCAGGAAGTTTTGCTTTCTCCAGAATGGGGACGACGGACGGTTTTTGGATAACCGAAGATTTGGCAGGCCGAGCAGTGCTTGGTTCGGCCAAGGGAGCCGGATGAACCGCGGATGGGGACCGAGTTGCAGACGCCGACCGAGCAGCGCCAATTTTGATACCCGGGGTAGCCGGGGAGGACCTGGCAGCGCCGATTTTGATACTCGGGGCAGCAAGGGCCGATTGTCTTGCCACTTGATCAAAAGTCGCTAGACTCCCCTGGTCCCCCGACGCCTTCAGTTTTTTGGTACGTTTTTGAGGACCAGCAACCTCAACCTCCTGGCGTGGCCGTTTGCTCGACGGCTTGGCGGTCGTAGTCGCAGAGGTTTTGGAAGAAGGTGCAATCTTCTTCTTTTTGGCCGCCGCCGGAACAGCAGTGCTTGTCGAGGGAACACGACTACCTGAAGTAGAGCAAAACGAAGTTAGCAAATCCTAAGTAAGATAAAGGGGAGAAGTTAGCAAAAGTACCCTGAGTCGCGGCCTTTGAATTCTTAGGCTTGTCACCAAAAAGCCTGGCAACAATGTCCTCGACCGGCGCACCGAAAAATTCCTGTGTATAAGCTTCCCACCAGTCACCGAACGTGTCAGTGCAGATGGCGTCAGGAACTGCCGGTTTTAGACGGAATCTCAAGCATCGCTCCTGGAAGTCTGCGTTGGCAGACTTGAAGTCTTTTTCAGGAAAGCCAGAGCGACGCCCTCGATCGAGTAGGGAACGAGAAGAAAGAAGAGGCAGCGGGGCACCTTGGACGAAGCCAAGTTGTCGAGCCAGAAATTGCGGGTGGTAGACTTCCCAGCTGGCTCGACGAGCGTCACAGCCGAGAGGAAGGTCGCGTGACAGAACAAACGACCCCCAATGCCGGCGAACGCTCAAATCTGTCTCCGCATCCCAGGCCGATGTTGGGAGTTGGATGGAAGCCGGGTAGTCTCGGCGACGACAGACTAAGAATTCGTCACCAGACAGGTCGTTGAGGCCGAAGAAAAATTTGAAGATTTCTTCGGCCCAGTGAGGTGGCGTTGGCCTAGAGGCCAGTTGAGGGCCGAGTACTTCGGCCGGATGAAAGGCAGGCATATCCGGTCGAAATTGCGCAAAATAGACTTGCAGCCAGAGCTGGAAAAGCCAGAGGGGCCCACTCTGCTGGGGGTCGATTTTGGCGGAGGTGGTTTCGGCCAGGCAGCGGTAGAGGTTGGCGAGTATGGCCGGGCTAAGGGCCAAGGATCGACCGTTCGCCAGAGCTTCGGCCACCGGTATATTCTCGACCAAGCATTTGTTGGATCTGGGGCAACAGATGAATCTGTTGTACCAGTAGAAGAGGAAAGCCTCATGTTCTCCCTTCTTGGCCGGATCTTGCCCTTGGCCGGCGAAATAATAATAGAGGGTGTGGTAGTTGAAGAAGTTCTTGAATCGCTTCTGGGTCTCTTCTTTGGAGGTGTCATTCCCTTCCTCCTTCAGCGATTCAAGGGCCCGGACCTCAAGCCAGCCTTTGAAGTCCAGCCTTCTCGGATGGCCGGCAAGGGCTGCATCAACAGTGATGCCAGAAGGAGAAGTTCCCAAAATTGCCGAAACGTCAAGGACGGTAGGGCCAATGGGACCGAGAGGGAGGACCAGTGTGTTGGTGGCCGAGCACCAGAAGTTAAGAGCTGCTACGAGCAACTCCTTGTCCATGGTAATTTCCTTGGTGGAAAGCCAAATAGCATCAAAAATTCCCTGGAGCTTCCACTGCTCCCCGTGAAGCTCGGACATGCGATTCACCCAAGACACCCAGACCACTGTTGAAGAAGGCCAGGAGCCTTAAGGTTTGTTGGTGTCCCATTTGGGCCAGTCAACTCCGCATAACAAGGGGGCAAGGCAATGCTCCTTGCACATACTGGTAAAAGATAGAGGGATTGCCTCCCTGAAGAGTGGCCCAAGAATCTGATGGGAAGTGCTCGGATCACTCTCAAAATGCATGGACTTGACGGAGAATTTGTCGATGATGTTCTTGTATTTTTCGCACTCATCGGCGATGTTGGAGATGAAGGAAGCCATTGAAAGGGGCAGATGGAAATTTCTGGTTAGAGATTGAAAAGTAGCAAAAGAACTTGGGAAGTCTGGGATTCTTCTGGGCGTTGAAGATTTGAGAGAAAGAAATCAAGAACTCAAGGATTTTGGAAGCGTAAAGGTGTCAAAGGGAAGAATTCAGGGATTTATAGGCAAATGGTGAGAAGATGAGACGTTTGATTTTCAAATTCTGGATAAAATCAATCGGGAAAAGCGCCAATCATTTCGAATATTTGAGGGGATCTAGGTGACAAGACCGAACGTCGCGGAGAATTAAAAACCACGATTGCGTGTAGCGGCGGACCATAATGAGAAGACGATTCAGCGACCGCGTGCTTCAGAAAACGTTAGGGTTTCCAGTCATACTAAGAACCGACATGTGGCGAAGAAAGAAGACGAAGGGTACGACGTCGCTTCTTCGAGGCCGAGGCTCGACCAAGGCCGACGACCTCAGAAGCGAGGGGGCAATGTTTGGGCCCAAAATAGCGATTTAGGCCGGGCATAGAAATTGTCTCAGCCCAAAAGCCCAATGCCAGACACGGAAGATATAAGAG
This sequence comes from Crataegus laevigata, assembly GCA_963580275.1. Taxonomy (NCBI): domain Eukaryota; kingdom Viridiplantae; phylum Streptophyta; class Magnoliopsida; order Rosales; family Rosaceae; genus Crataegus; species Crataegus laevigata. Next base: position 8,697,401 of record OY756939.1, on the reverse strand, counting down.
ATGGGCCGGCCAAATCCCGTTCGAGGGAGGATTGCTAAGGCGAAGGAAACCTAGTACAAGAAGGAGTCTCGGCGAAAGTCCTAATGGAAACAGGAATGACTTGAGATAGAGATCAACTAGGGAAGGGAGTCCCAATCCGAGTAGAATTATGATTCGATCAGAAAGGGGATTCAGCCTCTATAAATACAAAGACAGTGGCAGCGTGAAAGGACCTTCAACACAACACACAAATCTGCCCTGCGCAAAACCTCTCAACACCTTTGAGACTTTTTTTTTTTACTTTCTTTTCCGCCTTCACATCTTCAGTTTGGATAAACAGCACTGTGAAGGCAACCGGTAAACACCTTCAGTTTGGATAAACAGCACTGTTGCCGAAGAACCAACCGTCCGTGAAGCATCTTCAGTTTGGATAAACAGCACTGCGACAGGGTCGATTGGTTATTTATCCTAGTCTCGGCCGACGAGGGTTTTTGGATCCCCGTCGACATAGGTCATCTCATTAGCCATCTCGGCGAAGTGAGGTGTTACTGATACTAAAGCTCGGTGCTTCGACGCTGAGTTATTTTATGATCGCATACTCGCAAGTGGGTTTCAGAGTTCGGCACCGAGACGGCCGAACCACGTTCGTTGTCAAGACCTTCATCCGTTTTGAGTACCTGTGCCCTTACACTCTCGTATCAATTCGGCGTGGTTTTACCTTCACTAATACGGTGACAGTCGCCGAATCGGACAGCGACGATTTGTGAACTTTGTAATTAGTAGCCTCGTCTTCAGGTTTGAGGACCCAGAGGCCGAGACGCGTTCCTTTCTCGGCCGCAATTGCAAGATACAGAAGTCAGCCGCGCGCATTCACACCACATCAAGACATTTTACTCCTCGGCCGAGCCCGGCCAGCGAGTTGGCACGCCCCGCACACATTCAAAGGACTTAGTTAGTCTACTAGTTACTCGGCCTGCGCGCCACGTAGGCTAGGTGATTTTTGTAGTCAACAGAATGTTCTGAAGTATTGTACTACATAATTTTCCACATTAGACTTCCACCCTAAGTTCCTCTCTCAGTTAAACTTACTCTTAATTAGTGCAATTTAGAAGAGCTCTAAACTAATTATGGTTCGTCTGAAAATACTTTTAAAATGTGCTTTTGAAATCAAAAAATATTTTTTTTAAGAAACTCTTTAAATTATTTTAATAATACTTCTAAGCGAGCCCATAACGTTTGGTGATGTAATTAAATGACGTGAAACATTTCCATGCATGATGCGATCTTCGCTTTTGAAGAGAAGAAGTCGTTGATATTAACATATCCCTAAATGAATGAAAACATTCAACAACGACAACTGCGCGTTCAGAGACTTGGTCCAAACAGTTCGGAAATAAACAGTTCGGAAATAAACCAGATATCCTAGTAAATTAAGTCACACTTCTGTCTCTCAATGATTTGTGTAATACCCTGAAAATTTAAAATATATGTATATGTGGAGTAAATCGAGAATAAATAGATTTATGGTTATGAAATTCGAATGGGGAAAATGTGAAATCCCGCTTCCGGATTTCATTATTATTTATGTCGTATAATTTTTTGTTAAATGGAAAATGACGAAATTTCCCTATTGTATTAAACGGATTTCCTCGCGGATGTATTTGATCCTTTCATGATCTTCTAGATTTATTTACATATTCGAATAATACGTTTCGATACGGACGCGTGAGCGCAAACGGAATGTGATTTGGAGTTAGGATGAGTAAGTTACGAATGTGATTTTGTGGAGAGATGTTGTTCTAGAAGCATAATGACGAACTACGAATGGCTTGATCTCTTCGCAAGGTATGTAGGTAGTCTAACGATATGGTTAGATGCAGCCATAAAAATAACCCAAATTTAATATTGTGTTGGATTTCTTTTAACGAAAGAAATTTGTTATGCTTAATAGCATAGAGATTAACCATGACTTTATTTTGGCCTATCACTGGATTTAGCTTCCAAATAAGAGTTATGGGTCGTTACAATTTGTTCCATTTATTTAATTTTTTAATGCATACAATATTATCTAAAACTAAGGGGTAGGGGAGTGGGGTAAGGACTAACAATGAGCTGACATAATAATTTGATTCTAACTTAATCTTTGACGAGAATTGATCGAACCAAAGACTTCTAACTTAAAATAAAATACAAAAGAAAAATACTTATGCTTTCATAATATGGTCATAGGCATGGTATAAAATATATATAATATTCCGATATTTTCATCGAAATATTTGTGTTTTTGGACTACCGATATTTCCGATGTCATCGATATTTCTATCGAAATTTCCGTGTTTTTTAAATTTCTATATTTAAAAAAACACTAAGGAGATTCGAACCCCTCCTATTTTACTCATTTAACATCTTGACCACCATATCACCTATGTTTTGTGAAAATATGCTAAAATATTTACATATTTTCTACACTTACAATGTTTGCCAGCTCGCTATATAATCAACTTAAATCAGTTAAATCCATCATGCAATACATTTCCTTCCAATTTTTTTGTGATAAACTAATAGATAATTGACTAAATAAACATCTTGAAAAGTTTCAATAAAAATTTCCAAGTTTTTCTTACAATTTCCGTGGTTTTTATTCAATTTTTATCGATATCAATAATATCCCGATATTTCCATCGAATTTTTTTTGTTTTTGAACTACCGATATTTCCGATATCATCAATATTTAATACCTTAATCATAGGTTAACCACCCCTTGCAATTGATGTATTTTTTTGACCTTGTACTCCTTTTCCAAAATCCACAAGTCACATCTGTTATAGCCGCCTTTCTGTTTTCTCCCATCACCCCTTGCAATTGATGTATTTTTTTGACCAGAGAATTGTAGATAGTCACTCTTTAATATATTATCTTCCATTTTAGTCAGATCTGATATGTTAATTAGCCACTAGCCCACCATAGTATTTAGAAATTACACTGAGTTTTCTGAGAAGATGACTAGCATCATACAACAATTCGTAGGTCCAATAGTTAGAAGTGATGAGGCCAACTAGCTTAGTTTTATGTTTTGACTAGTTATTTTCGGTTTAAGTTGAGCTAGTCTTGCATGTATGTCTCTTGGATACCTAGTTCCTCAGTTGGCAAACCTTGCCTATAAATGGGTGAGGTGCTAAGCTATGTAACGAAGCAAAAAAGAAGTGAGAGTAAGTAGTGAGAAGTAAGAAGAGCGAGTAAGTAAAAGAAGTATCCATAGCTTCTAAGAGTTTAAGAAAAGTTTGTGAGTGTTCTTCTGTCATCTCTCTCTCTCTCTCTCTGAGGCTAGATTGCATTCTCAGAGTCATGATGAAGGAAGATGTCTGCGCCAAGCAGCTCATATGCGGCAACAGCGAATTCAATGTTGCTGAGCTCAACAGCTTCGTAAAGAAAGTTAAGTTTGGTAAGTGCGGGAGCTCCTATGCCGTTGTTGCCATCATGGGCCCTCAGAGTGGAGGTACTAAGGCCTTCTACTTCAATCAATTAAATTTCAATTTGTTGTGTACAGATCATACATTGTTTCTGAAATTGGTTGGCTTGGCTATGAGATCACAGGGAAAAGCACTTTGATGAACCATCTTTTCGACACCGGGTTTCAGGAGATGAAACAGAAAGCGGAAGGTAGGTTCTATATATTGTGTGTGCGCGCGCGTGTGTGTGTGAATCAGTATTTGTGTATAAGTAATTAAATATTCAGGAGCCAAACAACGAAGGGAATTTGGATAGCCAAGTGTGTTGGCATTGAGCCTTGCACCATCGCCCTGGATTTGGAGGGTAGTGATAGCAGCGAGAGAGGTGAGGTAATCATCTTTTGATTAAACTGAGTTTTTATCATAAATGATCTTTTTACGTTAGAAAGTCTGTTAATATGCTGATGTGTCATTCATATGGAAATCCTATAGCCAACAACTCTAAACACAAGACCAATAATACCAAGAGATTTTTCAGTGTGATCGTCATACGAGGTGGTACACTATATATCCTTGTATAAATGGTGTGATATGTGTTAAAAGGTTAATAACTTAAAAATTAAAAAATTTCACCACTTACATAAAAACATATGTTGTACCATCCGTATTCTCGTCATAACTAAAAATTTCTGTACTAATACCAACCTAACCCAATACCACAAATTAAAGACGCTCCGGATCTGCTGTAATGAAAGTGGTGTCTCTTTCACGTATCATTTCTTTACTTGTTTGACAAGTGTACCACTACTTCACTCTAACATAAATCTGTTAAGCTTTAATAAGTTAAAAAAATAAATAAATAATAAAAAGTACATGAAACCCTTGGGCGTAGAGTCCCCTCAGTCCTTGCAAAACACAAAACAATTGACCCCAAATCATCTTCTGACAACAAATTCTAGGGCGTTTGCAGGAGGATTGATTTTTACCTCCAATCGAGCAATGGTAAAAATGGCGTGAGTCGTGTTCTTGTAAGTCAAAGCGGCGCATCGCGGCGATATCGGCGAGTCAAGCGATGGCGCCGGTGATGGCGACGGTTTCCCACTGCCACTACAATGCCGACGACATTTGTATTTCACGACAGATCTAAAAGATTTCAAAGAGATTGGTGTTTGAAAATTTCAGATAGATTTGTCCCAAGCCTCTTGACTCTTCGACCAATATGACTAAAAGAGCGATCTAAATCTTAAGCCAAGCGAGAGAAGGGTTTCGGCTGTGGGCTGGCGACGAGTAAGGGAGGGGGAGGGGGCGGGCGTGGTGGGGGACGGAAACTGGGGAGTCGTTTCTGCTAATTTTTTTTTTTTTCAATTTAGTAAAAGTTAATAGAGTTAAATTGAAGTTATGTCGACACGTGTCGAAAAATAAAGGAAAAGACATGAAAGAGACACCATCTTCCCATTGGATGGCTATGTGAAGACAGCCTTCTGTCCCTCTCCACTCGATTGTGAGTAATTCGAAAATAATTTGAAACCTTAAGGGATATCATTTTGGAAAGCACAAGAAAAACTCATGGGTGTTATTCTAAATTACTCCCACTTTATATGACGTTAAATTGTCGTACACTATTAACGTGATCACAGATCAGGTAACTCCTTTCACCCTATATATTGACACTCGCCATCATTAATGTAGACATACATATTGATATGAAGCTGATTTCATGTGCTTGTAGAACTTCAAATAGCACATCGCATATCAAATCTACAAAAGGATATAAAATAAAATAAAAAACCAACATGTTTAAATTAAATCAAGTTGGAACAAATTCATATAATTAAAAGTGATTACTATATGGCAAATACAGCTCAAATCCTCAGATATACTCGCTCTTCATACTTGTTCCTCTGCAATTTGTTTTTTCCAGGATGACACTACGTTCGAGAAACAAATCGCTCTATTTGGGCTGGCAGTTTCAGACATTTTGCTCATAAATATGTAAGCTCATTAATTACTTGACCTCACAATTTACTTGACTGATGGCCCATTTTAACCACATATACAGAGTCTTTCATAGAAGTGATTTCTATTTTAGTTGTGAGGCTCACATCATATCAATTTTCAACGATTTGAATTATTTCATTTTTAATTTGCATTTCATAGATCATCTTTACAATATATTAGCCAAAATAGAAATATATGAGACATCTAATTTAGTTCAAAGAAATTGACGAATACTATATTTTAAGAAACATTGAAATTTCATCGTGACAATTAAAGTGAGCAAATAGTTTCGGATTAAAATAAATTTTTGCAAGGATGATCTATGAATTGTGAGACATACAAAATAAATGGTTTGGAGTGTTGAAGTTCAATTGTTGTAATGTTCATCATCCTATTTATTATCATTATATGAGTTTGAATTTTAAAATTTGTATATATTATGGTGAGCATCACTATCATTTAAGAGTAGTGAGCAAAAATATTTCTCATAAATATATGTCAAGTAAGGGATAATTCAATTTTGTAGTGGTCCATATTACTACTATTATATTAAGGTAATTACCGATGACGACTCAAACTATGATTATTTGTTACTCTCTTTTTTTTTAAATCTAAAGTTGAGTGTATTTTTGCTCACCCTCCTCAAGTGGTGGTAATTTTTATTACTATATTTATTATTGTTGGATAAGTTTGAATTTTGAAATTTGTATCTATCTACTACACTGATTTAGAAATTTAAACTCATCCAATGATGATAAATAAGCTATTGAGCAAAAATATTCTCTCTAGAGTTTGTTTAGCAAGAAAACGCTGGTGTGAATTTGGGTTGCAACCATCTTTGGTCCTCTGAAAAAGCTTCTGATTTCATCTAATTGAGTTGCTAGGAGTACTCTAATCTAGGAATTTTTCTTTAAAAAAAAAGGTTTTTATTTCACAATCCTACCCCAAGATTTCAACATGACAGTACGTATGCTCGTAGTAATAATAACCCTACGAACATAGATAAGAAAAGGTTTTCTATTAGGAGATGTCTATATACATGTAAATTAGTAATTTCAATATTAATTGGAATTGGATATTATATACAGGTGGTACAATGATATTGGTCGAGAGCAAGCTGCGAGCAAACCTTTACTAAAAACTATTTTTCAGGTGCTCATCTATAATTGTAACCATGTATGCATATCTAAATTAATACGTAGTCAACATTCAGTGTTATTATTTGACATTCTGGTTTCTGAATTTTCTTTTCTTGTTTTTGTCAATGTTTCTGAATTTGTATTCATATGAAGGCACTGACGCGCTTATCTAGCGACCCCCCTAAGAAAACGACGTTACTATTTGTTGTGCGTGACAAGCCATCGAAGGTACTGAGAAGTGAGAATAAATGAAAAGGAGATTTTTTTTTTTTTAATATAGAGAAATGATAGAAGCACAGTCAATTTTCTTTCCTTTAGACACTTTTGTTTAAGTTTGTTCTTTATTTCAATTTGATGGTAATAAATAAAAAAGGGGTGTAAGAAGACAATAAGAGTGAGAAAAATTCTAACTTTGTTTACATATTAACTGTCTTGTTTGTGGTTGTTCATTTAGGCCCCTTTTGAACTGCTGAAAATATGACTTTAGCCCATGAAACTTAATTTTCTCCACATAAAACCTGACATAAGTTTTTTACTCGAATAAAACTCATTGACTAGATTCCACATCAGCAAATTCATTAATTATATTTGACTTTACACATTTAAAAAAATTCGATGCGCAAAACACCCCTATTTGAATGTTTGATTTACACAATTAACTCTATACAAATTTTAAATGAGAATTAATGATTTTACAAAAATAAAAAAATAATAAATTCATTGCCTAATATATAATAAATATAAAATAGGCCTAATAAATGTAGTCATATAAGCTTAGTTAAGTCAATAAAGATATTGTCTGGGGTTGTAATAGACCTCAAACCTCAGGGGGTATTATGTAATTTACCCTTGATACTATTAGTCAAGACTCAAAAGTTGGATCTTAATTCGTTGACTGGTATGCAACTGTGAATTTTTCTAGATGCTAGCAATCTATGACGTTTTATAGATGCTAGCAAATATATAGACCGAGAAAAAGCAAAGTCGTTTACATACATACAAAATATTAAAGTCCCAATTAAGACGTTATGCTAGCAAATATATATATAGACCGAGAGAAGCAAGTTGTTTACATACATACAAAATTATCTCAATCGTCCCGATTAAGACGTTACTGGCACATATATGGACCGAGAGAAAGCACGTCAAAATTACCTCAGTCCCCCTAATTAAGACATTACTAGCAAATATATAGACTGAGATAAAGCAAGTTGTCTACATACATACAAAAGTATGTCAATCCCAATTAAGACATTGCCAATAAATATATTAACTGAGAGAAATCGAGTTGTTTACCTATAAATAAAAGTATCTCAGTCCCAATAAAGATGTGACTGGCCAATATATGAACTAAGAGAAAGCAAGTTTATATACATACAAAAGTACTTCGTCCCAATTAAGACGTTAGTAGCAAATATATGGACAGAGAGAAAGCAAGTTGTTTACATACATACAAAATTATCTTGGTCCCAATTAAGACTTAAGAAATTTCGTAACAATTGGCTATATAGATGACAAAATTATGTGGCACGCTACTGATAATTACTTATTTCAATGTATCTTTCCATGTTTTTGTTATAGAAATAAAAAAGTGACTATTAATTTTAAAATAATGGAATATTATATTGGCACTCTAAAAATTTTATTTTGCATTCTAAATTTTTTATAATTAATTAATTAAAAAGAAAAATGCATTTGTGAAAAATGTAAAATGAGATCTTATGGGTGGTCATCAGGACATCTAACATTTTTGAAGTGTAGCATGAGTCATGACTTGGATGAGTGGTTATGTAATTAAATGACGTGAACAATTTTTGTGTTTGCAGGCATGATGATGACCTTGGCGTTCTGAAACGAAGAAGTCATCGATATTAACAGCAACGGCAAGTTGCTGCAGATCAGGACATCTACATCCCCAAGTGAATGAGAACATTCAACAACGGCAAGTTGCTGATGAGGAAAGCGTGTGCAGAGACTTGGTCCAAACGTAAAGTTGGGTGCGAGAATGTGTGGATAAAAAAAGACTAAATTGTGTAAGAGTTTATAAGAGGTTGGACTACTTCTCATATTGCCAATTGATTTTACAAAATTGTTATTCTTACCACATATTTGTACCATCATTTATACCATCTCTCTAATAGAGATAGGATTTACATGTGTTGGTGGACACTACCGTTATTAGAGAGATAATATAAATGATAGTATAAATTGATAATAAGTGTAACCTTACTCTTGATTTTATAGTAGAATCTCAACTTTCTTAATTAGGGAAAGTGTATGATACAAGTCGCATCTTTTGTAGCTGCCTTTCTTTTAATCCAAAAACATCTAACCAAAATAAATTTATGAGAGTTTATTATTTCTATAGCATTTGTCATTTCGTACTACGGTTTAGTGGTATTTCTTTTTACTTGTGAGTGAGGTTTTAAGTTCGATTCTTGCAGAAGGCGAATTCGAACTAAATTATTATAGCTAGCCTGTTGTGAGACTTAACTCACTCCGCCACCCCTTAATGTAGATAATATGGTACGTATTCAAAAAATTATTTCTATAGCATTTATTTGTTTGTGTTTACTTCTGGTTCTAGTCTAGAAGAAAATTTTCAATGTGCTGGAAACACAGCCTAAGAACACTGAGTGTTATAATTCAATTGGTTAGAAATTATTTTTAAATTTCCAACCAATCGTTTTATTACATTCGGATACATGGTTGCATTTTCACACATGCATGTATTTTTGGAACCTCATTCATCGTTTGCAGTTTTGGTTAGCTAGACTGTAGATATTGAGATCTAAATTGATAGTTCTACCCTTAAAGTAACGAACCCTAATTGAATTATTTCTTAATTATATACTATAAATATCTAATTATAAGTTATAATAACACTTACAAAACCTCAAAACCAATCACAAGTAATAATTAACTAAAGGCAATGTTGCTTTGGGCAAGGGATTACTGGACTAATTGGCTTTAAAAAACAAAAAGTGAATATGACAATTTATAAAGATTAACGTTGTGTTGAGAATGAATTTAATATATTAACAGAATAAAAAAATCTTGCATGAACGTATAATTAAGTTAAACTATCTTTTATATTGTCGATTGATTTTAGAGAGCTTTTGATATCTCCAGACTTTTCCTCAACCAAAAACACTATAATAACTTTATTTAATAAGAATGATTTGAACTTTAATAAAAAAAAATAACAAAACAAAAGTTTGATATAATAAGAATAAAAGAAAAACTTAAAAAATTGAAGAGTCCCACGCATCCCCACCATTCTCTATCTCTCCCACCCTCTCTCTCGTTCCCCCTCTTTCCCAGCGCGTCCCCACTCTTCCTCTATGTCCCACCCTCTCTCACCCATTCCCTCTCTCTATCTTCACACATCAGTAGGCCTGACAAACATGATGTATTTATCGTGTTCATATTGTTTTTGTGTAATACTTATTATCTTAACAAGTCATGTTATTTTACTCGCTAAAATTAATAGGTAAAATGAAACAACCCTTTAAGAAAAGAGAAAATTAATATGAAAATTAACAGGTCATGTTATCTTACTAAATTGAATCTACCCATGCAGACATTAAATGTACACAAATTTGGATTACATAACGTACCAATTAATAATATAATATATGTACCAAATTATCGCCTAATTGAATCTCCGACTAGAGATAGGTGGGGACGTGTGAAAGAGAGACATGTGAAGAGGAAGGTGGGGGGACAGAGAAAGTTAGGTGGAGACGTGTGAAGAGGATCGTGGAAGAGGAAAGAGGGGATAAATTATGCTTATGCATAACAATCTATCTTGATAATGTGATAGAAAGTCACAGCATAAACACAACCTTACGAGATGAGATTTTCTGCACCTATTTTTACATGTGGCCCTTCTGTGTCTTTGTTTTTTTGCTGAGAATTTGGTTTATTTTTTATTATTTTAATTATTTTCAAGTTAACATTAATTATGTTTAGTTCAAAAAGCAAAAACACAGAAGGGCCACTGGTAAAAATGGGTGCAGAAAATCTCAACTCCATTCTAAAAATGAAATATGTAGGATTCCAATTTCCCATATATATATACCGTTCTCTCTCCAAGTCTTTCCCACTAATCTCTCGCTACTTCCCTACTGCACAAAGACACGCACACGCGCTTTAGTTTCTCTGTTTAGAAGGCTAGATAGGGCAGAGTGATTGAGAGAATGGAGAAGAAAGATAGCTGCGGCACACAAATCATCTACGAAAACTGCGAGTTTAATTCTAAAGGGCTCGACACCTTTGTAAACAGAGTGAACCTTCCCGAGTGTAGAACAGACTATGTTGTTGTTGCCATCATTGGTCCTCAGAGTGGAGGTACTGAATAAGTGATCTTTACCTTCAATATTCAGTTTAATTGGTTGCGCTCGGAGTTATGGTCAATTATCATATATGGTTTTTTGAAATTTGGTTGCCGACATGAAATCACAGGAAAGAGTACTTTGATGAATCATCTGTTCGACACTAAGTTTCAGGAGATGAATCCAGATAGGAGGTTAGTTATCGTGACTTATGAATTTGCACTATTTAGCACACTTATTTGTTTTCGACACAAGTAATATATGTACGTTTTTATATGTGTATACATATGTATGCAAGTCGGTATTTGTGTGTGTATATATATACGTTTCAGGGGCCAAACAACAAAGGGCATTTGGATTGCCAAGTGTGTTGGCGTTGAGCCTTGCACCGTCGCCTTGGATTTGGAGGGTACTGATGGCAGTGAGAGAGGCGAGGTAATCATTTGTTGGGAGTAGTTTGTTATGTATTAGCGAACGTGTCAGCTATGAGATTAGTTTCCGTCTCTAAATAACATTATTTGGTAAAGAAAATTTATGGAAGTTGATACAGAAATAAACCTTAGGAGCTACTATTTGTGAAATATTTGTTGAGAGTAGTTTGTTATGTATTAGAAAACATGTCAGCTATGAGATTAGTTTCTGTCTCTAAATAACATTACTCGGTAAAGAAAAATTATGGAAGTTGATACAGAAATAAACCTTAGGAGCTACTATTTGTGAAATATTTGTTGAGAGTAGTTTGTTATGTATTAGAGAACGTGTCAGCTATAAGATTAGTTTCTGTCTCTAAATAACATTATTCGGTAAAGAAAATTTATAGAAGTTGATACATAAATAAACCTTAGGAGCTACTATTTGTGAAAAATCGCTAGTCCTTGGATTTACTCAATTTCCTCTGCAATTTTGGTCATTTGCAGGACGGTACTGCATTCGAGAAAAAATGCGCTCTTTTTGCTCTGGCAATTTCCGATATTGTGATAATAAATATGTAAGTTCATTAGTTTTATGGGATTACTTAGCTGTTGGACCATTTTACTGACGTTAGTTACTAGTAAACCATACGTTTAATTGTGTGAAAATCAAACTTTTATTTTTTCAAAATAAACATTTTATTTTTATTTTAAATTATGGGTATGTTTAAATTACAAAAGAGTACATTTTATTATACAAAATGGGTACATTATAGATTTAAAAAAAAGTGAATAAAGTTTACATTAAAAAATGAGTAAATTACAAAAAATTACCTCAACTATTGGATCGTTAACAGTTTCATATCTCGTCTTTAAAAAGTTTCAATGTCATACCTTATCTTCGAATTTTGTTGCAATGTCATACATTCCGTTAGTTATCCGTTAATTCCTCTGTTAAATGCTAACGTGACACACTTTATATTAAAAAAACTAATAAAATATTATTAAAAACTAAAAAAATCATTTAATATTTTTTAAATATTAAAATAATAATTAATTTAAATTTAAAATAAATATATTTAAAAAAAATCATATCAGTTCTTAAGAATTCAATTACATATACACATGTGATTTCATATTATTTTAGATATCAATTAGAGATGCAATTATCTATACAGGTGGCACCACGAAATTGGTCGGGAGAACGCTGCAAACAGACCTTTACTAAGAACTGTTTTTAAGGTACTCAATGGCTATGAATAGATATACATATATGACCGTGTTTGTCTTTGATTTAATCTTAAACTCCGACGAAACCTTAAGGGCTTGTTTTGTATCATATTTGAAAATTTTATAATTTTTCAAAACATTTCTTAAGAATTTTTTTTGAAAATAATTTTCTTTAAGACTCAAAAACTTGTTTGGTATACGATTTAAAACTTTTATATCGTACAACTTAAGCTGAACAAAAAGATCCAAAAGGAGGGGGTCGGGAGAGAAGAGGAGAGAGGAGGAAAGAAAATAAGAGATGATTGGAGGAAAGAGAAAGAAGTGAGAGGATCAGAGGAGATAGAGAGAAAGAGGAGATAGAAAGAACCGAGAGAATGAAGAGAACAGATTGGATGAGAGACTAAAAAGGTTATTAAAAAAAGGAAAAAAAAAGAGAAGGGGGAGAGAAAAATGAAAAGAGAGAGATAGATTTGGAGTGAGAGGGGGGGAGGGAGAGAAAAGAAGTGAATTTAAGTTTTAAAACTCTAAAAACTCACTTTTTGTGTTTTTAGATAATAGACTATATTTTTTAGTTACTCTTGAGTTCCTTTTTTGAAAATAGTCCTACCAAACAAGTTTTTATGACCTAAAACTTGAAAATTATTTTTAAATTTAAAAAGTTGAATTCAAGTAAAGTAGCAAACAAGCTCTAATTCTCTAGTACATTGTCGTCTAACGGTGGGCATTATGTAACTTCTGAAAATGCTATTATATAGGAGATGCTGCGCTTAAAAGACACCCCTGGTAGACAAAAGGCGTTGCTTTTTGTCATTCGCGACAAAACGACACAGGTCTGGAGATATACAATAAAACTTTCTGAGTTAGTAATTAATGTACAAGATCATTATGTTCAGTTATGTCCTTGTCCTCATGAACTAATTCTCTAGTTTGTGGCCATTCGTTAATTTAGAGCCCGTTCGAAAATGCGGCGCTTCAAGTAAAGGAGGATATACATAAGGTATATATACTACGTAATTAATTCCGAAATTGTTTTTGCATTCCAAAAATTTCATTTTACATTCCAAACTTTCTATAATTAGAAAGAAAAATACACTTGTGAGGAGTTTAAAATGAGATTTTTGAAGTGCTAATAACAGTTTTCATTAATTTTGCCTAAGTTCTATAATTTGATTTTGTTGGTTAGTTCCTTTTCTTTAGCATGTCTTACAGTTAATATAATGGTGTAAATGAATTCTGCAGATATGGGATGCAGTTCGGAAGCCCCAAGCCCATAAATTCTCTGAACTTTTTAGAGTAAGATCTCTTGTATTAATGTTCTTGATCATCTACCTAATCATGGATTAAGATCAGGACACACATTTTTTGACACAATTTATCAAGACCCGTTTCGTAAGTATTTTAACAATCTAACCGTTTATCTTTTAAGTCTTTCTTCACAACATTTTTATCAAAAGTTACCCCAATCTGAAACCATATGATTGTGAGATTAAATGATATTTATTTTAGTGTTTTATTTGTATCTTTATATTCATCCATTTCTTCACTAAAAATAAATATCTTAATGATTTTAGATGTGTATATAATTTTTTGCATGAACGATCTGCAAATGATGAATTAAAATATAAGCAGTTCAGATGTTGAAAAAACTCACAGAATATGAACTACAAGAAAATCCGTCAAAAATGTATCTCCCTAATCTCTCTATATATGTATATGTTGTCTCTGATTGTAACATTCTTTGACACGTAGGTACACGTAGTTGGTTTGTCACATTATGAGCATCTGAGGGAGAAGTTTGAGGAAGAGGTACCCCTATCTTGCTATATCAAAAGCAATTCATTATATATCTCATGTCAAGGTATCCGATTATACCTCATGTGGAACCACCTTGAACCTCCACTGAACAAGTTTCGCGAAGATCAAGAGGGTTAGCTAAAGATATCGAGTTGCCCAATAACATTCACTCCCAAGTCCCAAGAATTATGGTTATAACCCCAGATAGAGCTAGAACCATAAAGAATGGTTAGCGCGAATGTCCTGCACTTTTAAAAACTCACCCACTGCTCCCAGTTACAATCAAAGTCATGGGTGGGTATTCCAATAATAGAATAATACTAATCGGGGCTTAAGAAATTATTAGATTATATCGATAAACATTTGATGATTACTTTCTTTAACAACTAAGGATATAGTTCATGTGAAATCTGTTTTTTGGTCTTTCGTGTTTTGGGATTTGGGTTGGGATGTTTTGATAGGGTTTTAGTCCTTGGTTGTACAAGAAACTTTCCCTACAAGTTTTGAGGGAAGTTAAAGCTTAGTTAGGACCTTGTTGTCAAACTCCCTTCACAGGAGAGAGCACCTTGCTGTCTTGAAAATGCCTTGTTGAAGAAGTAAATCAGGTGATGTAACGTGTCAAAGAGAAGATATCACATGATAACCTTATAAAAAAAACAAGTAAACCAGAACCCACCAAAAGCATGAGAAACCCCAAATTAAGTTTATTGAATGAAAATATGAAAGTTACAAACTCTAGCTAGGCAGATGACACTTTACCACAGTTGCGAAAATCAATCATATCTATGGATCTCCACTGATTCTTCTCGCACTAACAACTAAATATTTAAGCCTATCATTTGTTAAATAAAAAAACCCTAGAAGCTTAAATGTAGTTTTATATAAGGCTTATTTTTAGCTAGGCACGTGTACCATTCACCAAATCTCACTTTATCCCCTACACTCAACGTTGTCTCACTTTACCACATGCACTCTTCCTCTGTGTCCTACTTTACCCCCCTATACTATATTTTTACACTTTACCACATGCATTCTTCCTCCATGTCCCACTTTACCCTATTCTATCAAGTAAGTTGGTTGTGTGGCATATGACATGTCATGTTAGTGGAACCTATGGGCAAAAGGAGGTGGGTTAAACTCAAACTAGAGATTGATTTCTCCATATTTAAAAGAAAAAAGAAGAAGAAGAGAGTGTTGAATTTCAAGATTCGCAAGTCAATTTAACCCGCCAACATAATTGAAAAGACTAAATTGTCCATGATGCAGCACAATTAACGATTCTTTTTTTTTTAGTTCAATTAACGATTCTCTTAACTTGTTTGACAGAATAAGGTAAAGTGGGACATGGAGTAAGAGTACAATTGTTAAAGTGAGACAATATAGAGTGTAAGGGAGGTTAAGTGGGGCACTAAGGAAGAGTGTAGGTGGAAAAGTGAGTCAACATAGAGTATGGGGGTAAAGTGAGATTTGACAGAGTACATGTGTCATAACTAAAAATAAGCTTTATATATGACTGTTAGCCCTAGGCTTTCTAGGTAGAAAAATAATTAAACAAATAACAAAATACCAAAAACGTCGTAAAAACTTAAAATGGTGATAAAGTATGCCCAAGAAAGTCCATATGTCACAGCGAAGCGGTGTGTTGAACTTGTGATATGTAGCATTTGTAACAGGAGTCCAAATTTGCGAAGTAATTCTTGCTCGTGTACTTGGTTTCAGTCCACTCCGCCATTTAATCTAATCCAAGAAGTCTGCACCAAGCTATTTGCAAGACCGCGTCAAAGAAGTTGAAAGAAATTAAAGTTGGAGCTAGCAAATCAAGTGCTTTTTTTTTTATAATAAAAATTAAAAAATCAATTGTTTTTTAGTTGGCTGCCGAAGAAGACAAAACCTCGTTTTAAAACGCACTTTATTGCGATTGCACAAAACTCCATGAGTAGAAATTCCAGCATCTATCAGATCAATGTGTGCACGGACCAAATTCCCTTAGTGTTAAACCATGGTTTCGTATAGAACTTTACAGTGGGGCTGTGGTACTTACGTACATTCGACTGTATGATGCAGGTTGCTCAACTGAGGCGGTGTTTTGACAATTCTACTTCTCCAGGAGGCATTGCTAGTGATAGAAGGGGTGTTCTTCCTGCCTCTGCATTTTCTGACATGACACGGCAGATTTGGGAAGATATCAAACAGAACAAAGACCTGGATCTTCCTTCTCAAAGGGTACCTTGTCCGTTTCTTATTAAATTTCCCTTTGGATGCAACAATATTTGTGGTCTGGACTTCTCATAAGCAGATAACCATCTACAAATAATGTTTTTATTTTAGTTCATGGCTGCCACGGTGCGTTGTAAAGCAATTGCCTACGAGAAATTGAAACACTTCGAGAAAAGTGAGGTATGTATTTATCAATTATCAGTGATCACCATTTGTTAGATGCTAACTTCTACTTCTAATAGTACCATATACGATGGAAAGTTTCATTGGTTGTTGCTTGGATGAACATTATTTAGGACTGGTTGTCATTGAAAAAAGATGCTGAAACTCGTCCTGTACCAGTTTTCGGTAAAAGGGTCAGCTCAATTCTAGACAGTCATCTTTCCGAGTAAGTTCCACTCTGGTTTCTACTACTTATGACTTTATTTGTAAGCCTTGATAAATATATATCTTGCTTATTTGTTATCACTATAGATATGACAAAGAGGTCATGGACTTTGACGAACGTGCAAGGAAGTCGGAACGAGACAGTTTGCAGTCGACAATATTGAAGGTATGGCTACTTTATGATCCTCCTCTCTAGCTAATTGTTTCGTACAGTTAAATACTTATTCTCAGGTTAGGATGGTCCTTTGGGACCAATGTAAACTTGTACTAAATAAGTAAGGATACAACGCGGTTATATGTGCCTGAAAAGAAAAGAGTACGAATAGAACTATTTTGTGCTTAATGTTAGAAAATAGGGGCACGGTATGAAATTTGTGCTTGTCAGTTTGTGCTGTACAACAAAAGTTTTAGTTAGGTCTGCAGACGGCAGTTCAAGAAAATAGGGGCAGAGCATTATGATATTTGTGCTTGTAATTAAGTTCACGTTCTTGGTAAATAGGTTCAGTTTCTTAGGCAGTTCTGTGTATGAGGATTGCATGTTCAAGAGATACGATATTTAAGTATTCAACCGAACCGTAATTCAGTCTTACCCTTCTTTCTTTTTTTTTATTACCATTCCCATTCCCATTCGTAATCTTGCTTTCTTCTGGACTGTACAGTCTGCCGAGGTTGCGTACGGTACCACGTTGGTACACTTATGGACTAAAGAATTTGAAGGGTTTAAAGATAGGGTGAAGTCACTGGACCCAGAAAAAGGATTTGTTGCATCTCTTCGTGCCTGTATTGATTCTTCCATGAGTATATTTCGCCAAGGATGTGCTGGTATATATAATATGATTCTGTTACTTGTTTCTCAAGGCATACAAATTTCTTTAAAATTACATCATTGTTGGCATTTCATCTACTTAAGTAACTGGATGAATTGAATTAATCATGCTAAGTTATCCCTTCAGATGCTGCCGTACAACATAGTAATTGGAGTTTCTCAAGCGTTGAACAAAAGCTTAAAGGTGATATAAATGCACATGCATCACGTGTCAAAAGTAAAAAGTTATCAGAATTGAAGGACAAACGTGAGGTAATATTTTTAGACAAAACTAATCTCATTCCAGACACACTGTCTAATATATGTGAGTCGCACATACTATGATAGAGTCAATCTCCATATTAGAGACCATATATCAGTAACTTGTTGATTTCTTAGAGACTAGTAGACAATGTATGAGCAATGATAGGGTTAATTAGCTTCTTAGAGACTAAACTCAATGTAGTCAGTTATATGTGCTTCATTCAGTATATAGAATTATTAAATAAATTATATGTTGATTATGCATTATTATTTAAATTACTTAATTAGGGGCACCTAGTACTACGGTATAATGGTATTTTCTCTCCATTTATAAGTGGAAATTCTTAGGTTAGACTACCTTGAATGACAAGTTCGCCATCAATTTATCATGACTTCGTCATTGTGGGGCTTAGCCGAAAAATCTCCCCACCCCTCAGCGTATATCATATCGTTGTATTAAGAATAAAAGAAAATTACTTAATTTGGGAAACTTTGTATAATGTTGTCTGTAGGAACAACTTGTTGCATCTTTAACTAGTAAAGTAGACCCTGAGTTTGGAAATGGTCGAGAAGACATGTGGGATTCCATAAGAAGCATTCTTAAGCTTGAGACTGAAAAGGCAATACCAACGTTATCAACTATAAAGGATAGTTTTGAGCTGAACGAAAAAGAATTCAATGCAATGAAGCAAGATTTAAGCAACATTGCCAGAGAAGAGGTGAAGAAAAGAGCAAGAGACAATATTGTTGCTGATAAAGTTTTGATCCAGATGAAAACGAGGTAAGGCAAATTTGTCACTGTATATAATACTCTTGTCATTTTCTGGTTGCCTAATTTAATTGGTTAACAATTTTCAGGTTTGCAAGCGTCTTCTGTTACGATAACAATTCACAGCCTAGGGTTTGGAAAGGGCACAATGATATCAATGCTGCTATAAAGGACGCCCACTCTGCTGTAATCACCGAGAAGAACTTAGTTTAATATTTAAACAGAAGTATAACCTTAACATGACATCAATTATTGTGTTTTTGTTTAATTAGTAACTCCCATCTCCTTTTTGTGCAGTCTCTTAAGATTTTGGACGTTATGGCGATCATTGACTTGGATGAGAAATCAAATAATGTTGAAGAATCGACCGTTGACTTGGATGAGAAATCAAATTATGTTAAAGAAACTCTCTCTTCTTGTAAAAAGGATAAAACTGAAAACACACTTCCGTCGAGTTCGCAAAAGGTATTACTAATTTAATGTGTTTTGCTTAGAAGTTTGTGTATATATAATTGAACTAGCAGTTTCTTATTGATAATTAATTCTGAATTAGGTTCTTCCAGAGGATATCCTATTCACACCAATACAGTGCCAACAATTGTTGGAGCAATTCAAAGAAGAGACTCTAATACATATCGAGAAAGCTACTTTAGCCGTGGTATATTTATAATGGATCAACTCTTATCTTACATCTAACTTAATTTAACTCCAGTTTATATCGTGAAGGTTTTATAATGACAGTTGGAAATTAGCTCAAGCTAATATAATTCTTTGCTGCTTTATATTTTCAGGGAGATCACATGCTGCAGAATTTGAAAATCGCGGAAACGGTAATTAATGCGTTCTCGGGTGTGGGTGGAGTGGCTTCAGGTGTCGCAGAAATTCTTCAGCGATTCTTTTAGTTGATTGATTGGAATCAGTTGGAATTAGTGGTTTAATGTCCGAGTTTATTTATCGTTCGTAGTTAAATTTGTCTGGCTTGTAGCTAAATTAGTTAAAACTAGAAAATATGTCCGTGCGTTGCTGCAGAACTTGAATGCATCACCTTGAATTGCATGAATAAGATACATTTTATTTGAATAAATTCAACACAATCATGAATGAAGAGAAGAATAAATGAGTGAATGAGATCGGTAAGACATGCAGCTTCGTTTTTATATACATTCAAACGAGCTGACATAGAAAGACATTGTACAATGAACAGGACAAAACTAAACGTTTTCATTCCCTAATAAACAGAAGACACAGAAGTAACATGCAGTTCACACAAACACACTAAAACACGGACACACTGGAAAAGTCTCTCCAAAATTAGAGTGCGTTGTTTTGAGCATGTAAAATACTTAAAAATTTAAGTATGATTATTGCACCGTCATGTGATATTATGATTATATACCATATAAAAATAATATATATCTCATTAACATATATCAACTGTCATTCACTCGTAATTTAACTAATGAATATGCGTAACTATGTGACCGTGACATTCTACCACTAATCAAAATGGTAAAAGTGGGAGATAATATAAACCCAGCACAGCTGACAAAAGAACATCTAGGGAAGGGAGAATGGGACCAGCCAAAGCAGACAACTTTGGAAACCCAGCCTCGTGTAAATCCCTAATCCTTAACCAAAAACATAATCAGTCACGTATACCACATACCGAACCAGATGCAGAAACTCAAATCAAACGTGTCCCAATTGCCTAAAGTTTCAAAATATCAATCATTTGTCGAGCCTAATGTTGAAAAATTACAATCCTTTCTTTACTAACTCTATCCGAAGATTCGAAATACCAGACAAGCTACAGAAAACAGCAGAAAAGCAGGAAAAAGAAGCAGAAATTAAGCAGAAAAGAAAGATATGATCAAATTGGACTCGAACTTACGAATTTTTTTATTCAAATAAACTAAAAAAAGGAGTTGGAATCAAACTAAACCTGAAAAATATCATATATCCAATATTAAGTGCGTACACCTATAAACTAATCTTTATGTATACTTTCAAATAATACAGATCAATGTAATCTAAAATGTTATTATATTCAATACGACAATACCAAATTGTAAAGTGAACTCTAAAAAGTAAGGCCTATGCTAGACATCTATATTATATAGCAACTTCATTTCCATCAGAAAGTACACATCAATGAACAAACTAAGAAGATACCTGTTGTAAATCGAGAAGCTTCCTCTCAAGATCTCTAGCAGCATCATGTTGCTCTTGAATTTTGGCCAGAGTGTCCATTATACAATTTGATACACAATTTTGGAAATGATCAATCTTAATCAGAAAATTAAGTGTTTCAACAACCCAAGCTAGAACAGTTAGGAGCTTAAAATTAATTATTCAAGATGTCAAAAAATGTGTCAAGTTTGTGAGGGAGTGCATCTATTTCTACATAAACACAAACAAATTAATCACCCAATTACATTTCATTTCTTTGCAACTGCTATAGCAATACATAAAGTCTTCATTCAATTTGGGATTTCAAAATAAATAACTCTATTTACGGAAAAATCGAACTCTTTCTCACCACGAAAAATTCACCAACTACTCCTAGTTGAACCAAAACAACCCAAAAAGCCTTATTCTTGACCATATTTCACCAAAATCATAGCCAGAACAACATTGCAGTCGTTGCCATTCAACGGTTGCAACATCGTCTAAACTTTGTATTTACATGCGATTAATTTTGGGGATAATCAGTCAACCCAATCTGTAACATCAGCTAATAACACGCCCAAAGTTAATACACTGTCGTAACATGTTGTGACCGACACCATACATATAATTATATCTAGCATTTTCAAATGTTTAAACAAATTGTCCAAGTCATGGAAAAACTTGAATGCATGCAAGTTAAGGGCTTGTTTGAGATCCTATTTGAAATTTTTTATAATTTCTCAAAAAATTTCTTAAGAATTTTTCTTAAAAACAATTTTCTTTATGACTTAAAAACTTGTTTGGTATGCAATTTTAAAAATTTAAATCTTATAACTTAAACTGAACAAAGAGATCTACAAAGAGGGGGTCAAGAGAGAAAGAGGAGAGAGGAGGAAAGAAAATAAGAGATGATTGGAGGAAAAAGAAAGAAGTGAGAAGATCGGAGGAGATAGAGAGGAAGAGGAGTGAGAGAAAAACCGAGAGAATGAAGAGAGCGGATTGGAGAAGAGATGAAAAAGGTTAAAAAAAAAGAAGGGTGAGAGAGAAAGAAGAAAGGAGAGATATAGATTTGGAGTGGGGGGAAATGAGAGAAAAAAAAAAGTGAGTTTTAAGTTTTAAAACTCCAAAAACTCACTTTTTGTGTTTTTAGAGAATAGACTATATTTTTTAGTTAGTCTTGAATTCAATTTTTGAAAATAGTCTTACCAAACAAGTTTTCAAGGCCTAAAACTTGAAAATTGTTTTTGAGTTTAAAAAGTTGGATTCAAGTAGAGTACCAAATTATCTATTCTAAAATTGAAGGGGGAGATGCACTGTAGCAGCATCATTCTTGGCCACTCGATTTTACTCTATTTACAAAACAAACCGGCAAATTGCATGGGTTGGGAGGGTAATTCCCAAAAGTTTAGAGGGTAATTTTGTCCATATAGTTTAGCAGGGAGCCACTCGATTTCACACTATTTACAACAAAACCGTGAGGTTTGGGCTGGTATTGGGGCTAGGTTGGAAGGGCAATTTTGTCCTGGGCGTTTAAGGCGGATTGGAGTGGGTTTGGATTTGCTGTCATTCAGAGGGGTTTCGGGAATGGGAGGCCATGCCGCCTCCGATAGAGAGAGAGACAGAGACAAAGACAGAGACAGAGCGACAGAGAGAGGGAGAGGGAGGAATGGGGATCTCAGTGCCAGCAGATCCTCGATTTCATGAGTGGGAGAGATGTTTGAAAAAAAAATTTCCCACTTTTTGAGGGACGGATGGACAGAGAGAGAGAGAGAGGGCAGAAAGCATGCTGTGCGTTTTTTGGGGTTAACGGGTTACCCCACGGGGTTGGTGAGCACAGGATGTCTGAGGGAGGTATGGGAGAGGATAGGGTTTTCAGTTTTGTCATCTGATTCAACAGGTAAAACACTGTTCGTAGATCATTGTTTATTGTTTGTTTCCCATTTGCTTTGCTAAAACTATGATTGACATTTTTTTGTTTCGACAAAATTGTAATGGATATTTATAACCTGTTTAGTTGGGTGTTACGAAGATAAATCTGTTTGGTGCACTGTTTTGTACACTGTTTGAGTAAGGTTGTGTCTTTTAAACTTGGGGTGTTGCGCTGTGCTCATTTCTGTTTTCTTCATGCTTTGCTGCTGTTTCGTTCTCAGCAAGTCGAATTCAGGTTCCTTTACTGCTTTTCATCCTTTGAATATCCCTCTGTTGCCAGGTTGTTTCTCCGTGTTTTGTTGCTTCTCTATTTGTGTGATGAGGGTGTTAGAAGTCTGTTTGAATTATTGTTTTACTCTTCTGTTGCTAGGTAGTATAATTTTGAAACAAGTTTCTTCTCTGTGTTCAAATGCATCATTGTTTTTCGTTCTTCAGTTTCTTTTTCATCATTAGCTATCTTATGATCATTGATAGTTTCTTCTCTATGTGTGTTGGATATGCTGTGATGTGCAATAAAAAGTGGGAAAAAAAATCTCTAAACATCTCTTACTGTTGAAATCGAGGATCTGCAGCAATGGCGCTCAGATCCCCACTCCTCCCTCTCCCTTTCTCTCGCTCCCAAAACTTCTTTATTCCAGGTTGTAAATATGTTGTGAATATGTGTGAGTAGAGTTGTAAACCAGAGAGAGAAAATGAACTTTAAACAGATGAAGGAAACAAAATTTGAGCAAAAACTTCCAATCTTTAAAAATGTGAGGCTTTTCAGTAGGTGTGTTTTGTAAAAAGGTTTTAATATTTTTTAGAAATGTAGCTTTCTCAGTTCTGCAATGCTTTTAATAGGTGTATTTTTATCTTTCCTGATTGCTGATTTAATTTGGGTTTTGTTAATAGTTTAATTTGGAGTTTAATTGAAGGTTAAATTCATGTTTGTAGTTGGGGATTAATTGAGGGTTTTACTTTACTTAGCTTAAATTGCAGAATGTGGCTTTAAATTTGAAAGTGTCTAGGTTGCTAACGGATCTGCTTTCTTTGCAGATTACAGAAATTTGGATCGTTTGAGGAAGAAGTTGGTTCCATGCTGTTTTGAGGTATATAATTATATGCCGTCATTTTTGTTCAAAGCCTACTTAGCTGTCTACCTTTTTTTAATTATATTTGTGAAGCTTTCATAGTTAGATTTTAAATATATAATTCAATTTTTGTCATTTGAGCTTATATTCGATATGAGTTTCTTTCTATTTAGTGTGCGTATCAGTATTTGTCCATTTATGTCAGGGTTGAGATGACTAGGCATCCATTTTGTCGTTTTACGTTAGAATGGAATTGGGCAATATATTAGGTTCCAAGATAAATTTCTAAAGTTCTACTAGCTTAGGTACAAATTAATTTTCAGAAATCAAACATGCAAAATTTCTATGCATGTTTTGAAATTGGTTGTAGAAAGTGGGCTTCCAAGTCTTAACAATAATGGAGGCTATGAAATCAGGGTAACCAAATAGGGGTAACTGTATATTTCAAAAACGCAAATTTTACACACGCACACGCACATTCTGTCAAGAATCAGTTTTGATTGGCACAGATGAAGATGAACAATAAGAGGGTTTTCTATTCAAATTTACTTTTTGTACTTTTAAGGGTTTTGATCATACATGTGTATTTAATTTGGTTCAGTTTTCAGTTTCAGCAGACTCTGGTTTTTCCTTTTTTGCAGCCTAGAAAGCCCTATGTGCTCAAAAATATATTTTTTGTTATGCTAGGAACCCTGTTTCCCCTTTTTGTCTCTCTGTGCACTCAGAAAACAAGCCACCCTAATTGAAGCTTTCTATCTTCAGATCACCAGTAATAATCTCATCAGGGTCCCAAGAAGAATCACAAGGATTCACTGCCGAATTGGTGTGTACTTATGCTTTTCCAAAAAACCCTTTTCTTGCCATTTTTCTGTTTTAAAATTGGGACCAAAATGATTATGAGTGATTTTGAAAAACACTGAGATAGAAAAAATGGCTATCAAGCCAGCAGGTTGTTAGTATTCAAACATATATTTTTCAGTCAAATGAAATAGTTGGCACCACAGGCTTTTAAGTAGGGAGGGATGTTTGATTATAGATTTTTTGGTTTTATTTTTTCTCCTCAGTTGTTATTTTCATTTTACTGTATATTGCATCTTCTGTTTGTGAATGCCTCTGTTTTTTTGCTTGCTGAGAATGCCTGTCAGCGGTGGCTTAACAAGACCGGGAAATCTGGAAAGGGGTGAGGGGTTAGCAGAGGGGGATTAGGCATGTAGCATCAGGGCTAGGTTACCAAGATGGTGTTTGGGTGGGTTTGGCAGTGAGTCATACGGTGGAGGGTGGTGATGCGCTCCGAATTCACGAAGGTGCACAAATATTACGAGTGGTAGGCAAATAAGCCAGATAAAACGCCAGCTTTGATGAGCCCTAATGCTTTTCTCTGCTATTTATCTAAGATCCCCCGACCAGTCAAACTCAAGGAACTGAAGTAGATATGTTAAACGTGTATAGAGTAGGACTAACAAATTCAACTACCTAATCATCAACGTCACCGTACTTACACATGATTCACATGAAACGAATCAGTATTTGTCCATTTATGCCACGATTGAGATAACTAAGCATCCATTTGGTCGTTTTACCTTAGAATGGAACTGGGCTTCTTTCTATTTTGTGCAAGTATCTGTATCTCTCTATTTCTGCAAAGCTTGAGATAACTTAGCATGTATTTGTAACAAACCCTGTTCCAATTGAATGGTTGCCGTATTTGTTCCAAGCGCCATTCGAAATGGATGATTGGTTTATTTGTTCTAATCCCCATTAGAATTGTATTTGCTTGGATGGGCTATTAGTATAAGGATAGTTAGATTAGGAATTTTGTTTTGCCATTTTATGATTGAGATCTAATTGCAGGTTTTGTGTTGCATGTCTCCGTGTTTAAGTGTCTATCTTGTCTGTGTGGTTAGTTTGGGCTGTTTTTTTCCTCAATGAGCTCTTTTGCGGTTGCATCTAGGTTTCCCCTTGAGAACTCATCAATCTTGAGTCCTCATTCTTGCAAAAGAGTTGTAAATACGTGTGAGTGGAGTTGTAAAACAGAGAGAGGAAATTAACTTTAAACAGATGAAGGAAACAAAATTAGAGCGAAAACTTCAAGTCTTTACAAAAGTGAGATTTTTTAGTAGGTGTCTTTTGTTAAAAGGTTTTAATCTTTCTTAGAAATATAGCTTTCTCAGTTATGCAATGCTTTGAATAGGTGTATTCTTATCTTTCTTGATTGCTGATTTGATTTGGGTTTTATTAAGAGTTTAATTTGGAGTTTAATTGAAGGTTTAATTCGGATTTGTGGTTGGGGTTTAATGGAGGGTTTTACTTTGCTAAGCTTAAGTTGCAGAATGTGGTTTTTACATTGTTATATGGAATTTCCACTGTGAAGAAATGACATTGAACACATCTAATTGACTGAATGTTGAAATTCTTCCTTAGGCACCAAATTGGATTAGAAAACAAAATTTGATTTTAATGTTCTATTTTCATTCAGTCAACGGGGGAACTGCAATTTCAACGAATATCATTTTTGTCTCTCTTCCATGTATTTTAATTATCTTTTTGATCTACCTCTTGAAATGCATTTTTTAATGTTGTAGTGTTCTTTTCTTTTGTTCACATTTAGATGCCTGCGCATTTTTTAGCTTTCAGTCTTTATGATGCCCTCTCTTAATATTTATGTTGGTGGCTTCTGTTGTTTATGAGAGCTCAACGAGTCTTTTTTTTTAAAATATTTTTTTTCAGAAATCACAAAGAACTTTGAATCCTGAAATCTGGTTCTGCTCCTTGACTCTCTGCCCCACGAGATAAAGTTTCAAGGTTTGATTTTTATTTTTGGAACTTTGATTTTATACGTATGTTAACAATTGATCGCCTTCTTTTGCATTTTGAGTTTTGTAAATTTGATGGGTTTGATGTGTACTTATATGAATTTATTAGTTAATTGAGGTGCTTCGTTTCAAATTAACTCTGAGAGTCTGTATTTTGAATCTAAAACTCTGCTTGGTTCATGAAGGAATAAGCTGCATTTTGAGTTGTTTGGTGCACAAGCCCTCTCTCATCCTGGCCCTAGATTTGTCGTCGCACAGGCTCACTCCTTTCAACCTGCATTGTTTCATGTATTTTGTAATTCCAAGCTTGCATTTGGATGCTTTACGTTAATTGGATATGGTTATTTGTGATTTTGAACATGTGTGTAGAAACTTTCATGTTAGGTCTGTTTTTTTGGGTGTGTTTTGTTTATGTCGTATGAGTGAAGTATGTGATCTATATTGATGTAAATAATTAGCAGTTGCAAGGAAATGTGATATCAATGCAGATACTTTGGAATATAATCTATTTGTATTAATGTACGAATAGAGAATTACTATAATTCGTATTTTTCACGTTTGGCATCTTTTCTTTATACATTTGATTCAAGTGTTATTCATATTTTTACCCCTTTTCCAATTTTGGGTAGCATTTTTTGGTTCATAATTAGATTTAAAACAAGATTTTTGAAGCTACTAAACCGTATTTGGTTCTATTTTATTGATTGTCTATTTAGGGTTTTTTCTATTTTGCTTGGTGGGGTCGGATTATTTTGGATTTATATTTGATTTATTTGGTTAATTTTTTATTAGTTGCTGATCTGGAACTTTGAATCTTTGCAGTTGTTTGAGTGGTAGTTCTTGGGTATCTTGACATTTATGCATAATTAACTTCGAGTTCTGCAGTTACTGCTCTATTAACCTGAAGCAAAAATAAACCAACTTTATAAGTCCACTGTTTTAACAAATGTAATTTTCTTTTCCGGTGCTTTCCATTTCAGACAATGCGACTTTATAAAATTTTTATTTAATGTTCAGTTTGATCGCCTTATGTTATTCGTTTGGTTTCGGCTTTCTTTCCTTTTTTTTTTTCTTCTCTTTGTGATCCTCTGATATTTTTTTTTTTTTCAATTATGTCTGTGATTCTTTTTTTTAACAGGTTTTAAAACATTCTGGTCATTCCAATTACAGTTTTAAGATATCCTCATTCATTTAACACATGAAAATTAAGCATTTTCATACCTAAGGTTTTAAATTATCATCATTTTGTTCAAATGCACCATTTCCTTTTTTGTTTCCCTTCTCTCATCTTGCAAGCACTCATGGTGTCCATTTCCTTCTAATTTTGGTTAATGCGTGTTTTAAAATTTGTGATAATCGTTTTCGTATTTCTATAAATTTTGATAGAAAAAACTGTTTGAAAAAACATATTTGTCTCCAAGTATAAATCACATTAGTCTAATTATTGCTATGATTAAAAACCATGTGATTAATTGTGGCTTGCTTATACTGCAATTTCAATTTGAGAATTGAATTTATTTACAAAATTATGATCCTTCTTAAAATTTAGAAAAGAGCATGTTAAAAGACCAATTTTCTTTACAAGAACTTGAATAAAAAGTAGACCATGAGTGAAAACCAACCAACAACGATTATGGTGATTCAATAATTTAAACATAAACCAGCTTTGACAGTGACACTCACCTATTGTCGGTTTTCCTTTCGGGCATATTTCCTACCCAAAGTTTCCCAAACTGTGTTCTCAAATAGCTGCATCAGCATATATTATTTCCAACTTCTAATAGTCTTTGGTCCCCATACTTTCCATAATTCGTTTTCGATCTTAATAATAGCTGCTACTAGAATATACGCCCGCGCGTTGCTGCGGAAACCAGTGTTTCAGGTGTAATCAGATGAATAAAACACATTTAAGTTAAATAAATTCAACACAAATATGAACAAACAGAGAACACATGAGTAAATGAGGTAGATAAGATAAGCAACTTGGCTTTTATATACATTCAGCTAAACTGACACGTAAAGACATTGTACAATTAGTAGAACAAAACTTAACGTTCTTGATCACAAACACGTGGTCGCCAAAAATCTTCTGTTTCCATAAAAAAACAAAAGAAACCAAAGCAACAGGTAGTTCACACATATTTTGCCCCTGTAGTTAAGATGACAAAATATATGTCATGTACGGCAGACACCAATTTTAGCAGTTAATAAAAAACATAGAAAGTGGATACTACCTAAAGCATCCTTTGAACAAATTAAGAAATTCAAATAAAATTAAACACCAAGGAAATAATAAACACAGAAAAGATATGCATTAACTGTTAAGCAAATCAATATACTAACATAAATAAAGATATGCTTATACCGTTAATCAAATCAACAAAATTAAAAAACAATTAACTATGTGAGAAACGACAGCAAGCATACCAACAGCAGGCACAACCTTCTCCGATAAAGCCATTGGAGCAACTGAATCGGCAACGAAGAAACAGAGAAATCAATCCCCAATCACCAAACAAAGATTCAAACCCAAAATTGCATAATTTATTATAAAATTCACACAATCGATTCAAGTGCTTCCATTGAACTCTTAAGAGATCACAATAACTTTTTGGTAGTATCTGAAGTACTTAACACCCATACACTACATTTACACACATACGCTAATCAGCACTCATAACATATCCATGGTCCAACAATTATGGAGCTCGAAATTTATATAAGAAAGGGTCAATCAAATCATAAATTAAAATGAAAACATGTAAGTGATTAAGAATTATTACTTGCTTAGTCAGTTCCTTCTTGTCACTTCAAGGAGTATTCAATTCAAACCAACTTCTGCCTCCAACAACCCAAAACTCCAAAAATTCCAAAAAAATTAATTTTAAAAAAAAAACAACATAAGAAGGATAAAACACGGCATAAGAGAAATCTACAAACCTGATGCCAGATCATCAAAGATTAAAACCCACTCATAATCTATTAGCATTTGAGTCTAAATATGAGAA
This sequence comes from Crataegus laevigata, assembly GCA_963580275.1. NCBI lineage: Eukaryota > Viridiplantae > Streptophyta > Magnoliopsida > Rosales > Rosaceae > Crataegus > Crataegus laevigata. The sequence continues at coordinate 8,667,634 of OY756939.1, read as the reverse complement.
ATTGTGAACTTGGTTCCATAAGATAGTTAAAAGGATACTATCATATCAAAACCAACGCTGAATAAAATCCAACAATGAGATTGTGATGATATAACGTCATTTCTTTAAAGCTGCATATACTAACCTAAAAAAGAAAATATGGGAAGAATAGAATGCCTCCATTGGCCCTCCAAGTCTCCTAACCACCAAACCACCCGTCTAGATGCATCGTTCTTTCCCACAATTCTTAGAAAATCAAATAGAACCCTCGGATTGACTGGGACAATATGGAAATCCTTTTTGAAACCGTAATACAGGAAGACATGAATAATTTTGACAGAAAGACACAAATTGTTGAGGGAGGATGTGAAGCTTCTGTACGAAAGGTTTCTACTCTTGTACAACTAAAACAATTAAATGAAGCAAGAGAAATTCAACAAAAAAAACTTGAAGACCCTTCCCCAAAAAAACTCACTAAATTCAAAGCATAGCATCTACACTGAGTCACTGACATACATTGCTCAGTTAGGACTCTGTTATACTCATCATCCCTGATCAATGTAATCATATATTTCATAGCTACACTCCCCATTGACATACACTGACATAGCATCTACTTTTTTGCTGACTTTATTTGCTCAGTTAAGCAATAACCAACATACACAATCTGACAATCATAGCAGCTACACCAATCATCCATAAATGGCCAGAAATACAAATACTATTATATTGGGGTTTGGAACAACTAAACCAATCATCCAATTCGAATGTCGTTTGGAACAAATACACCAACCATTCAATTGGAATGGGGTTTGGTACAAATACATTTTTCCATTAATTGGATATTCAATTAACTGGGATTAAAACAAACAAAAGCCAATTTTCTAAAGAAAATTAGTGTTTTATACCTGCCAATTCCAAAGGCCTGTATGAGCCCAAAATTGAGGGATGGTGACATCTACAATTTGAAGTTGGGGATCAGCATTTCCTGCAATTCCATAGTGTACAACACCTTTCACCTTGAATAGGGTTTGTAGTAATTGAGTTGAGATGCCTGCATTGAGCTTTTCACAGGTTTCTAAATCAATTTTTTTCCAGCAGGTTTCTATAGAAAATACTTCAATAATATTGAATGATACGGGAAATAAATGTTAAGATTTACACTAAAAGATTTAATAATTGTGAAAATCGAATCTAACGGATAATACACTTGTAGTATTGAAGCCGGACACTGTTTCTATATCATTTATTAAATACAGTATCTATGATATGCACTGACCAAAGAAATTAATCAAAGTAAAACAGATGGTCATCTGCATAATTAAACACACCATGCTCAATCCAGTCGTAACAATTATAACCTTTTTGTCTTCCAATTATCCGATTCGAAACCTTCTTCCTGTCAAATTGAGTATGTAGAATTCAGTCCAAAATTATTTTTCTTTCATTTACAATATTCTATGTATTTATAAATTTCAGAGCAGAACGTGCAAAGGCAAGAAAAGCAACAACAAAACTCATATATGTTGAATATTGACTCAAACAAAGTGGTATGAAATCAAACAAAGTAGTCTAAAACCAACAATTGATTTCGGCTACTTTTGTGGTCAAAATTGTTGGATGGCATGCTACATGTGGGAACTCAAATGGATGCTCTTATGCCTAACTTTGTTAGGCCTTTGGCCATTGTTTCTTTGGCTATAAAAGGAGAAGCATAAGCAACCTTAAGATCATCCCATAACCAAGAGAAGTAGAGAGTAGCAAGAAGCCATTCGGCAAAGAGAGAAGAATTCTCTCAAATTGTCTTGCTTTGTATATTTTTCTCTTCCTATTGTAATTGTGTGAGCTTGGGTTATTCGGGTCTTTGGGAAATTGAGTGATAAACACTATTGTATGTTCTCATTGATTATAGTGGAATACTCCGTCGTCTCCAAACTGGATGTAGGCATTGCCGAACCAGTATAAATCTTGGTGTTCTTGTTGGTATTGTTCCATTTATCTTTTGCCAGTTATTGTGGTTTATTTTTCCACTCACACTTGGTTGACGCTTCCGCACAACAAGTGGTATCAGAGCCCAGTTTTTTCGACTGGGGTTTGTTCGTGGGAGTGGGAAATTTGTTGGCGCTATAATCCCGTGAATAGTGCCGAGTAGATGGCTGGAGATAAAGATGAATCTGGGAAGGAGTCGACATCGTCTTCGTCAGCACCTAGACATCCAATTGCCACTACAAGGTTAGAGGTTGATAAATTCAATGGCTCTAATAATTTTGGTATGTGGCAATGTGAAGTTATGGATGTGTTGTATCAACAAGAGTTGGATATGGTTCTGGAAGATAAACCAGAAGATATTGATGACAAGCAGTGGACGTGAATTAATCTTCATGCTTGTGCTGCTATTCGATCATTCCTTGATAAGGAGTTGAAATACCCGTATATGAAGGAAACTTCTGCTAAGGAGTTATGGACGAAATTGGAGGAAAAGTATATGACCAAGAGCGCAGAAAATCGGCTCTTCTTGAAGAAGCGACTCTTCAGATTTCAGTATCGTCCAGGTATTACTATGCATGAACACCTCAATGATTATAATAAAATACTTGCTGATTTAGCAAACCTCGATGTGAAAATTCCTGACGAGGACAAGGCACTATGTTTGTTAAATTCATTGCCTGATGATTATGATCATTTGACAACTACTCTGTTGTATGGAAAATCCGAGGTGAAACTTGATGAAGTGTCTGCGGCATTGGTGAATCATGAGTGTCGTAAGAAGGAACTGAAGACTCACAATTCACAAACCGAGGCACTTGTTGCAAGGGGTCGAACAGAGGAAAGAAAATCTGGGAAGCGGGGAAAATCTCGTTCAAAGTCACGAGGGAAGTTTCCTGCTAAAGATGAATGTGCCTTTTGTCGCCAAAAGGGTCATTGGAAGAAAGACTGCCCCAAATTGAAGAACAAAGAGAAGGAGAAAGCGGGTTCTGAAGCAAATATTGCAAAATATGGAGATGATGATTTCGAGTTTGCTTTGGCTAGTTCATCTACTGATGGTCACTCCAAGGAGTGGATTTTGGATTCAGGTTGCACCTATCATATATGTCCCATTCGGGAATGGTTTTCTAGCTTCGAGGAGCTGGATGGTGGAGTTGTTTTGATGGGTAATAATAATGCCTGCAAAACACAAGGGATAGGCAAAATCTGTTTGAAAATGCATGATGGAACAGTCAGAGAATTAAGTGATGTTCGGTATATACCGGATATGAGGAAAAATCTTATCTCTCTGGGAGCTTTGGAATCTAAGGGTCTCAAGATCACCATGGAGGGTGGAGTTCTTAAAGCTGTGTACGGGGCACTGGTGGTAATGAAAGGTACAAGACGAAATAACTTGTATTTCTTGCAGGGGAGTACAGTTATTGGTGGAGCAGCTGTCACCAAAGCTGCTAACGCAGATAACACAGACACCACAAGGTTATGGCATATGCGTCTTAGGCATGCTGGTGAAAAAGCATTGCAAGGATTGGTGAAGCAAGGCTTATTGAAAGGTGCAAAGGCATGCAAATTGGAATTCTGTGAGCATTGTGTGTTGGGTAAGCAAACTAGAGTAAAATTTGGCACTGCTATTCACCACACTAAAGGCATTCTTGATTATGTTCACACTGATGTTTGGGGACCTTCCAAGAATGCATCTTGGGGAGGTAGCCATTATTATTTTGTCTCCTTTGTTGATGACTTCTCTAGAAGAATATGGGTGTACACCATGAAGCGTAAAGATGAAGTCTTGAAGATATTCCTGAAGTGGAAAAAGATGATTGAAACGCAAAGCGGTCGAAAGATCAAGACTCTCAGATCAGACAATGGGGGTGAATATAAGTTTGATCCTTTCTTGAAAGTTTGTCAAGATGAGGGTATTGTGAGGCACTTCACGGTTAGGGAGACACCGCAACAGAATGGGGTGGCGGAGCGCATGAACCGTACTTTGCTTGAGAAAGTTCGGTGTATGTTGTCTAATGCTGGTTTAGGCAAGGCGTTTTGGGCTGAGGCAATCACTTATGCAAGCCATCTCATTAATCGATTGCCAGCTGTTGCGAACGAGGGCAAAACGCCCGAGGAGGTATGGTCTGGTAAACCTTGTACTGATTACAAGTTTTTACATATATTTGGTTGTCCTGCTTACTATCATGTCAGAGAAAGCAAGTTGGATCCAAGAGCAAAGAAAGCTCTATTTATGGGCTTTAGCACTGGCGTGAAGGGATACCGACTCTGGTGTCCAGATGAGAAGAAATTTGTTGTAAGCAGAGATGTGACTTTTGATGAGGCTGCTATGGTTAATCAGAACAAGCATGAAGGTGAAACTGAAGCGACCAAGACCATGAGTAACTCAAAACAGGTGGAGTTACTGAAGACTCCAGTTGTTCCAGTAAGGCCTAGTCCTACAGTTAATTCTGATGATGAGGACGAGGATGATGAAGAGGAGGCACCTACCCAAGAGCCTCCACAGCAACAAGACTATATTGCAACCAGAAGATCGAGAAGGAAAATTCGAAAACCTGCTCGATTTACTGATATTGTGGCATATGCACTTCCCGTTATTGAAGATGATATTCCATCCGCCTACAAAGAAGCTGTCATGAGTTCAGAGTGCGAGGTGTGGAAGAAATCTATGGATGAGGAGATGAAATCTCTTCATAAAAATGAGACTTGGAAGCTGGTTCAGTTACCAAAGGGGAAGAAAGCAATTGGTTGTAAATGGGTGTATGCCAAGAAGATGGAATCTTTGGAAAAAGATAATGTAAGATTCAAAGCCAGATTGGTAGCTAAAGGCTACGCTCAGAAGGAAGGCATTGACTACAATGAGGTATTTTCTCCTGTAGTAAAACATTCTTCTATTCGTATTTTGTTGGCTTTGGTTGTGCAGTTTGACCTTGAGTTGGCCCAACTTGATGTCAAGACTGCGTTCTTACATGGTGATTTGGAGGAAGAGATTTATATGTCTCAGCCAGAAGGTTTTAAGGTTGCTAGAAAGGAAAATTGGGTTTGCAAATTGGAAAAATCATTGTATGGCTTGAAGCAGTCTCCAAGACAATGGTACAAGCGATTTGATCAATTTATGATCGGGCAAAAGTACACAAGAAGTCACTATGACCATTGTGTATACTTTCGCAAACTACAAGATGGAACCTTCATTTATCTGCTTTTATATGTTGATGATATGCTTATAGCATGTAAGAGCAAAGTGGAGATTGAAAGGTTGAAGACTCAACTGAGTAATGAATTTGAGATGAAGGACTTGGGAGAAGCTTGGAAGATACTAGGTATGGAAATTGAAAGAGATAGAGCGAAGGGCAAGATTAGTCTGTGTCAGAAGCAGTATTTGAAGAAGGTACTACAACGGTTCAAGATGAATGAAAATTCAAAACCGGTTAGTACACCTCTTGCCCCTCATTTCAAACTTAGTGCTTCTATGTCTCCTAAAACTGTTGAAGAGAGTCAGTACATGGCTCAAATTCCTTATGCAAATGCTGTTGGTAGTTTGATGTATGCTATGGTGTGTACTAGGCCTGATATTTCACAAGCTGTTAGTATTGTCAGTAGATATATGCATAAACCAGGAAAAGAGCATTGGGAAGCTGTGAAATGGATTCTACGGTATATTTTGGGTACTGTGGATGTTGATTTATTGTTCCAGCAGGATAAAGTTACTGGTCAATGTGTTGTTGGATATGTGGATTCTGATTATGCAGGTGATCTGGACAAGCGTAGGTCCACTACTGGTTTTGTATTCACTATTGCTGGAGGTCCAGTAAGTTGGAGGTCGATTCTGCAATCTACAGTTGCTTTGTCGACTACTGAGGCTGAATACATGGCTGTATCAGAAGCTATAAAGGAAGCCATCTGGCTTCAAGGGTTGCTTGATGACTTAGGGGTTCAACAAGACCATGTGGATGTTCATTGCGACAGTCAGAGTGCTATTCATTTAGCAAAGAATCAAGTTCATCATGCACGTACGAAACACATTGACGTGAGGTTCCATTTTGTTCGTGAGATTATTGACGAGGGAGATATTCTTCTTCAGAAGATTGGGACCGCTGACAATCCTGCGGATATGTTAACAAAGCCAGTTTCGTTGCTCAAGTTTAAGCAATGCTTAGACTTGATTGGCATTTGTAAAATTTGTTGATTGCCCCATGGGGGATTGGGAGACGACCATTAAGGAGTTCTACTTAGAGGGTTTGAGTCAAGGTGGAGATTGTTGAATATTGACTCAAACAAAGTGGTATGAAATCAAACAAAGTAGTCTAAAACCAACAATTGATTTCGGCTACTTTTGTGGTCAAAATTGTTGGATGGCATGCTACATGTGGGAACTCAAATGGATGCTCTTATGCCTAACTTTGTTAGGCCTTTGGCCATTGTTTCTTTGGCTATAAAAGGAGAAGCATAAGCAACCTTAAGATCATCCCATAACCAAGAGAAGTAGAGAGTAGCAAGAAGCCATTCGGCAAAGAGAGAAGAATTCTCTCAAATTGTCTTGCTTTGTATATTTTTCTCTTCCTATTGTAATTGTGTGAGCTTGGGTTATTCGGGTCTTTGGGAAATTGAGTGATAAACACTATTGTATGTTCTCATTGATTATAGTGGAATACTCCGTCGTCTCCAAACTGGATGTAGGCATTGCCGAACCAGTATAAATCTTGGTGTTCTTGTTGGTATTGTTCCATTTATCTTTTGCCAGTTATTGTGGTTTATTTTTCCACTCACACTTGGTTGACGCTTCCGCACAACAATATATACCATGAGCAATAAAAATAAACATATTAACAAAACTCATATATACCATGAGCAATAAAAATAAACATTTTAGCAAATGGTACTGATTTCGCATACTCATTATTCTCTATATACACTTGTTTATTTTGGTCATTTGAATTGAATAAAAAAATTAAAAAATTAAAGGACAAAAATTCACCAAAGGTGCAGAAAATCAGTTTCTTTCAGGAAATATATGTACATAGCACTCAAGGAACACCCATGTAATTATATAAACTTACTGAATATATATATATATATATAATTTTATGCTTACCAGCAAAATCCAAATACGGTAGCTTCTAATCAGCCACAAAGCTTGTAGATTGAAGTTCTAACCAGAGAAATCTTTGAAAAAGGCATATCAGATTCATGAGGAAATAAAAACTGTTCAAATGCGAAAAGCAAATCAAGAAACGCAAAAACTTGAGAATTAATCAAAACCCAATAAAAAAAACGAAAATCCAGAGAACCCACTAACCTCTTGGAAGAGTGACAGCCATGCAAACCTTCCCCATTTTGACAGGAAGAATAGCAGAGTGTGACATAACCATTCTGAAAACTATAGCAGCAGGTTTCCAAATCATTGAAGATAATAAATGAATAGCTAGAGACACTGATAATAGTTTTCTTCATTACTTAAACAGTAGAATGTGTATGGGGCATAAATGAGGCTTGCTAATATAAATATCCTCATTATAAATATCGCTAAAGTGTGCATATACATTGTGAGGTTTGCCAATATTTCCAACTATTTCCAAGTGTGTGCTAGTGTGTTTTTTTCTTTTCAAATGTGCAGTTTTTTTCATATGAGTATAGATGTTAATATTTCTATGATTCAAGTGCCATTTTATTTCTTCACTTGGAAAAAGAACTAAGCCTTTTAAAGTGACCGTGGTGGAAAGCAGTTGGACACCATTGTATAATTTCTTGACTCACTCCACATTTTGTACCTAAAATTTCCACTTGGATTATGTTTTAGCCTCTATCTATTTTCTTCCTTAATTTGGCTTTGCCTAACCGAAGTCTTTTCCCGTTTAAGGACATGTGCCCTATGTTATTTCCTTCTCCATTGCATTCTCATCTTGCTAAAATTTATAACATCAAACCATCAGAATCTCAACCAATAATCAGTTTTACCGGCCCACAATAAATCAAAATCCTCAAGCCAACAACTTACATTTGATTCGGGTTGTAAAGTGACTTGTGCAAATACTTCATCAGTGTCTGGTTCAGCCTATAATTCAGCAGAAAGAAACATATTATTCCTTCGCAAAGCCAAATAATTTGAGTACAAAAGAAGCAGCTGAACAATTAAATCCAGAATTCTTAGTTTTCCTTATAAGAGCAGCCACCACACTACCTTTAATGACATTGATAACCTGACAAAGAATCTTCGATGCAAGATTATACACTGGCATCTGCTGATCAGCCAGCTGATCAGTCGATGCCTCCACCTATTTTTGAAACCAGAAAATCCAAATGACAATTAGTGATAAAACCCAAAAACACGAAATCTAATATGTATAAGCTACAAAAACCCAAATAAATGAATAAAACACTCAAATTTCTCTGTAAAAGCGAACATATTTTGACCCCAAAACAAAGATGTCATAGATGGAGGAAGAGAGAAGCGACAGAAAGGAAAGATACTAACTCAACCCCACCATCTCTCTGCAGCCAACACACTCATTCCCTCAACCCTACCCTCAAATCTTGAACCCAATCAACTCTCTTTCTGTCCCCCTAATCGTGCACCCGCCGTCACCTTCTCTCTGCAACCAACCCCCTCTGCTATCTCCCCCAAATCACACCCCACTCTCTAAAACCAACCCCCTCTCCTCTCTCCCCCATATCACACCCCCACCCTGTGAAGGCACTGACATCAAACCACCTCCTTAGAAACCGGCCCTAAAAACCCATACCCATACCTCCCTTACTCGTTCTCTTTCTCAAAGAAAAGTGTTATATATGATAGTACTTACCCCAATCTGGTTAACGACATTCACTGCATAACACTCACCAGTAGGTATAGTCTCGCTCTTTGAGAAAGGCCTGAGGTCAAAATTGGCAACAACAAATTAACAAAGCCAAATGAAAGAATAAATCTACAATCACCACAAATATTTTCTAAATGGAAAATAGACCAGAGTCAAAGAGGAAAGGGATAGCAGACACAATGAGCTTTGTCTCAGTTGAAAAGAAAAAAAGAAAAGAAAATTGGGTAGTTTCAGGAGCAAAATAGTTCATTTGTGTAGAACTATAACATCTGAGAGCTAGGAAGTTATCACCCAATAAATTTTGGTATACCAAAGATTCAGAAAATGGGATTAGGTATGGTGGTACCCTTTATCTTCACATTTATAATATACATAACTAATTGACTATGTTGAGTACAGTGAAGGGGGAAAGCCATACCTTCCTATGAATGAATTTAAAAGAACGGATTTTCCTGCATTTTTAGGACCAAAAACGAAGCACCTAACATTTCTTTCCCTTTTTTGCCTTTTACGATCTACTGATCTTCTTCTAGTAACATGGATAGCTGACGCAGGACTGCCATTGTATCCAACGCATATCAAATTCGCCAAACTTCGGTTTGGATTTAACAGTGCCATGAGGGCCCACTGGAATCACAAAAAAACAAAGATATAGTTACAATTTACAATTGGCTTAAGGAGATTATTTAAACAAAGAAAAAAGGGAAACATGTATATCATCCAAAATAAATGGAAAAAAAAAATTCATGAAGAGCATATATAAGCTACTTTAAACAGGGTAGCAATGAAAACAAAGATACCTCAAACAAAAATGCATTAAGAGGTAAATTCCCAGATGTCGTTCTCTCTGTAGCATCCTTATAAGGAGCTTCACTTCAAGGACTGAACTTTCAGTAAACAGCATATTAAAAATCTATTTTTGTAGTCTTCTAGAGGTATATCAGTAATTTGCTTACTCTGCTTCTCATTTACCAACAACAAGTTATCAAAGACGTTGACTTTGCATAATCAGAATGAAGATACTCATATTTTTCAATCTGCATAGCGGGATTATCAAACAAATATTCACCTAAGTAAATCATTTATTGTGGTTATTACTTATTATATATGCCCAATGCATAGTCTATCATGAATGTGGCTTATAACATAATAGCAAGATCCATTCAAAAGTAAGAATTTTTCTAGAGAAATATTAAGAAAAAGAACCTAAAATGGTAGTTCATTGATTAAGTTGAGTTGTAAATGTTACAGCATCCAAATATATTGGAACAATAAAAGTAATTAGTAATCAACGAAATTTTCGCAGCAGAACTTAGCCCTGTAAATTGTCGAAACCAGCTCAATTTACAGGAACCAAACAGAGGATAATAGAAAATTTGTCCGAGAAAATACCATGATCGCGGATGAGCTGACAATGACAAAAGGGAGAGACGGCAGCGAAGGGCTCGGGTCTCGGGAACTCCCATCGTCTGCTGTGTGAAGTAAACCCAAAAGCACTAATGGGCGATTTGTAGTAGGTTTTTGGGTAGAACCAGAAAATCAGACCTACCCCCATGCCTCCCTCACTCTTTGTCTGTTTCCAATTGAATTCTCCCTCTCTCTCTCTCTCCGTGCAACCAACACGTAGCCCATTCTCCTAACCCTACACCCCCACCCAAATCGAGCACAACTCTCTTTCTTTCATTCGAAACACATTTGTGCAATCAAACGTTTTCATAAAAGATTACCTCAACATGAGCTTCAGAGCTTATGTCATTGGCAAACTGGATAAGGGCAAGCTCCAGATCTGATTTTGTAACACAGCATTCAGTCAAAACTGGATGCAAAACATCAGCAGAGCTAACGAAAATGATAAAAACTCTAAACAAAATTTTAAAAATTTAACTCACAGGAAGCTCTGTAACCAGTTGCACTGGCTGCCCAGTTCACAATTGTGAAGTCTGAAGAGAACCCAAAACTTAAATACTGAAATCTTGAGTTTCCATAGCTGATTTCAGTAACCCCAAATCAATTTTAAAAAATAAATAGATTTAAATTCCAAATTGGGCATGAAATTGCTTGCCTTGAGTATGAAGGGTTTTACAAAACGCAGCCTTTGGAGACCAGCCTTTGAGCGGTTGTGGCCCCTGGTGTGGCGGTGCGAGAGAGAGAGAGAGAGAGAGAGTTTGAGAAGCAGCGTTTAATTTTTTGGATGAGAGAAACGCAATGAAGCAGAAGACTTGAGAAGAGGCATCTTCAACGATGATGAACGCTCTACAAACAAAATCCCTAAAATCACAAAAAGGAAATTTTAACACAAACCATTTGTAAATCCAAAATTACAGAAAAGAAATTCAAACAAAACAAAAAGGAAATTAAGAGAGAAACGGAGAAGGGAGAGAGAGATCGGAGTACAGTTAGTTAAAGAGTGGACGGTGTCGGTTCTTGGAGCACTGTAATCCCTGAAGATCTCTTCGGCTGTTGGCGGACTCAAGCCCATCCCCCTGCTCCTCTCCTTCATCTCACCGAAGCTCTCGAGTTACAGAAATGGAGGCCAGTTTGTGTGGTTTTGGTTTTAGGAAGCAGAAGCCGATGCTATTCCAGAGAGGTGTTATGGTTGCTAGGGTTTGAGAAGGACAGAAACAGGAAGAGTGAGAGATGAGAGGAGAGCGCACCCGTGTAATCCAACAATCCGTGCTAAACCAAACGGACAAAACCACCCTCTGAACTTTTGAGAATTACCCTCCCAACCCAGCAACGTTTGGCTGACATTGTTGTAAATAAAGTGAAATCGAGTGGCAAAGAATTGATAGGCACAATGAACAGTCAGTAACAGTGCCAATTTTAAAGTTTTCTTTAGACTAAAGTAATATTACTTGGAATTGTCAATGATTTCAGCTCTTCGTTTTCTTTTCTTTTTGAAAAGCATGGGTGTGAAGTGTGATAGTCCAGTTTAACAAACAAATATATTAAACTTTTCAAACAAACGTGTGTCTGTATATACATGCATTAATGGTTGCAACATGTTACAACGATGTATTAAGCTTTGGTGTATTCTTAACTGATGTATCCAATTTCGTTTTCACTGATTATTATAAACATTAGGGACATTCAGCCATATATCAAATTTTAACTTACAACCATTTTTTTTGGTTTCTGTAAAGATTCTAATGGTGTTTTGCTTTTAAATTTGTCTCTATTAGATTATTGTTGTTCAATTTAAATTTCACTCTTTTCCAACTTAGGGTGTTTCATTGAATAAATGATAGAGATTTTGCTTGAAGTCATTTCATTGTTTGTTTTCCTTTAGAGGTTTGTTGTGCTTTGGTTAGTACCATTCAAGTTTATCCATTTGTCAATCGGCACTGCTCATTTTTGTGAGACTTACACTTTATTTGCTGCACTTTCACAAATTGAGTCCTTTATACCGTAACAATTTAAGTTACTTTTATTGTATCTATTTGTTTGCATTTCGAATTCTTAATCGCATTCTCATTGCTTTTTTGCAGTTTAGATCGGGCTCACATCGTTGAATCATAATCTACTCTTGCTGCTACCTTTAATAAAGGGGTTCTCAGCCATTACATTTCAATCAAGCCTTTGGTATGTCCTAAACTTGAATACGTTGCTTCCCTGTGCTTTCTATTTCAAACAATGCGATTTTGTCATTTTTAAAATCACTGTTTGGTTTTTTTCCATTTCAATCAATGTTCACTTTAACGAAAAATCACATTTTGACACTAAAAAATTAATCATGATACTGTTTACTTTACCATTTATTTTGTCTTTATCATTAAAACTCAAAGTTTTTAAGTCATTTTCATCAGTTTTCCTTAAAAAAATAATAATAATGAAGGTTAGAACTTGAAAGTTGAACACTAAGGAAGGACAATCGACGTCGAATGTGATTCTAAGCAAAGAACTCCAGGTGGGTTCATGTATCCTGGCTTCATTTGAATGACGGCAAAATTGGTGGTTCGACACAAATGTGTATTTCGATAAAAAAGAAGAAGAAGCAAAGAACTAATAAGTCCAAGTAGCTTCATAATGTTGGATTCACACAACACATATTCGATAAAAAAAAGCAAAGAGTTAATAAGTCCACTTTTCTGAACTCATTCTTTTTGCTACTTCTTAGATCTTTTTTTTCTTTTCTTGATTGACCTCATTCTTATTCTTTTCTTGGTTGGCCTAATTCTTAGATACAACGTAGAGAAGAGAAGTCAAAACAAGCTGGGACCCACATAATTAAAAAATAATATTAATGATCGGGACAAACTCAAAATGGCATGGTTTAAAATTATCTTCTCTCTTCTTTCTATTCTCTTTCCTCTTTTTCTTTCACACTTTCTATTTTGTTTTTATCTTTCTATAAAAAACAATTAATATAAAATATTAATGTGCCTTAACCGTAACCATTCAAATAAAAGAGTTAAGAAACATATGGAAAAAAAGAAAGAAAGAGAGAATTCTATTCTAAAAATGACATAACACTTCAATTGATACTAGACTCGCTGATTAAAAAAAATTACGATGGAAATCTTAAACGTCCACTCCACTATCACATCTGCCATCTTGCTTTTTTTTTTCTTTTCATTTTACCCTTTAAACTTTAATGCCCATTAGCTCTATATTCTTTGTACTGTTAAAAATTAAGAAAGTTTAAAATGTGTAAAAGTCCTACTTTCTTTAAAGGTCGGTTACTTTGGTTGGTTCATGTTTTCGTTAGGTTTTTCTGGTATCCGATTGTATTGAAGTAATAGTAGGTTGCATGGCATTAATGTTCAATTATAGTCTTGGTTGAGGGCCCTTGCAGTTTACTCAACATTTCACCTAGACCTTGAGCTTTCGTACTCTTCACTAAACCAAATTAATTGTGTTGGATTCAAAATATTTCTAAATATTTTTTGTTTTTTGTTTTTTTTTTTTGGTGTGTCTTTGGTCATTTAGCTAAAATTTCATTAGATTTTGTCTTTAAATTTGAAAGTCTTAAGGTTGCTAACAAATTTACTTTTTGCAAATTTCAGAAATTTGGATCGTTGAAGAAAGAAGTTGGTTCCTTGACGTTTTGAGGTATATAATTATGCGCAATCATATTTTTTCAAAGCCCATTTAGTTATCTACTTTTTTTTTCATGCTTGGATTTTAAATATATGATTTATTTTTGTTCGGTTTAGCTTATGTTAGAATCGAGTTTGTTTCTATTTTATGTGTGTATCTGTTATTTGTCCGTTTATGTCAAGGTTGGGTAACTGATCATGTATTTAGTGTTTAATCTTATAATGCAACTGGGTTTCTTTCTATTTTGTGCATGTATCTGTATGTCTATTTATGTAAATAAAGCTTGAGAAAGCTGAGAAGTCAATGTATTTGTTGCAAACACCATTCAAATTGAATGATTGCTTTATTTGTTCTTAATCCTATTTGCTTGGATGGGCTGTTAGTGTAGGGACAATTTGATTAGGAATTTTATTTTCACATTTTGTGATTGAGATCTAATTATAGGTTTTGTGTTGCATGTCTTCATGTTTCAGTTTTTGTCCTGTTTGTGAAGTTAATTTGGAATCTAATTGTCCGATGGTTAGACAGCTTTTTTTTTCTTTTAATTTTGTTTGTGCGATTCTGTTTGTGTTGAAGGTCCTTTGCTATCTTTGTTATTCTGGTTTATGCCAGTGTTCTTGCTTTTTTATCGAATGTTATTAGGCATTTTACCTCTGTGATTATATTATTGGTTGGTGTTTTAATTGGGTTTTTCCGATGGTTAATTGTCTCATCATCCCCTAATTACTTTAACATATGTTGTTGCTGTTAATGACTGCACTTTCTCAACATATCAAATTTTTTTATTTTAAAAACCCATATTTTAGAAAATGAGTTGGCTTTTAACAATGCATAAATGCATCTTAGATATTCGGAAAATTTTGTGGGTAGCAAGATGCATTAACTCATGAATAATTAGGTTACATAACTTCTTAATCGACTATAGCTTCAAAATTTGATCTACAACGCTGTCAAACTGCTTTTTTATTATGTTTTCTATAATGAATATCTAACTTTCGTGGGCTCTTATTCATTTGCTTTATTAATTTGAGCTTTAAACATTTATAATAGTGTTATTCTTAAACCTAGAAACTAAAACATATTTTGAAAAAAAACATCAATATTAACGGTGTATTTAATTTTTGATTCAGGGTAAATAAAATGATGAATGAGATTGATCGAAGAGAACAACAGATTCTAGGAGGAGTTTTGGTAAAAAATTTAAGACAATTGGTTAAGGCTCGAAACGATGAAAAAAATCGAGGGAGATTAGTGAGATATTTCGATACTCCCCCAGGACCTGGTACAAAGAGAGCAGTGAAAATAGAAAAAGAATGGATGGGTTTGCGTGTTTATGGTAAGGGTCCGAATCGAAACAAATTGGTGGTCCATACTATGTATCGACCTGCAAATCGTAGTAATCCGCCAAAAGAAAAAGTTCCATTGGATGATAATGTTTTGCAACGATTTTTGGGATTTTTTCGTGGGATTTGGTCGCTGGAAAAAGGTTGGACTTTTTGTTGCTCTTGCTTGCCTCGGCCGCAACAGCTTTCTGGATTTTAAATGTCCAGAGACGTTATGGGTCATGAATAAAATAAACGCGATGTAAACTTTTTTGTTTGGTGATAAGGGCAATGATGTAAGCAATTAACCCTTTAACTGTTGTAAGCACAAAATGTTGTTGGTGCTCTTTTTTTTTAAACTCTTTTGGTACACTTCTGTCTTTTAAGTTCTAATTTAATGTTTTTTTGTGACTCTTTTACAATTTTTAATATGAAGTGTTGTTAATACTCTTTTTTGCACATTTAAAATACAATTTTGTCTCATTTAAGAATATTTGTTGCTGGCAATAGCCTCATCGTGCTGGAATTATGTTTCTCTGCTTATGTGCTTTAATGTTAAACAAAGCCAATGTATGCGCAAGATTGCTAAAATGCAGTAGATTTGTTTTTTAATTGCACATGTACTCGGTTTATGTGAAGATTCTATTCTCTTTTTGAACTCTGAAAATTTTAGTTGATTCCTCACTCTCCAAGAATTCTATTTGCATGGATAATTATGTTGTGTGAGTTATTTATTTTTGGCTATATTTGGATTCTAAAAAATTGTGGTGGTTAATGTTGTTTTTAGGTTGATTTTTCAATCGGGGAAGAAGGGGTGAGTATAGGTTTTATATTGTTTTTCTCGATTGGTATATGACTACTAGAATATGGAAGATACGAATATTGTGCAAGAAATATAAGAATTTAAAATAAAAAGGGTGAGTGCAATTTGTAGAAGGTGGGTTCAAGAATGGGTGAAGTTTGAGTAGGTCGTGATTTATTTTTGGCTATATTTGGATTCTAAAAAATTGTGGTGGTTAATGTTTTTTAAGTTGATTTTTCAATCGGGGAAGAAGGGTATAGGTTTTATATTGTTTTTCTCGATTGGTAAATGACTATTAGAATATGGATGATACAAATATTGTGCAAGAAATATAAGAATTTAAAATAAAAGGGGTGAGTGCAATTTGTAGAAGGTGGGTTCAAGAATGGGTGAAGTTTGAGTAGGTTGTGAGATTCATGGTAACGGTTTTGTGGTTATATCCGTGGCTGTCAAAAATTGTAACGAACATTTCCTCGCTGTTTCTGTGTGACAAGCACAATGTTGGCAAACTGAGGTTAGGAAGCTAACTAGAGTAGCGGAGAAAAAGTGAGCCATGATTGTAGCAGCAATGTTGGAACTTGCTATTATGGCCAGTGAGGTAGAGATGACTAACAACCTTCGCACTTAGGGTGCAATTTCAAGTGTTGTCAGGGTCTTCATGTGGTGTTTTGTCTCTTTAGATTATAAACTGAGAAAACTCTCTCTGTATTTTCTCTACATTTCCGCCAAGCAAGAACAATATATCTTTTGCTGCCTTATCTATCCCCTAAGTGGATGTGAATGTTTTTTTAGTTAGAGTTTTCCGCCAAGATGGTGTATCATCTTCACTTCCTTTATTTTCCCTTCGGGCAAGTATTGTAGATTTTCTGCTTTTCCCCTAGGTAGATGTGGCATCTACTCTAACAGTATTTGTCCACCTGGAGTTGTATCTTCTGTTGCCTTGAGTATCCCCCAAGTATATCCGCTAGGTTCTTTAGCTAGAGTTTTACCCCATGATGACGAATACCATTGGTTGTGTGCCTCTTACTTTTTTTGGCTTTACTTTAATCCAAGAGTTTTTGTGCTGTAATGAATTCTTTCTCATGTTGTATATAAAAAAACTTTCACTTTGGTGCTTCTATTGAATCAAAACAAACTCAAATGTTACTTTTACGATTTGCATAGTAGTTGTTGGTTAGATTTACTTAATTCTTTTAGTAACAATTTGTTTCTACATGCTCAGTCCATTTGTCTTCATATAAGTATATAATAATTGCATCATCTAACTAATTAAATTTTGTGTACTTATGAGCTTATGACACAAATCTACATATGATGAAAAAAAATGACAAGCTAAAAATTTAAAGAGTTTCTAACACATACCTACAACGATGATATTTTGCCTTGACCTCACTCTCACTCGTTTGTCGTGGGAGTATATAATCGTTTCATAAAATTTATGTGTGCTTATAATATTTTCAGTGCAACGCCTCCTTATTGGCATTATTGTTGCTAATCGTATAACTTTATATAATTACTTTATATTTTTGTTATTTTAGAAAATGAATATTTTTTTGTTAATTCTTTTTAGTTAACAAACAAATAATATAATAAGCATTATAAATATTTATTTTTATGAATGATGAAAGTTGAAATCAAACTTGAAAATCTTATAGATGAGGTGTGATGGTTAAATATTAGTTTCAGGCAATACATCTTTTTTTTTCTACCCGAAAAACATTTGGTTTATATGCTATATAATGGATTAAAACTACTATTTATATTTGTTGTTGATTATGTGTGCAATGCACAACTTGATGTTTGACTGGTAAATATGATTTGTTGTTTTAAATAAATGAGTTAGACTATTAAATATGCACCTTTCATCTCACATTGTTTACCCGTCTATAGTGAATCGAGCCTAAATAATTTGTTTCTTTTTGTCAAATTTATGCATGCACGTCTTGCATAACTAATGACGTAGCGTTGTGACTTGCCTTTTTTTGTTTAATGTTTGTTCATTTTTTTTATTTCCCTCCAACTATATATGTGTTTATATATTGTCTCCCTCTTTCTCTAGGTTTTGTTTTGATCATTGGGGTACTACTTTATTCTTCATTACCATTTGCAGCAGTTGGGCTTCCACATCTACAACAGGTAATTTTTTGTCCTTTAAAGAACCATCGTCTTTTGTTTTAATCCACTCTTTTCTCAATTTACACGTTCTATTGTCGATGCATGTCTTTTTTGGATCATGGTAACATGCTTATTTCATCTTTTCCTAGTTTCTTTTAGCGCACTTTTTTTGCTGTTGCAATTTGTTTTATTTGTTCGTTTTCACTATTGCACTACGTGACAACTTTCTCTACCGAAATAGTTGCATCACTAGGGTTATATTGTTACTGTTATGTTTACAAAGTGGTAATGGTTTTGAAATCCTCATGCTTTAATGAGTTGTGGTTCACTGCTCATTTTATATGGTTAAAATAGTTGCTTCCTCATGGCATTGCTTTAATTAGAAAATAAGCCACTATCGTGTGGTTTTTCCCGTCTATGTAGATTTATGTCTGGAAGAATAGGGGTAGCTAGGAATACCACTGGAATTCAGCGTGCTGATTTGCCTACATCTGTTGCAGTTGTTGATTTGAATAGTTTGGTGTTGCAAGATGTTCCCACCACTTATAACGATGAATACAACAATGCTTCAAGCTCTTTACTTTTTTTTTAAACAATGGAAGCAACCCTTCCGATGCATTCGCATCAATTTTTGAACAAAACGTTCCCGCCAATGATGTTTCTGCCTCACTTTTGGAAGCTGGGACAAGTTCTGATCCAATTTATATACCTGTTTATCTTGCTGATCGTGCTACTGTGCACTGTATGTTAGCCAAAGATACTCAGAATGTTCATTCTGTTGCAAATTCGCTCATCACTGGGCAAGCCACTTATCAGAAAAAAAGAAAAAGTATGCAATCTTCTGGTTTAACATTCTTTCCATTCTCTTGCTGCTTTGAAAATTTAACAAGTCTTCATTGATCAGCTTTTATGCATTGGTTTCATTTATGCTTCTGTTATTCTTTGTTTTCTATAGGAATTGATCCAGAATATGTTGATTTTGGATTAAGAGATTGCGAATGTCA